>JALAZF010001011.1:0-624667 GCA_022829125.1 Lathyrus tuberosus | reverse complement strand
AGAGAAGAGTGGGAAACAGCGAAAAAAGGGAGGAGAAACGGAGAGGATGCAACGCGGCTGAATGTAGTGTGGTTCTTCTGAGTTTCTTACCGGACCAGGCCTTAATTGTTGGGCTCCATCGAAGCATTTTCCGCACCCCTTGTTTCAATTCTACACACCCCCTGTTCATGCAACAAAGGCCATTGGACCTTGAACCAAGGTGATATGCACATCCCAAACTCTGTTGCACCCCTGTATAGTGGTTTTTGATTAATTCTCTTTGATATTTTAGATGATTAGGTTTTGGTAATTAGTACTAATTTGGACCAATTGGAATTAGATTCTTGATAATGTCTTTTGACTAATCATTTTCGGCTTAACGATTCCATAATCCTTTTTTTTTTGCTTAATTGCTCAACAATTGGTTTGGATTAATCACTCACTAATCACTTTTTGGCTTAATCGCTTCTTAATCAAATTTTTTGGCTTAATTGCTTTGTTAATCGAGTTGTCGATTAATTGTTTTCTAAACTAGATTAATCTTAGTTGATTTTAGAGTTAGAATTAGAGTTTTTAGGAAATTATCTAGTTTTAATTGGTTTTTCGACATCCGTAATTGGATATTAGAATTAGAGATTTTAGAAAATTAACGATTAATTTTGGTTAACTGATTTAGGATAATTAGAATTAGTTCCTAATTTTAGAATTAGTTTAGAAATTAATCTCGACTTTAATTGACATTTTAACTTGGATTACATTAACTTGTAGCTTTGTTTAGTAGTTGATTAGTTTTAATTCGACTACTTGAGATCGGTTTTTGATGATTGTTTTCGGACGATTATTTTTTGGTTTAATCATATCCCAATTGTTTTTGGCTTACTAATTGTTTTTGTTTAATCGCACGAATCGTTGTTTTTGCTTAATTGCATTAATTGGTTTTTGGCTTAATCATTTCCTAATTGACTCTTTGCTTGCAATTGCACTAATCATTTTTGCTAAATGGCACTAATCGTTTTAGCTTAATCGCACTAATTGTTGTTTTAGCTTACTAGCTCACTGATTGTTTTTAGCTTAATTGCTTGTTAATTGATTTTTGGCTTAATTGCCCACTAATTGTATTAGAATTAGAAACTTAGTTCTAACATTGACTAAACATAAGTTTTAGTGTTAATATCCTCTTAGTAGTTTCATGTGTTTACTTTGTTAATATCCTTAATACTTGTTACATGTTAGTTTTTGACTAAGTGTTGTTTACATTTTAGTATTGATCTCACTTACTTCTTATTTGACAATTTCCATTTGAATTTTGACTAACTTTTGAGTTGTTTTGTAGTGTTTCGCATTTGATTAGAAGTTGTTGTAGCATACATTGCTGTAATGCACAAAGTGAGTTGTAGAATATAGCTATTATGTCCGGCTGATTACATACCTGTGATGTTCTGGAAATGGTAGCTGTTATAGGATGTTTTTACTTGTTGCTGGTTTTTACGACTATGCAGGTGCTGGAGCGCTGTTTTTGCTGTTGTTTATGGCTTATGGCCTTGTTTTATTGTTTTTTTGAAGAGCATTTGGTTCCATGCCTTTCACGGATTCATTCCACTTTCTAACAATTTTGCTCGTTTATACTAGGTTACTAGAAGTTTGTCGGTTTGCTTATACTTTATTTGCGTTGCTACGGATTGATATCCGTTCGGTATTACTTCTCTTCTCTTTTACTGATTCCGCGTTTTTCTTTTGATGCCATGAGAAGTAGGATTGGGAGTCCGTGCCACTTGGCCGGCAATGCTGGAAGTCCTCAAAGGAGGCTCTGTTTGTGATTGTTTACATTTTATGCCTAAGACCTCCAAAGAGGCATCTCATTCCCGTATCCCATTGTAAGTCCTCCAAGAAGGCAATTGACGGAAGGTAGGGTTCGCAATCGACCCCCGTTATTCTAGTTGAGTCGTTCTTAGCTCTCATTACATGGTTGAAGCTTTGAACATCACCTGCTCCTGTTATCGAGTCGGTCAAGTGGAAGATAGGGTTCGCAACCGACCCCCACTCATTGTCATTAGCTCACATCGACTGATGTTGACGCTTATGTGATCTCATTCACATCTTTTTTATTGATCTACTTTGATATGTGATATCATTGTATTGTTTATTTTAGCTTTTGCTTCCTCATTAGGATACCTATTCTAACTTGTCCAAGTTAGATAGGTTAGGAAACATAACATAGGACTAACCTTTGCATAACAACATTAGATAGATCCCCCTAATCCTGACATTAGGACCATATTTGCATGCTGACTTGTAGGACCGAGTTTCCTCCCTTAGACCTTTCATGAGTCTTGTCTCTCACACCCATGTGATCGAGATCCTGTTTCCGTTCACCCGTAGTAGTGTGAACTACGAATGCTCTGATTCCTCCTTCTTTTCAGATTGAGGATACGTAGGCACGAGATGCGATATCTCGGCGAGCACACTAACAACTAACTTCCCTTTTCTCTCGCACCCTTGCGATCAAGACGTTAACCAATCGATCAATCAAACCTTTTCTCTCGCCCGAGTGCGATCGAAACAAACAAACAAGTACCTTCTCTTCTCACCTCCCTCACTCCACTCATAAAGGATGCGTCATTTCCGTTCTACCGCAAACAGGTAAACGCGTAAGACTCCCACAACGAGCGACAACACCTAAACTGCTAGAACGTGAACGTTGACGTATTCCACCTAAAAAACACAAACAACCGACCTTGTTTGGTCGAACTACGACTGCTCTGACTTTCTCTCTCCGGTAAGATTGAGGATACGTAGGCACAAGACGACGATGTCTTGGCGAGCAAACTTCCCCCACAATCCCGTAGTGTTCCGAATTACGTTGACTCTGACTTTCTCGCTTCCGAGGGAATACGTAGGCCTAGGACGCGATGTCCTATCGAGTCACTTCTTTTCTTTTTCCCCCCGTTTCTCCGCTTTCGCCTTTTGTTTCCAGTTTCCAGTTCAGCGAGTAAGTTTCAGATACCTTACACCCTTTGATCGATAACAACAAGCATGGATCCCATCGAGTACGATGGACGTGAGGGGGTGTTAATACCTTCCTCTCGCGTAACCGACTCTCGAACCCAGGCTATGGTTGCGATGACCATTCCTTTCCCTTCGTTGATGTTTTCTTCGATCGTTTCCTTTCCCTGCGTCGGGATAAATTACGTTCGGTGGCGACTCTTCTGTTCTTTTCCGCCGGTTGATTTTCGCCGATGCGACATACACATCACAACTTCATTCACCATTTTCATTTCTTTACCACAAACTTTCTCAAACTTCCTTATGCACAATTATTTCATTCTCTATTTTTCTCATCAAACAAGCATTCTTTTTCTTTTGTTTTTCATATTCATATTCACAATTTTTCTTTTCATGCTTGTTTGAAATTTTTCAAAAGTTTAAGCAACCTACCATTCTTCTTTTTCATTCTCCCCAACTTGAATTCAACCAAACCTCAAGTGAATGCTCCTTGCTTTTTAAGGCAAGGAAATCAATGAAAACAATGTTCAAAGGTTCAAGAAGAAATTTTTAGAACCTCACAAAATTCAATGATGAACTAAACTTTCAAATTATGTACACAAACCAAGTTCATCACTAAAACGAGATCTAAACTGTTTAGGCTCAAAGGGGTTAACGAATTCTCTCTACTCACGGGTAAGATACTTTTGGATACGGTTGTGCTCAATATAAACAAATGCCTTGATCATTTCTAATGCTTCCACAAGATCACAATAATCAAAAGATAAAGCATGAATCAAACGAATTAAACAAAGTTATCAGTCATCCTAGCATATAGTAAACAATGGAGGTTTCTCACAATTTGTGGCTTTTGGACCTAAGTGAAACAAGCATTCAAACCAGTTGCGAAATGAAACAAAAATACACATTTGCACAAAGCACAAAATTCTTAAATCAATCTAACATTCTATAAAGCGATATAATTTACCAAGCATACTTTCAAAGCTCAACATCCATCCAGACGCGGTCGAAGCTTCATTGAATACTTTTATACAATTAGCAACCAATCAAGAAAGAGTTCTCATCATTCCTGATCACACTAGAGAAAACATAAAAGAAAACAAATACATATAATATAAACAAATGTACAAAGCTCAAAAATATAGAAACTATCACGATGTGATTCAATATCTAAACACCGATCCCTGGCAACAGCGCCATTTTGTTGAAGCTAGAATAGCAGCAAGCAAAAATATATAAGTAACCCAATTTTATAGTTCTCCACAGGGATCAGTGCGAGGGGAAGAATGCCATTCGACGGTCTCTATGTTTCTAAGCTCAAAAGTTTTGGTTTTAAGAAGGAACCAAGATAAAAGCAAATGCAAAAAATGTAAAGACGGAAAATATAAAATAAAGACTGGATTATAAACGGAGCCTTGTTGGAATTGGATATCATCAATTGATAACACATGCATTCTTCTAATTATATTATACATAAATTAATCATTCGCCTAATACCCTCACGTATCACCCACGACAGAGGTTATGTCTAACGCAACGTCGAGAGAATGACCGTATTGCCTCATTGGTGATGTCTCACGCAACAAAAAGCAACACAGAGCATTAAGAGTTGATACTCACGCAAGTGTTAAGCCTAAATCTATCTCTAGAGTTCAGAACAAAATAGATAATCATCTTAGATCTAGATCTGAAGAGTATATGTCTATAGCGGTTCAAATCAAAGATAAACAGGTAAATAAAGATGACACCAAAATCAGATAAATGACTGCTTCATATAAAATGCCAACGATCAGAATACGTACATACGTTTAACCCTTTTTACATGTATTCAACTAATTTGTCAAATGAATGTGAATATCGTTCTTCATCATTATTATCACGCATCCTCGCAATACCGTATCGATCCTACTCATGTTAGCCATGCTACTTAATCAACACAATACAACAAAAGATAAAATGAATATCAACTCACAAAACCATGTCAAGAGTTTGGTTCATTGATAGATGAAAATCTAAGATCAAGGATTTGTAAAGGTTTTGTCAACACCACAAATAATCAAATAAAGACAACAATAATAGAGAATCAAAACATATTCACAAACATACATTAGATGGAATACATAAGGTATCAAAAGATTACATCCTCATCCAACAAGAGATCAAAGCTCTTACCTTTTCTCCCTTGGAATGAAGAAATATCAAGTTCTGATCTTAAAAGTACAAGTTGTAATGATAATCATCTAAAAAGTGTGAAAAAATCTATTTATATATATTCAGGATTTTCATTGTTCGCTAGGCGAACCACTTCATTCGCACAGCGAATGGCAAAAATAGGCCACTTCAGGTGCCTCTGAATAGTTAAACCGCCCCAAAAATTCTCGTGAGTTCACAATGCGAAGGAATGTTCGCAAAGCGAACACTCGCTTTCAAGCTCGCAAAGCGAATTTTAGCTCCTTTTTCCTCTGCCAAAATCTGGGACCATTCGCTGGAGACCTCGTTATCCTTCGCACAGCGAACCTTCGCTGGCAATTCGCTAGAGTTCGCAAAGCGAACCTTTTGCTATTTTCCTCTTTTCTTTAGCAGCTTGCATCAATTCTTTGTGTCTTCAACTTTGATCATTTAGTGCACTTTCCTGCACAATAACACACACATTACAAGCACCAAAGGTATATTCTCAATGTTAGAAGAACAACAACAATCATGAGTTAAAACCATGAAAACATGAGAAAAGAGTAGAAAAAGTGCAAAGAAAGATATGTCATTTTTAGGTCAAATCTTCACCTAACATGGCTCCCCCCAATTCATCAAGTAACTCATCAATAATAGGAATGGGAAACTTATCAGGCACAGTAATTTTATTCAAAGCTCTATAATCAACACAAAATCGCCAACCCCCGTCTTTCTTTTTTACTAAGACTATTGGGCTTGAATAAGGACTTACACTTGACCTAATGACTCCAGACTTAAGCATATCATCCACTAACCTTTCAATCTCATTTTTCTGGTAGTGTGGGTACCTATAAGGCCTGATATTTGGAATATTGGCTCCTTCCTTGAGTACAATGGCGTGATCCTGTCTCCTAGACGGTGGTAATCCTCGTGGCTCTTGAAAAACTTCTTCGTAGTTGACTAGAATTTCTTCTAGCCCCTTAGGTCGATTGTGGTTCATTTCTTCCTCTCCCTTCAAATGTTGACACTCCAGAAGGAATCTGTGGCCTTCATCACGAATAGATTTTAGGACAGATTTGATAGAGGCGGTTGCCCTTGTCAATTCTGTTTCTCCTTTCAAAATATGGTACTTTCCATCAAGAGGAATTTTTATGATTAAATCTCCAAAGTTTGCTCTAATTTCACCAAGGCTGGACAACCACTCCATTCCCAGCACCACATCCACTCCTCCTAAGTCAAATATAAAGAAGTCTTGTTGAACTTCCATCCCTTGCATGATTAACTTCAGTTTGGGGCACATTCCTTCACATGGGATTTTTCTTCCATCTCCCACTTCAACATGATAAGGTGTGGTTTCTTCTACCGAATACTTTTCTTCTTTTACCAACATGGAGGAAATAAAATTGTGAGATGCTCCACAATCTATCAAGACCACAACCTTTCTATTTCCCATGGTTCCTCATAGTTTAATAGATTTTTTGGTAGTGAGGCCTGATATGTTATGCAAGGACAGCTGCACCATTTTCATTTCCAATTCTTGTCTTTCCTTTTCTTGAATCTCTTCTTCAGTTTCTTCCTCTAAATCTCCCTCCAACAATAATACATGGAATTTCTTGTTAGCACATACATGACCTGGACTAAATTTTTCATCACATTTGAAGCAAAGTCCTTTCCTTGACTTTTCTTGTAGTTCAGCATCTGATAATATTTTGAAACCCCTTCCCTTAAAAGGATTATTTGGCCTCTGACTACTAGTTTCTCCCACAGAACTTTTGGTTGCCGATACAAACGAGGATTGATTTTTAGTCCCTGGTTCCCACATTGCAGTTCGGGTGTTATTGTAAGTTCGGAATGTTGATTTGTTACCTGAATTTGTACCCACATTTCCTTGGCTTAACAATCTATTTTTCTCATCAACCGTTTGTGCATAATCCATTAATTCCGATAATCATTCAACTAGATGAAGCTTTATTTCCGCCCTTATCACATCTTTGAGTCCGTTCAAAAAAATTCCTTTTAAATAAGAAGGCTCTGCGCATTTCAGGGGGCCTGCATATAACTCAAATTGCTCTCTATATTCTTCCACTGTTCCTGTTTGTTTGAGACTCAAGAACAATTCAATAGGACTTTGGATCATTGAGGGTTGAAAATGTTTAAGTAGGGCTGTTTTGAATTCCTCCCAAGTCGAGTTGGTGAAGACACCTCCCACCATTGATACCATGCCAGTGCTTTGCCCTCCATGGCTACCATTGCTGCCTGCAATCTCTCTATTTCATCCACCCGCTTTAGGTCAAAATAACGCTCGACGCGGTTCAACCAACCGTAAGCATCAGTACCTTCAAAAATTAGAATTTCCAATTTTTGCCATCTTTCTTTGCGAGACCTTGGACGTCGGTAATTCACAGATGCGTCATCTTCATCAGATTGGTCCTCGTGTTGTGATCCTGCTGGATTTTTGCGCCTCGTGCGACAAACAGTTTCAACTAATTCCGTCATTTGTTGTCTAACCTCCATTTGCTCCACCCAGTCTTCTTTGCGTTGTTTCTCCATTGTTTCTTTCATTGCTAACAACGCTTCAAACCCACATTCTAACAGTTCCATTCGTGCCTCCATCTTGCTTCTAGTAACCACCATCAACGTAACAAGGATCGTAGTGCTCTGATACCAGTTGATAGAACTGGTACCAAAATAGATAGATAAGGAAATAACCGATGTTTTTATTGAATTATCTCTTGAGGAAAATAGTCTCCGAGATATACGCTCGAACTGTATAAGAAAACAAAGCTATAGAAAAAATGGAAGATGTATGAGAATACGGTTCCGCCAAGGATTTCGAGAGCCTTGGAACTCTCCCTTACCAAATTCCACTCTGAATTTTTGAGATGTCCCCCCATATTCAGTGTCTTCTCCTTATATATTTTTTCACTACCCTAAACTAACTAGGCACATTAATTACTGCCCCATAACTCCTATAATGTAACTGCCCCATAACTGAGTAATTCCACTAACTAATATAATCAATTCTGCCCTTTCCTCTTATACACATTTCGTATAAGAGGTCTAACACAATGCGACCAAATGATGCATGTATCTCATTATACTGATTTTAAATAATTTGGTTCACATAGTCCAAATCTCTATACAAATCACTTTTACTATTTTCCAACAAATTATTCCATGTAGCATGTGCAAATTCAACTTAATTAGTTATTGCATTTTCAAATTGTCTAACTTGATGGGTCCAAGCACAGATAATCTTCTTGTTCACCTGCTCTAGAATCGTATTTTCAACATTCAAAAAATCCAGATATTTCTCACACAACTTTCTAAAAAGTATAACATAATCGACGTATAACTCTTTCGCAGAAGAATTTATTATAACATTTCAGACATTCATTATTCTTTCCAGTATCACACTAATTTTTGCCATTTTCCCATATTCACCCTTTATTTGTTTGGTCCTTACCGCAGGTTTATGTCTACATCTCACATTCTTTGTGATGTGATGCCTATAAAGTAATACATATGATGTAGGAAATACCTTTGCAACCGAATTCATCAATGTTGTATCGCGATCAGTGATAATGACCTTCGTCGTGTTTTCTTTGTCCTTCAACATTGTGAAACACACTTCTAAAGCCCAAGTAACATTGCCATTTTTTTCACTTTCCAAAAATGCAAACCAAACGGTAAAAGTCTTTTTCGTAGAAGTAATACAAATAATTTCCAATAGTGGAAACTTGTACTTGTTGGTCTTATATGTTGAATGAATAATGTGTATATTGAAAAATGTGTTAACAACTTTATGGAGCCAAGATGAGTCCAAAATATATCTCTAACAATTTTTTCATCTTCTCACACTCGGTACTAGATACATAATGATTATCATCTAAAAGCTTCTTCAATTGTTGCATTTTAGTTTTATCTCCTCTTATCGCTGATAAGTGTGAATTGTAGTTATTTTTGTATATAAGTTTTGTTGCACTTATCGATACTTTTTGTTAAAACCGTTCGAATAAACCCCGCTTCATTTGTAAATACGTTTACTTTACGTTATAGTGTATATATTGCGTTATCGTGTAAATATCATTGAGTTTAATTGATTTCCACTTGTTTTTGTAGGTATTCAAGCAAGTATATCTTGTCATATTCATAAAGAGCATTGAATAAGCTTTCCAACGCTTCGAACCGGGCGAAAAATGGAGTTACGGTTCAAAAGTTATGGCCAAAACAGTGCTGGATTTTTGTTGTCTACTGTCAGCTGCGCCTCTGCTCCGCCGGGCGAAGCAGCGCCGGGAGGTCCATTGCAGGGTCGGGCACTCCAAAAGTGTGGATAACTTACTGAATAAGCCGCCTTACTGCGCCGGGCGACCCAGAATTCCGTCGGGCAAAACTGGACGGACAGAAACACCATTAAAGGGCCAAAAACACAATTTTTAGAGTATGGTTGGGTAATATTTGTTCCCAATGCATCAAACTTTCATTTTTCAGTAGGATTAGCTTAGAAAACAACATTGGAGCTTGCACACGGATGATCCAGGGTGGATTTCTCATCGATCGGCGTCGACAAACCGCGAGATGTTTGGTTTATTTCTCTTCTTCTTTGTGTTTTTCTTCTATGTTGGGTTTGTGTATATGTATTTACTCTGAACTCGTGTAAATTTGTCGCCCATGGCGTTGTATAAAATCTACTTTACAAATCTTTATCGGTGATTGTCCTTGATTTTTGCTTTATGCTCGGGGTTTGAGTTGTGTTAGAGATAAACATCGCAAACTTTGATTAGGGATGATTGTTGTTAGTTTCTGGATGCTAGAGATAGATTTAAAGCTAACAATCTTTAATAGGTGTCGAAGCTTAATGCCTCCGTATCATGAGTCGAGTGCGAGAGTGTCGACGAGGGTAACACAGTTGTTCTCTCAGCTCAGTGTGTCAGAGTTGGACACTGTTGTGAGCGATGCTGGGTGATATTGAGGAGTATTATAGGTTGAGTATAACTGGTCGGTAAGTTTAAGTTTGTGAGGAGTGGATTATGTGCACGCCGGATAAGTTTCTTTTCTCTGAAGAATGATTTCTTTTTGTTGTTAATGTTTACTTTTATGTTTCTATGTTTTAGACCAATTTAATCTAAACTCATTAACGCGAGAGACTGTCGAACGACATTCTTTCCCTCGAACTGATCTCTGTGGACACGACATAAATCCCAGAGGGAATTCTTCCGAAAATAAATATTTTTGCTTGCCACTTTACCGCTCCAACAAAATGGCGTCGTTTCCGGGGATTGGTTTTGATATTGAATCGCATTGCGATAGTTTCTTTGTTTTTGAGTTTTGCACATAATGTCCATATTGTGTATAATCTTGTTTTAAATTTTGTTACTATACTTGTGCATAAGCATACTTCGATACTTGTACATTTTACCCGTGATGTATATAATTATTTTGTTTTAATGTTTGTTCAAGTGGTTGGTTAGGACACTTGCTTTTGGTTTGCGCGGTGAGGCATCACTATGGCATGAAGGAAGGAAGTTACTAATTAAGCACAGTAAAGGCGTCGAGCTTACGACGTAAAACAAGCATGTTTTCTTTTGTTTTTTGTTTGTTTCGTTATTACTTTTTCATTTTTACTTAGGTAGTGTGGTGAACATTCATTAAACAAGTTGTACTCAGATTATTTGTAAAATTCTCAAATCTTCACTTTACAACTTATTTAATCCATTTTCACCCAGTCTTTTTAATGTTTTTGTTTGTTGTTTAGACTCCAATTTTGGTCCGACTATTTGAAGTCACATGAGGTGTTTGTCCATTTTTTATCGTTTCAACTTGTGAATGCGTGGTAATGATAGTGTTTAAAGTTTGGTACGCGTCCAAGGTATGTGTTTATCGCTTTCTAGAATTTAGCATATTCATGATACTTAGGCTTTTTACAACTTCTATGCCATTCATTCTTTTGTATACTTGTTCATTTGTGAATCACTTTAGTTCCCACCCTTTTTGTGAGGAAGCCTTCCATTGTTCATATATGCACGGAGTACCAACATTCTTGTTTTAACTAGATTTTATTATGCTTAATCTTTTATTTGTGTTGATTATATGAAAGCATGAAAAGGATCAAGGCATTTTTGTTTCATTTTGAGCACAACTACCTTAGCCAAATAGTCAATTCACCTTGTGAGTGTGTGATCATTTGTAACCCCTTCGAGCCTTTGGTCATTATCCATGTTATTTGAGTTTGATGCTTGTCTATGAGTGTCAAATTTACTTTTTGTATGGATTTTGATTGATTATTTTTTTCTTGAACCCTCAACTTTGTGTTGTTGTATGAATTTTTACCTTGCCTTAGAAAGTAGGGAGTATTCATATGATGATGTGGTTGAATTCAAGTTGGGGAGAGAATGATTGTTTACTCATTGGTTGGTTTCTATGATGTTGAAAAAGAAAATAAAAAAGAGAAAAATATGAAAAAGAAAAAGCAAAAAAAAAAGAAGGAAAAAGAAAAGTTTTGAAAAAGAAAAACAAAAAGAGTTCAAATAATTGTGCTAAATAAGTATTGTGTGTTGTGTAACACTTGGGATGAAAAAAGAAGTTTGATTGAAATTTTATGTTTGAACTTTTGTGAGTTAATCACTCCCTTAGGTTTAGGCAAGTTTTTGTTTTGATTAGCTTGAGGAATTGCCCCTTGTTTGTTTACCCGACCACATTACAACCTTGAAAAGCCCTTGTGATTCTTGCCTTTGTATGTTCAATATGATTTTTGGATGGTTGCATAATTTAGTCTTTTGTTTGCATGATTATTGTGTGAGTGAGAAGTACCTCATTTGTGTTTTTCATCTACCAATGATTGTTTTTGCTAGGTGTGATTCACGTTTGAACTTGTGTTGTTTTAGAATGTTTGGCATGACTTTTGTATTTAGTATTTGTTTCGTGATTATGTTATCGTTGTAGTTTAGTGGTAAGTATTTACTTTGTGTGTACCTGATCGTGAAGGCTGGATCAGATCCTGTAGAAGTGGGCTACTAAGAGCGTCTGGGATGCTGGTCGTAAGGAGAGGATGGGGGTGTACCTGCAAGGCACTCCGACGCTCAAGTAAGAAAGGGTCAGAGAAAATGGACAAGTACAAAGTATTATTCGTAGGGTGAATATTCGATACCTGACCCTCTCAAGTGAGAGGGTTTATATAGAGCCCTCAGCGCGTGCCCAACGGTCCTATTTTCGGGGCAAAATAACCGTTTTCCCGAAGAATAGGTAACTGCCCAAAACTAGCCGTTATGTCGGACAAGGTGCCTGAAACTAGCCGTTATGTCGGGCATAAGCATAGTTTCGAGCACATGCCCTTAGCTGTCCGGGGAGTGAGGAAGCCGTGCGTGACGGGCATCGTTTTCAGGGAGGTGCGACGCAGCCTCTGCCCGGTTGGAGGGTAGAAAGGTAACTTTTGCCCCTTCATGGATCGGACCAAGGCAACTTGGGCTGCTCTGGAGTGGAAGTGGATTGGGTCGTGTCTAGCCATTGGTCTAGTCCATAACAGGAGTCCCCAAAGTCGTTGCTCCCGAGCATGGGAGTGATGACTTAAGGACAACTCGTTGCTCCGGGGAGCTAGCGTGAAGTCGTTATTTGAAGATGAGGAGGAGACTGAAGGTCAGTCAGAATTGGAAACGTTGGGGCACCACGTGTGCCTAGAGCTCCGTGTAGCAGTTACTAGGCAATGATGGCTAGTTGATAGCCATCATGCCTATGAGCGCGTGTCCACACGTACCCCTTTGTATAAAAAGGGGGGAATTCGTTCCATTTGGAACTTTTTGCTCTGATTTCTCTTCGTTTCCTTCAGCATTCCTGCTCGTTACCGCCGTCTGCTTACTTCGACCACCGCTCCAAGCTTCGAGCAGCCACTTTCGTCTTCTTAAATCAAGTAAGTTTTCTGATCCTGTGCTTGTTCTACTCCTTTTGGTTGTCAATGGTAGATTGCATGTGGTTAGGGCTAGGTTTAGAGGACGAAATAGGTGGATTTCTGGTGATTGTTGGTGGTGGACGGTGGTTGTGCCATTTTTCCACCTCTATTACGTCGTCGGACGTGTTGGTATATTTTGGTGAAGAGGGCGGTTCACGGCGTCGTTGCGACGGCGATGCATGTGTAACCGCCGTGATCGTTTATCTTCTGAGTGGGTGATGAGTTTTCCGGTAGAATATTCCCAGGTTCCGGTGAAGCTTTGCGATTTCTGGCGAAGCTTCGAACGGAAACTGGGTATGAGTGTGAGGAAGCTCCTCGTTTGGGGATGATTTGTTTCGAGCGTCTCCTCGCGGGGAGGTTCCAGTTTTTCTTTTGATGTTAAGGCTTAGGCCGGGGACGTTGTCCTCAGTCTTTTGCGCGCCCAATCACTTGACTTAGCGGTGGAAGGGTGGATTTGATTTGTTGTCGAATTCACTTTCTTCTCTGCTTTTCAGGTGATCGACATGGCGACGGGGCCAGATGGAGAGATTACCATAGATACGTCTGAGGAAGAAACAAGCTCTTCGAATGATAGTAGTTCGACGGCTTCGAGCTCCCCCAGTGATGTCGAGGAGGAAGAGGAGCTGGACGACATGGACGAGGATGTCGCCGAGGGCTCCGCGGAGGAATGGGAGGTGGCCGAACCCGCTGAGCATGTGTCTACTTTCGCGAAGTATTTGGGGGACATTTTTATGGAGGTTGGACCGGAGGGAGAGTGGAAGGTGCACTTCCCTTCTGTGGATGAGCGGGTCTGTACGAACTTTGGGGACCGTTTCACGATGTATGAATATGCTTTCAAGGAGCTGGGTTTGAGGTTGTCGTTCACCGATTTTCAGCAGTCGGTGTTCGTGCATTTGAAATTGGCCCCCATGCAACTGCACCCTAACTCGTTGGCCTTCATCCGGGCGTTCGAGCTGGTGTGCGAGCATTTTTCCATAGGGGCTACTCTCCCTCTATTCTTCACCGTCTTCCATCTTCAAAGGCAGCTGTCGGGGAGGAAGTATGGTTGGGTCTCTTTGAAGCAGCCCCACAAACTATTTAAACCATTTTCGGAGTCGATACAGACGTTTAAAGAACGGTACTATGTCATCGAGCCCGTGTCTGAGGCTGCCCAGGATAGTACATACGTCTGGGAGATCAAAGTTGATGAGGATGGGAACGACCTGGGCGACGAGACGGGGAAATTTATTGGCCAGAGAATCTACAAGTTCCCCATTCATTGGGCACCTAATCATGGGCTACGCGGGCAGGATGCCGTGGCGTATGAGGAGTTGGTGAAGTACGTTAATTCCTTCTGGCTTGCGGAATGCTGGAAGAACAAGGATAACCCGATCTTTGAGAAGGACGGTAGTCAGAGGGTTGAGTACCGGTTTATTAACACCAAGGCACTGCTGGAGTGCAAGACTCCTGCGGAAGTCGGGGAGCTGCTTGGTAGTCTTAGTTATTTAGTTTTGTTCGTACTATTTCTTTTCCTCGTATCTAACTTGTTAAACTTTTGTTTGTGCAAGTGAGATGCCTCAGGCCCATGAGAGGGTTGTGAAGAACGCTCTTGCGAGGAACAAGGCCGGTGCGGCTCCTCCAAAGTCTAGATTTGCCTTCTCTCCTACTCCAGCCCCCCGGGGATCTCCCCTGTCTTTGACCGGACGACCCAAGCGGCCAAGGATAGCTGACGCTGTGGATCTCACTCGGGTGCCGGAGAAAGGGAAGTTCGAGCTTCCTCCTTGCATCCTTGATAGGAGGTTTTTTTAGGGAAACTCTTTGGTCGTGCCCCGGGTGGAATCTTTTCGCTTGGAAAGTATGGACCGCCCGAGCAAGAGGGCGTTGGTGGCTCAAAACGCTTCTGCCTTGGTCAGGATGTTGGAGATGGCAGCCGTTTACACTGAAGGGGACTCTGCAACTGAGTCCGAACTCAATGCTGCCCGGGCTTCTATGGCGTCCCTCAAGGAAGAAGTCAAGAGTGTCGGAGATGCTTGGAAGAAGGCTGAGGAGAAGGTGGCCAGGTTGAAGGAGGAGAACTCCACGCTGGCGGCGGAGAAGAAAGCTGCCGAGGAGCTGGTCCAGCGGCTGAGGGCGGCCAATGCCCCGGGTGAAGATGAGTCGGAGGATGTGAAGGAATTAAAGACGAGGTCCGAGCTGGTTGCCCGAATACTGATGGCTGAAGATTATGGCATTGTCGTCGCGGATGAATCCTTCAGACACGCCGTGGCTCAACTGCGGGTGGTGAATCCCGGGCTCGACCTTTCTGACGAGGGTACCCACTATCTGGCGCATGTTAAGGATGGCCGGATCGTTATGCCCGATGCTCTTCTGGAAGGGAACATCGAGGATCAGCCTATGGAGGACCAGGGGCCTCAGCCAGAGCCTGTTGAGCACATGGACGAGTGAGGAGTTTGTCTTTTGTTATTGTAACTTGTCCGGCCTGCGTGCCAAGTAATTGTTGTAATTTATTTGGGGGGGGCATGGCCCCCATGTTATGTAACCCAGCACAGCCGTGGTCCTAGTGGCCACTTATTATGTTTAAGTTATATGCCCGGTCTTGGTGGCCGGTTCTGTTATTTGCATGTTTTTACTTGCTTTTATTTTTGCTAAGTGTTGTTCTCATGCTCGTTGTGAATGTATGTCTGCCCGTAACAGGGAGTATTTTATATGTGAAGTTTCAGGGGATTGCTCGTAGTATATGTGTTCGGTAGTGAGGGGAACTGGTCGAACGGCCGGGGAATATCCTGGCGGGGGTGCGGAGCTCAGGTCACGTTTGAGGCCTGAGTTCGCGGCGTAAACGTCCCATCGCGAGCTGGGGTTCTGCCAGACATGGTACTTTGACGACGGCGATGCTCGATCGAGGACCGCTGTCGAGCATTCGCCCGACTCGCTACTGAGCGGGGTTTTGCTTTATTGGTATGCGACGCTTGTACCTAGGCGTGCATAGTGGTCGGTAGGTGACGTCCGTCTTTGTGACGGGTCGAACCCGAAATTAGCTGTAGTATTGTTTTATCATTTCGGCGTTCCATGGTCGAGCAAGTTCTTCCCAGTTGAGATGTTCTAGGTAGTAGGCCCCATTCTCCGTTTTTGCTCGGACACGATAGGGTCCTTCCCAGTTGGCGGCTAGTTTGCCCTCGCGAGAGTCTTTGTGGTTTCTTCTTAGGACAAGGCTTCCCACGTCGAACTCTCGTCGTATCACCTTGGCGTTGTGCCTAATGGTAATTTTTTGTTTTAGTGAGGCTTCGCGGAGGGCTTCCCCAGTTTGGATTTCCTCGACGAGGTCGAGTTCTTCTCTTAATGATTTGTCGTTCATCTCCTCGTCTAGGGGGGACTCTGTCCGCCTGGAGGGTATGTGAACTTCGACGGGAATTACAGCCTCGGTTCCGTACGCTAGACGGAAAGGTGTTTCCCCGGTTGTAGAGTGTGGAGTTGTGCGGTACGCCCATAGTACGCTGTGCAGTTCCTCGACCCATGCCTTCTTTGTTTCGTCCAGCCTTCGTTTGAGGCCTCGAAGGATGACTCAGTTAGCTGCTTCAGCTTTCCCGTTTGTTTGAGGGTCCTCGACGGACGCGAAGTGTTGCTTCGTGCCTAGTTGGGCGACAAAGTCTTAAAACTTTTTGTCCGTGAATTGCGTTCCATTGTCCGTTACTATTGCTTGGAGGATGCCGAAGCGTGCAAGGATGTTTCGTTTGTAGAAATGCAGGATGTTGAGGGCAGTTATCTTGGCTAGAGCCTCCCCTTCTATCCATTTTGTGAAGTAGTCTACGTCCACTATTAGGTATTTGTTCTGATTCGATCCTACCACGAAGGGTCCTAGGATGTCTAGGTTCCACCAGGCAAATGGCCACGGGGAGGACATAGCCTTGAGCTCATTAGGTGGAGCCAGGTGCATGTCCCCGTGTCGTTGGCATTTATCGCATCTCTTCACGTGTTCTTTCGCGTCGTGCTGCATGGCCGACCAGTAGTACCCTGCTCGGAGAGCCTTTCGGGCAAGTGATCTTCCGCCGAGATGTTGGGCATTGATTCCCTCATGGATTTCGCACAGGATGTGCGCGACCATTTCCTCCTCGACACACTTGAGTAGCGGAATGGAGAATCCTCACCTGTAGAGTTTATCTTCGACCAGGAGGTAGGAGCAAGCTCTTCGCCTAACTATGCTGGCCTCTTTTGGGTCGGACGAAAGTTTGTCTTTAGCGAGATAGTTGTAGACAGGGGTCATCCAACAGTTGTTGTCACTGACTACGTGTACGTCAAGGTTCGGGGAAGCCTTCTCGATGCTGGGTCGAGGTAGAACTTCCTGTATGACGGACTTGTTTTCGCCTTTCTTCTTCGTGTTGGCCAGTTTGGACAGAACATCTGCTCGGACGTTGTGTTCGCGGAGAACATGTTTCACTTCTACCGTCACGAACTTCGTCATTTCCTTTTTGACCAGTGCTAAGTATTCGGTCAGGTTGTCGTTTTTGGCCTGATATTCTCCTCGGACCTGAAGGGCCACGAGTTGTGAATCTGTGCAGATGACGACTTCTTTTGCGCCCAGGTCCTCGGCCAGGCGTAGCCCAGTGAGGAAGGCCTCGTATTCAGCCTGGTTATTGGAGGTTGGGAAGGACAGGGTGAGTGATACTTCAATGACGATTCCTTCGTTGTTTTCCAATATGATGCCCGCACCGCTCCTGTAGCACCCCAAAATTTGCCCTCCTTACTTTAGTACTAACTGGCTTATGTTTCATTGCATTTTTGCATTATCATGTATGCATATCATTAGCATGGGGTCAAGGTGCTTGAGGCAGTTCAAGAAGGTCCTATCTGGTCTATCACATCATCAAGAATTCACAAGTGGCAAGGGATCTCAAGTGGATCACTCTCTCCTAACCAGTGCAGGAATTAGGGTTTTGAGATTCTTGGGTTTATTGCTCCAAAGGGCAAGCTCCTTGGGTTTTTATCATTGCCAAATGGCATATCTTGTCTTTGTTGAAGAAGATACACATCATATTCAGAGGAATTTGGATTTGGAGACTGTGTTATTTCCTCCTAGACTGAGGGTACCAGGCTAGGGTTTGGAGGTAGGAGACGAAATCCTGGCCATCCAATTGCTTGATCGCACGGTCCATATGCTGCCACGTCTTTTAAATTTGTGTTTTATTTTATTAGTTGTGTGTTTGCCAGTCCATGATTATTGCCATACACCTTCAATCTGCTTCGCCCATCATGCATAATGTTTGACTTGATGATCTAATCTGGGACGTTGGATGAATCTATTGGCCATTAGGGTGCCAGCACATTAAAAAACCCATGTGCCTATCACGTGCTATCTATTGTGTGCTGAGTGTTTGTGTGTGCGTGAGTGTACATTAATTGTGGTGTGCTTTTTAATCATGGTTGTTGATCTTTATTACTTTGTGATTGTTTGACTATTTATGGGGCGTTAGATTGATCTAAAGGTGGGGATGGAGTCAACGTGATGGACTGAAGCCCACGTGTGTTTTTTTGTTTTATTTTATTTTCTGATGGGTTTTTAGTGTATAGGCCCTCTATTCACACCCCCCTTCGCCTGATCCATTTATTTCTTAACGTGAGTTGTTGCTATTCATACCCCCTTGCATATTTCATAGTTTTTATTTTTATTTAATTATTGCATTTTCATTTTCATTTTTTAAAAATAGTTAATTGCATTAAAAATTCCCAGAAAATTCATGAATCACATTCGACATTTTATAAAATTTTACCAAATTTTATTTTATTATTTTATTTTATTTTTAGCATCTGAAATAATTATTTGTTTATTTTCTTTTTGAATTTCTTTCATACATGCATACCATGACTTGTTTATTTTATTTCTCATCATCCATAAAGCATTTTGAACTCATTCTTTTTGCATTGTTTCATCAACATATTGAATTGAATTAAAATATTTTTCTCTCATTTTTAAAACCATTTCATATTGCATTTTAGTCCTTTTCCTTTGCATATTGAACCATGATTCTCTCTTGACTTTGTATGATTGTTTGAGTGACTTATATTTTGAATTTTGGCATGAGTTTTGGACATGTTGTTTGGCTCTGGTTGAGGTATGTTGATAATTAATTTGGTGATTTTAGAAGATGTCTTGCTAATTGTTTAACTGCTCTTTGTGTGAGATCTTCTTGTATGCACATCCTTGATCATGCCTGAGTGTTTGTTTGAGAAGGCATCTTGTGCCATTGTCTTGGGGTTTGTTTATTTGACTTCTTAATTCATGTTGGATTGTTATCACTATTATATGTCACTGCTTGGGTCTCATCTATCTCATTTCTTTTACTTATGTCTGTTTCGTACTAACCGTTTATGCAGGGACTAAGGTAAGTTATCTGAGGGTATGGATAAGTATCCATGTTCACCTTCAACTCTTTCTTCTCTCATCTTTTCCTTTAGGTTTAGGTTGTCGTCAAACCTCACTAACCGTAGGTCACCCATGCATGATAACATTAGGACTCATAGTTCCCTTAGACTATCCCTTGTGTCTTCTCTCTTCTCATCTCAAATCTTCTTGAAAATACTTAATAAGGATAAATTGTATTGCGCACGAGCCTTAAGCGTGGGGAATGAGAAATGGGAGGCTTCCTCTCATCTTTCTAGAGTGCTTAGCGAGCGTCCTGTCTTGGGACGATGCGTTAAGTATTCGCCCCTGTGCCCTAGACTTTGGTGCAATGCAACTTAGGAACTAATTTAAGTCACTTCTGTCCTAAAAAACACAAACCAACTTCAAACTTTTTTGTCCTTCGGGATTGTCAAACTAAAGGCTATTTTCAAAAAGGGCACGTTACCTTCCGTCTGAGTCGCAAACAGGCATCGACCCTAACTGCCGGACGTGAACTTAACGTCGCTCATAAAAAACACAAAAAGAACTTGGTCCGAACTACGCTGACTCTGAATTCCCCATTGCACAAAGGGGGTACGTAGGCCTAGGACATCGACGTCCTACCGAGTCTGTCTTTGTCTTTCCCTCCCTCGTTTAGTACAACCCTAGATGATAGTATAACTCACCCTTAGAATAGACAACAAGCGTGGATCCCATCGAGTACGATGGACGCGTGGGGTGCTAGCACCTTCCCCTCGTGTAACCGACTCCCGAACCCAGGTTATGGTTGCGATGACCATTCCTTTCCCTCCTCCTCAGGTTTATGCGGTGTTCCCTTTCCCTCTCTTGGGATAAATTTACACTGCTGGCGACTCTGTTTTTCCGCGCCACTCTCGCGTTTGTACCTGGATGAAAATCCTGGGAGCGACAGCTGGCGACTCTGCTGGGGAGTGGTTGACCTATGCTGGTCCATCCCTAAGCGAGTCAGTCCTAGCGCTTGCTTGTCTTGGTTCTTTTTGGGTGTCTTTATGTTTGTTTTTTTTTATTTGTTGTATTTTATTTTTACAGCTTTTCTGCATCGCATTTCATTTTTATTACTGTCATACTGCTGTGTTGTGCTAGCTGTGTTTGTTTTGCAGGTTGGGTGGTTTTAAGAGATAAGCCCAATACCCAGGCTTGAGTATACCCTAGGACTAGAGTGGAAAGTAGTGGGACCTACGTGCCCGTTTGGTACGTTTGCGTGTTCACGAAAATCACAACCAGACGAGGCTATCTTGGGATGCATTCTAACGTGTGTGTCTTGCGCATGTTGGGGTGTTGATCTAGAGAGCTGTCGACTTTGGTGACCGATCATCGAGGACCTTAGTGGAAACATCCCTCTTTAGTGGTGACAGTGGCAGACCACATCCTGTGGCAAACCCATTCGCACCCGAGGGCCCGCTTTGGAACTCGCATAGGATGGCCCCTATCTTTTGAAGAGAATCAGTGGAGGCAATCCTCGATTGACGATAGTACTGTACCCCGAGGGATGAATGTACTATTGTTTCTCGATCTCAGTGCCAGAAGCTGAGGACCTTCCGTTTTGGAGAATCAGTTGAGGCCTCCTCGATTGATGATGATGCCAAACCAGAAATGGTGTACGTATCATCATTTCTCGACCTGAGAGCCCGGGATACTGAACATCCTAGTACCCACACGTGAGAGGGGATGGGTGTTTGCAGGTTTGCAGGTTTGCAGGTAACCTTGACCTTCAACATACCCGGTTTTCTGATCGGCAGATTTATCAGTGTGATATCACGGTTATTCCGATATTCTGAGTATTTGGGCAGATCTTTGAGATGGTTCAATTTGTTCAGTACAACAGTTGTCCAGTCTGTGTGGCATCCTTGATCCCATGTGTGCATTTGCATCATCATTTTGCACCCCAACATGTTTATTCATTTGTGGGGTTGCATCCTAACTTTGATTCTGGTTTTTGAAATTAAACTGGAATCAAGGGGTGGATCGCCTTGCGAATTTTTAAACATGTTCATTTGCATTCGCATATCCATAATCATTTTGCATAACAGGTGGTTATCTCTGGCGTTCTCACTTGGTTCTCCTTCTTAGCTCAGGATTGCTGATCAACCCATTCACCGGTATTCTACCAGACAAAATCAGAAAAGACTCATGGATCAACTACAAGCTGAGATGATTGAGATGCGGACTCGCATGAACCAATTCATGGATTTAATGCAAGGGGTTGCTCAGGGCCAAGAGCAGTTAAGAACTTTTGTCCAACCACTGATTGCGAGGATTGATGAAGATGGTGTCCTTCATGGAGGAGTTCATACTGGTGTCAATGGTAATAATGATCAGAATGGTCATCTCGGCGGAGGTATTCCTGCTTCTAGCGTTGTGATTCCTCTGGGCGGGGCTGAAAATGTAGGGGGAGGAGGTATTGGTGTTGGTGCTATTCAGGGTCGTCAGTATGATGATGTTCAAGATGATGCATTTTCTGTGCTAGGTGGGGATGCTGGGCCCCAGTTTGACAATGATCAGAGGATCAGGTTGATTGAGGAACAACTGAGGGGTGTTATAGATCAGGATTCTGTGGGTATGGATCTAGAGGATTTGGGGCTGGTTCCAGGCGTTGTCATCCCGCACAAGTTTCAGACTCCTACTTTTGAGAAGTATAATGGTATGTCTTGCCCAAGGACTCACGTCAGGGCCTACGCAAGTAAAATGGCTGCGCATGCGAAGAATGAAAAGTTGATGATGCACTGCTTCCAGGATAGCCTATCAGGGGCATCCCTGGAGTGGTATATGCAACTAGAAAGGAAAAATGTGCGTAGTTGGAGAGATCTGGCAAGGGCATTCATTAGACACTATCAATATAACACTGACATGGCTCCTAACAGAACACAGCTGCAGAACTTATCACAGAAGAACAATGAGAGTTTCAAGGAGTACGCCCAGAGGTGGCGTGAATTGGCAGCAAGGGTTCAGCCTCCCATGCTGGAACGTGAAATGATAGGTATGTTTATGGCCACCTTGCAGGGACATTACTATGAAAAGCTGGTACCGTGTATGACTGGAAAGTTTGCTGATCTCATCTTAGTAGAAGAAATGGTCGAAAGCGGCATCAAAACGGGAAAGATTCGAAGTGCTGCTGAAGATGCAAAGAAGCCTTATGATGGGTCCTCCAAGAGAAAGGAAGGAGAAGCTAGTGTTGTGTATATTCCTCATGTTGTTCAACGGCCTGTTCAGCATCAGCGACCTTATGCTCCTTAGCAACAGAGACAAAAAAGACCACGAAGGCCTGCGAGAAGTTTCGATCCACTCCCTATTTCTCACAGTGACGTTCTTGCTCGTCTACTTGAAAGTTCTCTGGTTCAACTAAGGGATGCCAAGCCTGTTCTTGACCCTATTCCTCCTGATTATGATCTGGATGCCAGATGTGAATATCACTCAGACACACTGGGTCATTCAATTGAAAATTGCAACGTGTTCAAACACAAGGTGCAAGACCTGGTAGACTCAAAGATCATTGCATTCACTGAAGATGACATGTACATCAATTGAAGCCTCCTGTCTCAAGTGAGCACTCAGTTTGCAAGGACGTCCAGACAGAGTTAAGCCTCCTCAGCGATGGCGATCTTCAACTTCTTTACCGCATTTTCATTTGTAGTTTTTCATTTCTTGTTAAAACATTGTATGCATGTAAGACTTGTTTGTTTAATGATGATATTAATGCAATGAATATGTTTTCTTGAAGTAATTATTTTTCATTCGTATGATATTGTTGTGCTTTGCAATACCAATTTTCTTGCTTAAACTCTTTGAAGGAGGATGATGAGACGAAAACGCAGAATCTTTGGTTGTATGTTCAAGGATAGAACCCTGTTGAGGATGTACAGGCATTGTTTCAAACCCCTAAACACTGGAGATATAAGGGAGATAGACCCTCGTTAACCCTTTTGAGCCTTGAAGTAGGAGTTTCTTCCGTTTGAAAAAACCCTCGTACTTAACCTAGGGGCAGGGTAGGCGTCGGTTAGTTTGACCGAGCGTTCAAATTTCAAGGAGAGTACGCATTTGAGGATCCATTACCTTCTATCCCACCGTCAAGAGGTCAAGAGATGTGAGACCACAATGGTTATCCATCGACAATCAAGGAGTGAGGCAGTCGCAACCCTGTCAAGCAAGTAAGACAACCAGTGTCACACGCCTTGTTAAAAAAAAATAAAAGAAAGAAAGCCCGCTAAGTCGAAACTTGAAAACAAGCGACTTAGGCAAAAGTTAGGGCATCCCACTAGACTTCAAAATAGAAAAAAAATCAAAAGAGTCAGTCCAGGCAAAAATTAGGGATCAAAGAAAAAGTAAAAGAAAGAAGAAGCGAAAAGCGTTACAAGAGAAAATCCTCGATAAGAACAAATTCGTGTGATTACAGACACAAGATAAAAAGGGGTAACTGTCACTCCAAAATTTCCTTAGGCGTTAGACCATTAGTGGCATGGGTCCCTTAAAAATCATAAACCTTTTGAGAGATGAGCGTTTGGGTCAGATTAACTGAACATAGGACTGAAGAACATCACGAAGAGTGGGTGGGCACCGATAAATTTTGAGCCATAAATCCTTTTTTCTGAAACCGTGAACCAGACCACGTTACAACCCTTAAAAGTCCTAATTGAAACAGGGTTTATTCCAAGAGCGTACTGCAACAGGATATCGTCCTGACTCCTATAAGTTGTGCTAATAAGGTTTGTTGGTATTGCATGTGCGCATTGTTTTGCCATTCAAAAAATCAAGGTCGCATCCCAGCTAGTGATTCTTTCACAAGGCTTGGCGACGCATTTTTCAATAAAACTTCAAGGTTAACATGAGTGTTGCATTAGAATTGTCATTCTCATAATAACTTGTTCTGCTTGCATACATGTGCCTAAGCATCAATGCAGCTTACACAGTGAAAGTCAGTCAAGAAGCTTGATTCTGCCAAGTTGGGGTGCTTGGAAATTCTGAAGGACAATCATATGAAAGGGCATGGCTGCCAAGAGACTCAATGTAGAATGGGCTCTCCCCCAGTAAGTCATGTTAAAGATGTAGCCAATCTGGGGAAGTCACGTCGAGAAATCTCTCTGAAATTCAGTTATTCAGGGGCATTCATTCTAATATCAGGGGCAAAGTCACTTCAAAGCTCATATTGAGGCAGACCATCTCTAGAGCATGAGAAGTTGTCCTCTCTAGAAGACTGTTAATCAAGAACACCTCTTCAAGGTTCAAAACACTGAGACAGAGTATTTCAAGTCGCTACGAATCCTCTCGAGGCAAATTCCTTCATAAGTCATACAGTCTGGGGCAGTTATGTCGAGATCCAATAAATCTCTTCAAGAGTTTGAAGACCCTGGGGCAGTGTGAACGCCCGGTCTCCTATAAAATCCTCTTGAGATGATTTCTTCCATCAAACCCCGTGGGCTGGGGCAAGTCAAGAATCAAGAGAACCGTGGCTCACTCCTGACAATCAGTATGCAATTGATCAGCAGAAACCTGAAGCGCTAAGTCTCTCCCCCAGCAAGGAACCAGAAGGTATCTTTGTCCTAGCAAGGTGCTGGAATTGATATTCTTCCCCAAGCAGAGGGTCGTCCTCAAATCGAAAAGGGTTCGTTATGAAGATTCCCTATCCCCAGCAATACATGTGGATTCCTCATTCCCAGCAGGGTAGGACGACGGAATACTTTCAGGCAGTTTGAAGATGGTGAGAAGTCAGAGTATTCTCTTCCTCAAAAGTCAGGTTTGGTATTTTCCCGCAAGGCAAAGTCCAATGGTTATTGGCATTCTCAGCAGTTCAAAGTCCAATCTTTATTGGCATCTCCCCAACAGAGTTTGCAATTCAGCTTGCAGTTCCTCGACAGGGTTGGCATCACCAGTGGTTATTGGTGGTACAGTTGGTTATCTCCCTACAGGAGATCAGATATTGGTGATCCCTTCCTCAACGAAGTTTGCTTGTTCTATTCTGCGCATTCCATGGTGGAGTGTCCTCTCATTCTTGCATATAGTAATCATCGTTGCATTGCATCCTCAAAATGCGTAGCATTTCCATTTCGTATGGAGCATTACGCCATAGAAAAAATTCAAACATGCATCGAAGCATAAGCCAGATTTGGTACCTTGTGCGAAAGCCCAAATCAACCCTTAATCAAAACAGAGAGTTCCAACCTCAGAGTCGACGCCCATTTTCTCGACCTCAGAGTTGATGAAATATCCTTTCTTCCCCAACTTCAAAGTTGTTGTATACCTTTTCTCGACCTCAGAGTTGATGAAATATCCTTTCTTCCCCAACTTCAAAGTTGTTGTATACCTTTTCTCGACCTCAGAGTTGATGAAATATCCTTTCTTCCCCAACTTCAAAGTTGTCGTATACCTTTTCTCGACCTCAGAGTTGATGAAATATCCTTTCTTCCCCAACTTCAAAGTTGTCGTATACCTTTTCTCGACCTCAGAGTTGATGAAATGTCCTTTCTTCCCCAACTTCAAAGTTGTCGTATACCTTTTCTCGACCTCAGAGTTGATGAAATGTCCTTTCTTCCCTAACTTCAAAGTTGTTGTATACCTTTTCTCGACCTCAGAGTTGATGAAATGTCCTTTCTTCCCCAACTTCAAAGTTGTCGTATACCTTGTCTCGACCTCAGAGTTGATGAACAACCCATTCCTCCCCAACTTCAAAGTTGTCGTATACCTTTTTACCAATCTCAGAGTTGATGAATATCCTTTTATTTACCAACTTCGAAGTTGTTGTATATCTTCTCTCCAACCTCAGAGTTGACGTCTTTCCTCCCCAACCTCAGAGTTGTCGTACCTCATTTCTTCCAGACTCAGAGTTGTCATACCTCTTCTTCTCCAACTTCAAAGTTGTCGGACACCTTTTCTCGACCTCAGAGTTGATGAATACTCCCTTTTGTCCAACCTCAGGGTTGACGCCCCTTTTACCAACTTCAGAGTTGACGTATATCCTTCTTCTAACCTCAGAGTTGAAGTTATGTTCTTTTCTCAACCTCAGAGTTGATGTCTACCTTCTTATCCCCAGCGAAGTCCACTTTCTGCAGGTCTTCCTTTGCGGGTGCGGTTGAGGTCGTATTAGATATTCTTCAGCACGCTCCATTTCGTTATCCTCACCATTAGCAAATTTCTGGGTTCTTTCGGTATTCAATCCCCGTGTATCCTGGAGTGTCTGAAAGTCGTCGCTATCATACCTTTAGGACCAAGTTGATTAAATAGGGGCAGCTGTAGCACCCCAAAATTTGCCCTCCTTACTTTAGTACTAACTGGCTTATGTTTCATTGCATTTTTGCATTATCATGTATGCATATCATTAGCATGGGGTCAAGGTGCTTGAGGCAGTTCAAGAAGGTCCTATCTGGTCTATCACATCATCAAGAGTTCACAAGTGGCAAGGGATCTCAAGTGGATCACTCTCTCCTAACCAGTGCAGGAATTAGGGTTTTGAGATTCTTGGGTTTATTGCTCCAATGGGCAAGCTCCTTGGGTTTTTATCATCGCCAAATGGCATATCTTGTCTTTGTTGGAGAAGATACACATCATATTCAGAGGAATTTGGATTTGGAGACTGTGTTATTTCCTCCTAGACTGAGGGTACCAGGCTAGGGTTTGGAGGTAGGAGACGAAATCCTGGCCATCCAATTGCTTGATCGCACGGTCCATATGCTGCCTCGTCTTTTAAATTTGTGTTTTATTTTATTAGTTGTGTGTTTGCCAGTCCATGATTATTGGCATACACCTTCAATCTGCTTCGCCCATCATGCATAATGTTTGACTTGATGATCTAATTTGGGACGTTGGATGAATCTATTGGCCATTAGGGTGCCAGCACATTAAAAAACCCATGTGCCTATCACGTGCTATCTATTGTGTGCTGAGTGTTTGTGTGTGCGTGAGTGTACATTAATTGTGGTGTGCTTTTTAATCATGGTTGTTGATCTTTATTACTTTGTGATTGTTTGACTGTTTATGGGGCGTTAGATTGATCTAAAGGTGGGGATGGAGTCAACGTGATGGACTGAAGCCCACGTGTGTTTTTTTGTTTTATTTTATTTTCTGATGGGTTTTTAGTGTATGGGCCCTCTATTCACACCCCCCTTCGCCTGATCCATTTATTTCTCAACGTGAGTTGTTGCTATTCATACCCCCTTGCATATTTCATAGTTTTTATTTTTATTTAATTATTGCATTTTCATTTTCATTTTTTAAAAATAGTTAATTGCATTAAAAATTCCCAGAAAATTCATGAATCACATTCGACATTTTATAAAATTTTACCAAATTTTATTTTATTATTTTATTTTATTTTTAGCATCTGAAATAATTATTTGTTTATTTTCTTTTTGAATTTCTTTCATACATGCATACCATGACTTGTTTATTTTATTTCTCATCATCCATAAAGCATTTTGAACTCATTCTTTTTGCATTGTTTCATCAACATATTGAATTGCATTAAAATATTTTTCTCTCATTTTTAAAACCATTTCATATTGCATTTTAGTCCTTTTCCTTTGCATATTGAACCATGATTCTCTCTTGACTTTGCATGATTGTTTGAGTGACTTATATTTTGAATTTTGGCATGAGTTTTGGACATGTTGTTTGCCTCTGGTTGAGGTATGTTGATAATTAATTTGGTGATTTTAGAAGATGTCTTGCTAATTATTTAACTGCTCTTTGTGTGAGATCTTCTTGTATGCACATCCTTGATCATGCCTGAGTGTTTGTTTGAGAAGGCATCTTGTGCCATTGTCTTGGGGTTTGTTTATTTGACTTCTTAATTCATGTTGGATTATTATCACTATTATATGTCACTGCTTGGGTCTCATCTATCTCATTTCTTTTACTTATGTTTATTTCGTACTAACCGTTTATGCAGGGACTAAGGTAAGTTATCTGAGGGCATGGATAAGTATCCATGTTCACCTTCAACTCTTTCTTCTCTCATCTTTTCCTTTAGGTTTAGTTTGTCGTCAAACCTCACTAACCGTAGGTCACCCATGCATGATAACATTAGGACTCATAGTTTCCTTAGAGTATCCCTTGTGTCTTCTCTCTTCTCATCTCAAATCTTCTTGAAAATACTTAATAAGGATAAATTATATTGTGCACGAGCCTTAAGCGTGGGGAATGAGAAATGGGGGGTTTCCTCTCATCTTTCTAGAGTGCTTAGCGAGCGTCCTGTCTTGGGACGATGCGTTAAGTATTCGCTCCTGTGCCCTAGACTTTGGTGCAATGCAACTTAGGAACTAATTTAAGTCACTTCTGTCCCAAAAAACACAAACCAACTTCAAACTTTTTTGTTCTTCGGGATTGTCAAACTAAAGGCTATTTTCAAAAAGGGCACGTTACCTTTCGTCTGAGTCGCAAACAGGCATCGACCCTAACTGCCGGACGCGAACTTAACGTCGCTCATAAAAAACACAAAAAGAACTTGGTCCGAACTACGTTGACTCTGAATTCCCCATTGCACAAAGGGGGTACGTAGGCCTAGGACATCGACATCCTACCGAGTCTGTCTTTGTCTTTCCCTCCCTCATTTAGTACAGCCCTAGATGATAGTATAACTCACCCTTAGAATAGACAACAAGCGTGGATCCCATCGAGTACGATGGACGCGTGGGGTACTAGCACCTTCCCCTCGCGTAACCGACTCCCGAACCCAGGTTATGGTTATGATGACCATTCCTTTCCCTCCTCCTCAGGTTTATGCGGTGTTCCCTTTCCCTCTCTTGGGATAAATTTACACGGCTGGCGACTCTGTTTTTCCGCGCCACTCTCGCGTTTGTACCTGGATGAAAATCCTGGGAGCGACAGCTCCCTGCCGAGCTTGAGGCACCGTCAACAAAAATGGTCCATTTGCGCGCTTCGCTCGCGGGGGAGTCCGCAAACGTCATTTCTGCGACGAAGTCGGCCAGAACTTGGGCCTTGAGGGCTTTCCTGCTTTCGTATTGGATGTCAAATTCTGACAGTTCCAGCGACCATTTGAGCATTCGGCCGGCCATATCTGGTCGTCCAAGCAGTTGCTTTACGGGTTAATCTGTTCGAATCACGATCGTGTGGGCCAGGAAGTAGTGTCTTAGTCTTCTGGCTGCGTTGATGAGGGTCAGTGCCACTTTCTCTATTTGTTGGTATCTTAATTCTGGTCCTTGCAGTGCTTTGCTCGTGAAGTATATGTGCTTCTGCCCGTCAGGTGTCTCGCGGATGAGAGTGGCGCTCACTGCCTCGGTTGCTACGGCGAGGTACATGTACAACGTTTCGCCATTGTCTGGCCGGGAGAGGACTGGTGGCTATGAGAGTGCCCGTTTCAGATGGAGAAGGGCCTTGTCACATTCCTCGGTCCATTCGAATGCTGCCTCCTTGCGGAAGAGTTTGAAGAATGGTAAGGCGTGTTGTGCAGATTTGGCCACGAAACGAGATAGTGACGCGAGCATCCCGTTGAGGGACTGGATGAATTTCTTGGACTTGGGCGTAGGAAACTCGGAGAAGGCTCGACATTTATCGGGATTGGCCTCGATTCCTTGTTGCGTTTAGTAGAAGCCGAGGAATTTGCCTGCTCGAACACCGAACGTGCACTTCTCCGGGTTAAAACGCATTTTGTATTTCCTGGCCTGTTCGAAGACCTGTCTCAAATGGGCAGTGTGATCGGTTTCCTCATGGGATTTCACGATCATGTCGTCCATGTAGACTTCGAGCATGTCGCATATTTCTCCCTGGAAGACCTTGTTCATCATTCTTTGGTAGGTTGCTCCGGCGTTCTTCAGGCCGAAGGGCATTACGTTGTAGTAATAGTTGTCTGATTCGGTCATGAAGGCCGTGTATTTTTTGTCGGCCATTGCCATTGGGATTTGATTATAGCCCGAGTAGGCGCCCATGAACGATAAAAGTTTAAAACTTGCAGAATTATCAACAAGTTTATCAATATTGGGGAAGGGATAAGCATCTTTCGGGCATGCCTTATTGAGATCGATGTAATCAATGCACATTCACCATTTTCCATTAGATTTTTTAACGAGTACAACGTTGGACAGCCAAGTGGTGTACTTGGCCTCCGAAATAAATTTGGCCTCGAGGAGGTCCTTTATAGCTTTTTCAGCAGCCTCTGTTTTCTCTGGAGACTGCTTTCTCCTACGTTGTGCTATGGCCTTGACGGTCAGGTCAATTGTCAGCTGGTGGCAGGCGACGGATGGATCCAAGTCGGGCATTTCGGCGGCGCTCCATGCGAAGAGGTCGACATTCTCACGGAGCCATGCCTTGAGCTGCTTCCTCGCGATGTCGAGTAGGTCTGCTCCAATCTTCACTCCCCGCTGAGGGTCGTCGCCGAACAGAACGATTTCGAAGTTGCCGTCCAGAATTGGGCGCATCGGATGGGAGCTGCTGCTGGACGGTATAGACGTGTTGGCTGAAGCTGCTCGTTCCTCCTGTTGGTCTTCTTCGGGGAAGCGGCTGTCGAGGTCGATGGAGTCGACCTGGGGCAAAGGCTTAGCTTCCTCGGAGCTGCTTGGCAGTGCTGGCTTGTTCGACGCTTTTGGTTTGGACGCAATGGCGTTGAGCCCTTTTGTAGCTGCTTCGAAACACCGTTGTGCCGCCTCGATATCCCCGTGGAGGGTGGCGACCATCCCTTTTGAAGTGTAGTACTTCATCTTGAGGTGGACTGTTGAAGGTACTGCTACCAATTCGGCCAGGGCTGGTCTTCCGAATATGCACTGGTAAAGCAACGGGCAGTCGATTACCATAAATTATACCTTGACGGATTTGGCCGTCTCAGCTGATCCAAAGGTTACGATCAGTTCGACGTATCCCCATGGCTTGGTCACTGATCCGTTGAATACCTACAAATTAGACCCTACATAAGGGGTAAGGTGTGATTCGTCCAGCTGAAGTGTCGAAAACAGCTGGGAGTACATGATGTCGACCGAGCTGCCCTGGTCGACGAGGATTCTGCGAATGTCGAAGTTTGCCATTCGGGCTCTGACCAGCAAAGGTATGCTCGAGTTCAGAGATCCCCCGAGGAGCTCTTCCCGGTAGAAGGAGATGGGGACGGAGCCCTTCTGGGCCTGATCAAGCGTGGTCACCTTATTGGAGCTTGTGTTGATCAGATGCTCGAATTTTTGTTTCACAGAGCCCACCGTGACTTTGTTGAAGCCCCCGCCAGAGATGACCATGGCAGAGGGGAATGTCTCCCACGGGCTGTGGGCCATGAAATAAGCAGGGGCACTAAGCCCGTCCGGGACGTAGAAGTCCTCTGGTCGCGATATAGACATAACGACCTGGATGTTGGCCTCTTCCGAGGAAGGCACCTCTTCCTCTACCTTTTTGGACTCCTGGGTGTCCTGCCGAGGAGTGTCCTTCTTCTTAGCGAACTGCTTTAGGTGGTCGTCCCTGATCAGTATCTCAATAGCATCCTTCATATAGATGCAGTCTTCAGTAGTGTGGCCGTGACCCTTGTGGAAACGGAAGTACTTCGATTTGTCCATGTTTGGTCTGGCCGGCAGCTGTTTGGGGAAGCGGACCCCTGCCTGCTAGAATTCCGATTTGGCACATTCGGACAGTATCTTCTCCCTAGAGACGGTCAGGGGGGTGTAGTCGTGGAACCGCCCGAAGGGTCCCTTGCTGTCGTGGGAGTCACGGGGACGGTCCTCGCGCCTCCATTCACTCCGATGAGATGTCGAGGCTTCCTCTCCTCTGGAGGCCCGAGCGTTCTCCTGATGGCGTGATGCTCGGACGTTGCTGGCCGCAACCTTCTCTTCATACTAAATGTATGACTGGGCTTTGAGGAGGAGGGCGTCTAAGTTCCTCGGCGGTGCGAGGCCAATGGCTTTAGAAAACTCAGAGCCCGGGCGGAGTCCTTGCTCGAGCAGAAACTTCTTCAGTTTGTCCATTGTAGGGACCTGTACTGCTTCTTTGTTGAATCTCTTGATATAAGCGCGAAGAGGTTCGTCCTTTCCTTGGATTATGGCCCCAAGGGAGGCCTCAGTCTTGGGATGACGGTGAGAAGCTGTGAAATGCCGTGAGAACATCCTGCCCAGTTGTCTAATAGCGCATCGATGTTCTCGATGTGCTCGTCGGGGTCGGTGGTCCCGTCGTATGTGCCTAGTGACGGGGGCTTCTCAAGGCCTTTGGGGAGACGGGTAGCCAAGATTTCCTGGGACAATAGGCCGTGATGCTCATCGCCGCTGCTAGAACTGGTGAACGATGGGGACCGAAGGGTAAGCTCGCGGCGGCGGTGCCTCCCGGGAGAAAGGGAGCGGTTCCTTCGAGGAGAAGGTGAACGGTTCCTTCGGGGAGTAGGCGAACGGTTCCTTCGGGGAGAAGGTGAACAGGCCCGACCTTTAGAATTGATCGAGGGAAATTACTCATTCCTTCGAGTCCTCTTGTGGCCAGGAGAGTGCTGGTTACACGGGGAGACCTGGTCGCACTTCCGGGCGGCGCGAGGATCAGGTTCTTGGCGCAGCCTTCGGTCGATATCTCTCCGGGGCTGCGGGCTCCTTGATCGTCTTTGGTTCCTCCTCGGGGGAGGGGATCTTGGATGGTTTGACTCTTCTAACTCCTCGATCCTTTCGTTCTGCTGTAGGATCAGGGTATTGGTTTTGTTGATCGCCTCTAGGAGGGCTGCCACGGCAGGGTCGGCGTTGGGCAGAACAGGAACGGGCTGGACGTCAAGCGAAGACTGATCGTTATTGCGATCAGTAGGGGTAGGGCAAGGAGAAGCAGTGGCTCCGTCCCTTAGAAAACGGGCATCTCGAAGGAGAAATGAACGGTCGTCAACGTCAGATTTGTTGACGGGGAGGATAGTGGTTTGGAGAGCATCCTTGGCGCGATCTTGAGAGGCCATGGTGATGATGATCATTGAAAATTATTTTGATCTTTGGTTTTCGAGGAAAGAAAGATAGGGAGAACAAATTTTCCCACAAACGGCGCCACTGATCGTGAAGGCTGGATCAGATCCTGTAGAAGTGGGCCACCAAGAGCGTCTGGGATGCTGGTCGTAAGGAGAGGAATGGGGTGTACCTGCAAGGCACTCCGACGCTCAAATAAGAAAGGGTCAGAGAAAAGGGGCAACTACAAAGTATTAGTTCGTAGGGTGAATATTCGATACCTGACCCTCTCAAGTGAGAGGGTTTATATAGAGCCCCCAGCGGGTGGCCAACAGTCCTATTTTCGGGGCAAAATAACCGTTTTCCCAAAGAATAGGTAACTGCCCAAAACTAGCCGTTATGTCGGACAGGGTGCCCAAAACTAGCCGTTATGTCGGGCATTAGCATAGTTTCGGGCACATGCCCTTAGCTGTCCGGGGAGTGAGGAAGTCGTGCGTGACGGGCATCGTTTCCGGGGAGGTGCGCGCAGCCTCTGCCCGATTGGAGGGTAGAAAGGTAACTTTTGCCCCTTCGTGGATCGGACCTAGGCAACTTGGGCCGCTCTGGAGTGGAAGTGGATTGGGCCGTGTCTAGCCATTGGTCCAGTCCAGAACAGTACCATTTTCGATTGAACCATTGCATTTATTTTTATTTGTCAAAACTTGTTGTTGCGTGATTTCTTGGATTTCGCCTTTGTTCCTTTAGATGTTGGCTTTGTTTGAGGACAAACAATTATGTAAGTTGGGGAGAGTTTGATAAGTGAAAATTGTAGCTATTTTTGTATATAAGTTTTGTTGCACTTATCAATACTTTTTGTTAAAAATGTTCGAATAAACCCCGCTTCGTTTGTAAATACGTTAACTTTACGTTATAGTGTATATATTGCGTTATCGTGTAAATATCATTGAGTTTAATTGATTTACATTTATTTTTTCAGGTATTCAAGCAAGTATATCTTGTCATATTCATAAAGAGCATTGAATAAACTTTCCAACGCTTCGAACCGGGCGAAAAACGGAGTTACGGTTCAAAAGTTATGGCCAAAACAGTGCTGGATTTTTGCTGTCTACTGTCAGCTGCGCCTCTGCTACGCCGGGCGAAGCAGCGCCGGGCGGTCCATTGCAGGGCCGGGCACTCCAAAAGTGTGGATAACTTACAGAATAAGCCGCCTTACTGCGTCGGGCGACCCAGAATTCCGCCGGGCGAAACTGGACGGACAGAAACACCATTAAAGGGCCAAAAACACAATTTTTAGAGTATGGTTGGGTAATATTTGTTCCCAATGCATCAAACTTTTATTTTTCAGTAGGATTAGCTTAGAAAACAACATTGGAGCTTGCACACGGATGATCCGGGGTGGATTTCTCATCGATCGGAGCCGACAAACCGCGAGATGTTTGGTTTATTTCTCTTCTTCTTTGTGTTTTTCTTCTATGTTGGGTTTGTGTATATGTATTTACTCTGAACTCATGTATATTTGTCGCCCATGGCGTTGTATAAAATCTGCTTTACAAATCTTTATCGGTGATTGTCCTTGATTTTTGCTTTATGCTCGGGGTTTGAGTTGTGTTAGAGATAAACATCGCAAACTTTGATTAGGGATGATTGTCTGTTAGTTTCTGGATGCTAGAGATAGATTTAGAGCTAACAATCTTCAATAGGTGTCGAAGCTTAATGCCTTCGTATCTTGAGTCGAGTGCGAGAGTGTCGACGAGGGTAACACGGTTGTTCTCTCTGCTCAGTGTGTCAGAGATGGACACTGTTGTGCGCGATGCTGGGTGATATTGAGGAGTATTGTAGGTTGAGTATAACTGGTCGGTAAGTTTAAGTTTGTGAGGAGTGGATTATGTGCACGCCAGATAAGTTTCTTTTCTCTGAAAAATGATTTCTTTTTGTTGTTAATGTTTACTTTTATGTTTCTATGTTTTAAACTAATTTAATCTAAACTCATTGACGCGAGAGACTGTCGAACGACATTCTTTCCCTCGAACCGATCTTTGTGGACACGACATAAATCCCGAAGGGAATTCTTCCGAAAATAAATATTTTTGCTTGCCACTTTGCTGCTCCAACAATCGCCTTGTTGTTTTGGGCACAAACATTATATATTTGCTTAATATATGAGATATTTTTAAATCTTTTTCGTTTCAAAGTTGCAAGTATGTTTTTGGGTTGCACCATGTTGAATGTTATATAAAAAATAATTTCTTTCTCTTCAGGCATAAGGCGACATGCAATGGGATGACCGACTAACTTGTGTCACATGTCTTAATTATTTGTACCACAAATCACATTAAATATCCATTTATTATTTGCCAAAATGTATCCACGCAACTCAAAAGGGAACTCACATTTCCTCTGACCAGTGTCATCTCGTTTCAACTTCCAGATAAGAATTGAATTGTTACCACTTCTTTCGCATCTATGTGTCACAAATGCAAGTCTTCTATCTGAACCATTATCTGACCATTCGATTACAATGTTGATCCCCAATTTGATAGCCTCTACTAGGATTTATTTAAGCATATGATCACGAATAACAAACTCTTGTTCATTTGTAAATTGGTTGCCAACATCTACCTTGACATCAATCGGTTTGACATCCATAAACATAATAGGTTATCGGACAACATCATGGTGCATCATATCTAAAGTCAATCATAATAAAAATATTAAAAAAATTCCCAAATTCAAATCTGAACTAATCCAGAAATACCCTTCCAGACGACATTCAATAAAAATCAAGAAATGTATTTCTGGACACAATGTTCGTTTTCAACCAGAAAACCATATTAATGTAGGTAACGAGGAAGGAAATACATGTAAATTACCTTAAATTTTAGGTTTTTTTTGTTTTTATACGTGTAAAAATAAAGAAATGTTGTTTTGAAGTAGAAAAGTTAATTAACTATGGAAGAATATTTTGGCAGCGTTTGAAGAAGAATGATGTTTTTGATTAAATTTCTCGCTTGACATGTAAGGTGGTGTTTTATTAAATTTCTCGCTTGGAATTTTCTGGAAATGCACTTCCATAATTTTCACTGATATGCAAATGTGACATTTTTTTTTCAAATTCCTGGTTGACAAATTCGAAACTGCACATTCATATTTTTTCATTGGGTTGTTAAATGAACAAAATCATTGAAAGAGTGTGTTCGGAGATACACATTCGAACTACTTTTTGGAAGAAAAAAAAAGGGTCCGTCTGGAAATATACTTACAGATTCGTAAGGGCATTTTTTCGTATTTCCATAAGGTTTTTCTCCACCGCATAGGATGGGAGAAGTAGTCCCATTTTCATAATCTTTTGGTTGAGTCTGTAGCTCAAGAGTAACATTAGGTGTACTTATTGGTCTAACCGGAGTAGAAGTATCATTTTATCTACTGGTCTAACCTAAGTATGAGGATTTCGTCTGTATAAATCCTTAAAAGGATCGTTACAGTACTAATGCAGTATGATGTGTTATACCAAAATTCTGCTCCAAGAAGAAATCTTTCGATCATTTGAGGGGACTATCAAAAGTAAGGCAGTGTACATACATTACTTTGACATCAAAATAACTTTGTAAGAACTATATCAAAACACCATATCAATAAATCACAACCATTGGCGTGAATGATACATCACCTAATCAAATGATCTATCTAATATAAATTGAGACACTTACATTATTCAAATCACAACCATTCGTGTGAATGTTACATCACCTACTCAAATTTTGAGATTCCCTTTTTTAAAAGAGACACATACAAATACAATTCATATTCGTTTCCTCTCCCAAATTGTCTCAATATCTACTAGAGTGAAATTCAAAGCATTTCTAACAGAAATCGACGTAAACCTACTCGAAAAACGCTTCATCCCCTCCCTAGAAAAAAAACCTTCAAAAACCACCACATATACTTCACTAAAACCAACACACCCTTCCCCCACAATCTCCTCAACAACGACGGAATCCAGTCCATAGCACAATTCAACAACCAAATCATCTTCGACCATTATTGAATCTCAAGCTAGAACAACGATCAAATTGTTGGGGTTGTTTGAAAATATCAATGTTGAAGAAGTGCCACATTGCTTAGTTTTATAACGAAAGAGGGAGTTCGAGGCTATATATAAGATACAAGCTCTTTGAAGTCCCATATCACTTAGTTTTGTGAAGGATGAGGAAATCCAAGGGTATATATAGGATTCAAATTCTTTGTTACAAGATGCATCAATCAAAAACACTTTAAGCTTGTATTTTACTTTATTTGTTTTTTTATACTCTTGTATTAAAGTGTTGTGAGATGTAGTTAAATATTTATTTTGGAGGGCGTGGGTGTACTAGGATCTGGCTTAGTTGAGGGTATATTATATGTTATAACAATTTTCACATAGTGTTATTCTCTGTTTGTCTATTGACAACGGGCGTGGTTTTTTCTTTGGTTTTGGAGTTTCCACGTTATGTTCTTGTGTTGTAATTTTGTTTCTCTTTTTTCTCTATGCTTTGTTTGTTTTTCCTAACAACTGGTATCAGAGCTTTTGGTTCGATATGGGGATAAGTGTTCTTAGTATGCTCTATGGTTGCAGTTTTGTCTGATATTCTACATCTGGAAAGAAGGGTAGTGTTGTTAAAGAGTTGTTGAGTCGTAGTCACAAATTCCGCTGTGCAGTTTGGGCTAGAGAAAAATTATGGAAGATTTTTTTTTTACTTGTGGAAAGTTCAAGTCAAATATGTGTTGATACAAGTAAGATTACACAAGGTGAGATTATGTCTATGGTTGAACACCTTCCGACCAACTTGGAAGTTGCACCATAAAATTTCAACCTGATTTTCGACATGTGAAAATTCTTGAAGTGGTTTAACTTCAAGGGAAGTATAATCTTCTTTAGGTGGAGTTTGATATTTTTTAAAACTATGATTTTTGGTGAAGACAATGTGAAAATTCTTAGAGTGATGTAGCTTCAAGAGATTATACTCTTTATGGTGGAGTATGATTCTCGATGAAGACAATGAAAGCTCATGTATTATTTTCAATCAAGGTGGAGATTGTTGGGGCTGGTTGAAAATATACATGTTTAAGAAGTTATACATCCCTTAGTTTTGTAACAAAAGAGTGAGTCCAAGGCTATATATAAGATACAAGTTCTTTGAAGTCTCACATCACTTAGTTTTGTGAAGGAAGAGGGAGTCCAAGGCTATATATAAGATTCAAATTCTTCGTTACAAGATGCACCAATCAAAAGCACTTTAAGCTTATATTTGACTTTCTTTGTTCTCTTATACTCTTGAATTGGAGTGTTGTGAGATGTAGTTAAATATTTGTTTTGGAGGGTGTGAGTGTAGTGGAGCCTGGCTTAGTTGAGGGTATATTATATGTTGTAACAATTTTTACATAGTGTTATTCTCTAGTTGTCTACTGACAACGACCATGGTTTTTTCTTTTCTTTTAGAGTTTTCATGTTATGTTCTTATGTTGTAATTGTGTTCCTATTTTTTCCCTATGCTTTGTTTTTACCAACAACTAGTATCAGAGCTTTTGGTTTGATCCGGGGATAACTGTTCTTAGTATGATCTGTGGTTGCAGTTTTTCTGATATTCTACATCAAAAAGAAGGATAGTGCTATTAAAGAGTTATTGAGTTGCAGACGCAAATGTCGTTGTGCAGTTTGGGCTAGAGAAATTTTATGGAAGATATTTTTTTTTACCTGTGGAAAGTTCAAGTCAAAGATGTATTGATACAATCAAGATCACACAGGGTAAGATTATGTATATGGTTGAAGATCTTCTGACCAACATGGAAGTTCCACCATAAAATTTCAACCTGATTTCGACATGTGAAAATTCTTGAAGTGGTTTAGTTTCAAGTAGAGTATACTCTTCTTTAGGTGGAGTATGATAGGTTTTTAAAACCATGATGTTGCAATATTTCAATAATTTAGTATTATATTAATATTCCAATAATTATGTGACCAAATATATTTATTTAATTATATTAGCTATTTTATCAATTAAGTGCCTTAAATAATTAAGTGATCAAATAGAGTTAAAAGGGTGATAAGATTTCATTTAGAAATTATCTAATTAATTAATTAAACATTGGATATGGGCTCAAATATGCGTGGATGTCAGAATGCCCCATTTGGGAATAATGAGAACCCTAATTGGCCATCACACTATATATAGGCTATGGTCTCCAATATACCGTACACAAGCAAATTATCTCTTCTTCTCATCTGAAAAGAATTCGAGGCATAAGGAGTACTGGTTGAGGAAGAACCACAAAAGTCATCAACTTCTGGGTTTTAGGATTACCGTCAAAGGAATTTTTCTTAATGGATCCATGTATTCCAAAATTATTTTATCGTCAAAGCAAATTATTTAGTATATTATTCATTATTTAGTATTATTTAACGTTATTATTACTAAAATATATTAATGTTATGACTAAAATATATTATGTTTTAATATTAATATTAATTTAGTTAAAATGTTTAAAAAATATATTAAATTAGATAAAACATTAAGAAAATTAGTTTATACTATACTGTAACATTAGTTTGGAAACATTACTAAAAATATTACTGTAAAATTACTATACTGAAAATTAGTCAAAAATTAGTTTATTAAATTAGTTTAACTAAAAATATATTAACGCTTATATTTAAATATTTTAACTAAATTAATATTTATATTTATATTTAAATGTTAATTATTGTACCATATTAACATACTAAATTAATATACTAAATTAATATACTAGATTAACATACTAAATTAACATTTTATTACTAAATTAACATTTTATTACTAAATTAATATACTAAATTAACATACCAAATTAATATACTAGTAATAATATTAGTTTAATAATGTTTTAAGTAAAACCCAAAATATTCAAATAAAACTAAAAAATATTCAATTAAATTACTGTAGCAAAAATTAAATTAGTTTATTAGTATTATTAAAAACTATTAAACTATTAATAGAAACTATTAGTATAAACTAAATTGAATAAATAAATTCTAACGTATTAGTAAATAAAAACTAAATAAAAACTAAATTGAATAGCAATATTAAACTATTAGTATTATTAGAAACTATTAAACTAAATACTAAATTCTAATGTTAAAATAATTTAGTTTATATTAATAGAAAAAAATACTAAACATATAATATATACACTTTAAAAGCATGGAATAATAAAAGAAGTGGATTGACTTAGTGGTAAGGAGGGGGACTTATGAAAGAAAGGGGGTGAGTTCAATTCCCACCTCCAATAAATTTTGAACATGTGACATATTTTTTAAAATAAACCAAAAATAAATAAAAAACGAAATGTCAAGGTGACATTAAAATAATTCAAAAATAAAATTAAAAAGCCACTTGGCCTTCCACATAGGGGTGAGAATAGGCTAGGTCGAGCTAGGCTTTGCCAAGCCTGAGCCTGGCCTGCTAAAAAATTCAAAGCCTAAGTCTGACCTATAGCCTATCATAGACTTATTTTTAGGCCTAAGTCTGGCCTTTTCGAATGCCTGATTAGCCTACTAGCCTATTTAAAAGTCTACTTCATTTGAACATCTGTAAATAAGAAATTCAACTAATGTTAAATAGACTAACAAGTTAAAAGATCAATGAGATTAAATGTTTGTTTTCATTGTCTCATTCAAGTTTTCTTATTAGCATAAGTTTGGTGATACTATTTGTTGAAGATAACTTATGAGAAAAACTTATGACAACAACTTATGACATTGTTTATAATGTTTTTTCAACTTATTTTCATAAGTTCTTCAAGATAACTACGTTTTATTTTCGTATTTTAATTCAAAGTACAAAATAGAATATAATAATAATAAATTTATTGATTTTTTCTTAAATAGGCCAGCCTGATAGGCTTAAAAGGCTTTTCTTACGGCCTGTGACCTAGCATCTTTAGCTAAATAGGCTTATAAAAAAACCTAGACCTTTTCTATTTAAGAAAAAGCCTGACCTGGTCTGAGCCTATGTAGGCTAGGCCGTAGGCCCCTGTTAGTTGGCCTGGCCTATTCCCACCCATACTTCCACATCACTAAAAAAAAAAATCTGACACGTCAGCATTTTTGCTGACCGGGCATGATGAAGGTCAAAATTGAGAGAATCTTCAAATGTTAGGGTATTTTTTGCAAGTTTTTTTTATAGGGGGTTTTTCGAAAAGCGCCTATATGGCAGGGGGCAAAATGGCTATTAACCCTTGTTACTTTTAGTTATTTCACTCATTTACTTTTCATTTCTAACTTCTTGTTACTTTTAGTTATTTCACTCATTTACTTTTCATTTCTAACGTAGGTTTCTGATTTGAATCTGTTCTGGACTGGACCAATGGCTAGAATTGGCCCAATCCGCCTCTGCTCCAGAGCGGCCCAAAGTGCCTAAGCCCAATCCACAGAGGGGCAAAATTGACATGTCTGCCTCTCCAGCCGGACAAGGAACGTAACGCTCCTCCCCGGCTTTGGTGCCCGTTACGCACGGCTTCCTCGCTGCCCGAACAGCAAGGGGCAGGTGCCCGGAACTGCGTTTATGCCCGACATAACGGCTAGTTTCTAGCTTCCTGCTCGGCATAACGGCTAGTTTGGGCAGTTACCTATTCTTTGGGGAAAACGGCTATTTCGCCCCGAAAATAGGACCGTTGGCCACGCGCTGGGGGCTCTATATAAACCCTCTCGCTTGAGAGGGTCAGGTATCACATTTTTCACCCTAAGAATACACTTTGTACTTGCCCATTTTCTCTGACCCTTTCTTACTTGAGCGTCGAAGTGCCTTGTAGGTACACCCCCTTTTCTCCTCACCAACATTCCGAACATCCTGCCCGCCTAACGACCATCATCCGTCCGAGCATCTTGCCATCTGACGACCAGCGTACGTGGATCTGATCGAATACTCGAGATCAGTGGCGCCGTCTGTGGGAACTCCTTGTTCTCCCCTTCTTTCTTTCCTCCTCGGAAACTAAAAGATCAAAACATACTTTCTTTAATCCACCCACCTATGGCCGCTCAGAACTCCGCACAAGGTGCTGATATTACAATCCTCATTCCCGTTAACAAGATGGACGTTGACGGAAGATCTCTGTTACTTTCTGATCCTCGTTTCCTTCGAGACGGGGCCCCTGCATCTTCAACTCCTCCTTCCACCGAGCAAGGAGGCAAACAGCTACCGTTGGGGGATCGCCCAATTCCTGGCCCTCCCAGCGCTGACCTGGCCGTTGCAACCCTTCTGGAAGCTGTCAACCGCACAAACCTCCTTATCTTGCAGCAAGGAGAAAGGATAGGAGCTCTCGAGGAGGCATCTCTTCCAAGATCCTCTCCTCCCAAGAGAAAACACCAGAGATCAAGAAGCCCGCCACCTAGACACGGGGAAGACCATATGACGAGGCGTGAGCCTGAACCACAACGCGTTCACAAGCGCGACCAGATCTCCCCGCGGGATCAGTCACCACCAAGACACAAGAGAACGAGGCAGGGCAGGCATTCTCCACCGGTCAGACCTCGCGACCGGCCACGATAACCCTCACCTCGCAGAGACCGCCGCCACGAGCGCATACAACGGTCACCGTCAACTTCAAGTTCGGACAGCGACGACGAGCCTCACGGCCCGTTGTCCTGTAGGATCCTGGCCACCCGCCTCCCTAAAGGACTAGAGAAGCCTCTGTCTCTAGGGACTTACGATGGAACCACTGACCCAAACGAGCACATAGAAAACATAGATGCTCTTTTAGACTACAGAGGGGTACGAGGAGCCATCAAATTCCGCCTGTTCCCGACCACGCTCCGGAAGGGAGCAATGACCTGGTACAAACAGCTGCCAGAGGAATCCATCACATCCTGGAGGCAGCTCGGGAGGATTTTCTCCCGTCACTTTACCGCATCACGACGCCATCCAAAGACTGAGGCGTCCCTCAGAGCTGTCGTACAGGGAAGAGATGAGCCTCTTCGGGACTACATTGAGCGGTTCAACAAGGAGGCCGTCCAAGTGCCAACGACCGACGAGATGAAGAAATTCCTGCTCGAGCAGGGACTACGTCCTGGTTCAGACTTCGCGAAAGCTATCGGCCTCGATCCACCAAGGAACCTCAACGCCCTCCTCCACCAAGCCCAGTCGCATATACAGTACGAGGAGAAGGTTGCTGCCCACTCTGTCCGGGCCTCCCGACACCAAGAGGGTGCCCGATCATCCAGAGCTGAAGAGCCCTTGACATCCCGTCGAGGAGATAAAAGATGCGACGATCGGCCTCGCGATGCACGCGAACAGAAGGGACCTTCTGGGCGGTTCCATGACTATACCCCCCTCACTACCTCGAGGGAGAAAATCTTGTCCGAATGTGCCAACTCAGAGTTCAAACAGGCGGGAGTCCGTTTCCCCAAACAGCTGCCGGCCAGGCCGGGTGTAGACAAGTCCAAGTATTGCCGCTTCCACAAGAGCCACGACCATACGACGGAAGAATACATCCACCTCAGAGATGCCATAGAGATCCTCATTTGCGACGGCCACCTGAAGCAGTTCGCGAAAAAGAAAGAAGCTCCCCGGCAAGAAACCCAGGAGAGCAAGAAGGTTGCATAAGAGACTCCGCCCTCGGATGACACCAACGTGCAGGTCGCCATGTCCGTAACTCGGCTAGAGGACTTCCGCATCCCTGATAGTCTGTCCGTCTCCACATTCCTCGGCGCTCACAGCCCATGGGAGGCCTTCCCGTCAGCCATGGTCATCTCCGGTGGTGGATTCAACAAAATCACGGTCGGTTCAATCAAGAGGAAATTCGATCAACTGATCAGCAAAAGCTCCAACGAAGGTACCACGCTGGATACCATTCACAAAGGGTCGGCTCCCATTTCCTTCTACAAGGAGGAGCTCCTCGGCGGGGCACCGAACTCAAGCATCCCGCTTCTCATCCGGGCAAGGATGGCGAACTTCGACGTTCGCAGGATACTCGTGGACCAGGGCAGTTCAGTTGATATCATGTATAACCACTTGTTCGAAACACTGCAGCTGGACGACTCTCACCTTACTCCATACGTTGGATCCGACCTGCAGGGATTCAACGGAGCAGTGACAAGGCCCCGAGGTTACGTAGAGCTCATCGTGACCTTCGGTTCAGGAAAGACAACCTGAGCAATCAAAGCACAGTTTCTGGTAATCGAATGCACGTCGCTATACCAGTGCATTTTTGGAAGGCCAACCCTGGCAGAGTTGATTACAGTGCCTTCCACCGTATATCTCAAGATGAAGTATTACACTTCTAAAGGGATGGTCGCCACTCTCCACGGCGATATCGAAGCTGCCCGTCGATGCTTTGAAGCAGCATCAAAAGGACTAAGCACCATCTCAGCAAGGCCGAGGACCTCTGGTCGTCCCCCTCTGCCCAGCAGCTCCGAACAGCCAAAACCGCTCCCCCGGGTCGAATCTATCGACTTGGACAGCCGTTTCAGCAAGGAAGATCACGCCAAAGACCCGACGACTCCGGGCAGCCAGTCCAACAACAGCGGCCATCTCCTACGTCCTATCCTAGATGGCGACTTCGAGATCGTTCCGTTCGGAGAAGACACCCAACGGGGAGTGAAGATCGGAGCGGACCTCCCCGACCTGGCCAAGAGACAACTAAAAGTGTGCCTCCGGGAGAATGCATACTTGTTCGCATGGAGCGCTGCTGAAATGCCAGGATTGGACCCCTCCTTCGCTTGCCACCAGCTTACAATTGATCCGACCGTCAAAGCCGTTGCCCAGCGCAGAAGGAAACAGTCCCCGGAGAAGATGGAAGCCGCTGAGAAAGCTGTCAAAGACCTTCTAGAAGCTAGGTTTATTTCTGAGGCCAAATACACTACATGGCTCTCAAATGTTGTACTTGTAAGAAAAAATAATGGCAAATGGAGGATGTGCGTTGATTATACCGATGTTAATAAGGCCTGTCGGAAGGACGCCTACCCCCTCCCCAATATAGATAAGCTCGTAGATAACTCAGCATGTTTTAAACTTTTATCGTTCCTCGACGCCTACTCGGGCTACAACCAAATCCCAATGGCCGCGAGCGATAAAACTTACATAGCCTTCATGACCGAATCGGGCAACTATTACTACAACGTAATGCCCTTCGGCCTGAAGAACGCCGGCGCCACGTACCAACGAATGATGAACAAAGTCTTCCAAGGACAAATAGGCGACATGCTCGAGGTATACATGGACGACATGATCGTCAAGTCCCACGAGGAACTAGACCATGTCGCCCATCTTCGCAAAATTTTCGAGCAAGCAAGAAAGTATCAAATGTGCTTTAACCCAGAGAAGTGCACGTTCGGTGTACGGGCAGGTAAATTTCTTGGTTTCTACCTAACGGAACGAGGAATAAAAGCTAACCCCGACAAATGTCGGGCATTCTCTGAGTTCCCAACACCCACGTCTAAGAAGAACATCCAGTCCCTCAACGGGGGTACTCACCTCGTTGTCTCGCTTCGTCGCAAAATCCGCCCAACACGCCCTTCCTTTCTTCAAGCTCTTGAGAAAAGAAGCTGCGTTTGAATGGACCGAAGAATGCGAGGCATCCCTCCTTCACTTAAAGCAAACTCTGTAGAAACCGTCCGTGTTATCACGGCCAGATACCGGGGAAGTCTTGTTCCTATACCTCGCCGTCACTGCCGAGGCCGTTAGCGCCGTTCTCATTCGTGAGAATCCTGGCGGGCAAAAGCCAGTATACTTCACGAGCAAAGCATTGCAGGACGCAGAGTTGCGATATCAGCAGATAGAGAAGGTAGCATTGGCCCTCTTCAACGCTGCCAGACAACTAAGACACTACTTCTTGGCCCACACGATCATAGTAAGGACGGATCAGCCCATCAAGCAATTACTGGGCCGGCCAGACATGGCCGGTCGAATGCTCAAGTGGTCGTTGGAGCTGTCCGAATTCGACGTCCGGTATGAAAGCAGAAAAGATCTTAAAGCACAGGCCCTGGCCGATTTTGTGGCGGAAGTAACCTTCTCTGACTCCTCACCCCACATAGCTAACAGATGGACCATCTACGTGGACGGAGCATCCAGCTCGAGCGGCAGCGGGGCAGGAGTAATTCTGGAGAACGACGAAGGGACCATAGTCGAGGCTTCTCTCACATTGTCCTTTCCCACGTCGAACAACCAGGCTGAGTATGAAGCCTTCCTCGCCGGGTTGCGCCTAGCCGAAGACCTAGGGGCTGAAGAAATCATCATCTGCACGGACTCTCAGCTCGTAGCCCACCAGATATTCGGGGAGTATAAGGCCAAAAACGACAGTCTCTCTGAATACCTCACCCTCGTCAAAGAGAAAATGTCGAAATTCAGAACGGTAGAAGTAAGACATGTTCCACGCGAACACAATGTACGAGCAGACGTCTTGTCCAAACTAGCGAGCACCAAGAGGAAAGGCGGAAACAGGTCAGTTATCTAAGAGATACTTCCCCGGTCCAGCATCGATAAGGGGTCCTCGACCCTACACGTGCACGTGATCGGGGACAGCGACTGCTGGATGACGCCCGTGTACAACTACCTCACCAGGGACGAACTTCCGGATGACCCCAAGGAAGCAAGCACCGTCAAACGAAGAGCTTGCTCGTACGTCATCCTCGAAAACAAACTCTACCGAAGGGGCTTCTCCATCCTACTACTCAAGTGCATAGAGGAGGAGGTTGTCCCCCACGTACTACGAGAAATCCACGAAGGCATTAACGCCCAACACCTGGGAGGAAGGTCCCTTGCCCGCAAGGCCCTCCGGGCAGGGTACTATTGGCCAATCATGCAGCAAGATGCCAAGGAGCATGTGAAGAAATGCGACAAATGCCAACGGCACGGGGATATGCACCTAGCTCCACCTAACGAACTGAAGAGCTTGACCTCCCCGTGGCCATTCGCCTGGTGGGGCCTAGACATCCTAGGACCCTTCGTGACGGGGTCCAGCCAAAACAAATACCTGATAGTGGACGTAGATTATTTCACAAAATGGATAGAAGCAGAAGCCTTAGCGAAGATAACATCACTTAACATTCTACGCTTCTACAAGCGGAATATCCTTGCCCGCTTTGGGATTCCCCAAGTGTCATACCCCAAATTTTGACCACTCATTGTAAAAATTTTGTTTATCTGATTGTGTTTCACTTCGTGTCATCTGTATATCATATCATCTATTTTTGTCATGCACATTGTTTGAATTTTCAGTCAGAATACATCTATGTCTTTTTCTGGTTAATTATGCGAAAAATCGATGAACGGACGTGTTTTTTTTATTAAACTGACAAATGTCCCTTATTCACTCATTTTTCTCACAATTTAATCCAATATCTCATTTTTGTTTTATTTTGCATAAATAAGATTAATAAATAAATAAAATATGTATGTGCTTATATGCCTTTCATTTTCTTATTATAAAAAAAAATTGTTTTATTCTACCATAAAAGAAAAAATATATAATACATATGATTTCTTTTTGCTAGTTAATTTTTACAAGAAAAAATAAAAAAAGGAATATGTATATATGTTTGATTTTCTTGCGCCACTTTATATATATATATATATATATATATATATATATATATATATATATATATATATATATATATATATATATAAACTTTGTTTTATTTTTTTGATATGCATGTATTCATTTTTAGAAAAAATATGTAAATTCATATTTTGTTTTAAATATAAGTTTGTTTCTTGTGAGTTTTGTTTTAATTGAAAATTTGTTTCTTATGAGACCAACCATATAGCCTTGTCTCCTTGACTCATTTTCACTATCCAATGGTAGAAGAGACTCAAAAACATTGTCTAAGACTTTGAATTCTCATTCAACTCTTATCTTGAGATAGCTTAAGAGTTACACTTTTTTTTTTCTATAAATAGAGCTTTCTTGCTCTTCACAATTCACACCAAGCCTTGTATTAACAAGCATTTTCTCACTTCTTCCTCTCATATTTCTTTTTTTTTGCTTTGGTGTAAGCATAGAAAAGGAAAAAGTGTAAAGCACATGATACACAAGGGAGGGCATCTCGCCTCACCCCCTCACATTAGCTCCCTGTAGAAATTCATTTCATATATACAAACTCCCACTTTTCACATGTTACATAAAAAAATTCACATACTCCCTCACATATATTTTCCTTTTCAATTCATTTGTTCATCATATAAATTCACTTCAATTTTTTTTCACACGAGACATACACATTCTTTTTCCTTCCAAATTATGCATTCAATATCACCATAACTCATTACACATATAATCTTTCTTTTGTTACTGTTATTGTTTTGTTCTTCACAAAATAACACACAAATTTACAAAACTAACATTCATAACTCATCTCACATTTCCATACAAACTCTCACTACAATTTTTCTATCAGACTCACATAAACCATACTTACATACAGTACACCTCCTTCCATCACTTTTTTCCTGCATCAATAATTTCAAATAATAACTTATCATTGGCATAATCTCATATATCTTCATTTTTCTCTTAATTTTGTAGATACTGTAAAATTTATGAAAACTTTTACCTGTTTTGAAATACTTTCAGATGATGGTAATGCTGTTCCTAATCTCACTTGCAGCAAAAAGAAAAATTATGAGAAACCTGTTATAATAATAGAACAATTAACACAACATTTTCTTACAGGAAGAAGAACAATCTGTTACAATAAACAACAGCCACTTCTCAATCATTGATCCAATTTCATTCTTATTCTAATCAAAATTCACTTTTTTTTTACAAACTTATAGAATTCATTGACAACAAAGTTCTGCAATTTTCCTTTTTTTTACAGGAACAGCATCGCAGTAACAATTGTACCAGCAGAACAACATCAACAATTGCAGCAAAAGTCGTGAAAAAAAAACAGTTTACCTGTTATCACGCATGACAGAATTTCAATTGCAAGTTGCACTTTCGCCGCGAAACCGACGCGTCGAATTCACCAACATCAGCAATTTCACCTGCAAAAATTCCAGAAAATTCAATCCAATATCTTCATCAAATCCTTCTATAATCTGTCTAATTTTCTTTACATGTTATTAACATCAAATTGCAAAAATTATAATCATAACAAGTTCAATTTTTTGTTTCACAGGTTCGAAATCAAAAGAGGAAAAAACATGGAAATCAATGGATTTATGTTCTTACTTTAACAATTCATCATCCGCGTCGGAAACCCAAAAGGAAGAACTCACCTTCATCATCATCACCGGAAAAAGAACGGCCACCGCGTCGCCACCCTTTTCCTTCATCAATCACCGTCGCGCCGGAACCAAACGGAGGAATCGCCAATGAAGCATCGCCGCCGTCGATTGAGGACGGAATATGCTAGAGAGCGTCACACCACATTAATTTTGTGCTGGAAGCCATGGCGGAGTGGTTTCGAAAGGTGTGGTTGAGAGAGACGAACATTTGGAATGAGAAACCCTTCTTTTGGTAAAACGTGTTTGGGAGAAAACTTGAGAAACTCTCAGAAAGAAAAACACGTTTTAATTTCTTTCTCTCACATTTTGTTTTATTTTAAATAAAAGAAAAATCTGATTTTCCTTTGTGTGATGGGTTTGGGCTCAGCCCATCCATTTTACAAATCACACCCCACAAGCACACTTCCACTTATTTACTTAAATTAATTGTTAAACTAAGTATTTTTTTTCAATTAATTAATTAGTCATTTAATTGTTTAAACTAATTATTATTTGATTATTTGATTCCATAGTTTATTCTAAGAATTACTTTTAATAATTTGTTTGTAATTAAATATGTGTTTTTTTTCGATTTACTTTGTAATTTCGATTCAATTCTAACCACTTGATGAGATGAAGGACATTTTTATGCGATTTTTGGTTTTCTCTGCTTGTTTGGTTTTTTCCATCTGATGCAGAAATTCTTAATTGCCTCCTTGGAGCTCATCAGACGCTCCTCTGCTTGCGTGGAAAAGTTCACCGGTGTACGGTAAACTCGAATTTAAATGCTTTGCTTGTATGCCATGCATGATTTATTCACATATGTTAAAAACAATTAAACTTGCAAACAAGTATTTCCTGTAAATACACTGCACTCACTTGGGCCTCTAATAGAGTGTAAGACCCAATCCCCTTTTATACCAAAACCATTTTGGGCCTCAGTCATTGTATAAGTCCCTGTACAGTTTTCAAAACTCTGACACGGTGTTTTGCCGTGCTTGCTTTTATTCTCACGATGTTTTTTTCCGTGAACGTATATTTTATCTGTCACGATGTTTTGCCGTGCTTGTTTTTATTCTCACGATGTTTTTTCCCGTGAACGTATATTTTATCTGTCACGATGTTTTGCCGTGAATGTCTGTTTATTTTGCACGATGCTTTTCCGTGTATTGCCATGATATCACGATGTTCTTCCGTGTACGTTTCAATTACCATGATGTTTTCCCATGATGACACGATGTTTTGCCGTGTATTTTCTCTCTATTTATTCACGATGTTCTTCCGTGTATATTTTCACACACGATGTTTTGCCGTGTATATGCCTTTATCAACACGATGTTCTTCCGTGTATGTTTTATTTCACATGACGTTCTTCCATGTATAATTGACTTTGATTTTATGGGTCTCTCCTTGAGCTGTAAGCCCCAGTTTACTTTCAAAATACTTTCTCTTTTGATTTTGAGATATACTGTTGTTTTCAATTTTTCTTTGTTGAACAACTAACCAAACAGCATGGAAGCTCTACAACCGAGTAAGTGTTTATATGCTTTCTTTATCCGCTTTCACATATATAACTGTATTGTGGGGCTGTTTCACTGTAAGTCTTCTTTCATACTCTCTTTAAATACTTGTCATATATCCACTGTATATATACTTGTATCTATTTAGAGTTTCCCCGGCAACTACGTCTAGAACCAGACCAAATCCCGTCTCCTTACATCCGACGTTCTCCCGGATATTTCACCCTCCTTTGACAATTAGGATTTTCTTTTACAACAATTTTAGACAACTAGATCTAAGAAATTTCCCCCCTTGAACAGTTCATATACAGAAGGCCATTGTTCCAAGTGAAACCCCTTCTGGAACTGTTCATCAGCCTCCTCTTGGGCTTAGTGCAAGGACCCACAGGCTTCCTAAAAGAACCCTCGCCTCCTCTTGGGCTTAGTACAAGGACCCGTCGGCTTCTTAGAAGTCTTCATAGCCTCCTCTTAGGCTTCGTATAATGATTTCTTCCTCCGGGAATAATAGCCTCCTCTTGGGCTTCGTACAAGGACCGATAGGCTTCTTAAAAGTTTCCAGCCTCCTCTTGGGCTTTGTACAAATTGTCCCGACGACCTCCTAGAGGTATAGGAACAGAAATTAATCATCTTACTTGAACAGTCTTTCAAAAGAGTCTAGATCTTAATCCCGAAGCGTACTTTCTCTTACACATAGTAGAAAAGACACACCCAGTAGACTCGGACAGTCTATATCCCCTTTTGAGTCTCAAAGACATTCTCAAGTTCCTTCTAAACACAGGAAAAACCATTCCCTCTTTTTAAACATCCGACGTTTTCCCGGATATTCCTTTTCTTTACATCCGACGCTTTTTCGAATATTCCTTTTCTTTACATCCGAAGTTTTCCCGGATATTCCTTCTATTTTCGTCCGACGTTTTCCCGGATATTCCTTCTATTTTCCGATGTTTTTCCCGGATATTCATATCTCAATCTTTAATCTCTTCACTCTTTTCAATCAATTCCCACAAACACCCTTTTAGCTTCAATCTTGGGCTTTGAACAAGATACAAACAAATCACTTTTAGCTTCACATCTTGGGCTTTGAACAAGATACAAATCACCTTTAGCTTCATATCTTGGGCTTTGGACAAGATACCCAAATATCTCTTTTCCTCCCATAGAATAGGAGGAACTACGATTGCTCTGATTTCCCTGTTTTTCTTTAACGGGAATACGTAGGCATAAGATTGTGAAATCTTAGCGAGCACACTAAACAAAAACCTTAGGTCCAGTACCTTACCAAAAACATCAAAAAACCCGAAAACAACAAAAATATCTTTTCAACATCTCTCAACCTTCCCAGAGGAGAAACTTTCCCATTTACAACAAATAAACACCAGTAAGTAGAAAGCAGTAAGGAAAATTGCTAACAACCCATGGATAACCATGTATAGGATGGGTAATTGACAACTCCCCATTGTATAACCTGACCCCGAACTCCCCAATCTCTTAGCACTTGTTAAAGAAAACATTTGCGCGCAAGGTTAGTTTGAGATAGCGTCCCTTTCCTTTCCAGCTTCATAGGATAAATTAGAAATCAGAAAGTAGCACCCAATCCCATCCGCAGACAGGATGCGGGCGGTCACGAAAACCGCGCTACACCAAGCAATCGTCACGGACAACGAAACACAATTCACGGACAAGAAGTTCCAAGACTTTGTCGCCCACCTCGGAACAAAGCAACACTTCACTTCTATAGAGCACCCCCAGACCAACGGGCAGGCGGAAGCTGCCAACCGCGCCATCCTTCATGGCCTCAAGCGAAGACTGGATGAAACAAAGAAAGCCTGGGTCGAGGAGCTCCACAGCGTCTTGTGGGCATATCGCACTACTCCCCAGTCCACCACCGGGGAAACGCCTTTCCGCTTAGCATATGGCATGGAGGCTGTTTTACCCATTGAAATCCACGTACCGTCCAGAAGGACCGAATCACCTCTAGAAGAGGAAATGAATAACGAAGCGATAAGAGAAGAGCTCGACCTTGTCGAGGAAATTCGAACAGGAGCAGCCCTCCACGAGGCATCTCTTAAGCAAAAAATAGCAATCAGGCACAACACCAAAGTCTTACGACGAGAGTTCGATGTGGACAGCCTTGTCCTGCGAAGAAACCACAAGGACTCTCGCGAAGGCAAACTAGCAGCCAACTGGGAAGGGCCATACAGAGTCCGCGCCAAAACGGGAAATGGTGCATACTTCCTCGACCTTGGAACGCTGAGAAGCTTAAGCAATACTACAGCTAAAGTAGCCATAGGCTTCCTCGCATCAAAGGACCACCCAACGATCATCATGCTCGTCCAGGTACAAACGACGCATGCACACAAAGCAGAATCCCGCTCAAGTAAATGAGCCGGAACCCTGCTCGTCGGCGGTCCTCAACCGAGCACCGCCTTCGCCCCAAGTACCATGATTGGCAGAACCCCAGCTCGCGATGGGACGTTCACGCCGCGACCTCAGGCCTCGATCGCGACCTGAGATCCGCAACCTCGCCGGGACCTTCCCCGGCTATTCGACCAGTTCCCCGCACTGGCGAATTCAAACACAGCGAGCTATCTTTCAAAAAGGAAACTTCGCTAACAGACACACCCTCCGACGGGCAGTCATACATGCACAACAAAAATGTAAAGTACAACAAAAATTGTATAAATAACATTAACCGAGCATTAAATAAAAAGGCCACAAGGGCCAAAGATTGTGCATATTACATAAAAAAAGGGGGCCATGTCCCCCCAGAATCAAAAGATTACAGATAAATCAACGGCACGCAGGCCGGACAAAATACAACAACATCAGAATAACCAAAGCTCCTCATTCGTCCGCTTGCTCGGTTGTTTCTGGCTCGGGTCTCTGCTCCTCCTCGGGCTGCTCCTCGGGCTGAACCTCAGGGGTGTCAAGAACAAGGCCTGCGGGCAAGACGATGCGATCATCCTCCACTCGCGCAAGGTAGTGGATACCATTGGTCGAAATGTCGAGCCCGGGGTTCACCACCCGCAACTGGGCCACGACACTTTCGAAGGACTCCACTGCCACAGCGATGCCGTCATCCTCGGCCTGCAGAATGCTGGCGACCAGCTCAGTCCTAGTTTTCAACACTTTTATCTCGTCCGGTTCATCAGCATCCGGGGCACTGGCCGCCATCAGCTCCTTGTTCAACTCCTCGGCAGCCTTCTTCTCCACCTTCAGCTTAGCGACCTCCTCTTTCAACTTGGTCGCCTCCTCTTCGGCCTTCTTCCTAGCCTCACGAGCACCCTTGACTTCTTCCTTTAGGGACGCCTCGGAGGCCCGGGCAGTAGTGAGTTCAGCCTCAAGCACGGAGTCCCCTTCCGCATAAACGGCCGCCATTTCCAGCATCCTCACCATGGCAGAAGCATCCTGGGCCACCAGCGCCCTCTTGCTCGCTCGGTCCATGCTTCCCAGGTTGAGCGATTCTGCCCGCAGAACGATCAAAGTGTTACCCTCAAAGAATCTCCGGTCAAGGACGCAAGGGGGAGCTCAAACTTCCCTTTCTCAGGCACCCGAGTCAGGTCCACGGCATCCGACGACCTTTGCCGCTTCGTTTGCCCAGCCAGAGCCAGTGGGGAGTCCTGGGGAGCTGGAGTGGGAGAAGCAGAGGTCCCCGCCGCAGTTTAAACAAGAGGAAGAGCATGAGCACCACCAGCAGGACGGGTCTTGGGAGGAGCCGCTCCAGCCTTACCCCTCGCCATGGCGTTCCTCACCACACGATCACGAGCTTGAGGCATCTCACCTGCACAAATGAAAACAAGCACGTTAGTTACAGGGAAAGAAAATAACACAAACAAAATCTAAGTGACTATGACTACCGAGCAGCTTCTCAGCATCCGCGGGAGTCTTGCACTCCAGCAGTGCCTTCACGTTGATAAACTTACGCTCAACCCTCTGGCTACCATCCTCCTCGAAGATGGGGTTACCCTTGCTCGTCCAATAGCTCGCGAGCTAGAAGGAGTTGACCTACTTCACTAGCGTCTCATAAGACACGGTATCCTGCCCGCGTAGAGCGCTCGGCTCGAAGATATAGGCATTGGGCTTCTTTGAGAAGTGGTCGGGTGTCCAGCGGATCGGGAACTTGTACAACCTCTCCCCGATATACTTCCCCTCCTCGTTGAGCAACTCCTCTCCGTTCTCATCCACCTCTACCTCCCAGACGTACACGCTGTCCTGGGCAGCCTCAGACAATGGTTCGACGATGAAGTACTGTCCCTTGAACGTTCGGATGGACTCCGAGAACGGCTTGAACAACTTTTTGGGCTACTTCAAAGAGACCCATCCGTACCTTTTCCCCGTCAGCTGCCGCTGTAGGTGGAAAACAACAAAGAATAGAGGAATGGTGGTCCCCAGAGCAAGGTGCTCGCACACCAACTCAAAAGCCCGTATAAAGGCCAGCGAATTGGGATGGAGTTGGGAAGGCGCCAACTTCAGATGCATAAACACCGACCGCTGGAAGTCAGTGAAGGGCAACCTCAGCCCCAATTCCTTGAAAGCATATTCATACATCGAGAAGCAGTCCCCGAAGCTCGAGCAGACCCGCTCGTCCGAATTAGGAAAAAGCACTCTTCATTCACCCGCTGGTCCCACCTCGGTAAAGACGTCCGCCGGAGACCTCGCGAACGTGGAAATATGCTCGGAGGGCTCGACCACTTCCCACTCGTCTGGACAGAATCCTTCAACGTCTTCCTCCATGACGTCCACCTCTTCTTCCCCCTCAACTTCGCTCGTTTCCCCCTCGACTTCGCTCGAGGAGTTCGACGCCGTCGAGCTCGAAGACGCAGAACTCGAGGTCGTTGCGCTGCTACTCTCCTCGGAGACAGTTTCCTCCTCGGATGTAACTGGGATAACTTCCCTCTCTAGCTCCATCGCCACTACGATCACCTGAAAAAGCAGAGAAAGACAGTGAATTCGACAGGAAATCAAATCCACCCTTCCACTGCTAAGTCAAGTGAAAGGGCGCGCAGAAGGCTAAGGACAACGTCCCCGGCCTAAGCCCTAACATCAAACGAAGAAAGAAAAACCTCCCCGCGAGGAGATGCCCGAGACATACCATCTTCCTACAAGGAACCTCCCCGCGCTCGTACCCAGATTCCGTTTGAAGCTCCGCCGGAAACTGCAAAGCTCCACCGGAATCTGGAAATGTTCTACCGGAAAAGTCACCAATCCATCAGAAGAGGGTAAGACGCGATGGTCACGACTCGCAACCACGACGTGGACCACCACGTTCACCAAACGCGCTACCTACCCCAACGAGATGCCTGATGCAGCAGAAGGGCAGAACCGCCGCCCACCACCAACACTCGCCGGAAACCTACCTATTTTGTCGCCTAAAATTTACCCTAGCCGCATGCAATCTACCATTAACAATGAGAGAAAGTAAAACAAGCTGGAAATCAGAGAACTTACTTAATTTAAGTAGAAGAGAAAGACTGCTCGAAACTTAGCACGGTGGTCGGTTGCTCTGTAGACGGCGACGGGCAAGAACGCTGATGACGACGAAGAAAAATCAGAAGGGAAAAAGTGCAAAATGGGATAACCTTCCCCCTTTTATACTGAGGGGCACGTGCACACACGCGCCCGTAGGCAATAATGACTGCCCACTAGCCATAATTACCCATTAACTGCTACGCAGGGCTCGATTCACACGTGGCAGCCCAACGTTTCCATTCTGTCTGACACTTCATCTTCCCGTATATCGGGCAATAGGGTCACGACCACAAACATCACGGACACAGAGGCCATGAGCACCTCGAGACAATCATCCTCGTCTCCAAACGAAGACTCCGTGTTAGCTCCCCCGAGCGACGAGCAGTCCTTAAGTCATCACTCCCATGCTCGGGAGCAACGACTTGGGGGGCTCCTATTCTGGACTGGACCAATGGCTAGAATTGGCCCAATCCGCCTCTGCTCTAGAGCGGCCCAAACTGCCTAAGTCCAATCCACAGAGGGGCAAAATTGACATGTCTGCCCCTCCAGCCGGACAAGGAACGCAACGCTCCTCCCCGGCTTTGGTGCCCGTTACGCACGGCTTCCTCGCTGCCCGAACAGTAAGGGGCAGGTGCCCGGAACTGCGTCTATGCCCGACATAACGGCTAGTTTCTAGCTTCCTGCTCGGCATAACGGCTAGTTTGGGCAGTTACCTATTCTTTGGGGAAAACGACTATTTTGCCCCGAAAATGGGACCGTTGGCCACGTGCTGGGGGCTCTATATAAACCCTCTCGCTTGAGAGGGTCAGGTATCACATTTTTCACCCTAAGAATACATTTTGTACTTGCCCCTTTTCTCTGACCCTTTCTTACTTGAGCATCGGAGTGCCTTGCAGGTACACCCCCTTTTCTCCTCACCAACATTTCGAACATCCTGCCCGCCTGACGACCATCATCCGTCCGAGCATCTTGCCATCTGACGACCAGCGTACGTGGATCTAATCGAATACTCGAGGTCAGAATCAGTTGTTTAACTTAGGTTATATTTGATTGAAGGAATATGATAAAGTTGAGCGGAATGAAATATAATGGAATATAGACCTCATTCCATTGTTTAATTATTTTATTAAAAATATCTCATTTTATCACTTACACTCCGAATTAGGTGGAATAAAAAATGGAGAATTGGATGAAATTAAATGGAATGGATTCCATCATGTTCCATTTTATTTCATCCATTATTTGCAAATCCAAATAATTGAATCATCACATTCGTTATCACTCCACTCTACTCCATTCTATCCCATACCACTAATTCAAACATACCATAGTGGATCAAATGAAACACATGGGAGATGCAGTGGATGTGTCTATAAGTAAGTACAAGTATTTTAATCGAAGAGCAAGCAAATGCTCCAACAGAGGATCAAAATCTCAGTGCTTAAACTAGATTATATCATCAATGTCGATTTCAAGAGGAGATGCTCAATAAGTGCATGTGAGTGTGAAACACTTCGCCAATAGTCTGCAGTGTCACTTGGCTAAACCAGATTGCGCTTTCTATAAGATTGCTCCTCTAGGAAGTTGTTTGATAGTGATATTCCAATTCTTCATCCCTGGTACCCGTCAGATTCATAAATCATTCAACTATCATTGCAGGCTTCTTGTACTTGACCCTGCTGCTGCTTAAAATCCAACACATTTGGTTTCCATGAGCTTAGAACTTCATTTGGGGACGTCAAGTTATTGTATTAGTTAGCAAATGCTATGACAATAGTGTTAAAATTATTATGGATTTACTTTAATTAATTATTAAATATAATTATTATATCAACTATTAATTTATTTAATAAATGAATATTGTATCGGGCTTAATTGTTGAATGACCCGTGATGGATTGGATCATTCTTTTGGTTAGCCCACTGAGAGGTCCCTTCCCTCATCTGGTGGTTATATATACTGGCTATCCCATTGGGTCAGATATCAAGTGTAGCAATTTCATCAGAAAGAGGGTAGTAGCATTCTCAGTTTACACTCAAGCAAATGGATTCAACTATGGCAGGTACATGTTTTATTGCATTATTAATATTATAATATGTCGTACAATTATATCTGATGATTTGGATATACGATTAGTTTTTCATCAATTTGTATCAGAGCCACTCAGATATGTTGTATGGCTATTTGAAAAATTTAATTGTTATGTAAATTATGGTTCTTTTAATTCATATGTGGGTAGTTTTCCGATCTGTGTGTACTGGTTTTTTCTATGAATATGTGTCTGTTCTAATATTCAATTGATACTAAACATGTACAAGAAGATAATATGGGAAATATTATCAATAATATTTTTTTTAACAAAAAAAAAATCTATAAACCGGGTGAAGGAGATGAAGACTCCCTCTCCCTTTTAGCCATAATTTACGGCGATACTGTATATAGGCCAGCAGTTTTTTTCTCCTAATTAATAGCATAATTTATGGTGATACTGCATAAATAATAAGCTATAGAGAAAAAATAGTTTTTTTCCACATTGGCATTTGCTCTCTCTCACGTAAAGCACTACAACTAGTACCTAATAAAGTCATTTTTCCTAAAACTTAGCAGCTTATTTTATTATAATATATTATATCATGCCAACTACATTAATGTTATATCATGCCACTGAAGACTATTCACTGACTTCAATTTTTATTTATTTATTATATTAACAGTTTATTTTATTATAATATAATATATGTTTTTGTTAATATGACAGAATATTATTTTTTTGAGAAATATAATATTATTGTATTTGTTTATAATTATGTATGATTATAATTATAATAATAATAATATAAATTGTCATATTTTTTAAGCATGAATATTGTTGATCCGTATGATTATAATTTCGCCTATCGCGAGTTTAATTATATGAACATTGCTTGTTTATTTCATAATTAATTTGTTGGCAATAATAATTATTTGTATCAATAATGATCATATCCTATCGATATATTATTATTGATATAAACTCAGGATAAGTAAAATTTTATTTATTAGTAATTATGATCTATATTATATTAGTAAGAATTATACCCTATCGGTATATTATTACTAGTGTAATTTTGTTATGATACAAAATATTGTTGACAATTTATGCTTATTTTATCATGTTTAAATATCCTATCGATATTGAAATTTTGGTAATATAAGTTTCTGTTTATTATTGTATCTTTGATGTAAGATCATAATGATCTAGAGTTTTATTAGGAAAATATTTGGATGGTATATGTGGAGTCATTTTTTTTATTACATAATTATTCACTTAATGATTCCTTATTCTTTCATAATAGTCTCTTTTCCTAACTCTGTCAAAACTCTGAATGGGACCAATTATGAGGACTGGAAAGAGTCTCTCGATCTTTATTTGGCTATAGCCAACCTTGACTTGGCTCTGAGAACTGAAAAACCTGACGCTATTACTGACGCGTCTACTGAAGCTCAGAGGTCTCTTTATGAAAAATGGGAACACTCCAATAGAGTGTGCCTTAAGGTGATATCTTACACTATGGAAAAATCTATAAGACAAAGCATACCAGAAAGTGAGAGTGCTAAAGATTACCTGAACTCTGTTGGTGAGAAGTTCACTCGTTTTGATAAGGCTAAGAAGTGTGAGTATCTCTCTCTGTTTGACAAAACTAAGTATGATGGTGTTAGTGGTGTGCGTGAGCATATTATGAAATTGATCAACTATTATAATAAGCTTAAAACTCTCAAAGTTGAAATTGGTGAGAGCACTTTAATTTGGAGGGTTCTTGAGTCTTTGCCTCCTCAATTTGATGTTATGAGGACCTCCTATAATACCCAGAAAGTTGAATGATCTGTGGATGAGATGATAGCCATAGTAACTCAAGAGGAAGATTCTATGAAAAAGGCAAAAACTCAAAGTGTTCAGTTTGTTGCTTCTACTTCAGGAACAAAGGATTTCAAGAAAAACTTTCATAAGGGAAAACGTCATTTTGATGATAAGAAAGGGAAAAGGACAACACAATATCTGGAGCCTAAGGATAAGTCTTTTAAGAAAAATTTCTTTAAAGGAGAGTACAAGTACTGCAAGAAGTATGAACATAAGGCAGATGATTCTTTTACCTTGAAAAAGAAACTTGAAAAACAAGGTACACTCCTAGCTCTGGCTTGTTTTGAATCAAATATAGTAGATGTTTCTTCCAATACTTGGTGATTGGACTCAGGTGCCACTATTCATGTCGTGAATTCTTTGCAGGGGTTCACAAGCCTGAGGAAACCAAGTGATGTTGAGGCGAAGGTCATTGTGGGAGATGGAGCTAGAGTATCAGTGATGGAGATAGGATTTGTTTCCTTGTTTTTACCTTCCGGACACATTTCGATTTTAAAAGATGCAGTTTATGTACCTTAAATGAGAAGGAATTTGATTTCTATTTCAGCTTTGGATAAATGTGGTTACTCTTTTGTTTTTGGTAATGGAAAACTTGATGTTTGTTTTAATTATGCTGTTGTTGGTTCTGGAAATTTGCGTGATGGTTTATATATGTTGAATGTGAATGAGATGTCTGTTAATTCTGTTGTTGGGACAAAACGCAATAGGAAAGATGAGAATTCTTTGATATTGTGGCATAGACGTTTAGGGCACATTTCTAGACCTCGTATTGAAAGACAAATTAAGGAGGGTATTATTCCTAATCTTGACTTCTCTGATTTTGAAACTTGCATTGATTGCCTCAAAGGAAAGTTCACTGCCAAAACCAGAAATACAAAAGCAAATAGATGTGAAGATGTATTGCAATTGATTCACACAGACATGTGTGGACCTATTACACCTAATGCTATGGGTGGGTACAAATATTTTATCACTTTCATAGATGACTTCTCCAGATTTGGATGGATAGAACTTCTCCAAGACAAGTCTAGTTCCTTGGATGCCTTTAAATCTTTTAAAGCCGCCATTGAATTGAAATCAGGAAAGAAGGACAAATGTGTGAGGTCTGATAGAGGAGGAGAATATTATGGTAGGTATGATGAGACTGGAAGAAATCCAGGTCAGTTTGCTAGATTTCTAGATGAATGTGGTATTGAGGCTCAATACACCATGCCAGGTACTCCTCAGCAAAATGGAGTTGCAGAGAGACGTAATCGCACGCTTTTGGACATGGTTAGGTGCATGATGAGTCATTCTTCATTGCTTGATTTTCTTTGGGGTGATACTTTAAAGACTGCTGTCTACATTCTAAATCAGGTGCCTAGTAAATCAGTGTCGAAGACTCCTTATGAACTATTAACAGACAGGAAGCCAAGTTTGAGACATTTTCATGTTTGGGGTTGTAAGGCTGAAGTCAAACATTAAAATCTTCAACAGAAGAAACTTGATATGAAGACTGTTAGTGGTTTCTTCATAGGATATATTGTTGGGTCTAAAGGTTGCAGATTTTATTGTCCCTCTCATTCTACGCGAGTCATTGAATCTGATAGAGCGATTTTCTTTAAAGATGATTTGGATAGTAGAGTCTCTACGTCACGACCAGTTACTCTCGAAGAAAATCGTACTTTTCTCCCTATACCAATCGTTTCTTTCCCTAATGAGGTTGTGTTTCCAGTAATTCAAAATAATGATCAAGTTGTGGCACCACAAATGGATGAGCATGAACAAACCGATACCCTAGAGCCTACTGGTGTTGCTGAACCAAGTAACATTGCTGAAGTTGTTCCATTGAGACGTTCTCAGAGAGCTCGAAAAGCTACAATATCAAATGACTTTGTTGTGTATCTCCAAGAGCATGAGTTTGATATTCATGATGACGATGATCCTACCACTTTTAATGAAGCAATTTCTTGTTCTCATGCTTCTGATTGGCTGAATGTTATGCATGATGAATTAAATTCTATGTCTCATAATAGTGTTTGGGATCTCACAGAGTTGCCAGTTGGTTGCAAGGCCATTGGATGCAAATGGGTTTTCAAAACTAAACGTAATCCTGATGGTAAAATTGATAGATACAAAGCCAGACTAGTGGCGAAGGGCTATAGTCAAAGAGAAGGGATTGATTACAAAGAGACTTTCTCACCCGTCTCTACCAAAGATTCCTTTCGAGTTGTTATGGCTTTGGTTGCACACTTTAATTTGGAACTTCACCAGATGGATGTGAAGACAGCTTTTCTGAATGGAGAACTTGTTGAAGATGTTTACATGATTCAGCCTGAAGGTTTTATTGAAGCAGGGAAAGAGAAGTTAATATGTAAACTGAAGAAATCCATATATGGATTAAAACAAGCATCTAGACAATGGTATTTAAAGTTTGATAAAGTTGTTACTTCTTTTGGTTTCAATGAAAATGCTTCAGATCAGTGCATTTATTTAAAGATCAGTGAGAGAGGTTTTATAATCTTAGTGTTGTATGTCGATGATATCCTTCTTGCTAGCAGTAGTGTTAGTCTTTTGAATGAGACAAGAACTATGTTAAGTAACCACTTTGATATGAAGGACCTAGGTGATGCTTCTGTTGTTTTAGGCATCCAAATTTTTCGTGATAGGTCACGAGGTGTTCTTGGTTTATCTAAAAAAGGATATATTGAAAGAATCCTTAAATGCTTAAATATGTAGTCTTGCTCCCCCTGCACTGTTCCTGTCCAAAAGGGTGATAACTCTCTAAATCTGAATGTCCTCAAAATGATAAAGAAACTGCTGAAATGGAAAGAGTCCCATATGCTTCCGCTGTTGGCAGTTTGATGTATGCTCAAGTTTGTACTCGTCCCGATATTGCATATTGTAACGCCCTAAATTCATATTTAGTTATTTATTAATTATTTATGAATATAAGGTAATTTAATGACATGTTGTTGTGTTTCATGAGCATTGTGGTGGAATTATATTAATAATATTGATGGTAAGAATAATTGTATCACATTATTCAAATTATTATTATTATTTAAAATAAGAGTGTTAGAAGCCTTGAGGGTATGATCGTCATTGGTGAAGGATAAGTGAGGGTAAGATGGGAAGAGCACATTTAGGGGTATTTTGAGTTAAAACAAGGAATAGTGAGGGGAGTTTTCATTATTCGTGTTATTTTGGTTGAAAGAAAGAAAATAGTGCTCTGAAGAACACAAGAAGAGTGGAGGAGGCTAGGGCATACAGGGATTTTCGGTGAAACTTCAAGAGAAGATCGAAAGAATCAAGACTCTAAGATATGGGGAGTATCACTTTGTAATATTTTGATATAAAGATTAGGTGTTGGTGGGTAATTGGGGTTTTGGGGGAAAACCTAGGAATTTGAGGTTAGGGATGATGAATTTTGATGATTTGCTATGTGATGATTGTTGTTATTGATGTATATGTGATAGTTATAGGTTATAATAACATAATCTGTGGTAATTTAAGGATAAAATCTGGTTTAGGGGTGTTGAATTGCAGATGGAGAAGTGTTGTTATCGCAAGGTTTTTCTGCCAAAATTGCAGAGGGCGCTTAGCGCGGCCTAGCGCGCTTAACGTGGTCTGGAGGAATTTCGCCTCCTCGAGGCAGTGAGTAGCGCGCTTAGCGCGGGTGGAGCTTGCTTAGCGCGACCTGGGATTTAAAAACACTATTTTTATTGACTTAAAATTCATGGAAAATATTTGTTTTATATTATATTAATGCTGTGATGTTGTTGTAAATTGCTGATATGTGTTGACGTGTTATATGATGAATATGAGATCATGATATTGTGATGTTTTTATGAATAATTGATGATCTAATTTACTATGAGTTTTATTGATGATTACAAACCGTTTATATATGATTAATTGATGATATGAATTACCATGATGTATAATGGCGTTATGAGCTGTGTATATATGTGATGTTTTGAGGAACAATTGATGATGTGAATTGCTATGAGATATGTTGATGATTTTATGACGATGATACATGACTATTTTGATGTGAATTACCTTGAGTTATATTGATGATTACGAGATGCTGATTAATGATGATTTGATGACGTCTTTGATGATATGACGAAAATGTGAGTTTGATGGATGATGATGCACGTAATGACTTTTGTTGATGATGATAATTAGGACGTTGTGCATCATGCATTCATAGCATTTAGACTTCGGTCTATTGATGATGTTAGGACTTTGGTCCAGTGGTGGCTTCAATCCCATTGTGTGGATTGAGGTGTTTATGACGTGCTCCCTTGTGGAGGGTTGATGGCCTAGTGTCCATTATTATGACGATTTGGTACCACATGCATTTTTATGATGATGCATTTCATTCTTGGTGGCATTGCATGATTGCATATGAGTGATATTGGTGATGTGATGTTTTATAGGATGTTTTTGGTGAGTCGCTGAAGTAATTGATAAAAACAACTGTTGCCCTGTTAATGTATTTTCTTTATATGATTTATATTGAATTCTGATTACTCACCCTGCCTATTTGAATGTTGCCTCCACGTGGGTTGGGGTCCTTTGAGTCGAACTATGTTGTTTCCTTATTTTGTTGTCATTCGATGATGTGGTTTTATTTTTGATTATTACGAAGTTTGTTGAAAACCTTTTAATTGAGAATTTTGAGTTCCGCTGCCATGTGAAGGCTTTTTGTGAAACTTTGAGGAAAAACCCTTTTGTTTATAGGGTAATTGTGTTATTTTGAATTAATGAGAAATGTGCACCCTTCGTGGGAATTTTTATGCTTTACTCTGATATTTGAGTTGTTTCTGCTGCAACATTATTTGGGGGTAGAAAAGGGTGTTACATTAGTGGTATCAGAGCAGGTCGGTCCGTCCGGCCAAGTTTTTACTTGATGTCTGTCCCTGTCAGTTGACGAGTGTGTGTACACTGTCAATGTTTTAGTTCTTCTAACCTTGTTGGTGGTGTGTAGGATGGCTGGAAGAAATGATTGTGCAATTGCTGATGCGTTGGAATCGGTTGCTAATGTGGTGGCGCAGCTGAATCCAAATGGTGGAGCTTCTGATGAGTTTCGTGCTTTGGGGAAGTTTCAAAGGAACAATCCACCGACTTTTATGGGTACGCATAATCCGGAAAGTCCACACAAGTGGCTGAAGGCGATTGAGAAGATCTTCCGGGTGATGGGGTATTCTGATGAGCAATAGGTTCAGTTCGAAACGCATATGCTGGAAGAAGAGGCTAAGGACTGGTGGGATAACACCCGTCAGAGGCTTACTGATGTTGGTACTGCGATAACTTGGGCTGTGTTTAAGCAGGAGTTTCTTGGCAAGTATTTCCCAGAGGATGCTCGTGGTAAAAGAGAAGTGGAATTCCTTTAGCTGAAGCAAGGAGATATGACTGTGGCAGAATATGCCGCGAAGTTTAAGACTTTGGTAAAGTTCTGTCCGCACTACAATCGTGCTGATGCTGAGATGTCAAAGTGTCTCAAGTTCAAGAATGGGCTGAGACCAGAGATTAAGCAGGGTATTGGGTATCAGCATATCCGCAGGTATGCTGAGTTGGTTGACAAGAGCAGAATCTACGACGAGGACAGCCGAGCTCGATCTGCTCACTACAAACAGTTGAGAGAGAAGAAAGGGCAGTATAGGGGTAAGCCTTATACAACTTCGGCTGACAAAGGGAAGCAGAAGGCTTCAGATGGGAAAAAGACAAGTGGAGAAGCAGCTCCCGCTTCTGGAAAGTGTCATAAGTGTGGTGAGCAAGGTCACCGTGTTGATGCGTGCACCAATACTGTGGTGTGGTGCTATCGATGTGGTAAGAAGAGGCATAAAGCTACTGACTGCAAAGATGAAGGTCCGACCTGTTTCAATTGTGGTGAGAAAGGTCATATCAGTACTCAATATCAGAAGCCGAAGAAGACTGCTACTGCTGACCAGACCAGTGGCCGTGTGTTTGCTTTGAGTGGTGCAGAAGTTCCAGAGAAGGACAACCTGATTCGAGGTACTTGTTTTATTAATAATATCGAGTTGGTTGCTATTATTGATACTGGTGCTACTCATTCTTTTATCTCGCTTAAATGTACTAATAGATTGGGTTTGAAGTTATCTGATATGAATGGTAATATGGTCATATAAACTTCAGCTAATGGTTCTGTTACTACTACCCTTGTGTGTTTGAGATGTCCCGTGACGATTTTTGAGAGGAGTTTTGTGATGGATTTGGTGGCTTACCCTTGCACCAGATCAATGTGATCTTTGGAATAAACTGGTTAGAGTTCAACCGTGTTCACATCAATTATTATACCAAGGTTGTAGAGTTTCCTGAAATTGATGACAGTAGGGAGTTGATGTTCTTATCTGCTAAGCAAGTAGACGAACTTGTGGTCCTTTGGGGTCCTTTGAGTCGAACTATGTTGTTTCCTTATTTTGTTGTCATTCGATGATGTGGTTTTATTTTTGATTATTACGAAGTTTGTTGAAAACCTTTTAATTGAGAATTTTGAGTTCCGCTGCCATGTGAAGGCTTTTTGTGAAACTTTGAGGAAAAACCCTTTTGTTTATAGGGTAATTGTGTTATTTTGAATTAATGAGAAATGTGCACCCTTCGTGGGAATTTTTATGCTTTACTCTGATATTTGAGTTCTTTCTGCTACAACATTATTTGGGGGTAGAAAAGGGTGTTACATTAGTGGTATCAGAGCAGGTCGGTCCGTCCGGCCAAGTTTTTACTTGATGTCTGTCCCTGTCAGTCGACGAGTGTGTGTACACTGTCAATGTTTTAGTTCTTCTAACCTTGTTGGTGGTGTGTAGGATGGCTGAAAGAAATGATTGTGCAATTGCTGATGCGTTGGAATCGGTTGCTAATGTGGTGGCGCAGCTGAATCCAAATGGTGGAGCTTCTGATGAGTTTCGTGCTTTGGGGAAGTTTCAAAGGAACAATCCACCGACTTTTATGGGTACGCATAATCCGGAAAGTCCACACAAGTGGCTGAAGGTGATTGAGAAGATCTTCCGGGTGATGGGGTATTCTGATGAGCAATAGGTTCAGTTCGAAATGCATATGCTGGAAGAAGAGGCTAAGGACTGGTGGGATAACACCCGTCAGAGGCTTACTGATGTTGGTACTGCGATAACTTGGGCTGTGTTTAAGCAGGAGTTTCTTGGCAAGTATTTCCCAGAGGATGCTCGTGGTAAAAGAGAAGTGGAATTCCTTTAGCTGAAGCAAGGAGATATGACTGTGGCAGAATATGCCGCGAAGTTTAAGACTTTGGTAAAGTTCTGTCCGCACTACAATCGTGCTGATGCTGAGATGTCAAAGTGTCTCAAGTTCAAGAATGGGCTGAGACCAGAGATTAAGCAGGGTATTGGGTATCAGCATATCCGCAGGTATGCTGAGTTGGTTGACAAGAGCAGAATCTACGACGAGGACAGCCGAGCTCGATCTGCTCACTACAAACAGTTGAGAGAGAAGAAAGGGCAGTATAGGGGTAAGCCTTATACAACTTCGGCTGACAAAGGGAAGCAGAAGGCTTCAGATGGGAAAAAGACAAGTGGAGAAGCAGCTCCCGCTTCTGGAAAGTGTCATAAGTGTGGTGAGCAAGGTCACCGTGCTGATGCGTGCACCAATACTGTGGTGTGGTGCTATCGATGTGGTAAGAAGAGGCATAAAGCTACTGACTGTAAAGATGAAGGTCCGACCTATTTCAATTGTGGTGAGAAAGGTCATATCAGTACTCAATATCAGAAGCCGAAGAAGACTGCTACTGCTGACCAGACCAGTGGCCGTGTGTTTGCTTTGAGTGGTGCAGAAGTTCCAGAGAAGGACAACCTGATTCGAGGTACTTGTTTTATTAATAATATCGAGTTGGTTGCTATTATTGATACTGGTGCTACTCATTCTTTTATCTCGCTTAAATGTACTAATAGATTGGGTTTGAAGTTATCTGATATGAATGGTAATATGGTCATATAAACTTCAGCTAATGGTTCTGTTACTACTACCCTTGTGTGTTTGAGATGTCCCGTGACGATTTTTGAGAGGAGTTTTGTGATGGATTTGGTGGCTTACCCTTGCACCAGATCAATGTGATCTTTGGAATAAACTGGTTAGAGTTCAACCGTGTTCACATCAATTATTATACCAAGGTTGTAGAGTTTCCTGAAATTGATGACAGTAGGGAGTTGATGTTCTTATCTGCTAAGCAAGTAGACGAACTTGTGGAGGATGAAGCTTTGGTGTTTGCAATGTTTGCATCGTTGCAAATTGATCGTGAGGTTGCGAGTGTGGAGTTGTCGGTTGTCTATGAATTTCCAGAAGTGTTTCCAGATGCATCAGTGACTTGCCTCCAGAGCGTGAAGTAGAGTTTGTAGTGGACTTGATACCAGGTACGAGTCCAGTGTCGATGGCTCCTTATCGGATATCAACTTCTGAGCTAAGTGAATTGAAGAAACAGTTGGAAGAGTTGCTTGAGAAGAGGTTTGTTCGACCAAGTGTTTCTCCGTGGGGTGCTCCTTTGTTTTAGTGAAGAAGAAAGATGGAAGTATGAGGTTGTGTGTTGATTATCGGCAGCTGAATAAAGTGACTATCAAGAATAAGTATCCACTACCGAGAATCGACGATTTGATGGATCAATTAGTAGGTGCTTGTGTGTTTAGCAAGATTGATTTGAGGTCAGGTTATCATTAGATTCGTGTTAAGCCTGACGATATTCTGAAGACGGCTTTCAGGACGAGGTATGGTCACTATGAATACACTGTGATGCCGTTTGGTGTATCCAATGCACCTGGTGTGTTTATGGAGTATATGAATCAAATGAACATGTTTAAAAATTCGTAGGGCGATCCACCCCTTGATTCCAGTTTAACAATAAGATAGAACGGGACTTCTGCTCATATATTAAGAAAACCAGAGGAAAACCAGATGTCAACGATCACAGCTCGAGATAATAAGTCTGAACACACTAATCATGGATCCCAACCAACAAGCCTGGTGGTGATCCTAACACAATAGAGAGAAAGAGAACTACGGCATGCCATCAAAGTCCACAAGTGTCAATCCCCCCATCCATTATGCTTTCTGCTCCAATCTTGAATCTCCTTGAACAGCTTCCTGGTGTCGGGATGCTTCGGTCTCTAAATTAGCTCTTGAATGAGAACGTCTCTCCTATGCATGATCCCTTCCAAGTATCGGCAATGTCTAATTCCTCCTTCTTAGACTCAAGAACCTTACTGATACCATCCAAGGCTTCTTTCATCCTTTTTCTGGATGCGACCATGTCAGCTAGCTCTTTTTCTGCCTTAGCAAGAAGCTTTGTCTTCAACTTGGCGGTATGAACAGCTTCACCCCGCTCATGTTTCAACTGATAGATCTCTCTTAGTAGCTCTCTGTTTTCTTCTCGCAGCTTTTCCTTTTCAGCCCACAACTTGTTAAACTTCTCTATCTCAACTCTGGTAGGAGGCTCGATCGTCAAAAGATACAAAGGTGGCTCCACCGGGAAGGGAAGAAGCTCCTCTTCTGCTCTCTTCTTAATCTACTCTTTATAGGAAGGGAAGGCTCGGTTGTTACATTTCCCGAATGAAGTTTTACCCTTCTTGGTCACCTGTTTCCAAGCGTTCACAATCTTCCTTATCATCTCTTGATCCTCAGTACCATTGAAGAATAAGGACTCTCTGACATCTTGCTCTTCAGGTGGACCTTTCAAAGGATAACCAAACTGCCTGATAACAAGGGAAAGATTATAGTTAATTCCACCTCTTCTCCCTATTAAGGGTACATTAGGGAATTCTCCACACTTGCAAATAATCTCTATTCCTAGCAAGTCACGGTTGAACCAGACAATGTTGTCAGCAGTCAAGCCCATTAACCTCTTTGACCACTTCAGAGAATCTTTCGTATCAATGAAGGCGCCAGCTTCGGGGAGATGGCTCAGAAACCAAGTAGATAAGAGTGCTGGACAACGACTCATGGTTTTTCCCCGCTTATTTTCATTCTTGTAGTGGACCGAGTGATACACATCACCTAGCAAGGTAGGTATGGGATTCTTCGAAATAAAGATTCTGACAGCATGCATGTCTACCAGATCAGGAACATTGGGAAACAGGACAATCCCATAGATGCACATAGCCAGAATAGCTTGGAAAGCAGTCCAATTCTTCTCTTTAACATGTATGCAAGTTTGATCAAACAAGAACTTCAATAAGAAACCCTTAGCTCCTTGTTTTTCCTCAATATTACTGCTTAGAACAGATTCACTAATATGAAGAGCGGCAGCCATTTCTTTTACTTCGGGGTGTTCTTCAAAAAAGAATACTATGTCATGCCTGATGGGGATTCCCAAAATAAATGAGAATTCCTCCAACGTTGGGGCCAAGATGTAGTCTGGGAAGGTGAAGCAACGCAAAGACGGATCGTAAAACTGAAGAAGTGTACGAATGGAATCCTTCTCATACTTGGAGATATTATAGACAAACTTCAGAAGTCTCCCATACCCTCCACTGAACTCTGTACGAACTCCGGGACCTGCCATACTAATCAGCTTCTGAATCAATGTCAAGGTCGGCTCTGGGAACGAATAGGCAACAGTCTTCTTTCTCTGGACATCCATGTCAAGGCAACCTCAGAAAACCGGAATCAAGGGTAAGATGCAAGCCCTGAAAAATGTCAAACATGTCAGAATGCAAGAAAGATGATATGCTCATGCAAACATGGGATCAAGGCAACACTGCTGGATGTGTTGTGCTGTTAACTGAACGAGAACCACAACCTAGAAAACCAGAATTCCGAACCACTGAGATAACCAGGAACCCAAATAATCAGACATTGATGAGAAATCCAGAAAAATAGGGTAGGTTGAAGGTTTCGGTTACCTGCAAACCTACAAACACCCATCCCCTCTCACGTGTGGGTACTAGGATGTTCAGTATCCCGGGCTCTCAGGTCGAGAAATGATGATACGTTCACCATTTCTGGTTTGGCATCATCATCAATCGAGGAGGCCTCAACTGATTCTCCAAAGCGGAAGGTCCTCAGCTTTGGCACTGAGGTCGAGAAACAATAGTACATTCATCCCTTGGGGTACAATACTATCGTCAATCGAGGAGTGCCTCCACTGATTCTCTTCAAAAGATAGGGGCCATCCTATGCGAGTTCCGAAGTGGGCCCTCGGGTGCGAATGGGTTTGCCACAGGATGTGGTCTGCCACTGTCACCACTAAAGAGGGATGTTTCCACTAAGGTCCTCGATGATCGGTCACTAGAGTCGACAGCTCTCTAGATCAACACCCAAACATGCGCAAGACACACACATCAGAATGCGTCCCAAGATAGCCTCGTCTGGTTGTGAATTTCGTGAACACACAAACGTACCAAGCGGGCACGTAGGTCCCACTACTTTCCACTCTAGTCCTAGGGTGTACTCAGGCCTGGGTATTTGGCTTATCTCTCAAAACAACCCAACCTGCAAAACAAAAACAGCCAGCACAACACAGCAGTATGACAGTAATAAAAATGAAATGCAATGCAGAAAATGCGGTAAAAATAACACACAACAAATAAAGTAAAACAAAACAAAAACACCCAAAGAGAACAAAGACAAGCAAGCGCTAGGACTGACTTGCTTAGGGATGGACCAGCATAGGTCAACCAGAGTTCCCAGCAGAGTCGCCAGCTGTCGCTCCCAGGATTTTCATCCAGGTACAAACACGAGAGTGGCGCGGAAAAACAGAGTCACCAGCCGTGTAAATTTATCCCAAGAGAGGGAAAGGGAACACCGCATAAACCTGAGGAAGAGGGAAAGGAATGGTCATCGCAACCATAACCTGGATTCGGGAGTCGGTTACGCGAGGGGAAGGTGCTAGCACCCCACGCGTCCATCGTACTCGATGGGATCCACGCTTGTTGTCTATTCTAAGGGTGAGTTATCCTATCATCTATGGTTGTACTAAGATGGGAGAGGGGAAAACAAAGACAGACTCGGTAGGACGTCGACGTCCTAGGCCTACGTACCCCCTTTGTACAATGGGGAATTCAGAGTCAACGTAGTTCGGACCAAGTTCTTTTTGTGTTTTTATGAGCGACGTTAAGTTCGCGTCCGGCAGTTAGGGTCGATGCCTGTTTGCGTCTCAGACGGAAGGTAACGTGCCCTTTTTGAAAATAGCCTTTAGTTTGACAATCCCGAAGGACAAAAAGGTTTGAAGTTTGTTTGTATTTTTTAGGACAGAAATGACTTGAATTAGTTCATAAGTTGCATTGCACCAAAGTCTAGGGCACAGGGGCGAATACTTAACGCATCGTCCCAAGACAGGACGCTCGCTAAGCACTCTAGAAAGATGAGAGAAAGCCCCTCATTTCTCATTCCCCACGCTTAAGGCTCGTGCGCAATACATTTTATCCTTATTAAGTGTTTTCAAGAAGTTTGAGATGAGAAGAGAGAAGACACAAAGGAAACTCTAAAGGGAAACTAAGAGTCCTAATGTTATCATGCATGGGTGACCTACGGTTAGTGAGGTTTGACGACAACCTAAGCCTAAAGAAAGGAAAAGATGAGAAAAAGAAGGAGTAAGGTGGATATGGATGATTATCCACACCCTTAAAGAACTTACCTCAGACCCTGCATAAAAAGTTAGTACAAAACAAACACACGTAACATTAAGGCAAATAAAATTCAAACAATGAAATGAAATAGTGATCAATAACAACCAAACATGAATTAAGAAATCAAATAAACAAACCCCCAAGCAATGGCACAAGTGCCTCTCAAACAAAAACTCAGGCATGATCAGAAATATGCATACAAGAAGATCTCAAGTGAAAGCAATCAAATAATTAGAGAAATAACTCCCAAAATTCCCAAATTAAATATCAATATTGCTCAACCAGAGACAAACAAAATATCAAAAACTCCTGCAAAAATTCAAGGTGTTAGTCACTCAAACAATTATGCAAAACTCAGATGAGAAGTAGGGTTCAAAATGCAAAAGGAAAGGACTAAAATGCAATGTGAAATAATTTTAAAAATGATAGAAAAATATTTTAATGCACTTCAGAATATTATCTAACAAATGCAAAAAGAATGGATTGAAAATGTTTTATGGATGCAGAGAAATAAAATAAACAATTTTAAGTATGCATGATATGAGTAATTCAAAAAGAAAATAAACAAATATTAATTTCAGATGCTAAAAATAAAATAAAATAATAAAATAAAATTTGTGGAAATTTTATAAAATTATAAAAAGTATGCATGAATTTTCTTGGAATTTTTTAATGCAAAAAAAACTATTTTTAATAATTAAAATGAGAATGCAATAATTAAAATAAAAAAAAAAGAAAGAAAATACAGGGGGGTGCGTTTAGTGGCCCAAACACGTTGAAAGAAGACATGGACTGAGAGGGAGGGGTGCCATTAGCGAGCCCAGTCCAACAGACATTAGCGAAAAAAATAAAAAGGGCACAATATAATCCAGTCAACCGGTTGACTCATTACCTTCCGTTGGATTGATCTTGTGCTCATCAAGAAGTCAACAAAATTAACCAGTATTTATGATTAGTGGTCATGATGGAAAGGTACACCATAACAATGATACGCACGCATACACATGACTAAATAGAACACCATACATCTGCCACGTGAGAAGCACATGCCATTTTAATTCGTTGGCATCATTGTGGCCACATGATCCATCAGACGATCCACACTTGGTCAACATAAATAAAAAGTAAATAAAATAAAAAAAACATGATTGGATGCACACGGTAAGAACGGTGGGGTGATAAACATACGAATAATAAAATAAAAACTCAGAAAAAAAATAAAAAGGAACGCGTGGCAGTGTGTTGACCGTTGGATCAACCAAATCAACGGTGGAAAGGTCGTCTTCTCCACTTGGACCCTTCACCTCACCGGACCACCACCAGTCGCCGGAACCCTAGTTCCGGCCGCCACCTGCAACTAAAAAACCACCCAGAAAATGCAAACCCATACACCATTCTGTCCATAATTTCATGGGGATCTCAAATGTCCAATCAAAATTTGCAAATGATCAACACATAATGAAAAACGCACGAAATAAAATTAGGGTTCAAAACTTTAAACTCATAAAACAACCAATATACACGTCCATATTCAAAACAAAATACATCAGCATAACCAGTGGACATCACACATCAATATTCATGTCAAAAAGAAGAGTTCTAGGATCATAAAAAAACCCACCAACTTGAGATGGTGCAACCTGAATCCTTGCTGTTGGTTGCGAATGGGGGATGGTTTGCACTCTATTGATCACCAGGAAGAAGTTTGTGGAAGAATTTCTTGAAAAGACCTAATGGATTGAGAGATATGAATATGAGATGCTTTAGGGTTCAAGCTTGAATTCTCCACAAATATCACGTGAAATCCCCCCTAACCAGTGCATGAATGAGTTTAAATACTCTAGGGTTTCTCACTGATAATGATTTGGGCCTTGGAAATTCCTTTGCTAAAGAGTTTTGGGCAATTTTGGAAAATCACATAATGTTAAGTACACCCTCTTCCATGCATGAATATTCAAACATTTCATGATGGATCACTTAACTTCTAATTGCTAATCACACCCACATTGAAATTGGGCCTTGAAACATTTTGATTCATGAGTTTTTAATGACTTGGCAATTTTGAATAATGGAGAATAAGTGATAAATATACCATGGATTCACTTGATTCAAAGGCATAAAATGATCCTTGAGGAGTGCCCTTTGATGTTAGCACGTGACATGAAGCAATGGAATTAATTATAGGTCACTGTGCCAAAGTTTGTGAAAATGGAATCATGAGAAACCCTAAAAACCACTTTGTCTTCTTTTGATCATAAGTTGAGTTTCACAAATGATATGGAGACCCACTAGTACTTGTTGGAAAGAGGAGAAAAATATCTTCAACTTTCATGTTGGAGAAAAATTCATTTGAAGCTTCTTGGATGATGAAAAGTCAAGTTGAATGCAGTGCAGGAACTTGCCCAAAAAGGAAACTTTCAAATTATTTGTCATTTCCAAATTTAGTAACTTTTGTACCAACCCTTGATTCTTGATAAATGGCATGAAAATTGACTCTTGAAGACCATGTGAGGATGTGTGACCTTGAAAACCTTGGAGAGAACCTCAGAATTCCACAGTTGACTTCCCCTCTCACTGTTGACTTTTACCCAATTCACCTGACTTACAATCCATTGGCCACATAAGTCTCTCCTGAACCAAACTGATGGACAACCTCCTATCCCTAGATACCTAGGGACCCAAGGAATACCATAGAATCAAGTCTTGCCCAAAAAATCAGAAATAAACTGACTTTATAGCAAACCCTAGTTTTGGTACCCTCAGTCTAGGAGGAAATAGCACAGTCCCTAAATCCAAATTCCTATGAATATGATGTGTATCCTCTCCAACAAAGATAAGATATGCCATTTGGTGGTGATAAAAACCCAAGAAACTTGCCCATTGGAGCAATAAACCCAAGAATCTCAAAACCCTAATTTCTGCACTGGTTAGGAGGAAGTGATCCACTTGAACTCTCTTGCTTGACCCTTTGAAAAACATCTTCTCCTCTTGAACATGCCTCAGGCACCTTGACCCCATGCTAAAACCCGATGATATGCACACATGATAATGCAAAAATGAGATGAAACATAAGCCAGTTAGTAATAAAGTAAGGAGGGCAAATTTTGGGGTGCTACAGCTGCCCCTATTTAATCAACTTGGTCCTGTGGGTATGATAGCGACGACTTTCAGACAATCGGGATACACGGAGATTGAATACCAAAGAACCTAGAAATTTGCAATCAACAAAGGAGGGACGACTCCACTGGGGAACAAACAATAAATGTTGCACTGTCACAACACGTACGAGTGTTGGAAATCAATACAAACAATGTATTGAAATGTCTTGAAATAAACACTAACGGGTGTTATCTATGCTGAGAATAAACACTGACGGGTGTCAAAGAATCAAAGATATCAAATAAGGACGGGTATCGAAAAGGTACACGGACGGGTGTAAAAAGGTTTCAATACGGACGGGTATCGAAAAGGTACACGGACGGATGTAAAGAGGTTCAATATGGACGGGTATCGAAAAGGTACACGGACGGGTGTAAAAGGCTCAATACGGACGGGTATCGAAAAGGTACACGGGCGGGTATAAAAAGGTTTCAATACGGACGGGTATCGAAAAGGTACACAGACGGGTGTAAAAAGGTTTCAATACGGACAGGTATCGAAAAGGTACACGGACGGGTGTAAAAAGGTTTCAATACGGTCGGGTATCGAAAAGGTACACGGACGGGTGTAAAAAGGTTTCAACACGGTCGGGTATCGAAAGGGTACACGGACGGGTGTAAAAGGCTCAATACGGACAGGTATCGAAAAGGTACACGGACGGGTGTAAAAAGGCTCAATACGGACGGGTATCGAAAAGGTACACGGACGGATGTAAAGAGGTTTAATTACGGACGGGTATCGAAAAGGTACACGGACGGGTGTAAAAGGATCAATACGAAAAGGTACACGGACGGGTGTCGAAAGGTTTCAATACAGACGAGTATTGAAAAGGTACACGGACGGGTGTAAAAGGCTCAATACGGACGGGTATTGAAAAGGTACACGGACGGGTGTCGAAATGGGTGTAAAGCAACTTTTACCAGGCATTAATCTCGCTGGGGAATGGATAAGTCTAAATAAAAGACTCTGCCGGGGAGCACAAATATGAGAAACGCATCCCTCCAAAATCTCATGAGTTATGCCATCTCTGCTGAGAAAGAGAACTGGCAAAGAAAGTATCAAACCTGGCTTATGCTTCGAATGCAAATGTTTGAATTTTGCCGTAATGCTCCACACGAAGTGGAAATGCTACGCGTTTGAGGATGCAATGCAAGTGCTTATGATATGCAAAAGGGGTTTCTCCAGCAAAATAAATGCTGGAGAGAAAAGACCAATTCAGCTGGGGATGACAAAAATAAATTATCCTCTGAATCCAGGAACTCTGCTGAGAAGGGTCATACTCATCGACTCTTCGGATCAACAACTTCTGCTGGGGATGAAATCCCGAAAGAACTACCGGGGGCCACACCTGTCTTTCACTGAAGGTCACATAGAACCTGAGATTCCTCCTCTGCTAGGAGGAGTTGAGAATGAATGCCAATAACGGAACCGGAAGTCTCTTACTGAAGGTTACTAATAACCGATTGGGCTCAGAACCTGCTGGGGGGTACCAGCCCATAATACCATCCTGCTTGGGGATACTGCTGATCTTAGCCTGCTGATGGGGCGAATGACTTTACCTCCTCCTTGCCGGGGATTAGAATATGACATCGTTGGTGAGAGCACGCTTTCTGACTGGATGGGGAAGGTGAACACCCTGATTCTGTGGGGAAATAACGGTTTGATCCGGAGAAAATGCTTCCCAAGTCTCCGGCTGGGGAAAGTCTGCTCTGCTAAGGAAAGTGCAATCTCAATGCTGGAGAGAGCAACCTGCTGGGGAAGTACAATCCTGTTACCACTCAACCTGACCTCTCTCTATGTTCATAAACAGCCCTTTGAACTCTCCACTTGCCCCAGACCACCAGGTCAAATGGAAGAAATCATATCAAGAGGATTTTACAGAAGACCGGGCTTTCGCACTGCCCCAGGGTCTTCAAACTCTTGGGGAGATTTATCATATCTCGACATAACTGCCCCAATCTCCATGACGTACATTACCTCGAAAGGGATCGTAATGACTTAAAAATACTCTGCTTTAGTACCTTGAGGAGGTGTAACCATTTTCGGAGAGTGGACAACTTCCCACCCTCTAGAGGTGGCCAGCCCCAATATGAGCTTTGACGTGACTTTACCGCTGATCTTAGAATGAGTGCCCCAGAGTAACTGAATTTCGGAGAGATTTCTCGACGTGACTGCCACAGATTGGCTACATCTTAACACGACTTACTGGGGAGAGCCCCTTCTGCACTGAGTCTCTTGCCAGCATGCCCTTTGATATGATTGTCCTTCAAAATTTCCAAGCATCCCAACTTGGCAGGATCAAGCTTCTTGACTGACTTTCATCGTGTAAGCTTCTTGGATATCAAACATATGCAAGCAGAAAAGGTTTATTATGAGAATGACAATTCTAATGCAACACTCATGTTAACCTTGAAGCTTTATTGAAAAATGTGTCGCCAAGCCTTGTGAATGAATCACTAGCCGGGGTGCGACCTTGATTTTTTGAATGGCAAAACAATGCGCACATGCAATACCAACAAATCTTATTAGCACAACTCATAGGAGTCAGGAACGTTGTCCTGTTGAAGTATGCTTTCGGAATAAACCCTGTTTCAATTAGGACTTTTAAGGGTTGTAACGTGGTTTGGTTCACGGTTTCAGAAAAAGGATTTATGGCTCAAAATTTATTGTTGCCCACCCACTCTTCGTGATGTTCTCCAGTCCTATGTTCAGTTAATCTGACCCAAACGCCCATCTCTCTAAAGGTTTATGATTTTTAAGGAACCCATACCACAAATGGTTTGACGCCTAAGGAAGTTTTGGAATGATGGTCACCCCTTTTTGTCTGTAATCACACGAATTTGTTCTTATCGAGGATTTTCTTTTGTAATGCTTTTCGCTTCTTCTTTCTTTTGCTTTTTGATCCCTAATTTTTGCCTGGACTGACTCTCCTGATTTTTTTTATTTTGAAGTCCAGCGGGATGCCCTAACTTTTGCCTAAGTCACTTGTTTACATGTTTCGACTTAGTGGGCTTTCCTTTTTATTTATTTTTTATTCCCCTTTTTGAACAAAACGTGTGACACTGGTTGTCTTATTTGCTTGAAAGGGTTGTGACTACCTCACTCCTTGATTGTTGATGGATAACCATTGTGGTTTCACATCTCTTGACCTCTTGACGGTGGGATAGAAGGTAATAGTTCCTCGAATGCACACTCTCCTTGGAATTTGAACGCTCGGTCAAACTAAATGACGCCTACCCTGCCCCTGGGTTAAGTATGAGGACTTTTTCGTACGAAGGAAACTCCTACTTCAAGGCTCAAAGGGGTTAACGAGGGTATATCTCCCTTATATCTCCAGTGTTTAAGGGTTTGAAACAATGCCTGTACATCCTCAAAAGGGTTCTATCCTTGAACATACGACCCGAGATTTTGCGTTTTCGTCTCATCATCCTCCCTCAAGAGTTCTAAACAAGAAAATTGGTATTGCAGTGCATATAAACATTTAAGAGTGAACACGAATGGATTACTTCAAGAAAAACATACTCATTGCATTAATATCATCATTAAAAACAAACAAGTCTTACATGCATACGATGCTTTAACAAGAAATAAAAGAACTACAAATGAAAATGCAGTAAAGAAACTAAAGATTGCCATTGCTGAGGAAGCTTAATTCTGTCTGGACGTACTTGCAGCCTGAGTGTTCATTTGAGAAAGGAGGCTTCCATTGATGTACATATCATCTTCAGTGAATACAATGATCTCTGAGTCTACCAGGTCTTGCACCTTGTGCTTGAATACATTACACTCATCGATTGTGTGCCCAAACGTTTTCGAGTGGAACTCGCACCTAGCAGTCATGTCATAATCTGGAGGAATAGGGTACGGTATCGGCGTGGTACTCCTCGCTTGAATCAGAGAGTTCTTGAGTAGACGAGCAAACAACTGACTATAAGGGATAGGAATAGGATCAAATACCCTCTTGGGCCTCTTGGTCTCGGTTGCCCCTGCTGCTGGTATCTCTGCCGTAGGTGCTGATTTGGGCGCCTCACCTGCGCTTGCACTTTCTTTTCCATATTTGGCTGAGGCACAAACAAAGTTTGCTGACGTAGAGCTTCTGCAGCAAAAGGCTGTAGAGGGGATTCACGAGGAAATCGATGATTTAAATCAGATTCCAAAGAGATGGGAGAAGTAAGGATCTCTGTTGTGGAAGCGGACCCAGGACTGTCTTCCTTCTTCATCACCCTATTCAAAATTTCCATGGCCAAACCCATCTGAGTCTTCATCTGATTGACCTCCTCCCTCAGCATCTTCTGCTCCTGGAGCATGTCTTCCCCAAATTGCCTCATCTGAACCTTCAGTTCACTCAACTCAGCTTGAACTCGCTCCATGATCAACTCTTGAATGGCCTGAGGAGTTAAATCTGCGATTCTGAGTTGGGAACAAGATAAGAACACCGGAGATAAACACCTGTCATGCAAAATGATTATGCAAAATGATTATGAATATGTAAATGCAAATGAACATGTTTAAAAATTCGCAGGGCGATCCACCCCTTGATTCCAGTTTAACAATAAGATAGAACGGGACTTCTGCTCATATATTAAGAAAACCAGAGGAAAACCAGATGTCAACGATCACAGCTCGAGATAATAAGTCTGAACACACTAATCATGGATCCCAACCAACAAGCCTGGTGGTGATCCTAACACAATAGAGAGAAAGAGAACTACGGCATGCCATCAAAGTCCACAAGTGTCAATCCCCCCATCCATTATGCTTTCTGCTCCAATCTTGAATCTCCTTGAACAGCTTCCTGGTGTCGGGATGCTTCGGTCTCTGAATTAGCTCTTGAATGAGAACGTCTCTCCTATGCATGATCCCTTCCAAGTATCGGCAATGTAACTCCCAAGCGTCTTCTCCAGAAACACCATCCATGCTAGGACCCTCACTTCTAGGTCTCTTCACTTCAGCTTGGATCTTAAGTTCCTCTATGGAGGCTATAGCTTCATTGAGTCGACCCTCAACTGCTTGTCTCTTGAATACCCCTGACAGGATCTCAGCGTCTTTTTTCTTGAGTGTCAACTTCAACTGATCAATCTGAGCTAGATAACCGTCTTCTTTTCTCTTATTCTCGGCCATTGCAGTTTCTCGGTGATCATCGAACCTATGGATTTTCAACAAAGCCTTGTCTAATTCCTCCTTCTTAGACTCGAGAACCTTACTGATACCATCCAAGGCTTCTTTCATCCTTTTTCTGGATGCGACCATGTCAGCTAGCTCTTTTTCTGCCTTAGCAAGAAGCTCTTTCTTCAACTTAGCGGTATGAATAGCTTCACCCCGCTCATGTTTCAACTGATAGATCTCTCTTAGTAGCTCTCTGTTTTCTTCTCGCAGCTTTTCCTTTTCAGCCCACAACTTGTTAAACTTCTCTATCTCAACTGTGGTAGGAGGCTCGATCGTCAAAGGATACAAAGGTGGCTCCACCGGGAAGGGAAGAAGCTCCTCTTATGCTCTCTTCTTAATCCACTCTTTATAGGAAGGGAAGGCCCGATTGTTACATTTCCCGAATGAAGTTTTACCCTTCTTGGTCACCTGTTTCCAAGCGTTCACAATCTTCCTTATCATCTCTTGATCCTCAGTACCATTGAAGAATAAGGACTCTCTGACATCTCGCTCTTCAGGTGGACCTTTCAAAGGATAACCAAACTGCCTGATAACAAGGAAAGGATTATAGTTAATTCCACCTCTTCTCCCTATTAAGGGTACATTAGGGAATTCTCCACACTTGCAAATAATCTCTATTCCTAGCAAGTCACGGTTGAACCAGACAATGTTGTCAGCAGTCAAGCCCATTAACCTCTTTGACCACTTCAGAGAATATTTTGTATCAACAAAGGCGCCATCTTCGGGGAGATGGCTCAGAAACCAAGTAGATAAGAGTGCTGGACAACAACTCACGGTTTTTCCCCGCCTATTTTCATTCTTGTAGTGGACCGAGTGACACACATCACCTAGCAAGGTAGGTATGGGATTCTTCGAAATAAAGATTCTGACAGCATGCATGTCTACCAGATCAGGAACATTGGGAAACAGGACAATCCCATAGATGCACATAGCCAGAATAGCTTGGAAAGCAGTCCAATTCTTCTCTTTAACATGTATGCAAGTTTGATCAAACAAGAACTTCAATAAGAAACCCTTATCTCCTTGTTTTTCCTCAATATTACTGCTTAGAACGGATTCACTAATATGAAGAGCGGCAGCCATTTCTTTTACCTCAGGGTGTTCTTCAGAAAAGAATACTATGTCATGCCTGATGGGGATTCCCAAAATAAATGAGAACTCCTCCAACGTTGGGGCCAAGATGTAGTCTGGGAAGGTGAAGCAACGCAAAGACGGATCGTAAAACTGAAGAAGTGTATGAATGACATCCTTCTCATACTTAGAGATATTATAGACAAACTTCAGAAGTCTCCCATACCCTCCACTGAACTCTGTACGAACTCCGGGACCTGCCATACTAATCAGCTTCTGAATCAATGTCAAGGTCGGCTCTGGGAATAAATAGGCAACAGTCTTCTTTCTCTGGACATCCATGTCAAGGCAACCTCAGAAAACCGGAATCAAGGGTAAGATGCAAGCCCTGAAAAATGTCAAACATGTCAGAATGCAAGAAAGATTATATGCTCATGCAAACATGGGATAAGGCAACACTGCTGGATGTGTTGTGCTGTTAACTGAACAATAACCACAACCCAGAAAACCAGAATTCCGAACCACTGAGATAATCAGGAACCCAAATAATCAGACATTGATGAGAAATCCAGAAAAACAAGGTAGGTTGAAGGTTTCGGTTACCTGCAAACCTACAAACACCCATCCCCTCTCACGTGTGGGTACTAGGATGTTCAGTATCCCGGGCTCTCAGGTCGAGAAATGATGATACGTTCACCATTTCTGGTTTGGCATCATCATCAATCGAGGAGGCCTCAACTGATTCTCCAAAGCGGAAGGTCCTCAGCTTTGGCACTGAGGTCGAGAAACAATAGTACATTCATCCCTCGGGGTACAATACTATCGTCAATCGAGGAGTGCCTCCACTGATTCTCTTCAAAAGATAGGGGCCATCCTATGCGAGTTCCGAAGTGGGCCCTCGGGTGCGAATGGGTTTGCCACAGGATGTGGTCTGTGACTGTCACCACTAAAGAGGGATGTTTCCACTAAGGTCCTCGATGATCGGTCACCAGAGTCGACAGCTCTCTAGATCAACACCCAAACATGCGCAAGACACACACATCAGAATGCGTCCCAAGATAGCCTCGTCTGGTTGTGAATTTTGTGAACACACAAACGTACCAAGCGGGCACGTAGGTCCCACTACTTTCCACTCTAGTCCTAGGGTGTACTCAGGCCTGGGTATTTGGCTTATCTCTCAAAACAACCCAACCTGCAAAACAAAAACAGCCAGCACAACACAGCAGTATGACAGTAATAAAAATGAAATGCAATGCAGAAAATGCGGTAAAAATAACACACAACAAATAAAGTAAAACAAAACAAAAACACCCAAAGAGAACAAAGACAAGCAAGCGCTAGGACTGACTTGCTTAGGGATGGACCAGCATAGGTCAACCAGAATTCCCAGCAGAGTCGCCAGCTGTCGCTCCCAGGATTTTCATCCAGGTACAAACACGAGAGTGGCGCGGAAAAACAGAGTCACCAGCCGTGTAAATTTATCCCAAGAGAGGGAAAGGGAACACCGCATAAACCTGAGGAAGAGGGAAAGGAATGGTCATCGCAACCATAATCTGGATTCGGGAGTCGGTTACGCGAGGGGAAGGTGCTAGCACCCCACGCGTCCATCGTACTCGATGGGATCCACGCTTGTTGTCTATTCTAAGGGTGAGTTATCCTATCATCTATGGCTGTACTAAGACGGGAGAGGGGAAAACAATGACAGACTCGGTAGGACGTCGACGTCCTAGGCCTACGTACCCCCTTTGTACAATGGGGAATTCAGAGTCAACGTAGTTCGGACCAAGTTCTTTTTGTGTTTTTATGAGCGACGTTAAGTTCGCGTCCGGCAGTTAGGGTCGATGCCTGTTTGCATCTCAGATGGAAGGTAACGTGCCCTTTTTGAAAATAGCCTTTAGTTTGACAATCCCGGAGGACAAAAAGGTTTGAAGCTTGTTTGTATTTTTTAGGATAGAAGTGACTTGAATTAATTCATAAGTTGCATTGCACCAAAGTCTAGGGCACATGGGCGAATACTTAACGCATCGTCCCAAGACAGGACGCTCGCTAAGCACTCTAGAAAGATGAGAGGAAGCCCCTCATTTCTCATTCCCCACGCTTAAGGCTCGTGCGCAATACACTTTATCCTTATTAAGTGTTTTCAAGAAGTTTGAGATGAGAAGAGAGAAGACACAAAGGAAACTCTAACGGAAAACTAAGAGTCCTAATGTTATCATGCATGGGTGACCTACGGTTAGTGAGGTTTGACGACAACCTAAGCCTAAAGAAAGGAAAAGATGAGAAAAAGAAGGAGTAAGGTGGATATGGATGATTATCCACACCCTTAAAGAACTTACCTCAGTCCCTGCATAAAAAGTTAGTACAAAACAGACACACGTAACATTAAGGCAAATAAAATTCAAACAATGACATGAGATAGTGATCAATAACAACCAAACATGAATTAAGAAATCAAAGAAACAAACCCCCAAGCAATGGCACAAGTGCCTCTCAAACAAAAACTCAGGCATGATCAGAAATATGCATACAAGAAGATCTCAAGTGAAAGCAATCAAATAATTAGAGAAATAACTCCCAAAATCCCAAATTAAATCTCAATATTACTCAACCAGAGACAAACAAAATATCAAAAACTCCTGCAAAAATTCAAGGTGTTAGTCACTCAAACAATTATGCAAAACTCAGATGAGAAGTAGGGTTCAAAATGCCAAAGGAAAGGACTAAAATGCAATGTGAAATAATTTTAAAAATGATAGAAAAATATTTTAATGCACTTCAGAATATTATCTAACAAATGCAAAAAGAATGGATTGAAAATGTTTTATGGATGCAGAGAAATAAAATAAACAATTTTAAGTATGCATGATATGAGTAATTCAAAAAGAAAATAAACAAATATTAATTTCAGATGCTAAAAATAAAATAAAATAATAAAATAAAATTTGTGGAAATTTTATAAAATTATAAAAAGTATGCATGAATTTTCTTGGAATTTTTTAATGCAAAAAAAACTATTTTTAATAATTAAAATGAGAATGCAATAATTAAATAAAAAAAAAGAAAGAAAATACAGGGGGGTGCGTTTAGTGGCCCAAACACGTTGAAAGAAGACATGGGCTGAGAGGGAGGGGTGCCATTAGCGAGCCCAGTCCAACAGACATTAGCGAAAAAAAAATAATAAGGGCACAATATAATCCAGTCAACCGGTTGACTCATTACCTTCCGTTGGATTGATCCTGTGCTCATCAAGAAGTCAACAAAATTAACCAGTATTTATGATTAGTGGTCATGATGGAAAGGTACACCATAGCAATGATACGCACGCATACACATGACTAAATAGAACACCATACATCTGCCACGTGAGAAGCACATGCCATTTTAATTCGTTGGCATCATTGTGGCCACATGATCCATCAGACGATCCACACTTGGTCAACATAAATAAAAAGTAAATAAAATAAAAAAAAACATGATTGGATGCACACGGTAAGAACGGTGGGGTGATAAACATACGAATAATAAAATAAAAACTCAGAAAAAAATAAAAAGGAACGCGTGGCAGCGTGTTGACCGTTGGATCAACCAAATCAATGGTGGAAAGGTCGTCTTCTCCACTTGGACCCTTCACCTCGCCGGACCACCACCAGTCGCCGGAACCCTAGTTCCGGCCGCCACCTGCAACTAAAAAACTACCCAGAAAATGCAAACCCATACACCATTCTGTCCAGAATTTCATGGGGATCTCAAATGTCCAATCAAAATTTGCAAATGATCAACACATAATGAAAAACGCACGAAATAAAATTAGGGTTCAAAACTTTAAACTCATAAAACAACCAATATACACGTCCATATTCAAAACAAAATACATCAGCATAACCAGTGGACATCACACATCAATATTCATGTAAAAAAGAAGAGTCCTAGGATCATCAAAAAACCCACCAACCTGAGATGGTGCAACCTGAATCCTTGCTGTTGGCTGCGAATGGGGGATGGTTTGCACTCTATTGATCACCAGAAGAAGTTTGTGGAAGAATTTCTTGAAAAGACCTAATGGATTGAGAGATATGAATATGAGATGCTTTAGGGTTCAAGCTTGAATTCTCCACAAATATCACGTGAAATCCCCCCTAACCAGTGCATGAATGAGTTTAAATACTCTAGGGTTTCTCACTGATAATGGTTTGGGCCTTGGAAATTCCTTTGCTAAAGAGTTTTGGGCAATTTTGGAAAATCACAAAATGTTAAGTACACCCTCTTCCATGCATGGATATTCAAACATTTCATGATGGATCACTTAACTTCTAATTGCTAATCACACCCACATTGAAACTGGGCCTTGAAACATTTTGATTCATGAGTTTTTAATGACTTGGCAATTTTGAATAATGGAGAATAAGTGATAAATACACCATGGATTCACTTGATTCAAAGGCCTAAAATGATCCTTGAGGAGTGCCCTTTGATTTTAGCATGTGACATGAAGCAATGGAATTAATTATAGGTCACTATGCCAAAGTTTGTGAAAATGGAATCATGAGAAACCCTAAAAACCACTTTGCCTTCTTTTGATCATAAGTTGAGTTTCACAAATGATATGGAGACCCACTAGTACTGGTTGGAAAGAAGAGAAAAATATCTTCAACTTTCATGTTGGAGAAAAATTCATTTGAAGCTTCTTTGATGATGAAAAGTCAAGTTGAATGCAGTGCAGGAACTTGCCCAAAAAGGAAACTTTCAAATTATAGGTCATTTCCAAATTTAATAACTTTTGTACCAACCCTTGATTCTTGATAAATGGCATGAAAATTGACTCTTGAAGACCATATGAGGATGTGAGACCTTGAAAACCTTGGAGAGAACCTCAGAATTCCACAGTTGACTTCCCCTCTCACTGTTGACTTTTACCCAATTCACCTGACTTACAATCCATTGGCCACATAAGTCTCTCCTGAACCAAAATGATGGACAACCTCCTATCCCTAGATACCTAGGGACCCAAGGAATACCATAGAATCAAGTCTTGCCCAAAAAATCAGAAATAAACTGACTTTATAGCAAACCCTAGTTTTGGTACCCTCAGTCTAGGAGGAAATAGCACAGTCCCCAAATCCAAATTCCTCTGAATATGATGTGTATCCTCTCCAACAAAGATAAGATATGTCATTTGGTGGTGATAAAAACCCAAGAAACTTGCCCATTGGAGCAATAAACCCAAGAATCTCAAAACCCTAATTTCTGCACTGGTTAGGAGGAAGTGGTCCACTTGAACTCTCTTGCTTGACCCTTTGAAGAACATCTTCTCCTCTTGAACATGCCTCAGGCACCTTGACCCCATGCTAAGAACCGATGATATGCACACATGATAATGCAAAAATGAGATGAAACATAAGCCAGTTAGTAATAAAGTAAGGAGGGCAAATTTTGGGGTGCTACAGCTGCCCCTATTTAATCAACTTGGTCCTGAGGGTATGATAGCGACGGCTTTCAGACAATCGGGATACACAGAGATTGAATACCAAAGAACCCGGAAATTTGCAATCAACAAAGGAGGGACGACTCCACTGGGGAACAAACAATAAATGTTGCACTGTCACAACACGTACGAGTGTTGGAAATCAATACAAACAATGTATTGAAATGTCTTGAAATAAACACTAACGGGTGTTATCTATACTGAGAATAAACACTGACGGGTGTCAAGGAATCAAAGATATCAAATACGGACTGGTATCGAAAAGGTACACGGACGGGTGTAAAAAGGTTTCAATACGGACGGGTATCGAAAAGGTACACGGACGGATGTAAAGAGGTTCAATACGGACGGGTATCGAAAAGGTACACGAACGGGTGTAAAAGGCTCAATACGGACGGGTATCGAAAAGGTACACGGACGGGTGTAAAAAGGTTTCAATACGGACGGGTATCGAAAAGGTACACGGACGGGTGTAAAAAGGTTTCAATACGGACGGGTATCGAAAAGGTACACAGACGGGTGTAAAAAGGTTTCAATACGGTCGGGTATCGAAAGGGTACACGGACGGGTGTAAAAGGCTCAATACGGACGGGTATCGAAAAGGTACACGGACGGGTGTAAAAAGGTTTCAATACGGTCGGGTATCGAAAGGGTACACGGACGGGTGTAAAAATCTCAATACGGACGGGTATCGAAAAGGTACACGGACGGGTGTAAAAAGGCTCAATACAGACGGGTATCAAAAAGGTACACGGACGGTGTAGCGAGCGATTTTGGACGCGGTTCTTAAGCGCTGGTCGCTCTCTGTGGTTTGAGCTTAAACTACAGGTCGATTCATTTTTTATCCTATTGTGAGTTGATGAAGGAAGGGAAATAGATGTCTCCAATTAACCCTGCTTGCATACTGAGTTTAAACAGCGGTCTGTTAGGTTACGGATGCTATCAATGTGGGGGGGCCTTTCTTGTGCTATTTAACAGAATGACAGGTTTCTGGCGGGGAACAGGGATTAGGATGTTAGGACTGATGCTTTTGATAGATACATGAGAGTATGGGATTTGGTTTTTTTTGTTTAGTGTGCTCGCTAAGATTTTTCTTTCAATCTTATGCCTACGTATTCCCGTTTTCCGAAACAGGGAAATCAGAGCGTTCGTAGTTCCTCCTATTCTATGGGAGGAAATGGGTGTTTTTGTGTCTTGTTCAAAGCCCAAAACGTGAAACGAAAGGTTGTTTGTATCTTGTTCAAAGCCCAAGATGTGAAGCTGAAAGGGTTTGACTTTAGAGAGAATTTGTCATCTCTAAAGAAGGGTTTGTCTGTCACAACTGTTGGGTGACTGGTTATAAAGGAGGATTACTTTAACCGGGATACGCGGATCCTAGTAATGCCATAATTTCCTTTATAGGGGATTTTAACCTAAAGGAGAAGACTTTAACTCAGTGTAGAGCAATGATATCTTTCCTTAGGAATTTCTCATGCTAAAAGAGGGACAGTGGCGTGGATGTAGATGATCCAGAGGCTTGCCGCTTACAGCGATTAGATGAAGGGGAAGGAGTTGTTAATGTTTGTGTACTGTGGACGAGGCACAACTTTGATGCTAAAAGGTTGATTGGATCAACCAGTGGTTTTCTTATACAAAGCCTAAGAGGAGGCTACTATGTGTCTCGTACAAAGCCCGAGAAAGAGGCTAAAAGGTTTTGACCCGACGATGAAGTCTTTTGGTATCTCGTATAAAGCCCGAGATGGAGGCTATTATTTGTTTGGCTCAACAAGAGAGTTTTTGTATCTCGTACAAAGCCCGAGATGGAGGCTGTGGTGACTGTTTCAGTTGAGTGACAGGTCCAGTATACTGATTTTAAAAGAGAAAATCAGTTCTTATATGAGCAACACTGTACTCAAGGATTCGATCCAAGGATCAGGGTTATTCCTGTTCTTTAAGGAAGCGGGAAATCCAAAGGGTATTGAGACTGTCCGAGTCTACGGGTTTCTTTCCTATTCTTGAAGGGTGCTTGAGAATATCTTTGAGACTCAAGGGGATTAGACTGTCCAAGTCTAGAGTTTTATCTTTTGTACTATGCTTTGAGAAACAGTAGTAGACTCTATGAAATGACTGTTCTATGAGGATGACTAGGTTCTATTCCTATACCTCTAGGAGGTCGTCGGGACAATTTGTATGAAGCCCAAGAGGAGGTTAGAATCTTTTAAGAAGCCGACGGGTCCTTGTACTAAGCCCAAGAGGAGGCTATCATTCCCGGAGGAAGAGATCATTATACGAAGCCTAAGAGGAGGCTGTGAATACTTCTAAGAAGCCGTAGGGTCCTTGTACTAAGCCCAAGAGGAGGCGGGGTTACTTTTAGGAAGCCTGTGGGTCCTTGTACGATGCCCAAGAGGAGGCCGATGCTTTTAAGAAGCCCGTGGGTCCCCAAACCCCGAAAAATTTAAGGCAAGCTATTCACAAGGAATAGATCAAGTCAGGAAAGTTCGAGAATTTGGAAGAAACTCAAAGATGCCATTCACGGAGAATACATTCATCTTTGGGAGTAGAGTTTCTTGATAATTCCTAATGAGGACAGTCGAAGAGAAGACTGTATCTGGTAATCCTATTGGGGATCTAGCTGTCTATTTCTACGAATAAACGAAACGGCGTCACCTAGTTCTAGACGTAGTTGCCGGGGAAACTCGAAATATCTATACTATTATTACACAGTTGATATGAGTTTATGAAAGAAGACTTACAGTGAAACAGCCCCACAATACAATTATATGTATATGAAAGCGGTAAATGAAAGCAATAACCACTTACTCGGTTGTAGAACTTCCATGTTGTTTGGTTAGTTGTTCAACAAAGAAAGATTGAAAACAACACTATACAAAATCAAAGGAGAAAGTGCTTTGAAAAAGAAAAAGATTTGGGGCTTACAGCTCAAGGAGAGACCTAGGGTTTTATCAGTGAGCGCACTGTTTGAATTTGTACAGAGGGACTTATACAAGTGACTGAGGCCCAAAATATTTCTGTACAAGGGGGTTGGGTCTTACACTCTCTCAAGAGGCCCAAAAAGTTTTAAAGAAAAAGAGTGGGGCTTATAACACGAGGGTAGGCCCAATTGATTTTTTCGTTTAAAAATGGCGATCGCGCCGAGGTTTTCTTTTAACGCAGAGGGACTTATACAATAAGTGAGGCCCAAATGATTTTGGTTAAAAGGTGGTTGGGTCTTACACTCTATTAGAGGCCCAAAAGTTTTGAATGGGTCTTATAGCTCGAGGAGAGGCCCAATAGGTTATTTTTAAAAGGCGACGATCGCGCCGTTTGTTTTTGACGGTATCGGGACTTATACAATACACTGAGGCCCAAAAATGGTTTGGTCAAAAAAGGATTGAGTCTTACACTCTATTAGAGGCCCAAAGTGTTTTAAAAATGATTTATGAGGGTTGAATTAATCCAAAAACCCTAATTTGTTTTCAAAAATGTATTTAATTGAATAAAAATTCAATTAAAATGATCAAAATTGTTTAACATGTGAAAAACAAATTGTGATCTTGGATTAATGCTTCAAAAATTAAGTATTGACCTACAAAATAATTAGAAAGCATTAAAAGTTGCAAAATCAATGTAGAAAAAAAATATTTAATATGTCAAAAACAATTAAAATATTAATTCTTTGCAAAAATATCAATTATATGAAATAAATAATATTTTTGGGATTTTTTGATAAAATAAAATATTTTAATATTTTTGTGAATTATTAAAAAAAAGAATCAACTCAAAATCATTAAAACTCAGAGAGAAATTAATTTTTGAATCAATTAAACAAAATCACAAAATTCAAATATTTGAATTTGTGAAAAAGGCGTCAAGAACACAAGCAAGAACACGCGCGTTTTTCTAGGTTTGGCTGATTTGCGTTTTCCATCCAATCTCACTGAATACGTAATCATATCATGCAACCCACATATCATTATGCTCGTCTCAACCTCACGATCATGTTTATAACACTTAATTTCATTTAAATTAAACATAAAACATGAAATCACGAAGAAACCTCAAGAACCCTAATTTTTGCATGAAGGCTAGGATTTTTGATACACGATTCAAACAATGCAATTAATTGAGGGAAAACATTCCATGCATGATTATGAACATATGGCCAAATTATTGTGCGAGGAAATATGCATGGATTGAGAGATGACCAAGTATATGCTTACCTCCAAGCCGTGACAGCAAGTGCAATGTGATTTTTGATTTGGAGGTGTTACAGATGAGTGGTGATGATCTGAACAGCTTCCCTACACCCTATGGAGTGTGTTTGAATAGTTGGACTTGATTGAAATTGGCTGGATCAATTTGTGGTACCTCAGCTGCAACTTGATTGAAAATTTGAGCAACCAGCTGGTGATTTTGTGAAATTGGTGTTTCAGAAGTGATCTAAGTGTTTGATCAGCTCATATGTGATGTATGTGAGGTGTGTGAGTGATTAGTTTGATTGGAATTGCTCTCAAACTCAAAACCCGATAGTGACTTGCCTTAGAAGGCAAAATTGGAGTGAAAGAAGAGATTTTGAGGAAAGCATCTGTTTGATGGCTTTGGTGTACTCAAACTGATCACAATTGAGCTCTATTTATAGTAGAGCAAGTTTGTTTTGCAAGGAATAGTGAATGGCAGCTGGTAAGTAGGTTTGGCCAATGTTGGCAAATGAAAATCCAAGTCTCCTCTAGCCATTGACTAGAGGTTAGGGCACAGAGCTTTGGTTCCCTTGGTCTTGGATAAGTCTTGACTGATTTCAGATGAGAATGGCTCAGTCCATGCCACCTTGATGCTTCCATTGAATGCTTCAATCCAAATTTGGAGTCTTGTCCCTATTTTCGCCATTCTAGGTTCAACATGCTATTTCTTGTTCCATGGACTTTGGAGGCTTGGCTCAGTGATTGTCCCCTTTAGATTCAATCCTCTGAGGTGTCCAAGTGGATAGGAGCATTTGAATTTGGCTGATTTTGGCAAATCGAGCAAAATTGCAAATTCTGCCTTGCCTTTGACAGATTTCAGCAAGGCAACTTGCCAATGTCATATCTCATGGTGTAAGTTGAATTTGGTAATGTTCTTGACCATTTTGGAAAGCCCTTACATGATATAACAACTGTTTGAACAAGTTTGGTTTTGATCTCTTTTGATTCCAAGTGAAAAATCCTTCTACATTTGGCAAAAAGTGAAGCAAAATCTGACTTTGTGAAATTTTCACTAAGTGTTGGAACAAAGTGTGATTTCTTGATTTTGATCACTCCATAACTCAAAATCCTTAATGAATTGAACTTAGGTCTAGTTGAAGTTTTTGTAGAGGGTAATGAGGGCTACAAATCCATCTTTGGATGAGAAAAAATGGCCATGTGGTTTAGGAGTTATGACCCTCCAAAGTTAGTGTATTAGTGGTACTTTTTCCATAACTTAGAAAATTTTCTAAGTTTTATGGTTACCCCTTTTACAAGTTATCCCACTTTCTTTGGTTTTTCTTGATGAATGATGATTCAAATCATACATTAACATCATTTTAGGGTTAAAAATCCATTTTGGTGAAAAATCTCAAAAAGTCAAAGTTGACTTTTGTGCACAGTTGACTTTTTATCAGATGAATTCCAAACTGTGCAATTCTTCAGGAAATCATGTCCTTGACCTAAATCAAACTTGATGAACATGTTCCATGGGTGTCATAGGGTATATTGAGGCATGTCCTAGGGTTTGGGAGCATGTCCAGGTCAAAAGTCAAAGTTACAGTTGACTTTCCTCGCGAAACCCTAATTGTGGTGCAGATGAAATTGAGACTTATTGCTCAAGCTTCTTGGATTAATCCATTGTTCCAAATGGATCAATATAGTTCATTAGAGACCCTCAAACTTTCTTTTGAGGTCTTGGTTCATGATTTGTCCCAAAAGTCAACTTAGGGGTGAATTAGGTCAAGAAACCCTAATTCCTGATTTTTGATGTATGCATCCCCTGAGGTCAAATTGACTTGATGTTTGGGTCCATGAGGTTCCATGAAGTATATTAGGTTATGTTTTGGATCATTGGCTCATGCCCAGATGAAAATTTCCATCTGGAGGCCCTGGTCGACCAAAACCCTAACTTGGTGACACTGTCGATCTTGAAGCTTGATCCACCTAAAAGGGAGCAACCTTGTGCTTAATCCTTGGAGTGGGAGTCCTTTTGATCCATTCTGGATGTTTGAGAGGTTAGACAAGTTGAAGATCATGTCATTCCTTGATTGATCCTTTGTCTAAGGCTCTGAGAGGGCTTAAAACCCTAATTTTGATTGTAGTGGATGTTCACCCATCTTTGGGGAGATTGATGAAATAGGATGGTTCCCCCATATTGTGATGATGATTTCCACAATGATGGAAAATCTTAGTGGTCAAAATTTGGGGTATGACAGACGGATGTAAAGAGGTTCAATTACGGACGGGTATCGAAAAGGTACACGGGCGGGTGTAAAAGGCTCAATACGAAAAGGTACACGGACGGGTGTCGAAAGGTTTCAATACGGACGGGTATCGAAAAGGTACACGGACGGGTGTAAAAGACTCAATACGGACGGGTATCGAAAAGGTACACGGACGGGTGTCGAAAAGGGTGTAAAGCAACTTTTACCGGGGATTAATCTCGCTGGGGAATGAATAAGTCTAAATAAAAGACTCTGTCGGGGAGCACAAATATGAGAAACGCATCCCTCCAAAATCTCCTGAGTTATGCCATCTCTGCTGAGAAAGAGAACTGGCAAAGAAAGTATTAAACCTGGCTTATGCTTCGAATGCAAATGTTTGAATTTTGCCGTAATGCTCCACACGAAGTGGAAATGCTACGCGTTTGAGGATGCAATGCAAGTGCTTATGATATGCAAAAGGGGTTTCTCCAGCAAAATAAATGCTGGAGAGAAAAGACCAATTCAGCTGGGGATGACAAAAATAAATTATCCTCTGAATCCAGGAACTCTGCTGAGAAGGGTCATACTGATCGACTCTTCGGATCAACAACTTCTGCTGGGGATGAAATCCCGAAAGAACTACCGGGGGCCACACCTGTCTTTCACTGAAGGTCACATAGAACCTGAGATTCCTCCTCTGCTAGGGGGAGTTGAGAATGAATGCCAATAACGGAACCGGAAGTCTCTTACTGAAGGTTGCTAATAATCGATTGGGCTCAGAACTTGCTGGGGGGTACCAGCCCATAATACCATCCTGCTTGGGGATACTGCTGATCTTAGCCTGCTGATGGGGCGAATGACTTTACCTCCTCATTGCCGGGGATTAGAATATGACATCGTTGGTGAGAGCATGCTTCCTGACTGGATGGGGAAGCTGAACACCCTGATTCTGTGGGGAAATAACGGCTTGATCTGGAGAAAATGCTTCCCAAGTCTCCGGCTGGGGAAAGTCTGCTCTGCTGAGGAAAGTGCAATCTCAATGCTGGAGAGAGCAACCTGCTGGGGAAGTACAATCCTGTTACCACTCAACCTGACCTCTCTCTATGTTCATAAACAGCCCTTTGAACTCTCCACTTGCCCCAGACCACCAGGTCAAATGGAAGAAATCATCTCAAGAGGATTTTACAGAAGACCGGGCTTTCGCACTGCCCCAGGGTCTTCAAACTCTTGGGGAGATTTATCATATCTCGACATAACTGCCCCAGTCTCCATGGCATACATTACCTCGAAAGGGATTGTAATGACTTAAAAATACTCTGCTTTAGTACCTTGAGGAGGTGTAACCATTTTCGGAGAGTGGACAACTTCCCACCCTCTAGAGGTGGCCTGCCCCAATATGAGCTTTGACGTGACTTTGCCCCTGATCTTAGAATGAGTGCCCCAGAGTAACTGAATTTCGGAGAGATTTCTCGACGTGACTGCCCCAGATTGGCTACATCTTAACACGACTTACTGGGGAGAGCCCCTTCTACACTGAGTCTCTTGGCAGCATGCCTTTTGATATGATTGTCCTTCAAAATTTCCAAGCATCCCAACTTGGCAGGATCAAGCTTCTTGACTGACTTTCATCGTGTAAGCTTCTTGGATATCAAACATATGCAAGCAGAAAAGGTTTATTATGAGAATGGCAATTCTAATGCAACACTCATGTTAACCTTGAAGCTTTATTGAAAAATGCGTCGCCAAGCCTTGTGAATGAATCACCAGCCGCGGTGCGACCTTGATTTTTTGAATGGCAAAACAATGCGCACATGCAATACCAACAAATCTTATTAGCACAACTCATAGGAGTTAGGAACGCTGTCCTGTTGAAGTATGCTTTCGGAATAAACCCTGTTTCAATTAGGACTTTTAAGGGTTGTAACGTGGTTTGGTTCACGGTTTCAGAAAAAGGATTTATGGCTCAAAATTTATCGTTGCCCACCCACTCTTCGTGATGTTCTCCAGTCCTATGTTCAGTTAATCTGACCCAAACGCCCATCTCTCCAAAGGTTTATGATTTTTAAGGAACCCATACCACAAATGGTTTGACGCCTAAGGAATTTTTTGAATGACGGTCACCCCTTTTTGTCTGTAATCACACGAATTTGTTCTTATCGAGGATTTTCTTTTGTAATGCTTTTCGCTTCTTCTTTCTTTTGCTTTTTGATCCCTAATTTTTGCCTGGACCGACTCTCCTGATTTTTTTGATTTTGAAGTCCAGCGGGATGCCCTAACTTTTGCCTAAGTCACTTGTTTACAGGTTTCGACTTAGCGGGCTTTCCTTTTTATTTTATTTTTTATTCCCCTTTTTGAACAAAACGTGTGACACTGGTTGTCTTATTTGCTTGAAAGGGTTGTGACTGCCTCACTCCTTGATTGTTGATGGATAACCATTATGGTTTCACATCTCTTGACCTCTTGACGGTGGGATAGAAGGTAATAGTTCCTCGAATGCACACTCTCCTTGGAATTTGAACGCTCGGTCAAACTAACTGACGCCTACCCTACCCCTGGGTTAAGTATGAGGACTTTTTCATACGAAGGAAACTCCTACTTCAAGGCTCAAAGGGGTTAACGAGGGTATATCTCCCTTATATCTCCAGTGTTTAGGGGTTTGAAACAATGTCTGTACATCCTCAAAAGGGTTCTATCCTTGAACATACGACCCGAGATTTTGCGTTTTCGTCTCATCATCCTCCCTCAAGAGTTCTAAACAAGAAAATTGGTATTGCAGTGCATATAAACATTTAAGAGTGAACACGAATGGATTACTTCAAGAAAAACATACTCATTGCATTAATATCATCATAAAAACCAAACAAGTCTTACATGCATACGATGCTTTAACAAGAAATAAAAGAACTACAAATGAAAATGCAGTAAAGAAACTAAAGATTGCCATTGCTGAGGAAGCTTAATTCTGTCTGGACGTACTTGCAGCCTGAGTGTTCATTTGATAAAGGAGGCTTCTATTGATGTACATATCATCTTCAGTGAATACAATGATCTCTGAGTCTACCAGGTCTTGCATCTTGTGCTTGAATACATTACACTCATCGATTATGTGCCCAAACATTTCCGAGTGAAACTCGCACCTAGCAGTCATGTCATAATCTGGAGGAATAGGGTACGGTACCGGCGTGGTACTCCTCGCTTGAATCAGAGAGTTCTTGAGCAGACGAGCAAACAACTGACTATAAGGGATAGGAATAGGATCAAATACCCTCTTGGGCCTTCTTGGTCTCGGTTGCCCCTGCTGCTGGTAACTCTGTCGTAGGTGCTAATTTGGGCGCCTCACCTGCGCTTGCACTTTCCTTTCCATATTTGGCTAAGGTACAAACAAAGGTTGCTGACGTAGAGCTTCTGCAGCAAAAGGTTGTGGAGGGGATTCACGAGGAAATCCATGATTTAAATCAGATTCCAAAGAGATGGGAGGAGTAAGGATCTCTGTTGTGGAAGCGGGCCCAGGACTGTCTTCCTTCTTCATCACCCTATTCAAAATTTCCATGGCCAAACCCATCTGAGTCTTCATCTGATTGACCTCCTCCCTCAGCATCTTCTGCTCCTGGAGCATGTCTTCCCCAAATTGCCTCATCTGAACCTTCAGTTCACTTAACTCAGCTTGAACTCGCTCCATGATCAACTCTTGAATGACCTGAGGAGTTAAATCTGAGATTCTGAGGTGGGAACAAGATAAGAACACCGGAGATAAACACCTGTCATGCAAAATGATTATGCAAAATGATTATGAATATGCAAATGCAAATGAACATGTTTAAAAATTCGCAGGGTGATCCACCCCTTGATTCCAGTTTAACAATAAGATAGAACGGGACTTCTGCTCATATATTAAGAAAACTAGAGGAAAACCAGATGTCAACGATCACAGCTCGAGATAATAAGTCTGAACACACTAATCATGGATCCCAACCAACAAGCCTGGTGGTGATCCTAACACAATAGAGAGAAAGAGAACTACGACATGCCATCAAAGTCCACAAGTGTCAACCCCCCCATCCATTATGCTTTCTGCTCTAATCTTGAATCTCCTTGAACAGCTTCCTGGTGTCGGGATGCTTCGGTCTCTGAATTAGCTCTTGAATGAGAACGTCTCTCCTATGCATGATCCCTTCCAAGTATCGGCAATGCAACTCCCAAACATCTTCTCCAGAAACATCATCCATGCTAGGACCCTCACTTCTAGGTCTCTTCACTTCATCTTGGATCTTAAGTTCCTCTATGGAGGCTATAGCTTCATTGAGTCGACCCTCAACTACTTGTCTCTTGAATACCCCTGACAGGATCTCAGCGTATTTTTTCTTGAGTGTCAACTTCAACTGATCAATCTGAGCTAGATAACCGTCTTCCTTTCTCTTATTCTCGACCATTGCAGTTTCTCGGTGATCATCGAGCCTGTGGATTTTCAACAAAGCCTTGTCTAATTCCTCCTTCTTAGACTCGAGAACCTTACTGATACCATCCAAGGCTTCTTTCATCCTTTTTCTGGATGCGACCATGTCAGCTAGCTCTTTTTCCGCCTTAGCAAGAAGCTCTGTCTTCAACTTGGCGGTATGAACAGCTTTACCCCGCTCATGTTTCAACTGATAGATCTCTCTTAGTAGCTCTCTGTTTTCTTCTCGCAGCTTTTCCTTTTCAGCCCATAACTTGTTAAACTTCTCTATCTCAACTATGGTAGGAGGCTCGATCGTCAAAGGATACAAAGGTGGCTCCACCGGGAAGGGAAGAAGCTCTTCTTCTGCTCTCTTCTTAATCCACTCTTTATAGGAAGGGAAGGCCCAGTTGTTACATTTCCCGAATGAAGTTTTACCCTTCTTGGTCACCTGTTTCCAAGCGTTCACAATCTTCCTTATCATCTCTTAATCCTCAGTACCATTGAAGAATAAGTACTCTCTGACATCTCGCTCTTCAGGTGGACCTTTCAAAGGATAACCAAACTGCCTGATAATAAGGGAAGGATTATAGTTAATTCCACCTCTTCTCCCTATTAAGGGTACATTAGGGAATTCTCCACACTTGCAAATAATCTCTAATCCTAGCAAGTCACGGTTGAACCAGACAATGTTGTCAGCAGTCAAGCCCATTAACCTCTTTGACCACTTCAGAGAATCTTTCGTATCAACGAAGACGCCAGCTTCGGGGAGATGGCTCAGAAACCAAGTAGATAAGAGTGTTGGACAACAACTCACAGTTTTTCCCCGCCTATTTTCATTCTTGTAGTGGACCGAGTGATACACATCACCTAGCAAGGTAGGTATGGGATTCTTCAAAATAAAGATTCTGACAGCATGCATGTCTACCAGATCAGGAACATTGGGAAACAGGACAATCCCATAGATGCACATAGCCAGAATATCTTTAAAAGCAGTCCAATTCTTCTCTTTAACATGTATGCAAGTTTGATCAAACAAGAACTTCAATAAGAAACCCTTAGCTCCTTGTTTTTCCTCAATATTACTGCTTAGAACGGATTCACTAATATGAAGAGCGACAGCCATTTCTTTTACCTCGGGGTGTTCTTCAGAAAAGAATACTATGTCATGCCTGATGGGGATTCCCAAAATAAATGAGAACTCCTCCAATGTTGGGGCCAAGATGTAGTCTGGGAAGGTGAAGCAACACAAAGACGGATCGTAAAACTGAAGAAGTGTACGAATGACATCCTTCTCATACTTGGAGATATTATAGACAAACTTCAGAAGTCTCCCATACCCTCCACTGAACTCTGTATGAACTCCGGGACCTGCCATACTAATCAGCTTCTGAATCAATGTCAAGGTCGGCTCTGGGAACAAATAGGCAACAGTCTTCTTTCTCTGGACATACATGTCAAGGCAACCTCAGAAAACCGGAATCAAGGGTAAGATGCAAGCCCTGAAAAATGTCAAACATGTCAGAATGCAAGAAAGATGATATGCTCATGCAAACATGGGATCAAGGCAACACTGCTGGATGTGCTGTGCTATTAACTGAACGAGAACCACAACCCAGAAAACCAGAATTCCAAACCACTGAGATAACCAGGAACCCAAATAATCAGACATTGATGAGAAATCCAGAAAAACAGGGTAGGTTGAAGGTTTTGGTTACCTGCAAACCTGCAAACACCCATCCCCTCTCACGTGTGGGTACTAGGATGTTCAGTATCCCGGGCTCTCAGGTCGAGGAATGATGATACGTTCACCATTTCTGGTTTGGCATCATCATCAATCGAGGAGGCCTCAACTGATTCTCCAAAGCGGAAGGTCCTCAGCTTTGGCACTGAGGTCGAGAAACAATAGTACATTCATCCCTCGGGGTACAATACTATCGTCAATTGAGGAGTGCCTCCACTGATTCTCTTCAAAAGATAGGGGCCATCCTATGCGAGTTTCGAAGTGGGCCCTCGGGTGCGAATGGGTTTACCACAGGATGTGGTCTGCCACTGTCACCAATAAAGAGGGATGTTTCCACTAAGGTCCTCGATGATCGGTCACCAGAGTCGACAACTCTCTAGATCAACACCCTAATATGCACAAGACACACACGTCAGAATGCGTCCCAAGATAGCCTCGTCTGGTTGTGAATTTCGTGAACACACAAACGTACCAAGCGGGCACGTAGGTCCCACTACTTTCCACTCTAGTCCTAGGGTGTACTCAAGCCTGGGTATTGGGCTTATCTCTCAGAACAACCCAACCTGCAAAACAAAAATAACCAGCACAACACAGCAGTATGACAGTAATAAAAATGAAATGCAATGCAGAAAATGCGGTAAAAATAAAACACAACAAATAAAGTAAAACAAAACAAAAACACCCAAAGAGAACAAAGACAAGCAAGCGCTATGACTGACTTGCTTAGGGATGGACCAACATAGGTCAACCAGAGTCCCCAGCAGAGTCGCCAGCTGTCGCTCCCAGGATTTTCATCCAGGTACAAACGCGAGAGTGGCGCGGAAAAACAGAGTCGCCAGCCGTGTAAATTTATCCCAAGAGAGCGAAAGGGAACACCGCATAAACCTGAGGAAGAGGGAAAAGAATTGTCATCGTAACCATAACCTGGTTCGGGAGTCGGTTACGCGAGGGGAAGGTGCTAGCACCCCACGCGTCCATCGTACTAGATGGGATCCATGCTTGTTGTCTATTCTAAGGGTGAGTTATCCTATCATCTATGGCTTTACTAAGACGGGAGAGGGGAAAACAAAGACAGACTCGGTAGGACGTCGACGTCCTAGGCCTACATACCCCCTTTGTACAATGGGGAATTCAGAGTCAACGTAGTTCGGACCAAGTTCTTTTTGTGTTTTTATGAGCGAAGTTAAGTTCGCGTCCGGCAGTTAGGGTCGATGCCTGTTTGCGTCTCAGACGGAAGGTAACGTGCCCTTTTTGAAAATAGCCTTTAGTTTGACAATCCCGAAGGACAAAAAGGTTTGAAGTTTGTTTGTATTTTTTAGGACAGAAGTGACTTGAATTAGTTCATAAGTTGCATTGCACCAAAGTCTAGGGCACAGGGGCGAATACTTAACGCATCGCCCTAAGACAGGACGCTCGCTAAGCACTCTAGAAAGATGAGAGGAAGCCCCTCATTTCTCATTCCCCACACTTAAGGCTCGTGCGCAATACACTTTATCCTTATTAAGTGTTTTCAAGAAGTTTGAGATGAGAAGAGAGAAAACACAAAGGAAACTCTAAAGGGAAACTAAGAGTCCTAATGTTATCATGCATGGGTGACCTACGGTTAGTGAGGTTTGATGACAACCTAAGCCTAAAGAAAGGAAAAGATGAGAAAAAGAAGGAGTAAGGTGGATATGGATGATTATCCACACCCTTAAAGAACTTACCTCAGTCCCTGCATAAAAAGTTAGTACAAAACAGACACACGTAACATTAAGGCAAATAAAATTCAAACAATGACATGAGATAGTGATCAATAACAACCAAACATGAATTAAGAAATCAAAGAAACAAACCCCCAAGCAATGGCACAAGTGCCTCTCAAACAAAAACTCAGGCATGATCAGAAATATGCATACAAGAAGATCTCAAGTGAAAGCAATCAAATAATTAGAGAAATAACTTCCAAAATTCCCAAATTAAATATCAATATTGCTCAACCAGAGACAAACAAAATATCAAAAACTCCTGCAAAAATTCAAGGTGTTAGTCACTCAAACAATTATGCAAAACTCAGATGAGAAGTAGGGTTCAAAATGCAAAAGGAAAGGACTAAAATGCAATGTGAAATAATTTTAAAAATGATAGAAAAATATTTTAATGCACTTCAGAATATTATCTAACAAATGCAAAAAGAATGGATTGAAAATGTTTTATGGATGCAGAGAAATAAAATAAACAATTTTAAGTATGCATGATATGAGTAATTCAAAAAGAAAATAAACAAATATTAATTTCAGATGCTAAAAATAAAATAAAATAATAAAATAAAATTTGTGGAAATTTTATAAAATTATAAAAAGTATGCATGAATTTTCTTGGAATTTTTTAATGCAGAAAAAACTATTTTTAATAATTAAAAAAAAAATACAGGGGGGTGCGTTTAGTGGCCCAAACACGTTGAAAGAAGATATGGGCTGAGAGGGAGGGGCGCCATTAGCGAGCCCAGTCCAACAGACATTAGCGAAAAAAAAAATAAAATGGGCACAATATAATCCAGTCAACCGGTTGACTCATTACCTTTCGTTGGATTGATCCTGTGCTCATCAAGAAGTCAACAAAATTAACCAGTATTTATGATTAGTGGTCATGATGGAAAGGTACACCATAGCAATGATACACACGCATACACATGACTAAATAGAACACCATACATCTGCCACGTGAGAAGCACATGCCATTTTAATTCGTTGGCATCATTGTGGCCACATGATCCATCAGACGATCCACACTTGGTCAACATAAATAAAAAGTAAATAAAATAAAAAAAAACATGATTGGATGCACACGGTAAGAACGGTGGGGTGATAAACATACGAATAATAAAATAAAAACTTAGAAAAAAATAAAAAGGAACGCGTGGCAGCGTGTTGACCGTTGGATCAACCAAATCAACGGTGGAAAGGCCGTCTTCTCCACTTGGACCCTTCACCTCGACGGACCACCACCAGTCGCCGGAACCCTAGTTCCGGCCGCCACCTGTAACTAAAAAACCACCCAGAAAATGAAAACCCATACACCATTCTGTCCAGAATTTCATGGGGATCTCAAATGTCCAATCAAAATTTGCAAATGATCAACACATAATGAAAAACGCACGAAATAAAATTAGGGTTCAAAACTTTAAACTCATAAAACAACCAATATACACGTCCATATTCAAAACAAAATACATCAGCATAACCAGTGGACATCACACATCAATATTCATGTCAAAAAGAAGAGTTCTAGGATCATAAAAAAACCCACCAACCTGAGATGGTGCAACCTGAATCCTTGTTGTTGGCTGCGAATGGGGGATGGTTTGCACTCTATTGATCACCAGGAAGAAGTTTGTGTAAGAATTTCTTGAAAAGACCTAATGGATTGAGAGATATGAATATGAGATGCTTTAGGGTTCAAGCTTGAATTCTCCACAAATATCACGTGAAATCCCCCCTAACCAGTGCATGAATGAGTTTAAATACTCTAGGGTTTCTCACTGATAATGGTTTGGGCCTTGGAAATTCCTTTGCTAAAGAGTTTTGGGCAATTTTGGAAAATCACATAATGTTAAGTGTAAGTTCCTGGATTGGCTGGAATTTTGGTAAAACAACAAGGTGTTCAATGCTGATGTCATGGTGTTGATGTTGCAGCATTGAGTCTTAGTACTGGGTTGTACTAAGTTGTGAAGGTTAACTATGTTTAATGTCATGGGCTTGATGTCATAACATTGCACTTAACACTGGGCTGTGTTAAGGTTGCTAGTTGCTGAAGTGGATGTCTGATGTCACATAGGTGATGTTGTAACATCAGACCTGCAGAACTGAAGCTAATGACAGCATGGGCTTGTTGTTATTAGGGTCGCGTATTAGCTAGAATTGTGGAGAGTGTTGACTCGTTGGATGAGAATATCTTGGGCTAGATATTTTCTGTTACATGGGAGATTTGATTGCAGGTTTGTTGGAGAATTAAAAGGTGGAAGATTTAAAAAGATTTTGGGGATAAAATCTGTTTTAAAAGATTCAGTTTTTAATTAACAAATCTGATCAAATATTGTGACAAATCCAATCCAAATTCAAGGAGCTATATAAAGCACACAAGACCAAGGAAGAAGGTACAGAAAACAGATTGAAGATCAAGAGCTAGAGGCTTAGAGTCTAGGGTTTGTTTAGAGTACTTGTAATCACACTATTCTAGGTTGAATAGGTGTTGAATTTTCTGTCCTCTCTAGAAGCTGTGAAGCAATAGAGAGTTGTTGATTGATCGAAGCTAGGAAGCAAGATCAAGGGATCTCAAAGAGGTTGTTCTTTGAGTGTTTTAGGGGATTGAGTAGTGTTCTCATATCTAAGTGGTTTCTTAGGTAGAAAGTCACTAGTAGAGTATAAGTTTAGGAGATTGTCAACTGGTGTGTTGAGTCTGTAAATTATATCTACAAGTAGTGAATTTCATCCCTGGCTTGGTAGCCCCCAGACGTAGGTAGTTAGACCGAACTGGGTGAACAATTCCTTGTGTTTTCCTGTTGCTTATTCTGTCCATTATTGCAGAGTGTGTTATTGTGACATCGCACCTTAACATCACACGTCTGGTACCAGAATTTCAATTGGTATTAGAGCAGGCACCCTGTCTGTCTCTGGGTGAGATTTAGGGAAGTTACTTTCTGGTGAAAGATGGACAAAGAGGTTGGAGGATTCGTCAACAGACCCCCTATCTTGGATGGCTCAAACTATGAGTATTGGAAGCCTAGAATGACTACTTTTTTAAAGTCATTAGACAGCAGAGCTTGGAAGGATGTCATTAAAGAGTGGAAAGCTCCAGAGGTTTATGAGAAAGATGAGGCTGGCAAGGATAAAGAAGGCACCTCAAAGCCAAAACCTGAAGAAGAGTGGACCAAGGAGGAAGATGAGCTTGCCCTTGGAAATTCCAAAGCTCTAAATGCCATATTCAATGGAGTGGATAAAAATATCTTCAGGTTGATCAATACCTGTGAAGTTGCTAAGGAAGCTTGGGGTATTTTGCAGGCAACACATGAAGGAACATCGAGAGTCAAGATGTCAAGACTTCAGATTTTAACATCAAAATTTGAAAGTCTGAAGATGAAGGATGAGGAGACCATTCATGACTTCCACATGAATGTTCTAGAGCTGGCAAATGCTTTCAGTGCTCTAGGTGAGAAAATGTCTGATGAAAAGCTGGTGAGGAAGATTCTTAGGTCCCTCCCTAAGAAGTATAAGATGAAGGTAACAGCCATTAAAGAATCTCAAGACATCAGCAAGATGAGAGTTGATGAGCTTATTGGATCTCTTCAAACATTTGAACTTGGACTGAATAAGGAAGAACCAGAAAAGAAGCCTAAGAGTATAGCTTTAGTCTCCACTCCTGCAGCAGCTAAAGATGATGAGTCCCAGGAGGATCTGCCTCAGGCTATAGTTATGTTGGGAAGGGAATTCAACAAAGTGTTCAAGAAGATGAACTATAACTACAGGCCTAATGTCAAGAACATCTCCTCTGACATCAGCAAGTCAAAAGAGAAAGATGAAGAGAAGACTGTCCAAGATAAAGGTGTTCAGTGCTTTGAATGTGAAGGGTATGGACATGTCAAGAAAGAGTGTCCCACATTCTTGAAGAAGCAGAATAAAGGCTTGACAATTTCCTGGTCTGACACTGATAGCGAAGATGAAAGTGAGTCAGCAAAGCATGTTACAACTTTGACAGGAATTGTAGAATCTGATGATGATAGTGATGGAGAAGTCACCTATGATGAGCTAGCTTCAACCTACAAGGAGTTGTGTTTAAAGAGTGCTGAAGTTTGTCAAGAAAACAAGTGCCACAAGGAACAGATTGCTCAACTTGAGAATGAAAAATCCGATCTGGAATATAAAGTTGTTCTAGTGAGATCTCAACTTGATCAGATGACTAAATCTGTTAGGATGCTGAACAATGGTATAGCCACTCTTGACAAGATACTCCAGTCAGAACAGGTTGCTGGAAACAAAGCTGGGATAGGATATGTGGCCGAAGACAAAGGTACCTCAGAAGCAAGTACTTCAGGTCTAAAGAAGGAAGAGTCACAAACTGTGCCTCAACATCAGCCAAAGAGGCAGAATCTTACTCCCAAGGAAGCTGATGTTTCACAACCTTAGAAGATTGAGAAGAAGACTAGTCATAATCAGAAGAGAAAGCAGCCACAAGGAGCAAGCCAGAATATGCCCCCCCAATATCATAGGAGCATGGAAGCTGCAAGGGTCAAGCAGACCAGGTCACATCCGATGTCTCAACATCAGGAACACTGGTATGGACCTGGCCTCAACAATACTGTGCCATATAACTATGGAAGAAGGAAGCCTCATCACCATAGGAGACAGCCTAGAAAACAGCATCGTCAGTTCAGGAGACAGTCTACCTATGGTAAAAGACATCAGCACGATAGAAGACAAGCTAACTCTGGAAGGAGAAGACAACATTATGAGTGGCAGCCACAACTTTATCATCAAGGTGGGAGAAGGTTTAACCACTTCAGAGATGATAGAATCAGATGTTTCTATTATGGAAGGTATGGACACATGCAGTACTCTTGTTACAAGCTGCATGGATACCCTCAGCCTCAAAACAGAGGGAGAAAGCACAAGCCCAAAGTTGTTAAACAATGGGTACCTAAGGAGAAGGGGAAGTGCTTATTGGCTCGGTTGTCTGACAAAGAAGCAGAAGAAGGAACTTGGTACTTTGACAGTGGATGTTCAAAGCACATGACTGGATCCAAGGAGTATTTGGTGGAGATCATGTATGGGCATGCTAACAAGGTTGTCTTTGGTAATGGAGAAGAAGGAGTTGTAGAGGGAGTTGGAAGAGTGAAAAATCTTGATGGACTCACTCTTGATAGTGTGATGCTTGTCCAAGGGTTGGATGCTAATCTGATCAGCATAAGTCAGCTATGTGATGAAGGGTACAAAGTCTGCTACTCAAAGGATGAGTGTCTGGTGACAAGTGAGAAGGATGAAGTGGTCATGAAAGGAGTCAGAACCAGAAACAATTGTTATTCTTGGATACCCATAAGGGTTAGCCCCACAGTGGATGACAAGACTGATGCTTTAACATTAGGTTGTGACATCAAGTATGAAGGGATACTGAAAGGTCAAACTGAGCTAATGAGCTCTAGGGTGAATCATTTTAAATTTTTAAAAGGAAAGGTTTCGTGGAGGGAAAACTTTAGTAATTGGAACCAAAATCAGGGGCCTTACCATATTAATATCACATCAAGACCTTCCAAAACCATCTCATCACAACGCCTCATCTTCCTAAATCTCAACAACATAGAGAGTTTTGTTCTAAACCTGGTCTGTTTCAAAGGAATGATGTCTTCCAAGAACTCTGAACCGGCACGAACTAGGGTTCCCTCCGAAAACGACCTAGGCAATGATGAACACGGTTCTGGTGCTCCTTCCGAGTCAGATAACCCTAAACCCTCCCCTACGAATAAAACTGAAGGCAGGACATCATCATCCCAAGTTGTTGAAGAGAAGTTTAATGTAGCCCTGGAGTTGGAACAGCTTACCACCAAAATCCTGGAGAAGGGGATACGCGTAAAAGGGATTTCTGTCCCTCTAAGGCAAATGGCTGCTGAGAAGGTCGCCACTCAAGAGGACAAAGATCTTCAAAAGGATGAGGGTAAAGACCCTGATGTCAATGTCAGAACATCATCCCCTAGGGAAGCTAGTCACAAGGGTAAAGAGAAGGATCAGGTCGAGGTCATTGAGATTGAGGACTCATCTGGTGATGAGAAAATTGGAAGAAGGAAGGACAAGAAAAGGGCCTCAAGTAAAGATTCTCCAAAATCGTGGAGCAAAGTTGACAAGGAGGGCAAAAAGAGGAGAATCAGTAAAGAGTTTGAGTCTGAGAGCGATGCTCAAGACATCGACCCAACTGATAATCAAGTGCAAAATCACTATGGAGCCATGTGGAATTATGTGCCTCAAAGAAAGATTGCACTGGAAAGAGAGGTAGCTGCAGAAGACACCGAAATTACTGACCTCGTTGAGTGTGCTGGTTTGCGAAGGACTGTGACGGGGTTGACCAATTGTTATGATGGGCTGGTCAGAGAATTCATAGGTAATATCTCTGAATCTATAAACAACAGCAAGAATCGAGCCTTCAGAAGAGTTACCATCAGAGGCAAATGTGTATGGTTCTCTCCTAAAGTGATCAATGGCTACTTAGGAAGAAGTGAGGAAGAATGTGAAGAATTGGAAGTCTCCAACAATGTGATATGTAAAGAAATCACTGGTGGTCAGGTAAAAGTTTGGCCAGAAGATGGAAAGCTGCAAACCAGGTTGTTGAGTGTCAAATATGCCATTCTGCACAGAATTGGTGCTGTCAACTGGGTTCCTACTGGGCACAAGACCACAATTTCGGTTGAATTGGGGAAGATAATCTATGTTGTAGGGACAAAGCAAAGAATTGACTATGGCTCTTACATCTTTGATTACACTGTTAAGCATGCTGCTACTATGAAGATACCAATTGCTTTTCCCTCTCTCATTTGTGGGATTATCTTATCTCAACAGCCTGGAATTCTACAGCATTGGGATATAGCTTGCACAAGGAAGCCTGTCTTGTCAGTCCATTCCAAATTGTTTGAAGTGAAACATGTTTCTGACAATGTCAAGACATCTGCTTCAACATCACAACAGCAGCCAGCCAAGACAGGGTTAATTTCAGAACTGGAAGAGGCTTGCAAGGAGTTGGATGAAGTCATCAAAGTTAGTACTGAAAGGAAACAAAAATTTGAAAGACTTGTCATGACTCTGAAAATGGCAGCAAAGGAAGGTGGAGTAGTCAACACTAGCAAGGATGATGAAGGACCTGGTGATAAAGGAGAAAGTGAGGAGCTCAGCTCTGATGAAGACTAACTTACTACCTTGCTGTTTTTGGTAGTTAGTAGTTTAGTTTTCTTGTTTTGCACTTGATGTGCTTGGTTTGTAATTTGAATATTATGTTGTTTTGTACACGGTTTATGTTTTTTTTTGTTCCATGATTTGTTTTGCCTATTTGCTGACTATGAGGCTAACAATGAGGGCTAGTTTAGGACTAACTTTATTGGGATAATTGTCTAATTATGGCTAAAAAGGGGGAGAGTTAAAAACTGCCATGAGGAGAAGAGTAGTTGCTGCTAAAAGAATAAAAATAAAAGGTGTTTAGTTGAAAAGTAATGATGCAGCTGTGGAGGGGGAGTATAGACAGCATAGTTGTGGAGCTGCTAGTGAAGTATTCATAGCATTGAAGAGTGCAGAGTGCAGTAAAGCAGACATCAAGGGGGAGAGTGCAGCAAAGCAGACATCAAGGGGGAGATGTGTTGCACATTGTGAGCTACTGAACAGCTGTGATGCTGGTTCAAGTTTTTGAGGGGGAGCACCAATTGGCTGTTGTCAATAATGAAGATGGCGCTGCAGCAGATCAAGTAATGAAGACTATATGAAGATTGTCAAACTGCTGCAAGTTGTTGTTTCAAAATATTGAAGATATTCCGCTGTTGAAGTCTCTGAAGATGCAGAGATTGTTTTAGCCAAAATTAGCCAAAGGGGGAGATTGTAAGTTCCTGGATTGGCTGGAATTTTGGTAAAACAACAAGGTGTTCAATGCTGATGTCATGGTGTTGATGTTGCAGCATTGAGTCTTAGTACTGGGCTGTACTAAGTTGTGAAGGTTAACTATGTTTGATGTCATGGGCTTGATGTCATAACATTGCACTTAACACTGGGCTGTGTTAAGGTTGCTAGTTGCTGAAGTGGATGTCTGATGTCACATAGGTGATGTTGTAACATCAGACCTGCAGAACTGAAGCTAATGACAGCATGGGCTTGTTGTTATTAGGGTCGCGTATTAGCTAGAATTGTGGAGAGTGTTGACTCGTTGGATGAGAATATCTTGGGCTAGATATTTTCTGTTACATGGGAGATTTGATTGCAGGTTTGTTGGAGAATTAAAAGGTGGAAGATTTAAAAAGATTTTGGGGATAAAATCTGTTTTAAAAGATTCAGTTTTTAATTAACAAATCTGATCAAATATTGTGACAAATCCAATCCAAATTCAAGGAGCTATATAAAGCGCACAAGACCAAGGAAGAAGGTACAGAAAACAGATTGAAGATCAAGAGCTAGAGGCTTAGAGTCTAGGGTTTGTTTAGAGTACTTGTAATCACACTATTCTAGGTTGAATAAGTGTTGAATTTTCTGTCCTCTCTAGAAGCTGTGAAGCAATAGAGAGTTGTTGATTGATCGAAGCTAGGAAGCAAGATCAAGGGATCTCAAAGAGGTTGTTCTTTGAGTGTTTTAGGGGATTGAGTAGTGTTCTCATATCTAAGTGGTTTCTTAGGTAGAAAGTCACTAGTAGAGTATAAGTTTAGGAGATTGTCAACTGGTGTGTTGAGTCTGTAAATTATATCTACAAGTAGTGAATTTCATCCCTGGCTTGGTAGCCCCCAGACGTAGGTAGTTAGACCGAACTGGGTGAACAATTCCTTGTGTTTTCCTGTTGCTTATTCTGTCCATTATTGCAGAGTGTGTTGTTGTGACATCGCACCTTAACATCACACGTCTGGTACCAGAATTTCATTAAGTACACCCTCTTCCATGCATGGATATTCAAACATTTCATGATGGATCACTTAACTTCTAATTGCTAATCACACCCACATTGAAACTGGGCCTTGAAACATTTTGATTCATGAGTTTTTAATGACTTGGCAATTTTGAATAATGGAGAATAAGTGATAAATACACCATGGATTCACTTGATTCAAAGGCCTAAAATGATCCTTGAGAAGTGCCCTTTGATGTTAGCATGTGACATGAAGCAATGGAATTAATTATAGGTCACTATGCCAAAGTTTGTGAAAATGGAATCATGAGAAACCCTAAAAACCACTTTGCCTTCTTTTGATCATAAGTTGAGTTTCACAAATGATATGGAGACCCACTAGTACTTGTTGGAAAGAGGAGAAAAAGATCTTCAACTTTCATGTTGGAGAAAAATTCATTTGAAGCTTCTTTGATGATGAAAAGTCAAGTTGAATGCAGTGCAGGAACTTGCCCAAAAAGGAAACTTTCAAATTATAGGTCATTTCCAAATTTAGTAACTTTTGTACCAACCCTTGATTCTTGATAAATGGCATGAAAATTGACTCTTGAAGACCATATGAGGATGTGAGACCTTGAAAACCTTGGAGAGAACCTCAGAATTCCACAGTTGACTTCCCCTCTCACTGTTGACTTTTACCCAATTCACCTGACTTATAATCCATTGGCCACATAAGTCTCTCCTGAACCAAACTAATGGACAAACTCCTATCCCTAGATACCTAGGGACCCAAGGAATACCATAGAATCAAGTCTTGCCCAAAAAATCAGAAATAAACTGACTTTATAGCAAACCCTAGTTTTGGTACCCTCAGTCTAGGAGGAAATAGCATAGTCCCCAAATCCAAATTCCTCTGAATATGATGTGTATCCTCTCCAACAAAGATAAGATATGTCATTTGGTGGTGATAAAAACCCAATAAACTTTCCCATTGAAGCAATAAACCCAAGAATCTCAAAACCCTAATTTCTGCACTGGTTAGGAGGAAGTGATCCACTTGAACTCTCTTGCTTGACCCTTTGAAGAACATCTTCTCCTCTTGAACATGCCTCAGGCACCTTGACCCCATGCTAAGAACCGATGATATGCACACATGATAATGCAAAAATGAGATGAAACATAAGCCAGTTAGTAATAAAGTAAGGAGGGCAAATTTTGGGGTGCTACACGTTGCGCTGCTACTCTCCTCAGAGACAGTTTCCTCCTCGGATGTAACTGGGATAACTTCCCTCTCTGCCTCCATCGCCACTACGGTCACCTGAAAAAGCAGAGAAAGACAGTGAATTCGACAGGAAATCAAATCCACCCTTCCACTGCTAAGTCAAGTGAAAGGGCGCGCAGAAGGCTAAGGACAACGTCCCTGGCCTAAGCCCTAACATCAAACGAAGAAAGAAAAACCTCCCCGTGAGGAGATGCCCGAGACATACCATCTTCCTACAAGGAACCTCCCTGCGCTCGTACCCAGATTCCGTTTGAAGCTCCGCCGGAAACTGCAAAGCTCCACCGGAATCTGGAAACGTTCTACCGGAAAAGTCACCAATCCATCAGAAGAGGGTAAGACGCGGTGGTCACGACTCGCAACCACGACGTGGACCACCACGTTCACCAAACGCGCTACCTACTCCGGCGAGATGCCTGATGCAGCAGAAGGGCAGAACCGCCGCCCACCACCAACACTCGCCGGAAACCTACCTATTTTGTCGCCTAAAACTAACCCTAGCCGCATGCAATCTACCATTAACAATGAGAGAAAGTAAAACAAGCTGGAAATCAGAGAACTTACTTGATTTAAATAGAAGAGAAAGACTGCTCGAAACTTAGCACGGTGGTCGGTTGCTCTGTAGACGGCGACGGGCAAGAACGCTGATGACGACGAAGAAAAATCAGAAGGGAAAAAGTGCAAAATGGGATAACCTTCCCCCTTTTATACTGAGGGGCACGTGCACACACGCGCCCGTAGGTAATAATGACTGCCCACTAGCCATAATTACCTATTAACTGCTACGCAGGGCTCGATGCACACGTGGCAGCCCAACGTTTCCATTCTGTCTGACACTTCATCTTCCCGTATATCGGGCAATAGGGTCACGACCACAAACATCACGGACACAGAGGCCATGAGCACCTCGAGACAATCATCCTCGTCTCCAAACGACGACTCCGCGTTAGCTCCCCCGAGCGACGAGCAGTCCTTAAGTCATCACTCTCATGCTCGGGAGCAACGACTTGGGGGGCTCCTGTTCTGGACTGGACCAATGGCTATAATTGGCCCAATCCGCCTCTGCTCCAGAGCGGCCCAAACTGCCTAAGCCCAATCCACAGAGGGGCAAAATTGACATGTCTGCCCCTCCAGCCGGACAAGGAACGCAACGCTTCTCCCCGGCTTTGGTGCCCGTTATGCACGGCTTCCTCGCTGTCCGAACAGCAAGGGGCAGGTGCCCAGAACTGCGTCTATGCCCGACATAACGGCTAGTTTCTAGCTTCCTGCTCGGCATAACGGCTAGTTTGGGCAGTTACCTATTCTTTGGGGAAAACGGCTATTTCGCCCCGAAAATAGGACCGTTGGCCACGCGCTGGGGGCTCTATATAAACCCTCTCGCTTGAGAGGGTCAGGTATCACATTTTTCACCCTAAGAATACACTTTGTACTTGCCCCTTTTCTCTGACCCTTTCTTACTTGAGCGTCGGAGTGCCTTGCAGGTACACCCCTTTTTCTCCTCACCAACATTCCGAACATCCTGCCCGCCTGACGACCATCATCCGTCCGAGCATCTTGCCATCTGACGACCAACGTACGTGGATCTGATCGAATACTCGAGATCAGAATCAGTTGTTTAACTTAGGTTATATTTGATTGAAGGAATATGATAAAGTTGAGCGGAATGAAATATAATGGAATATAGACCTCATTCCATTGTTTAATTATTTTATTAAAAATATCTCATTTTATCACTTACACTCCGAATTAGGTGGAATAAAAAATGGAGAATTGGATGAAATTAAATGGAATGGATTCCATCATGTTCCATTTTATTTCATCCATTATTTGCAAATCCAAATAATTGAATCATCACATTCGTTATCACTCCACTCTATTCCATTCTATCCCATACCACTAATTCAAACATACCATAGTGGATCAAATGAAACACATGGGAGATGCAGTGGATGTGTCTATAAGTAAGTACAAGGATTTTAATCGAAGAGCAAGCAAATGCTCCAACAGAGGATCAAAATCTCGGTGCTTAAACTAGATCATATCATCAATGTCGATTTCAAGAGGAGATGCTCAATCAATGCATGTGAGTGTGAAACACTTTGCCAATAGTCTGCAGTGTCACTTGGCTAAACCAGATTGCGCTTTCTATAAGATTGCTCCTCTAGGAGGTTGTTTGATAGTGATATTCCAATTCTTCATCCCTGGTACCCGTCAGATTCATAAATCATTCAACTATCATTGCAGGCTTCTTGTACTTGACCCTGCTGCTGCTTAAAATCCAACACATTCGGTTTCCATGAGCTTAGAACTTCATTTGGGGACGTCAAGTTATTGTATTAGTTAGCAAATGCTATGACAATAGTGTTAAAATTATTATGGATTTACTTTAATTAATTATTAAATATAATTATTATATCAACTATTAATTTATTTAATAAATGAATATTGTATTGGGCTTAATTGTTGAATGACCCGTGATGGATTGGGTCATTCTTTTGTTTAGCCCACTAAGAGGTCCCTTCCCTCATCTGGTGGTTATATATACTGGCCATCCCATTGGGTCAGATATCAAGTGTAGTAATTTCATCAGAAAGAGGGCAGTAGCATTCTCAGTTTACACTCAAGCAAATGGATTCAACTATGACAGGTACATGTTTTATTGCATTATTAATATTATAATATGTCGTACAATTATATCTGATGATTTGGATATACGATTAGTTTTTCATCAATTGGTATCAGAGCCACTCAGATATGTTGTATGGCTATTTGAAAAATTTAATTGTTATGTAAATTATGGTTCTTTTAATTCATATGTGCGTAGTTTTCCGATCTGTGTGTACTGGTTTTTTCTATGAATATGTGTCTATTCTAATATTCAATTGATACTAAACATGTACAAGAAGATAATATGGAAAATATTATCAATAATATTTTTTTAACAAAAAAAAATCTATAAACCGGGTGAAGGAGATGAAGACTCCCTCTCCCTTTTAGCCATAATTTACGGCGATACTGTATATAGGCCAGCAGTTTTTTTCTCCTAATTAATAGCATAATTTATGGTGATACTGCATAAATAATACGCTATAGAGAAAAAGTAGTTTTTTTCCACACTAGCATTTGCTCTCTCTCACGTAAAGCACTACAACTAGTACCTAATAAAGTCATTTTTCCTAAAACTTAGCAGCTTATTTTATTATAATATATTATATCATGCCAACTACATTAATGTTATATCATGCCATTGAAGACTATTCACTGACTTCAATTTTTATTTATTTATTATATTAACAATTTATTTTATTATAATATAATATATGTTTTTGTTAATATGACAAAATATTATTTTTTTGATAAATATAATATTATTGTATTTGTTTATAACTATGTATGATAATAATAATAATAATAATAATAATATAAATTGTCATATTTTTTAAGCATGAATATTGTTGATCCGTATGATTATAATTTCGCATATCGCGAGTTTAATTATATGAACATTGCTTGTTTATTTCATAATTAATTTGTTGGCAATAATAATTATTTGTATCAATAATGATCATATCCTATCGATATATTATTATTGATATAAACTCAGGATAAGTAAAATTTTATTTATTAGTAATTATGATCTATATTATATTAGTATGAATTATACCCTATCGGTATATTATTACTAGTGTAATTTTGTTATGATACAAAATATTGTTGACAATTTATGCTTATTTTATCATGTTTAAATATCCTATCGATATTGAAATTTTGGTAATATAAGTTTCTGTTTATTATTGTATCTTTGATGTAAGATCATAATGATCTAGAGTTTTATTAGGAAAATATTTGGATGGTATATGTGGAGTCATTTTTTTTATTACATAATTATTCACTTAATGATTCCTTATTCTTTCATAACAGTCTCTTTTCCTAACTCTGTCAAAACTCTGAATGGGACCAATTATGAGGACTGGAAAGTGTCTCTCGATCTTTATTTGGCTATAGCCAACCTTGACTTGGCTCTGAGAACTGAAAAACCTGACGCTATTACTGACGCGTCTACTGAAGCTCAGAGGTCTCTTTATGAAAAATGGGAACACTCCAATAGAGTGTGCCTTAAGGTGATATCTTACACTATGGAAAAATCTATAAGACAATGCATACCAGAAAGTGAGAGTGCTAAATATTACCTGAAGTCTGTTGGTGAGAAGTTCACTCGTTTTGATAAGGCTAAGAAGTGTGAGTATCTCTCTCTGTTTGACAAAACTAAGTATGATGGTGTTAGTGGTGTGCGTGAGCATATTATGAAATTGATCCACTATTATAATAAGCTTAAAACTCTCAAAGTTGAAATTGGTGAGAGCACTTTAATTTGGAGGGTTCTTGAGTCTTTGCCTCCTCAATTTGATGTTATGAGGACCTCCTATAATACCCAGAAAGTTGAATGGTCTGTGGATGAGATGATAGCCATAGTAACTCAAGAGGGAGATTCTATGAAAAAGGCAAAAACTCAAAGTGTTCAGTTTGTTGCTTCTACTTCAGGAACAAAGGATTTCAAGAAAAACTTTCATAAGGGAAAACGTCATTTTGATGATAAGAAAGGGAAAAGGACAACACAATATCTGGAGCCTAAGGATAAGTCTTTTAAGAAAAATTTCTTTAAAGGAGAGTGCAAGTACTGCAAGAAGTATGAACATAAGGCAGATGATTCTTTTACCTTGAAAAAGAAACTTGAAAAACAAGGTACACTCCTAGCTCTGGCTTGTTTTGAATCAAATATAGTAGATGTTCCTTCCAATACTTGGTGATTGGACTCAGGTGCCACTATTCATGTCGTGAATTCTTTGCAGGGGTTCACAAGCCTGAGGAAACCAAGTGATGTTGAGGCGAAGGTCATTGTGGGAGATGGAGCTAGAGTATCAGTGATGGAGATAGGATTTGTTTCCTTGTTTTTACCTTCTGGACACATTTCGATTTTAAAAGATGCAATTTATGTACCTTAAATGAGAAGGAATTTGATTTCTATTTCAGCTTTGGATAAATGTGGTTACTCTTTTGTTTTTGGTAATGGAAAACTTGATGTTTGTTTTAATTCCGTTGTTGTTGGTTCTGGAAATTTGCGTGATGGTTTATATATGTTGAATGTGAATGAGATGTCTGTTAATTCTGTTGTTGGGACAAAACGCAATAGGAAAGATGAGAATTCTTCGATATTGTGGCATAGACGTTTAGGGCACAAAGGAAAGTTCACTGCCAAAACCAGAAATACAAAAGCAAATAGATGTGAAGATGTATTGCAATTGATTCACACAGACATGTGTGGACCTATTACACCCAGTGCTATGGGTGGGTACAAATATTTTATCACTTTCATAGATGACTTCTCCAGATTTGGATGGATAGAACTTCTCCAAGACAAGTCTAGTTCCTTGGATGCCTTTAAATCTTTTAAAGTCGCCATTGAATTGAAATCAGAAAAGAAGAACAAATGTGTGAGGTCTGATAGAGGAGGAGAATATTATGGCAGATATGATAAGACTGGAAGAAATCCAAGTCAGTTTGCTAGATTTCTAGATGAATGTGGTATTGAGGCTCAATACACCATGCCAGGTACTCCTCAGCAAAATGGAGTTGCAGAGAGACGTAATCGCACGCTTTTTGACATGGTTAGGTGCATGATGAGTCATTCTTCATTGCTTGATTTTCTTTGGGGTGATGCTTTAAAGACTGCTGTCTACATTCTAAATCAGGTGCCTAGTAAATCAGTGTCGAAGACTCCTTATGAACTATTAACAGACAGGAAGCCAAGTTTGAGACATTTTCATGTTTGGGGTTGTAAGGCTGAAGTCAAACATTACAATCTTCAACAGAAGAAACTTGATATGAAGACTGCTAGTGGTTTCTTCATAGGATATATTGTTGGGTCTAAAGGTTGCAGATTTTATTGTCCCTCTCATTCTACGCGAGTCATTGAATCTGATAGAGCGATTTTCTTTAAAGATTATTTGGATAATGGAGTCTCTACGTCACGACCAGTTACTCTCGAAGAAAATCGTACTTTTCTCCCTATACCAATCGTTTCTTTCCCTAATGAGGTTGTGTTTCCAGTAATTCAAAATAATGATCAAGTTGTGGCACCACAAATGGATGAGCATGAACAAACCGATACCCTAGAGCCTACTGGTGTTGCTGAACCAAGTAACATTGCTGAAGTTGTTCCATTGAGACGTTCTCAGAGAGCTCGAAAACCTACAATATCAAATGACTTTGTTGTGTATCTCCAAGAGCATGAGTTTGATATTCATGATGACGATGATCCTACCACTTTTAATGAAGCAATTTCTTGTTCTCATGCTTCTGATTGGCTGAATGCTATGCATGATGAATTAAATTCTATGTCTCATAATGGTGTTTGGGATCTCACAGAGTTGCCAGTTGGTTGCAAGGCCATTGGATGCAAATGGGTTTTCAAAACTAAACGTAATCCTGATGGTAAAATTGATAGATACAAAGCCAGACTAGTGGCGAAGGGCTATAGTCAAAGAGAATGGATTGATTACAAAGAGACTTTCTCACCCGTCTCTACCAAAGATTCCTTTCGAGTTGTTATGGCTTTGGTTGCACACTTTAATTTGGAACTTCGCCAGATGGATGTGAAGACAACTTTTCTGAATGGAGAACTTGTTGAAGATGTTTACATGATTCAGCCTGAAGGTTTTATTGAAGCAGGGAAAGAGAAGTTAGTATGTAAACTGAAGAAATCCATATATGGATTAAAACAAGCATCTAGACAATGGTATTTAAAGTTTGATAAAGTTGTTACTTCTTTTGGTTTCAATGAAAATGCTTCAGATCAGTGCATTTATTTAAAGATCAGTGGGAGAGATTTTATAATCTTAGTGTTGTATGTCGATGATATCCTTCTTGCTAGCAGTAGTGTTAGTCTTTTGAATGAGATAAGAACTATGTTAAGTAACCACTTTGATATGAAGGACCTAGGTGATGCTTCTGTTGTTTTAGGCATCCAAATTTTTCGTGATAGGTCACGAGGTGTTCTTGGTTTGTCTAAAAAAGGATATATTGAAAGAATCCTTAAATGCTTAAATATGCAGTCTTGCTCCCCCTGCACTGTTCCTGTCCAAAAGGGTGATAAGCTCTCTAAATCTGAATGTCCTCAAAATGATAAAGAAACTGCTGAAATGGAAAGAGTCCCATATGCTTCCGTTGTTGGCAGTTTGATGTATGCTTAAGTTTGTACTCGTCCCGATATTGCATATTGTAACACCCTAAATTCATATTTAGTTATTTATTAATTATTTATGAATATAAGGTAATTTAATGACATGTTGTTGTGTTTCATGAGCATTGTGGTGGAATTATATTAATAATATTGATGGTAAGAATAATTGTATCACATTATTCAAATTATTATTATTATTTAAAATAAGAGTGTTAGAAGCCTTGAGGGTATGATCGTCATTGGTGAAGGATAAGTGAGTGTAAGATGGGAAGAGCACATTTAGGGGTATTTTGAGTTAAAACAAGGAATAGTGAGGGGAGTTTTCATTATTCGTGTTATTTTGGTTGAAAGAAAGAAAATAGTGCTCTGAAGAACACAAGAAGAGTGGAGGAGGCTAGGGCATACAGGGATTTCCGGTGAAACTTCAAGAGAAGATCGAAAGAATCAAGACTCTAAGATATGGGAGTATCACTTTGCAATATTTTGATATAAAGATTAGGTGTTGGTGGGTAATTGGGGTTTTGGGGGAAAACCTAGGAATTTGAGGTTAGGGATGATGGATTTTGATGATTTGCTATGTGATGATTGTTGTTATTGATGTATATGTGATAGTTATAGGTTATAATAACATAATCTGTGGTAATTGAAGGATAAAATCTGGTTTAGGGGTGTTGAATCGCAGATGGAGAAGTGATGTTATCGTAGGATTTTTTTGCCAAAATTGCAGAGGGCGCTTAGCGCGGCCTAGCGCGCTTAGCGCGGTCTGGAGGAATTTCGCCTCCTCGAGGCAGTGAGTAGCGCGCTTAGCGCGGGTGGAGCTCGCTTAGCGCGACCTGGGATTGAAAAGCACTATTTTTATTGACTTAAAATTCATGGAAAATATCTGTTTTATATTATATTAATGCTGTGATGTTGCTGTAAATTGCTGATATGTGTTGACGTGTTATATGATGAATATGAGATCAAGATATTATGATGTTTTTATGAATAATTGATGATCCAATTTACTATGAGTTTTATTGATGATTACAAACCGTTTATATATGATTAATTGATGATATGAATTACCATGATGTATAATGGCGTTATGAGCTGTGTATATATGTGATGTTTTGAGGAACAATTGATGATGTGAATTGCTATGAGATATGTTGATGATTTTATGACGATGATACATGACTATTTTGATGTGAATTACCTTGAGTTATATTGATGATTACGAGATGCTAATTAATGATGATTTGATGATATGACGGAAATGTGAGTTTGATGGATGATGATGCACGTAATGACTTTTGTTGATGATGATAATTAGGACGTTGTGCAGCATGCATTCATAGCATTTAGACTTCGGTCTATTGATGATGTTAGGACTTTGGTCCAGTGGTGGCTTCAATCCCATTGTGTGGATTGAGGTGTTTATGACGTGCTCCCTTGTGGAGGGTTGATGGCCTAGTGTCCATTATTATGACGATTTGGTACCACATGCATTTTTATGATGATGCATTTCATTCTTGGTGGCATTGCATGATTGCATATGAGTGATATTGGTGATGTGATGTTTTATAGGATGTTTTTGGTGAGTCGCTGAAGTAATTGATAAAAATAACTGTTGCCCTGTTAATGTATTTTCTTTATATGATTTATATTGAATTCTGATTACTCACCCTGCCTATTTGAATGTTGCCTCCACGTGGGTAACGTGCAGGTGATCAGGTTTAGCCGTGGATGCTTTCGAGAACATGAAGTTTATTTGCTTTTGGTCGATTTAGAGGGTCTTGCCCTGATAGTGTAACATCGGGTTGAGGTCATTTGAGTCGAACTATGTTGTTTCCTTATTTTGTTGTCATTCGATGATGTGGTTTTATTTTTTATTATTACGACGTTTGTTGAAAACCTTTTAATTGAGAATTTTGAGTTCTGCTGCCATGTGAAGGCTTTTTGTGAAACTTTGAGGACAAACCCTTTTGTTTATAGGGTAATTGTGTTATTTTGAATTAATGAGAAATGTGCACCCTTCGTGGGAATTTTTATGCTTTACTCTGATATTTGAGTTATTTCTGCTGCAACATTATTTAGGGGTAGAAAAGGGTGTTACATTAGTGGTATCAGAGCAGGTCGGTCCGTCCGGCCAAGTTTTTACTTGATGTCTGTCCCTGTCAGTTAACGAGTGTGTGTACACTATCGATGTTTTAGTTCTTCTAACCTTGTTGGTGGTGTGTATGATGGCTGGAAGAAATGATTGTGCAATTGCTGATGCGTTGGAATCGGTTGCTAATGTGGTGGCGCAGCTGAATCCAAATGGTGGAGCTTCTGATGAGTTTCGTGCTTTGGGGAAGTTTCAAAGGAACAATCCACCGACTTTTGTGGGTACGCATGATCCGGCAAGTGCACACAAGTGGCTGAAGGCGATTGAGAAGATCTTCCGGGTGATGGGGTGTTCTGATGAGCAATAGGTTCAGTTCGGAACGCATATGCTGGAAGAAGAGGCTGAGGACTGGTGGGATAACACCCGTCAGAGGCTTACTGATGTTGGCACTGTGATAACTTGGGTTGTGTTTAAGCAGGAGTTTCTTGGCAAGTATTTCCCAGAGGAAGCTCGTGGCAAAAGAGAAGTGGAATTCCTTTAGCTGAAACAAGGAGATATGACTGTGGCAGAATATGCCGCGAAGTTTGAGACTTTGGTAAAGTTCTGTCCGCACTATAATTGTGCTGATGCTGAGATGTCAAAGTGTCTCAAGTTCAAGAATGGGCTGAGACCAGAGATTAAGCAGGGTATTGGGTATCAGCAGATCCGCAGGTATGCTGAGTTGGTTGACAAGAGCAGAATCTACGACGAGGACAGTCGAGCTCGATCTGCTCACTACAAACAGTTGAGAGAGAAGAAAGGGCAGTATAGGGGTAAGCCTTATACAACTTCAGCTGACAAAGGGAAGCAGAAGGCTTCAGATGGGAAAAAGACAAGTGGAGAAACAGCTCCCGCTTCTGGAAAGTGTCATAAGTGTGGTGAGCAAGGTCACCGTGCTGATGCGTGCACCAATACTGTGGTGAGGTGCTATCGATGTGGTAAGAAGGGGCATAAAGCTACTGACTACAAAGATGAAGGTCCGACCTATTTCAATTGTGGTGAGAAAGGTCATATCAGTACTCAATGTTAGAAGCCGAAGAAGACTGCTACTGCTGACCAGACCAGTGGTCGTGTGTTTGCTTTGAGTGGTGCAGAAGTTCCAGAGAAGGACAACCTGATTCGAGGTACTTGTTTTATTAATAATATCGAGTTGGTTGCTATTATTGATACTGGTGCTACTCATTCTTTTATCTCGCTTAAATGTACTAATAGATTGGGTTTGAAGTTATCTGATATGAATGGTAATATGGTCATAGAAACTCCAGCTAATGGTTCTGTTACTACTACCCTTGTATGTTTGAGATGTCCCATGACGATTTTTGAGAGGAGTTTTGTGATGGATTTGGTGTGCTTACCCTTGCACCAGATCAATGTGATCTTTGGAATGAACTGGTTAGAGTTCAACCGTGTTCACATCAATTATTATACCAAGGTTGTAGAGTTTCCTGAAATTGATGACAGTAGGGAGTTGATGTTCTTATCTGCTAAGCAAGTAGACGAACTTGTGGAGGATAAAGCTTTGGTGTTTGCAATGTTTGCATCGTTGCAAATTGATCGTGAGGCTGCGAGTGTGGAGTTGTCGGTTGTCTATGAATTTCAGAAGTGTTTCTAGATGCATCAGTGACTTGCCTCCAGAGCGTGAAGTAGAGTTTGCAGTGGACTTGATACCAGGTACGAGTCTAGTGTCGATGGCTCCTTATCAGATGTCAGCTTCTGAGCTAAGTGAATTAAAGAAACAGTTGGAAGAGTTGCTTGAGAAGAGGTTTGTTCGACCAAGTGTTTCTCTGTGGGGTGCTCATGTGCTGTTAGTGAAGAAGAAAGATGGAAGTATGAGGTTGTGTGTTGATTATCGGCAGCTGAATAAAGTGACTATCAAGAATAAGTATCCGCTACCGAGAATCGAAGATTTGATGGATCAATTAGTAGGTGCTTGTGTGTTGAGCAAGATTGATTTGAGGTCGGGTTATCATTAGATTCGTGTTAAGCCTGACGATATTCCGAAGACGGCTTTCAGGACGAGGTATGGTCACTATGAATACACTGTGATGCCGTTTGGTGTATCCAATGCAGCTGGTGTGTTCATGGAGTATATGAATCAGATTTTCCATGAGTATTTGGATAAGTTTGTGGTGGTGTTTATCGATGATATCTTGATATATTCTAGATCCGAAGAAGAACATGTCGAGCATTTGAGGACTGTGTTGCAAGTGTTGAAGGAGAAGAAGTTGTATGCTAAGCTGTCGAAGTGTGAGTTTTGGTTAAAGGAAGTGAGTTTCCTTGGCCACGTGATTTCAAGTGGCGGGATTGCTGTTGATCCTTCTAAGATTGACGTCGTGTTACAGTGGGAGACTCCGAAGTCTGCTACTAAGATACAGAGTTTTTTGGGATTAGCGGGTTATTACCGTAAGTTTATTGAAGGCTTTTCAAAGTTGGCGTTACCTTTGACTCAGTTGACTCGAAAGGGTCAAGATTTTGTGTGGGATGTAACTTGTGAAGAGAGTTTCGTGGAATTGAAGAAGAGATTGACTACTGCTCCAGTGTTGATTTTGCCTAATCCGAGCGAATCTTTTGTGGTGTATTGTGATGCGTCGAAGATGGATCTTGGTGGAGTATTGATGCAGAATGGACAAGTTGTTGCCTATGCTTCGAGACAATTGCGAGTTCATGAGAGGAATTATCCTACACATGACTTGGAATTGGCCGCGGTGGTGTTTGTGTTGAAAATTTGGAGACATTATCTGTTTGGCTCTAAATTTGAAGTGTTCAGTGATCATAAGAGTCTGAAGTACTTATTTGATCAGAAGGAATTGAATATGAGACAGAAAAGGTGGTTAGAGCTGTTGAAGGATTTCGATTTTGATTTGAGTTATCATCCAGGCAAAGCAAATGTAGTGGCCGATGCATTGAGCAGAAAGTCATTGCATATGTCGATGCTTATGGTGAAAGAGTTGGAACTAATTGAGCAATTCAGAGATTTGAGTTAGGTATGTGAAGAGACCTCTGACAGTGTGAAGATGGGAATGTTGAAGTTGACTAGTGGTATTCTGGAAGAAATCAGAGTGGGACAACAATCTGACTTGAAGTTAGTTGACCAGTTGACTTTAATCAACCAAGGTAACGGGGGAGATTTCCGAATTGACGGGAATGGTGTAATGATGTTCAGAGACAGGGTGTGTGTTCCAAATGTTCCAGATATTAAGAAGAGCATTCTTGAAGAAGGACACCGAAGTAGGTTGAGCATTCATCCCGGTGCTACGAAGATGTACCAAGATTTGAAAAAGTTGTTTTGGTGGCCAGGTATGAAAAAGGATGTTGCGGAGTTTGTTTATGCGTGTTTGACTTGTCAGAAGTCGAAGGTTGAGCATCAGAAGCCTTTAGGTATGATGCAGCCGTTGAGGATTCCAGAATGGAAATGGGATAGTATTTCCATGGATTTTGTGGTGGGATTGCCGAAGACTGCTAGGGGAAATGATTCAATTTGGGTGATCGTGGATAGATTAACTAAGTCGGCTCATTTCTTGCTGATGAAGATTAATCATTCCATGCAGAAGTTAGCCGAGATATATATTGAAGAGATTGTGAAGTTACATGGGGTACCTTCGAGTATTGTGTCGGATAGAGACCCGAGATTTACATCGAGGTTCTGGAAAAGTTTGCAAGATGCCTTGGGTACTAAGTTGAGGATGAGTTCTGCCTATCATCCGCAGACGGACGGCCAGACAGAAAGGACGATCCAATCTCTAGAGGATTTGCTAAGGGCTTGTGTGTTGGATCACGGAGGGTCGTGGGATAGTCATTTACCGTTGATTGAGTTCACGTACAATAATAGTTTTCATGCTAGTATTAGAATGGCGCCCTAAGAGGCTTTGTATGGGAGAAGGTGTAGGACTTCTTTGTGTTGGTATGAGTCGGGCGAGAGTGTTGTACTCGGGCCTGAAATTGTGCAAGAGACGACTGAGAAGATTGAGAAGATCCAAGAGAGGATGAAAGCTTCGCAGAGTCGTTAGAAGAGTTACCATGATAAGAGGAGGAAAGCACTTGAATTCCAAGAGGGAGATCACGTGTTTTTTAGAGTGATGCCAGTGACTGGTGTGGGTCGAGCTTTGAAGTCTAGGAAGCTCGCTCCACGTTTTGTTGGTCCATATCAGATATCGCAGAGGATAGGAGAGGTAGCCTATCGAATTGCTTTACCGCTGTCACTTGCGAATTTGCATGACGTGTTCCATGTGTCTCAATTGAGGAAGTACATTCTGGATCCGTCGCATGTGATTCAAATGGATGATGTACAAGTAATGGATAATCTGACTATGGAAGCATTGCCTGTGCGTGTCGTTGGTCGAGAAATGAAACAACTACGAGGTAAAGAGATTGCTTTGGTGAAAGTTTTATGGGGAGGACCAGCTGGTGAAAGTTGGACTTGGGAGCACGAGGATCAGATGAAGGAGGCATATCCGACTCTATTCGCTTCAGGTAAATTTTCGAGGACGAAAATTCCTTAAGTGGGGGAGAGTTGTAACGCCCTAAATTCATATTTAGTTATTTATTAATTATTTGTGAATATAAGGTAATTTAATGACATGTTTTTGTGTTTCATGAGCATTGTGGTGGAATTATATTAATAATATTGATGGTAAGAATAATTGTATCACATTATTCAAATTATTATTATTGTTTAAAATAAGAGTGTTAGAAGCCTTGAGGGTATGATGGTCATTGGTGAAGGATAAGTGATGGTAAGATGGGAAGAGCACATTTAGGGGTATTTTGAGTTAAAACAAGGAATAGTGAGGGGAGTTTTCATTATTCGTGTTATTTTGGTTGAAAGAAAGAAAATAGTGCTCTGAAGAACACAAGAAGAGTGGAGGAGGCTAGGGCATAGAGGGATTTCCGGTGAAACTTCAAGAGAAGATCGAAAGAATCAAGACTCTAAGGTATGGGGAGTATCACTTTGCAATATTTTGATATAAAGATTAGGTGTTGGTGGGTAATTGGGGTTTTGGGGGAAAACCTAGGAATTTGAGGTTAGGGATGATGAATTTTGATGATTTGCTATGTGATGATTGTTGTTATTGATGTATATGTGATAGTTATAGGTTATAATAGCATAATTTGTGGTAATTTAAGGATAAAATCTGGTTTAGGGGTGTTGAATCGCAGAAGGAGAAGTGTTGTTATCGTAGGGTTTTTCTGCCAAAATCGCAGAGGGCGCTTAGCGCGGCCTAGCGCGCTTAGCGCGGTCTGAAGGAATTTCGCCTCCTCGAAGCAGTGAGTAGCGCGCTTAGCACGGGTGGAGCTCGCTTAGCGCGACATGGGATTGAAAAACACTATTTTTATTGACTTAAAATTCATGGAAAATATTTGTTTTATATTATATTAATGATGTGATGTTGCTGTAAATTGCTGCTATGTGTTGACGTGTTATATGATGAATATGAGATCATGATATTGTGATGTTTTTATGAATAATTGATGATCCAATTTACTATGAGTTTTATTGATGATTACAAACCGTTTATATATGATTAATTGATGATATGAATTACCATGATGTATAATGGCGTTAAGAGCTATGTATATATGTGATGTTTTGAGGAACAATTGATGATGTGAATTGCTATGAGATATGTTGATGATTTTATGACGATGATACATGACTATTTTGATGTGAATTACCTTGAGTTATATTGATGATTACGAGATGCTGATTAATGATGATTTGATGACGTCTTTGATGATATGACGAAAATGTGAGTTTGATGGATGATGATGCACGTAATGACTTTTGTTGATGATGATAATTAGGACGTTGTGCAACATGCATTTATAGCATTTAGACTTCGGTCTATTGATGATGTTAGGACTCGGTCCAGTGGTGGCTTCAATCCCATTGTGTGGATTGAGGTGTTTATGACGTGCTCCCTTGTCGAGGGTTGATGGTCTAGTGTCCATTATTATGACGATTTGGTACCACATGCATTTTTATGATGATGCATTTCATTCTTGGTGGCATTGCATGATTGCATATGAGTGATATTGGTGATGTGATGTTTTATAGGATGTTTTGGGTGAGTCGCTGAAGTAATTGATAAAAACAACTGTTGCCCTGTTAATGTCATTTCTTTATATGATTTATATTGAATTGTGATTACTCACCCTGCCTGTTTGAATGTTGCCTCCATGTGGGTAACGTGCAGATGATCAGGTTTAGTCGTGGATGCTTTCCAGAACTTGAAGTTTATTTGCTTTTGGTCGATTTAGAGGGTCTTGCTCTAATAGTGTAACATCGGGTTGGGGTCCTTTGAGTCGAACTATGTTGTTTCCTTATTTTGTTGTCATTCGATGATGTGGTTTTATTTTTTATTATTACAACGTTTGTTGAAAACCTTTTAATTGAGAATTTTGAGTTCCGCTGCCATGTGAAGGCTTTTTGTGAAACTTTGAGGAAAAACCCTTTTGTTTACAGGGTAATTGTGTTATTTTGAATTAATGAGAAATGTGCACCCTTCGAGGGAATTTTTATGCTTTACTCTGATATTTGAGTTGTTTCTGCTGCAACATTATTTGGGGGTAGAAGAACTTAATCTCTCGCTTCAAAGTTGTTGAAAGCATATCTAGGCCACTTGTGATATATTGCGACAATTCTGCTGCTGTACATTTCTGTCAAAACACTAAGAGCTCTTCTCGCTCAAAGCATTTTGATATTAAGTATCTATTTGTCAGAGAGAAAATTCTTGAATTTCATACTCGAATTGAACATCTTGCCACATAGAACATGTTGGCAGATCCACTGACCAAAGGCTTAACTGTTGGTGTTTTTCAAATGCATGTAGCCAACATGGGTGTAGTTAAGTCATTTGATATTTTGGATTAGTGAGAGTCTGATTCTTGTATTTAATTATTGTAATGAGATATGTATAAGATGACGTCAATTTAATAATCATATCTCTTATAGCATTTCAGATGCTTGGACCGTTATTGGATTACATATTTCTTCATTATATTATGTTAATTCATATTCATTATCGATATGTGAAATGTGAGTATTTGAAATGTGTGATTTGTTTCCCTATCGGATACAATTTATGCATTGTTAAATTTTGTGTCTTCTCACATTATTTTGATGATAAATGGTTGATATATTTGTTTATTATAATTGTTGTATTTTAATAATTAATTAAAGTCATCCAAGTGGGAGAATGTTAAAATTATTATGGATTTATTTTAATTAATTATTAAATATAATTATTATATCAACTACTATTAATTTATTTAATAAATGAATATTGTATTGGGCTTAATTTTTGAATGACCCGTGTGAGTTGGGCCATTCTTTTGGATAGCCCACTGATAGGTCCCTTCCCTCATCTGGTGGTTATATATACTGGCCATCCCATTGGGTCAGATATCAAGTGTAGCAATTTCATCAGAAAGAGGGCAGTAGCATTCTCAGTTTACACTCAAGCAAACAGATTCAACTATGACATGTAAATGTTTTATTGCATTATTAATATTATAATATATCGTACAATTATATCTGATGATTTGGATATACGATTAGTTTTTCATCAAATAGAACTTGCCCTTTCTGAATTTGAGTCAGAATTTAATCAAGAACCATATTTCATTTCAGTTGAATCAGTTTTTAAATTGATAATTAAGCTAGTTTGTGGCATTTTTGTATACAAAATTACAAATTTACATTATATTTTCAGTGAAAACACCGTGCAATAAGACATTACACATGATTTTTTTTAGGCTAACAACCTGTCCACTTACATCCCATGCCTTATTAGAGAATGAAAGACAAGAATGTTGTTTCAAGGAATTCATCTTTCCTTTCAGCAACTACCGGTGGAGGTGGTGCGTTTTCAACATGAGTAGGCTATCTTCATGCCACCATAGTTATGAACACATATATTTTATATTTAGGCTTAAATAGTGTTTTAGTCCCTGTAAGTTGGCGAGATTTTGGTTTTAGTCCCTGTATCTTTTTTTTTTGGGTCCAAGTCCCCACATTTTCATTTCTATTTGGTTATAGTCCCTGCTGTCAAGTGACCGTTAAAAAAAAGCTTAGTTGGCAGACGGTGCTGATCTGGAATATTGTTTTGTCATTTCTTTATTAATTTGTGTAACACATGTGAAAAAGTCAATGGACCATTTCATAAAGAGGGACCAAATCCAAAAAAAGTTCAAATTTGTTTTCTTCTTCTTCCTTCTAAATTTGGTCTCGTTTTCTTCTTCTTCCTTCTACATTGGCACTGTTCTCTTCTTCTTATACCTTCAACATCCATGGCCTCGTTTTCTTCTGCGAACTCTCATCATGGTCAAGCACCGGTTTGAAAATGGTAAAAAAACAAAGATGAAGATTAACCTGGAGAAGGAGAAGAGAAAAGTGAATCTGTTGAAGCTATTGTTGGTTGTTTCATGGGGGATGTTCTTTGGTTATCTGAAATGGTGAATCCAATTGTTTGTGTTGTTGTTCAGTTTTTTTGTCTTTAAGTCCTTGTAACATTATTGTATTTTGGAATTGGTCCCTGTACCATATGATGAATGAAAAACATGTTTTGGTTTTGTTCAGTATATGTATGCAATTATATTATTCAGTATATGAATTCAATTAAGTTGATCATTGTGCTTGCAGTTGTACTTAAACCATATCTTGATAATTTTCATACTTAAAGTCATAACAAAATAAATACTTAAGTCATAATACATTGTTGGGAACGAAATACATAAATGCTCCAACTTCCTTGCCACCTTTTGTCTGGGTTGTTTGGCCTACAAAGTCACATAAAAAACATACAGAATTAGAGAAAGATCAGCAGACCAAACATCATAGACATTAACTCAGTATTAGACTCAACTGGTTTAGGATCATGTTGCTTTGGTGGAGCTGCATGATCCTAAAAGAACACCATCTAGTCATTCATTAAAGATAAAACCTGTTTTTGCATTTACAGTGGCAATTTTTCTGATTTTGGCCATTTTTTGAGTATACCTTTAGCTCTTAAGTGTTGTATTATTTAGATTAGTATTATTTTTTTCAGACCACACGAGAGAAGTGATATTACTACACTTTTTTTCTTCTGGAATTTTAATAGCATTGATTTGATGGGGTTTGTAGATAATATAAACGCATATATAGTTGTATACCACGTGATTTAAATTTTGATTCTTTATATTGTAATTGACTGAACTCGTTTTTGGTCTTTAGAACTTCAATGCAATTTTTTTGCAAATTAGACATATACTATGGATCTGACACAGTTCTTAAGGAAAATGTAACTAATGTTCAAGCTGAGACAGGTATTGATGATCAAAACAACAACAAAAACAAAACAACGGGATAATCAAAACAACAAAAAAATCAACAACAAAACAACAACCATACAATTGGATAATCAAAACAACAACAGAACGAAGAAAATTGAAGTTAATGACCCTCTCTCCAGCCTCCTGAATGAAGAAAATTGAACCAGTCTTCATCCCAGTTCTCTACATCTGCATGAAAATCATTTTTCTGAATGCGGCCTTTGGTAAGGGACTTCATCTTTGTCACAGATTTCTTCCCGGACAAGGTTGCTCCGGTCGATGATACAACTGATGTTGCAACATTTGGACCGTCCTTCTTCACTTTCTCGGCCACCTTTATGGCCACAAATTTTTTTGAGGAGGTGCTCATGTTGGAGTATTGCGCAGGTAGTATACAAATGAGCAAGATGGCCACAATCTTATAAGGAACAAACCCTTGGAAAAACAAGATTCCATATTCAAGAAGTAAGACGTTGAAAGACGTGATATCAGCCTTGGAAAAACACAACCGCCCACTCTACAATACTTCCTATGTCATTGAAACTTGTTTCTTGGAAAGTTGTTTTAGCAAAATAACATCAACCGCCCACTCTACAATACTTCCTATGTCATTGAAACTTGTTTCTTGGAAAGTTGTTTTAGCAAAATAACATCAACAACATATACAGAGTCACTTTTTCAAAACAAAAACATGTTTTTCATTCAAAATATGGTACAAGGACCAATTCCAAAATATATTAATGTTACAAGGAGTTAATTCAAAATAACATCAACAGTAGATACAACTGCATTCACCATTTCAGATAACCACAAAAAATCCCCCATGAAACAACCAAAACAATATTCAACAGAGTCATTTTTCTCTTCTCATTCACCAGCTTATTCTTCATCTTCGTTTTTTTACCATCTTCAATCGCCTTGACCATGACCACAATATCCTTCAACACTTCAGAGCAGTTACAACCACCTAAACATCTAACATCACTTGCTGGATTTCTTTCAAGCTCATCGTCCCAAATAAACAGCTTGCAACCGGACATTAATCCTGAATTTTGACACTTCCAAAATCGTCTTTTAGGGTTTTCCATTGAATTTGACATAAACATTTTCATGCTTCTATTGCAACCACACTCCGGTGCTTGATTATAATGAGAGTTTGCAGAAGAAATGGACGCCATTGATGTTGAAGGTAGAAGATGAAGAAAACAAGAAGAAGAAGAAAACGAGGCCAAATTTAGAAGGAAGAAGAAGAAAACAAATTTGAACTTTTTTTGGATTTGGTCCCTCTTTATGAAACGGTCCATTGACTTTTCCACGTGTGTTACACAAATTAATAAAGAAATGATAAAACAATATTCCAGATCAGCACCGTCTGCCAGCTAAGCTTTTTTTTAACGTTCACTTGACAGCAGAGACTATAACCAAATAGAAATGAAAATGTGGGAACTTGCACCGAAAAAAAAAGATTCAGGGACTAAAACCAAAAACTCGCCAACTTACGGGGACTAAAACACTATTTAAACCTTATATTTAATATACTACATCCGTTACAATTCATAAATTATTTTGGATATTTTACATAAATTGAAAAAGATAATTAATTTTGTATAAGAAATGGAGAAAATTCTTTTACACCGAAAACTAATTAACGACTTGTATTCCACAAAAAAACATACTTTAATTTTAAAAGTTTATTAATGTTTTGATAATTTGTTTATTTTTATTAAATGACAATTTAAAACTATTTTATACTCTCACTGCATATTCATTACACTCTAAAAAATAGATTATTTTTAAAAGTGTAAAAAGATATAAAAACAAAAATATTTCTAAAAAAGTAAAATAATATAACAATAGAATAGAAATAGTTTTAATTTTTTTTGGTAAAGGAAGGGCTAAGTTTCAAGAAGGAGAAATGAAATTTCTTAAATTTCATACTCGAATTGAACATCTTGCCACAGAGAACATGTTGGCAGATCCACTGACCAAAGGCTTAACTGTTGGTGTTTTTCAAATGCATGTAGCCAACATGGGTGTAGTTAAGTCATTTGATAATTTGGATTAGTGGGAGTCTGATTCTTGTATTTAATTATTGTAATGAGATATGTATAAGATGACGTCAATTTAATAATCATATCTCTTATAGCATTTCAGATGCTTGGACCATTATTGGATTACATATTTCTTCATTATATTATGTTAATTCATATTCATTATCGATATGTGAAATGTGAGTATTTAAAATGTGTGATTTGTTTCCCTATCGGATACAATTTATGCATTGTTAAATTTTGTGTCTTCTCACGTTATTTTGATGATAAATGATTGATATATTTGTTTATTATAATTGTTGTATTTTAATAATTAATTAAAGTCATCCAAGTGGGAGAATGTTAAAATTAGGGTTAATTATATGAAACCCCCCTGCCATTAGGGCGAGATTTGATATTGCCCCCCTGAAGTTTTTTTTTAAACCACCCCTTATAAAACCAAAAATCGGCTTTTACCACACCCTTTTACTGGTGTTGGTGACTGGACCTGCTGACTGTGTAATTAGGGTATGACTGGGCAAAGACCATTTCTTGGACCTCCTTACACTTTCCTCTTTTCCTCCAGCTCTCCAAGAACTCGTCTTCATTGACAACCCCTATGTCGTTTCACTTCTTGAACCTTTTCTCCGCAACCTCACCTCTCTCAAGAAACTCGTCTTGACCGGAAACGGTTTCTACGGTGAACTTCCGTTGCATATTAGTGGTTTTCATGATCTGGAAGAGCTTAGTCTTTCTAGAACAAATCTCTTCGGCGGGGTCCCGGCGAGCATCGGGATGCTGAAGAAATTGGAGATTCTTGATCTCAGTGATAACAACATCAAAAGGTGTGTCCCTGAATTGCTTGGAGATCTACTTATCTTGCTTGGAGAAGACAACAGAGAAATTACTGATTTATTTAGAGGCAACATTCACAATTCAAAGGATATTATTTAAAATATGAAAAAAAAATGAGATGAACCTGAAGAATCATAAAAATACCAGCCACCATACCAAATTTGTAACTTTGCATTTGATTGTTCTTAAATCCCAGGTCCTGTACACTAATGTTTGGCTGGTCCTCAAACTGTTCAGCAAAGAAGCTGCCTTGCCATTCAGTCATGATTTTCTCTGTTTTAACATAAACACATTTGCTTCGGATACCTCCTCTTGTTGCGATATAGTGATAAAATGGTCTGTGTGATTGGCAAAATTGGCAAAATGATCTTTTTGCAATACTGAAGGATAGCCCAATAGATTAAACAAAATGCCTCATTAAAGCAAATGCAATCATGTACAAAAACTAGAGGCTATGGTAATAATACGCCTGGGTTATTACAACTTACAGTTACTGAAATTATGTATATATTGCAACAGAGTTGACGCAGACAATAAGACATTCATGCACCTTAGACAATTTAAGAAACATGCTAATGATTTCATATAACATAAATCATAACTATGATCTTAGAAAACAAAAAATAACTGCAGTTTCTCATGTTGCCATTAATAAACAATGATACATGAAGTAACCAGAAACATATTAGGATCTGAGTAACCACACAAACAAATTACTTAACAATATCAATTGTCACTTAAAAGGAAAACAAGTAAAAATATTTAATATTTGTCAGCAACTTACTTAATATGTACTATGATTTGTAAAACATAAAGATCTACAAGGTAATATAGCCTTATTGCACAACGCTAACAATGCAAAGATATTTTATGGTGGAAAAAAAGTTTAAACAAAGCCACGACGGAGGGAGTTATATGGTGGAAAAAAAGAAAATAGCAGCTTATTAATATGAGGAAAAAGGAAGGTGAAGGGTGGGGTCCACGCATAAATTGGTCAATGACACATAGATTGGTCAATGACACATAAACAAAGGTGTAGTAAAAGAGTGTGGTAAAAATAGGTTTTTGATTTTATAAGGGGGAGTTCAAAAAAAAAAAACTTCAGGGGGGCAATATCAAATCTCGCCCTAATGGCAGGGGGGAATCGTATAATTAACCCTTAAAATTATTATGGATTTATTTTAATTAATTATTAAATATAATTATTATATCAACTAGTATTAATTTATTTAATAAATGAATATTGTATTGGGCTTAATTGTTGAATGACCCGTGATGAGTTGGGTCATTCTTTTGGATAGCCCACTGATAGGTCTCTTCCCTTATCTGGTGGTTATATATACTGACCATTCCATTGGGTCAGATATCAAGTGTAGCAATTTCATCAGAAAGAGGGCAGTAGCATTCTCAGTTTACACTCAAGCAAATGAATTCAACTATGACATGTACATGTTTTATTGCATTATTAATATTATAATAAATCGTACAATTATATCTGATGATTTGGATATACGATTAGTTTTTCATCAAATAGAACTTGCCCTTTCTGAATCTGAGTCAGACTTTAATCAAGAACCATATTTCATTTCAGTTGAATCAGTTTTTAAATTGATAATTAAGCTGGTTTGTGGCATTTTTGTATACAAAATTACAAATTTACATTATATTTTCAGTGAAAACACCGTGCAATAAGACATTACACATGATTTTTTTTAGGCTAACAACCTGTCCACTTACATCCCATGCCTTATTAGAGAATGAAAGACAAGAATGCTGCTTCAAGGAATTCATCTTTCCTTTCAGCAACTACCCGTGGTGGTGCGTTTTCAACATGAGTAGGCTATCTTCATGCCACCATAGTTATGAACACATATATTTTATATTTAATATACTCCATCCGTTACAATTCATAAATTATTTTGGACATTTTACATAAATTGAAAAAGATAATTAATTTTGTATAAGAAATGGAGAAAATTTTTTTACACCGAAAACTAATTAACGACTTGTATTCCACAAAAAAACATACTTTAATTTTAAAAGTTTATTAATGTTTTGATAATTCGTTTATTTTTATTAAATGACAATTTAAAACTATTTTATACTCTCACTGCATATTCATTACACTCTAAAAAATAGATTATTCTTAAAAGTGTAAAAAGATATAAAAAAAAAAAATTTCTAAAAAAGTAAAATAATATAACAACCAAGTTAGAATAGAAATAGTTTTAATTTTTTTTGGTAAAAGGTAGGGCTAAGTTTCAAGAAGGAGAAATGAAAATTCTTAAAATATCAAAGTACATTGAATGTCTAATAAAAAATAGGACATCTTCTCCAAAAATCAAGTCCTCCCCACTCATTGTCTCAAATTTAGCTAACTCATCTGTACTAATTAGCTAACAGAAATGGTTTTAAATTTGTTTATCGTGTTATTCGATTTTTTCGTTTTTATTTTTGCTTTCTTTGTCAATACTTTAATTTAATAAAAATTTTTATTGCTTGAAAAAGAGACTATATATAATAAATAAACACATATTTTCAAAATAAATATATACCATATTCCAAATAAAAACATCACCTATTTCATAAAAAATGTACGCATGCATTAAAATGAGGAGAGGAATTAGGCAAATTAAGTGTGTGAATAAGAATATAGAAGTGTGGTAAGTATCTGGGCCGGCCCATAAATATGATTACACTTGTTATGGTCAATACTATAAATACTCAAATGCAAGAATAGATATTAGGGTTTTGAAACTTTTTCTCGCAGCTCCAAAGAGTTTCATACCATTCATTCTACATCGCCGTTTTCAAAATCTGAATCTCAATACCAAAATCCAAGTACGTTTCTTTCTTTCGAATTATTCATCGATCCATACGATTTCATTTGAAATCTGTTTTTTATTTATATTAAATTTCTGATATCATCTTTTATCTTGCTATGTTTGGTTTTCTTGTATTTGCATGGTTTATAATAATAAGCTAATTGTAGTGTTTAATTTCATTGTTTCTGGTTACAAATCGTAATTTGTTTCTGTTATTAATATATAGTGATGTGATTTTCGATTTGTTTATTAGTGGTTTTGATTATGTTTTTTCATACCTCGTATGTTATATAGATTATGAACCCTAATAACTGTTTTTTTAAAAATATTTTTAAAATCACCTGTACTAACTTTAATGGCTTTTTATTTCTATATGCCGTTCTATAAAAATCAGAATTTATAAGATGATTTTTTAGTTAAAATGAGAAGCTTATTTAGTAAATTATTTTAGATAGTGTTGAATACATAGAAGACAAAAAAGTGATTTTTTTAGTTTTGTAACATTCACCAATCCGCTCTTGCTTGTTATGTTATTTGATTATCACTTATAGTTTAATCTCAAACTTGCAAATCTTATATGTGATGCTTTTTTTTTGTTAATCTCTTAACAATTGTGAATGTGTGTTAAAGTGGGATGAAATTACAGATTAAGTGATGTTTTTTTTCTGTTAATTGCTGAACAATTGTGTTTGTACTTGATTAGGATGGAGACAATATTGTAATGCATAATTTTGTTCCTATTTTTAACAATTGTGGATATGTTTATGTGTTTGTGATTGATTAGGGATGGAGTCACAGATTAAGCATGCTATTGTTGTGAAAGTTATGGGACGAACTGGATCAAGAGGACAGGTGACTCAGGTTAGAGTCAAGTTTTTGGATGATCAGAACCGTCACATTATGAGGAATGTGAAAGGACCAGTTAGGGAGGGAGATATTCTCACCCTGCTTGAATCTGAGAGAGAAGCAAGAAGACTCAGATAGATGAGTATGGTTATCTTGATGTTTTGCTACAAGTTTTAATGAACTATTACTTGTTATTTTTAGTAGTTAGTTTCTGGCAATTGTTTGTCTTTAAGTTTAAGTTAAAGATGTTCGGGTTGTTTTGGGTCTTTAAAACTGTCTCATGACTAAGTATTTTTTTTTTTCTAATGTTCTATTTGCTGTATTGAGACTATGTTATTGTGTTATTTTGATATAATTATGGAAAGTCTGATTTCCAATGTTCATTGATCATTTATCTTGTGTGATGTTCAATATGCTAGGTAAGATTATCATGCTTATGGTTAACTTTTATCAGTTAGTATTTCTAGGTATAGAAACATCTATTAGTAATTATGATGCGTTACTAATATTTAAACTCATTTCAGATTTTGGTTCTTTATTTAAAAATACTAATAATTTTGTAGTTCACTTAAAATTCTAAAATTTGAATTTAGGTTATGTAAGTTTTTTGGTTAATGATACCTCTAAATTTTCCGTTTTCATGTTTTCATTTTCGTACATTGTAAAATTACAGTACCATTGGTTTTAAAGATGTGTCTAAATTTATAATCCGGAAAGCTTATTTTAAATTCAATCAAGTTTTCTTTTTAATTTTAATTTTGCAGAGTATATGAGATTATAATTTTATATACAATGTATATTTGTCCAGAAAGAATCATTGCACATGATAACTTGAAATTTGAAAAAGTAAAATATAATTTGTATTATCATTATGAGCTTCATAACGTCTCATGTAAGATTAATTTAATTCACTCTCCAAAAGTTATATAGGGATTTTTGCTGTGGATAGTAGACCCAAACAATTACGAGAAAAGGACTATAATGCCGTGGTCCCACTTGGTCATTCACATTGAACGCTTTTCTTATTAGACCTTTCATATCTTGACTAGGCTTGGATCTTCCATATCTTGACTTTGGATCTTTCATTTCTTGATGAGTGTTTTTATTAGCTTAGATCTTTAATAGCTATCAAGTAGAGCTTTGTCGTAACAAATCTAACTTATTTTTGTTTGGTAGTTAAGAAGTTGTTATAAGGTAGTTACTAGATCTAACCGTTTACAACTCTAATAAGTGCTAAATAATTTAGCATCATGGGAGATTTGTGTAATTCTCTCCTCTATCAATGCAAAACTAGTTGTTCAATATTGTTCAATGGTGTTTTAGTTCAATTTTCATATAGGATCATCCACATGTGGCTTTATAACCACCACATTGCATAATCGCTTTTATTTCACAAATCTCAATTTGTTTCTCTCATATGCTTCAAATCTCAATAAAGGATATCAAAATGATACTCTCAATCCCTACTTCATGCATCCCAACAAAATTTTTGCACAGATGTTAGTTATTCCACTATTGAATGCAGAAAATTATCACTCTTGGTTGAGGTCCTTGACCATAGCTCTAAGATTCAAGAACAAACTATACTTCATCAATGGAACTTTACCTAGACCACCGAATGAAGACCATGATTCTATTGCACAGGGTTGATGCAACACCATGATCATGTCATTGTTAAATAATTTTGTTGAACTTGAGATTTCTTAAAGCATCTTGTGGATGGAAACGACATCAATCATATGGAAAGAGCTAAAAGACCAATTCCATAACGATGATGTGTTCATAATATCTGATATTAAAGAATAAATACAAGGCAATTCTTCTATTTTCTCTTATTACACAAAATTGAAAATTGCTATGGCAAGCATTAGATATAACTTTTGTCCCATTCCTGCATGTGAATGTACAATTTCTTGCATAATAAATAATAATTGATAAAATTCATAGTTACAAGGATTCAGATCAAGTTATCATATTCTTAAAATGACTGAATGATTAATATTCTGCTGTTAGATCTCAGATTATGTTAATGAATCCTCTTCTAAATATTTGCAAAGTTTATTCTTTACTAGGCCAATAAGACAAATTGTCTCGTCCATAGATGAATCAAACTACTAGCTTTTCCAAATTGTCAATATCAGCAGATATACTACTTTTTTTTTTCGTGGGAAGAATATCAGAGGAGGTAGATCTTTCAATATATCATATTGACTTATTTGAGCATGATCATGCATTTTACAGTCATAATTGCTCAAGTGATCTATAAATATTACTTTCGTATATGTAGAATGTGCAAATATCATATAAACCACTCACGTTCCTCTGCATGATTTGTAGAGTATCCATCAACCACATTTATGGTCATCCTATTACGGATAATGTTTGATTGACAATAAAGTACTCAACTTAACATTTGAAGTCCATAGTGGTTTCAGGTCGAATGATGATATAAACCACAATCACTATGATAATAACTTGTAACACTTACATAACATACTATATAATATTTTTTATGGCAGATCAATCCAAAATAAATATTACTTATAATATTTATACATCTGTGAAGACTTGATATTTCATATCCTTGACCCATGAAATATAGTCATCAATCTACTCACAATAATAATCTCTATGCATAATTGTTCTCATATATGATAATAAAACTTAACTACATATATTTCAGGCTAAATACTGTTTTTTCCCTTATCTATACCTCTTGATCCAATTTGGTCACTTATCTTTTAAAACGACTAATTTGATCCTTTACTTATTCAAAAGCTGCCACGTTTGTCCTTTCTGCTAAATCTGTTAGTCAATGTCAAACATACTAGCCACTTCACGCATAACTGACCCAGACGAAAAGATTAAATTAATAAATATATGATTGTTTAAAGGGAGTTAGAATCTACTCCATTTATATGATTGTCCTATTATCCAATTCTTTTAACAAATACAAGACACATGACCACAAACACTTTTAACGGTTGTGATTATAACACTAAAATTAAATATGCCCGCCGGTCTCAAATATAAACAATTTTTTTTCAATGGTCTTAAATATAAGCAAATATCATCCATAATTATTATATTTAATGTCATTATTTCAAATGTACTCCTACTTTTTTCTTCACATTTTTATGTTTTAAAAAATTTTTAAGATAAAAAGTAGGGGTAAAATTAAAAAGGGTCACCGCATTATCTTCTCTGTACGGTTCGGTTTTTACAATTCCACTAGAGTCACATTATATATCAACCATTTATTTTCACACGTCTACTTTTTTTCTTCTTAAAAAACAAAAAATAAATAAAATATCCAATGAAGATATAATATTTGTTTTTATTAAAGATTTAATTAATGTGTACCAAATTATTAATTTAAAAATAAAAAAATATATAGAGTAGTTAGTTTACTTTTATTTTTTATTGAAATTAATTTTTTTATTAAAAAGGGTGAGTATTAAATATTTGAAGCAAATTTTTAATAACATGTCTATATGTAAGTAAAAAGATGAAAGAAACTGGTTTTTAAAAGAGTTCAAATTATAAAATTGGTTTATAATTGGAAACTGATTATAAATTAGTTTATAAACACAAACCGGTTCTAAACTAGTTTTAAACTGAATTGAAATCATTTTAGCAGTTAACCATATTTTTATTGAAATAGTTACTGTAAACTGAATTGAATCATAAATATGATTTGGTTCAGTGCAGTTCATGAACCACGAACACCCCTACTTCACTTATTCTTATTATAAACCATTAAGATTTAAAAAAAAAAATACTAAAATACACACATAAAATAGAACATGGAATCACTTGTTATTTTAAACCATTAAGATTTTACAAAAAATACTAAAATAAACACATAAAATAGAAAAAATTTACCTCATACCCGTCGTTTTATCCCTATACCCTTATATTTTATAAAAAAATATCAATTTTATTCTTCTATATTTTTAACTAATTTATGATTCTATTTTTTAAATATTTTTTAAATTTTATTTTGAATACCAGAAGACTTTCCAAAATAGTTCCAGTACACAAAATAAAAGTTAAAAAAATGTTTTATAAAATGACTACAAAAACTCTTTTGTAAAGTCTTCCAATACACAAATTGATAACCGGAACTCTTTTGCAAAGTCTTCCGGTACACAAAATAAAAGTTAAAAAATATTCCAAAAAATGACTACCGGAACTCTTTTGCAAAGTCTTCCGATACACAAAAAATAACTACGGGAACTCTTTTGCAAAGTCTTCCGATACGCACAAGAAAAGTTTAAAAAATAACTACCAGAATTCTTTTGTAAAGTCTCCCGGTACACAAAAATTGACTATCGAAACTCTTTTGCAAAGTTTTTGGGTACACAAAAAATAAGTTAAAAAATGACTACCAGAACTCTTTTGCAAATTCTTTCGATGCACAAAATAAAATTTAAAAAATATTTAAAAAATAAAATAATAAATTAGTTCAAAATATAAATGGCAAAATTGATATTTTTTATAAAATGTAGAGGTATAAGAATAAAAGTAGGGATATGAGGTAAAATTTTCATAAAATAGAGCATGAAATCACTTGTTCTTATTCTAAATCATTAAGATTTTACAAAAATACTAAAATAGACACATAAAATAGAGCATGAATCACTTATTCTTATTCTAAACCATTAAGATTTTACAAAAATTACTAAAATAAACACAAAAATTAGAGCATAAAAGATTTGAACCAACACCCTCATGTCGCACCACTATCACTATGAAGCTTTCATTTAATGGGGAGCATTGTAGATAGACATACATTTAAGGAAAAGTTTTAGGAATAACAAATGTGAGTAGTGTGAGGAAGTTTCACATTGGTTATAAATGTGGAGACTTGAGCATTTATAAGTGAGTCGGAGGTGTCCACACACCTATTTACAATGATATCAGAGTCTGGTTTGAGTGAAGGGACCAACTCACTTATATTAAAATTCTGGTAGGAGGTGTCCCGTTGAAAAGTGACAATGGCAGTACAAGTGTATGTGAATAAATGAAGCTTCCACTTAAGAGGGAGCATTGTAGATATACATACATTTGAGAAAAAGTGTTGAGAATAACAAGTGTGAGTAGTGTGGGGAAGTTCCACATTGGTTAGAAATGTGGAGACTTGAGCATTTATAAGTGGGAGAGTCCATACACCTATTTACCTAAAGATTTTGGTTGAGTATGTGATGTGTCTCTCAGAAAGGTGTATGTATGTGGATAAATGAAACTTCCACTTAAGGGGGAGCATTGTAGATAAACTTACATTTGAGTGAAAGTGTTGAGAATAACAAGTGTGAGTAGTGTGGGAAAGTTCCACATTGGTTATAAATATGGAGACTTGAACATTTATAAGTGGAAGAATCCATACACTTATTTACCTTAAGATTTTGGTCGAGTATTGCGCGTGTCTCTCACAATGGTGTGTTGCTCTTAAAAAAATCACAAAGTTAAAACACTCTCTCGTGTTAATTTCTGAGTGAGCAATGTACACTTTAGGGCTTTTCTTTAAGAGTAACACACCTTTATGAGAGACACATCACATACTCACCCAAAACTTTAAGGTGATAAGTGTGTGGGTTAAGATAATAGATATATGAGTTCTTCCATTTATAAAGGCTAAAATTTCCACATTTTTAATCAATATAGATCGTCCCCATACTACTCGCACTTATTATTCTGAATATTTACTTTATTAATATAAGACTACATATATCACCGTCTTCTCTTTTCAATCCATACCATTTTTATTGAATCAATTACATGAATCCCAAAACTAAAAAAAAAAGAAAAGGAAAACAATTTGGGAAATAGAGAATCGTGATTGAATAGAGAGTCGTGTTTCAATTAGTTTATGCTAGGTGAAGACATTATTGGGAGGAGGTTTGTGGTTCAATAAACTTGTTTTATTTGTTTGTTTCTTAATATAAAACTTGTTTTCAAACATTTAATCTGTTGAAATATTATATTAGATTTGATTAGATTTAATATTTAAATATAATCCAAGTTATGTTAGTCTAAACCCAATTAGGGTTGTATATAAATAGTCATAGTTTGTATCATTATTTACACAAGGGTTAAATACACAAACCCCTCTGTAATGTTAGCGAGTTCTCATTTTAGCCTCTGGTAAAGTTTTTTTTTTTAAAAATCCCCTCATCTTAGTTAGATTCCCTCACTTAGGCCCCTGATTGCTATATTACAGCAAAAATTCTTTCATATTGCCTGCGTGTCAGTCCACGTGGTATATTTTTTTAATTTTTTTAATTTTATTTTTCGTTTTTTTTTATTTTTTAATTTTTTTTAATTTTTTAATTTTTTTTAAAATAAAAAAAATAAAAAAAGGCAAAATACCCTTTTTGGTCCTTTAACTTTACCTCGGGGTTCATTTCGATCCCTTAACTTTAAAAGTGTCATTTTGGTCTCTCAACTCTTCAAAACGTTTCATATTAGTCCTTTTGCCTTATTAGCGATGAATTTAGCGACTGATTTTTGATTTTTTCCGTCGCTAATAAGACAAAAATGACTAATATGGAACGTTTTGAAGAGTTAAGGGACCAATATGACACTTTTTAAAGTTAAGGGACCAAAATGAACCCCGAGATAAAGTTAAAGGATCAAAAAGAGTATTTTGCCTAAAAAAAATATAAAAAAAAAACAAAAAAAAAAACAAAAAAATAAAAAACAAAAAATAAAAAAAATAAAAAAATAAATAAATAAAAAAATAAAAAAAATGCCACGTGGACTGCCACGCAAACAATATGAAAGAATCTTTGCTGCAATATAGCAATCAGGGGCCTAAGTGAAGGAATCTGAGTATTACGAGGGGGGTTTTAAAAAAAAAATTACAGGGGCTAAAATGAGAACTCGCTAACATTACAGGGGGGTTTGTATATTTAACCCTTTACATAATTTAATAATACAATCCTTATTTCCTTATTCTCTTTCTATTCTCTCATTACTAAAAGTGCCTCACGCACTAACAAATTGATATCCAGAGCTTCCGGTTATTGTTCTTGATCGAGTTTTCAAGAACTTCATGTCAGAGATCGTGTTTCTAGGGCAAGTGAATCAACCGCTGCGAAGATGACTGGTGATAAGAGCATTCTGAATTCCCTTCCAATGCTTGACGACAAGACTTGGATCCGATGGAAAAAACAGATGCAATCCTTATTTGCCTTCCATGATACCCTAGAAGTGGTTACTGGCGGCGTTCCTATATTGGCGAAAAATGCAACCGAAGAACAGAAAAAAGCCCACAACGAAGTCAAGAAGAAAGATTGCAAGGCTGCTTATTGCATTCAGACGGCGGTCGATGCTGCTAACTTCGACAGAATCTCTCATGCTGAAACACTGAAGGAGGCATGGAATATTCTGGTGAAGTATTATGAAGGAGATGAGAAAGTCAAGGTTGTCAAGTTGCAAACCTTGCGTCGACAATATGAGTTGTTGTCGATGGGAGAAGACGAGAAAGTTGCAGAATATATGTCGAAGGTTCAAAAACTCGTCCATCTCTTGAAGGGTTATGGCGAAACCATAACTGATAAGATGATAGTTGAGAAGGTAATGAGAACGTTGACCTCTCACTTTGATCACGTTATCGTAGCTATTCAAGAATCCAACAATCTTGAAACCCTAAAAGTAGAAGATTTGGTTGGTTCATTGGAGGCGCATGAGATGAGGATTGTTGAAAGAAAGGGAGTTCAGAATTCGATACAAGCACTGCACGCTCAGTCATGGAAAAGGAATGGTGGTTCCAACAAATTCAAAGGCAAAGTCGACAAGACTCAAGGAAAGAAGTCTTGGTCGAACCCTCACAAGAATCAGGTAGAAGATAGAGCTTTTGAATCCTCGAAAAGAGGAGGAGGAAACTATCGAAAGGACAAAGAAGATAAGAAAGGTATGCAATGTTATAACTGTGAAAATTGGGGTCATTTGGCAAAAAATTGTTGGTACAGGAAAGACAATGGATCGAAAAAAAGCAAGGACGAAGGAGCGAACCTTGCACGCCAAGATTCAGATGATTCTGAAGGTGGTATGGTGGTTATGGTTGCAGTGGCAGATAACCATGTCGAATCCAAGATATGGTTCCTCGACTCAGGCTGCTCAAATCACATGACTAGTCGAAAGGAGTGGTTGGCAGAGTTTGACGAGTCGAAGAAGAGCAAGGTAAAACTTGCTGATAACAGTTCGTTGCAAGCAGAAGGTACTGGAAACATAGTTTTTCAACTGAGTAATGGAGCGAAAGCTATGATTAGAGATGTGTTCTATGTACCTGGAATGAAGTGCAACCTGTTAAGTGTCGGACAACTGGTCGAAAAAGGCTTCTCAGTTGTCATGAAAGATGGAGTCTTGAAATTGTTCGACACCCAGCACAATTTGGTCTTGAAATCTCCGTTGTCGAAGAACATGACGTTTAAGACCATGATCAGTTCGACTGAAGTACAATGTCTAAAAACAGTTGTCGACCACAGGGATAGTTGGTTGTGGCATTTGAGATTTGGACATTTGAACTTTCGATCACTCAATCAGTTGATTACTCAAGATATGGTATCTGGTATTCCAAGTCTTGAGATGCCTGACAAACACTGTGAAGGTTGTTTAGTCGGAAAGCAATCCAGAAATTCTTTCGTTTTGACTATGCCAATAAGATCATCCTGCATAATCGAAGTTGTACATTCAGATGTATGTGGTCCGTTCGAAGAACATACTAATGGTGGAAACATATATTTTGTTTTGTTTGTCAATGAGTTTAGTCAAAAGCTGTGGATCTATGTGATCAAGAGAAAGGATGAAGTATTTGAAATCTTTAAGAGATTCAAGATGCTTGTCGAAAACCAGAGTGAGAAGAGGATCAAAATTCTGTGAACCGATGGAGGAGGCAAATACACTTCGAAGATGTTTGAAAAATTCTGTGCAGAACATGGTGTTGATCATGAGGTAACTGCTCCTTATACTCCTCAACATAATGGAATTGCTGAAAGAAGAAACAGAACCATATTGGATATGGCGAGATGTATGCTCAAGCAGAAGAATTTTCCAAAATCTTTAGGGGTGAAGCTGTTTCGACTGCAGTTTATATCCTGAACAGGTGCCCTACCAAGAAATTGAAGAACAAGGTTCCTGAAGAAGTGTGAAGTGGCAAACGACCATCAGTGAGTCATCTGAAGGTGTTTGGCTCTATGTGTTACAAGCATGTTCCTGATGCAAGAAGAAGGAAGCTTGATGACAAGAGTGAACCTATGGTTCTAGTAGGATATCATAAGACTGGTGCATACAAGCTATTCAATCTAATTAATGAGAAGATTGTGTTGATTCGAGATATTGTGATTGGTGAAAATTCTGTCTGGGATTGGAATTCTAGTAATTCAATTAACAAGCCATTGATGAGCTCTGGTTTCGACGAAGAAACTGATGAAGTCGAAGTTGAAGGAATTACTGAGAATCCAGTCGAAGTCGAAGTAGAAGCAGTTGCTGACATTCCCGACACAGAGGTTGTGGCTGAAACAAGCCAAATACCTCGGTGAAATAGAGTTCCTCCAACAATACTTCATGATTATGAAGTGACTGGTGATGATGAAGTCACACCAGATGGAGAATTAGTTCATTTTGCTTTACTTGCAGGTGCTGAACCAATCAACCATAACGAAGCTTTAAAAATTCAACAGTGGAAGTTAGCTATGGTTGAAGAGTTACAGGAAATCGAAAGAAACAAAACATGGGAGTTAGTCGAATTGCCAGCACATACAAAAGTTATCGAAGTAAAGTGGATGTTCAAGTTGAAACGCAATGCTGATGGGTCGATAGCAAGACATAAAGCAAGATTAGTAGCTCGAGGGTTTCTTCAAAGAGAAGGACTTGACTACTCTGAAGTATTTGCTCTAGTAGCAAGACTGGAGACTGTTCGACTAGTGGTAGCATTGGCATGTAACCAAGGTTTGTCAACATTTCACTTAGATGTGAAGTCCGCATTTCTGAATGGTCCGTTAGACGAAGAGGTCTATGTCACACAACCTCCTGGGTTTGTGATTCAGATGGAAGCGAGTAAAGTATATAAGTTGCACAAAACGCTCTATGGCCTCGAGCAGGCACTTAGGGCATGAAACAAGAAGATCGACTCATACTTAGTCGAATTGGGATTTGTCAAATGCAAGTCTGAGTATGGTGTCTATGTTAAGGTTGTAGCACAAGATATAACAATCATATGTTTATATGTCGATGACTTGTTGGTAACTGGAAATAGCTTGGAAAACTTGTCGAAGTTCAAAGAGCTGATGATGAAGGAATTTGAAATGTCGGATCTGGGAAAATTGTCTTATTTCCTAGGCATAGAATTTCAAATGCTGAAGCAAGGTATAGTGCTATATCAAAGGAAGTATGTCAAAGAGATACTCAAGAGATTCATAATGGATGATTCGAATCCTGCATCCTCACCTGTCGAACCAAACTTGAAGTTGGAGAAGCATAGAGAGGAAGACAAAGTTGATGTAACTTTGTTCAAACAAATAGTTAGATCTCTGAGATATGTGTGCGACAATCGACCTGATATAGGTTTCGCAGTCGGATTAGTGAGCAAATTCATGGGTGAACCAAGAGTGTCACACATGAAAGTTGCAAGAAGAATTATGAGATACTTAAAAGGAACAACAAATTTTGAAATTCTATTTCGATGAGATTCTGAAGGCATATGAGCAATGGTTAATTGCTTTTCAGATGCCGATTGGTGTGGAGATAAAGAAGATCGAAGAAGTACAACTGGCTATTTCTTTCAAGTATTTGGTGCCCCAATCTCATGGTGTTCGAAGAAGCAACCTGTGATGGCGTTGTCATCGTGTGAAGCAGAATATATAGCAGGATCCTATGATGCATGTCAAGCAATTTGGATCAAATCAGTACTTGAAGAAATTGAGGTCGAAGTGAATAAATCTCTTGTGTTGCAAATCGACAACAAGTCAACCATAAATCTGGCGAAGAAATCAGTTATGCATGGAAGAAGTAAGCATATCGAGCCAAATTTCACTTCTTGAGGGAAAAGGTAAATCGAAGTGAACTTGAAGTTAGGCATTGCTCAAGTGAAGCACAGTTGGGCGACATTTTCACCAAAGGATTAAAGATCGACAGATTCCTGAATTTGAGAAAGAAATTAGGAATAGTTCAGATCGACTATGACTAGCGTAGGCTCGACAACTTGGATTATGAGGGTGTGTTGAAATATTATATTAGATTTGATTATATTTAATATTTTAAATATAATCCAAGTTGTGTTAGTCCAAACCCAATTAGGGTTGTATATAAATAGTCTTAGTTTGTATCATTATTTACACAATTTAATAATATAATCCTTATTTCCTTATTCTCTCCTTATTCTCTCCTCACTAAAAGTGTCTCACGCACTAATAAAATCTAGACCATTGAAATTTTTAGCTGTCATCTGTCAAACATTTGAGAATGAAACTATAAGACTCTTACGTATACGAGTCTAAACAAGTACAATTTGAAACCATAAGATTTTCAGAAGAATAATAAACCTAAGATATATTTGGAAAATGTGAGGATTGTTGGATATTTGAAAAATATTAATTTGGAGTGTTTAAGTATGTGCAACTATATTTGATCCAAAAAAAAAGTATGTGAAACTATATAGTTAATGGCCTAGCGGTTGTGTTACATACATCATATGTGTGTGTGGTTTGAATTCAAATCATGGCTTTGGACTTTTCACGCTTTGATTGTTTTAATTATTAACTAAAAAAGACAAAAATTGAAAATATGCATTTCTTTAATTTTCTAGTCCGCAGGAAAAATAAAAAAAAATATTTTATAAAATATCGCTAGTTAATAATATGTTTGATATGAATGTGAGATTTATATTACAGTTTTAAAAGTATTTGAAAGAGAATTTTATTGTATGTTGAATATGTAATTTCACACATAAAAGAGAGGTGAATTGTGGGGGTTTGAAAAATAATTGTGGTTGAGGATAAACCTATAAAAACCTCAACAATAGTTTGTATAAAGGTTCGTGAACTTAACCTTCAAAAACTCAAAGTTATAGTCAAGCTCTCAAGAAGATTTCTTTGGAACAAGACTAAACCAATATTCGGCCAAACCTGTATAAATATCTGATACAATCTCTCTAACCCTATTCCTTTAATTTCTGCAATTTACTTTCATTATTTTATTTCTACTGCAATTCACTCAAACTAAATTACAAATCCGATCTTGAGGACCTAAAGGAAAAATTGATACTACACCCATAATCATTGCTTCTGATTGGAAACTTGATTTTGAACTAATGTGTGATGCAAGTGATCATGCAGTTGGTGCAGTTCTTGGTCAAAGAAAGACAAATCTTTTTCATGTTATACACTATGTGAGCAAAGTCTTAAATGAGGCTAAAATTAATTATGCTACTACTGAAAAAGAGTTGTTTGCTATAGTGTATACATTAGAGAAATTTAGGTCTTATCTCATTGGTTAAAAGGTTGTTGTTTATACTGACCATGCAACAATAAAATACATTCTCACCAAACCGGACTCAAAGCAGAGGCTGTCGCGGTGAGAATTGGATACCAAGTTATTATATTAACTTGAATCACATTTCTTTTATTTCACCACCGTCTTTGATTTATCCAAGGGAAGAAAGAAAGATCGAATATCCACAATGCAATGCAAATGCACTAAGATTCTAGAGTTCGAGGGTTGGTTATACCTAGGGAAGGTGTTAGCACCCTAGATATCTGTAGTACTCTACAGGAACCTCTTGTTTTATTATGTTATTTGTTTTTTTTGCTAAGGGTTTAAGGGTAGGTGACCTAGAATTCTATTCCTAAGTGTGCTCGACAAGATATCGCATCTTGTGCCTACATATCCTGTCAGGAGGGAATCAGAGCACTTGTAGTTCCTTCTTAAGGATACTAAAATGTTTTAAAGGTTTAGGAGAGAATATGAGTCATCATCTTAAGAAAACCACCACAGTTTTTGAAAATGTTTGTATTTTGTGGGGTATGGGATTGTATGTCCCTTCTTTGAGATGATTAACATCTAATTCTCTTGTGTGGATAATTTGGTGGGCTAAAGTTTGATTTTAAATCAAAATTGAGGGGGGACTAACCTAAGAAATATATCCTAAGTTGTATAATTGACTTATCTTAAGGTGTCGATTATGAGATGCAAATGATGTGCACCATGCACGATAACGTGCTTATCATGCATGGGATTTTCCCTTGGATATTAATGCGATTAATTATTAGAATGTTTTAAGCGAGGGTGCTAGCAAAGTGGGCTAGTCTTGTGTCTAGTGACCAAAAGGTTGAATGTGACGTCTAAAGGCGATCGACTTACATAGGTAGAAAATTGGCTCGACGTTGGATCGAGAGTTTTTTTTATTTTTGAAAGGTTTTGAGAATAATAATAAAAGCAAACATACACATACATCAAGCAGAAAAATAAACATGCAAGGACATGAGCAAGAAAAGCAAGGTGTCAATCACACACAAACGGACACTAAAAAACGAGGGATTCTAAAAGGGACCGACCTATTAAGAGTTGATTAGTTTGAAGTTACCGATGAAAGATTGTTCTATCATGTTTAGAGATTAATATTAATAAGACGTTAAAGGTTTTCATATTAAAAGGTTTAATTATTTTAAAAGTTTTATTATTATTTTAGTTTTAAAGTTATGTTAAAAAGTTAATTCGAAAAAGTTATTAAAGAGTTTTCAAATTAATTTAGAAAAGATTTTAATTTTAGTATTTTTAAGAGTTTTTATTATTATTTAATTTAACAGTTATATTAAAATGTTAATAAAGTTTTCTTATAAAAAAGATTTTAATTTAGTATTTTAAAGATTTTTATTAAAGACTTTTCTTATTAATTAAAAGGTTGATTTTAATGTTTTAATAAAAGAGAAAAAGGGTTTTATTATTTAAAAATACGTGAAAGATTTTATTAAAAAGTTTTATAAAAAGTACTTATTATTTTTTAGGTTATGTTTTATTATATAAAAGAAAAAAAAAAGAAATGATATTTTAAATAAAAGAGGAATTATATTTTAAAAAGGTTATATTAAAAGTTCTACATTTTTAAGATTAGTTATGATCGTACCTGGATCAGACAGTTGATAGTGGTCAACGACGTCTGGAACGGCAGCTCCGGTGACGGTGAGAGACGACCGGGGGGGGGGGGGGGGTGGTGTACCTGCAAGGTACTCCGACGCTCAAGTGAGAGAGTGTACAGAATATCAGCAAATACAGAAAGTGTGAATGGTAAGAAGAAAGTGTCTCACCTGACCCTCTCAAATGAGAGGGTATTTATAGAGAGCCCCCAGCGCGGGGCCACCGGTTACCTGCAATGGGCTGGATCAACTAGGCCCACTCCAAGTAACTGCTAGGGCTTACGTGTAGTAGTGAAGACCAGCACGTGGTCTTCGCCCTAGAGTAACTGCTCCGAGATTTCCAGAGGTAGGGCAGACCGAATCCTTCAAACGTGGGAGGTTACTTGGAACGTGTCCACGTGGCACGGACCGTTGGGTACTCCTCGCGGGGAGGAGCCTTCTGTGTCGGGGAGAGATGAAGCCCGTAGAATGGACATGGCCTCGCGGGGAGGAATCGTGTCCGTCGAGGAGGGATGTGTAGCATTCTCGCAGGGAGAAGCTAATCCGTCGGGGAGGCACATCTCAGCAGGGTGTGATGTCCTCCTTTCCTATTGTCCCACGCGCCTGACGCTGCCTAAGTGTCCGACGCTGCCCAAGTGCCCGACGAAACTGTGGCTTGCACGTGGCAGTCACGTGTCTTGCAGAAGGACCTTATTGGGCCTTCCCAGGCTGCATGGGTTGGGCCTGCTCGACTGTTGGCCAGCCTCGGCCCAGTCCAGAACAGGAGCCCCCCAAGTCGTTGCTCTGAGATGTCAGAGTAATGACTTAAGGGTTACTGGCATGTCGGGGATACGCCAGGAGAGGGACCGAGGAGGCCATTCTCGTGGTCGACGTCCATATGGTCGGGCATAGGACAGTTGTGTCTGGTCGTGTAGGTGGGGAGACGAGGGGTTTCAGATTCGAAAGGCTGAGGAAAATTGAAAGGGCACGCGTGGGAGGAGGAACGGCTGCATGCGTGCCACGTGTCGTCTGTCATTATTGCCTAGGGAGGCTGGCTAGTGTAGTGCACTCAAGTGCCCTATGTCCCTCGAGTTCCACGAGAACCATTATAAAAACTCCTCCCCTCGCTCATTTCTCCCTTTTCCGTTTCTCTCTCAACACTCTTTCTCCTTCTCTCTCTATCCTCTACAGCAGCCGTTCGCCGCCGTCAACCGCCGGGAACTCCGCGCCAGAAACCTAAACCGCCGCCTATAAGGTATTTGCTCAAAAACTGGCCTTTTTCTTGCATTTTTCTTTGATTTTAACTAGTGTATAGCATTTCCTTGGCGAACTGGTGAAGTTCCCATGAGAAACGAAAGGGTTCTTGGCGAATACGGTGGGAATCCCTTGTTGTTTAGAGAGGAAGTGTTAAGAACTTTTCTCGCTTTCGTTGAATGTCTCGGGGACCAGGGATGAACATCTCGGGGACGCGTTAAATGTCTCGGGGACCCAAGCGTTTACTCTTTTCGTTAGCATTACGGGGACAAAAGGGGGCAGAATTTTCCGGGGAGGCAGTGAGCTCCCCGGTGAACATGTTGATCCTCAGCCGGTTATGTCGGGGAACCGAGAGAGCCTTGCCCCTTCCTCGCCCGTTCGCTTGAACAACGGTGGAGGGGTGAATTTGATATGACCCATCGAATTCACCGTTTCCTTCAGCTTTTCAGGTAAATGGACGATTTGGCTGCGAAAGTGGCCGTAGAATCCTTCGAAGAAGACGACCAACCCGAATCTCCTATGGCTCATATGGCTTTTGCACAGGAGCGCCCGCTCGAGGAGTGGGTCTGCGATGAAGCCCTGGAGATGTCGTCCATCTTTGTCTTCAAAGACGTGGACGACGCGTTCTGCACCGTCGAGCATAGGCTCATCGGGTCTGACAAATCCTGGAAGGTTTTCCGCCCAGAGGAGCATCATCGGATATGTTCGCCTTAATGGGGAATGCGCATCCCGTTATATGAATTCATGTTCGACAAGGCGGGGTAGAGACTGCCCTTCACAGACTTACAAGAGGGGATCTTCGCCTGGTTGAAGCTGGCCCCATCGCAGATTCACCCGAACTCGCTGGCCTTCATCCGGGCCTTCGAGCTCATTTGTAAGCACTTAAAAATCATTCCGACAGTGTCTCTCTTCTTTCGGATATTCCATCTTCAAAGGTCGTCGGCCGGTGGACGACACGGATGGGTGTCCTTCAAGCAAAGCAAAGCTCTATTCCATACGTATTTAGATTCCGTCCGGGACTTCAAGTTCCGCTACTACTTCGTGAAGCCGGTCACCCTCGGGGCCATCCACTCGCTGTACCGGAGGGTTACTCGTAAAGTCGACGGTCGCTTCGAGGAGGTTCTGGAGCCGAAGTTCCCCCTGTACTGGAAGGAGCAACACTTCAAGAAGGGAGTTGACAAATACAAGGTGAAACATAATCAGTTGGACATCGACGACCAGGCAGCTTATGATAAAATCGTCACTTTCATCGAGAGCTTCAATGAAGCCCGGTACGAAACGCTGGGTGGCGAGCCTATAACGGGAGCAGACGGGCAGGTGATGAAGCAACGTCGCTTGATCAATACCCGTGTTTTGCTCGAGACCTTCTCTGATGAAGAAGCAGACGAGCTGTTAGGTGGTGAAAATATCCTTGATCTAAGCCTTCCCCGTGTCTGTATACCTTGCCTTACTAATGTTTTCTTTCTTTTTGCAGGAAAAATGGCTAGAGCTGAGGAGAGACTCAAGAAGTTGAAGGCGAAGAGGGCTCGGGAAGAGCAGGCCCGGGGAGAGGCATCTCGTTCAAAGGGTCAAGATGTTGCTCCTTCTGGGGTCATGCCTGAGGGTGTTTCCCCTGCTGCGATGCCCGAACGTTCCAGCCAATCCCAGCCTGCTGCGACTGTGTCGGGGATTTCAGATAGGCAGACACCTCCTGCTGGGAGCCAGTCTCTGGGTACTTGAGGGACGCCGAAACAACAACGGGTTTCGAACGCGGAGATCGTCGACCTGGCCCATGAAGAAAGTCCCCCACCTCCTTCAAGCTTCGAACTCCCACCCTGCCATTTCAAACCCCGCTTCTTCTCTGAAGTCATCTATCCTCGCGTCCCTCCCTCTGAAATCCAAGCTGTGCTGGGGACCGCTGCGGAAGCGAGGAGGAAAACGATCTTTGAGGACCTGTCTGCCGTCATGCGGCTCTGCTCGACTGCTATTGTCCTGAACGATGAAACCCGCCCCGCTGCTGAACTTTCTCGACTGCAAGAAAAGCTTGAGACCTTGGATGCTGAGCTGCTAGACCCGCGGAAAGAGTTGAAGGAATGCAGGGACCTTAATAAAGAACAGAACGAGCAGCAGCAGCGGGCGGAGGCAAAGCTGAAGGAAGCCGAGGAAACGGAGAAAGGTCATCTTGCCCGGATCACCGAGCTGGAGGCAGAGGAGAAGCGGCTCAAGGAGAGGGTTGCCGAGTTAGAGGATGCTGTTCGGCCGGCTGAAGGCGAAACTGAAAAGGATAGGCTCCTAACCACTCGAGCAGTGCTGGTGGCCCAACTCAGGAGACTCGAGCAGGATCTACGGCTAGCCGAGGATGATGCTCTTGAAACTGCGGGCATAGGGTTCCGAAATGCAGTGGCGCAACTTCGGATCCTAAATCCCGGCCTGGTGACCGACGGGGCTGATGCTGACTGCGAGGTGGTCGATGGCCGGATAGTGCTGCCCGGGCAAGAAGGAAATGCCAACGAAGGGGGTGGGCTAGACGCCGCTGAGACTGCTGCAGAGTAGGAATATAGTTTGCTTGGCCTGCGTGCCATTTTGTTGTTTTTGCCCGCATGTGGGCTTATTTGATTTAATACTCGTACAATGGTAGTTTTTGCCCGGCTTGTGGGCTTATTGATGTAATATTCGTACAATGGGCTTTGCCCGATTCTAATACTTCGCTTTGCCTCTTTATTAATTTTGCTTGTGTGTGATACTTTATACATTACTTATTTTTGCCTAAGTAGTTGAGATCGCTGGCGCCTTGGGAGTTTGCTCGACTTTGATGATCCTCGACTACGAAGAGAGCTGGTCGATTGGCCGGGGTCGTACTCCAACCTTCAATGAGGCTAAGACGTCGGTCGAGGTCTTAGCTTCGTGGCGTGAACTTCCCATCGCGAGCTGGGTGTTCTGCCTATTTGGTACGTCGACGACGGAGCTCGGTTGAGGCCTCCTCGTCGGGCCAAAAAGTCTCACGCACACACCTTGTGGTTTTTGGCCGTCGTGTGTTATATAGAGGTGTCACACATGTACCGTTGCACGCCCCTGTGGTCGCGACGTCGTAATGTCCCGGTCATGTACCGTCGCACATGTACCGTCGTGTGTTAACGGAATGCTGACTGCTCTCTCCCGTTTCGTAGCCAAATCTGCTCAGTACGCACTCCCCTTTTTCAAGCTTCTCCGACAGAAGGCGACTTTTGAATGGAGTGAAGAATGCGAACAAGCCCTCCTCCATCTAAAATAAGTCTTGTCACAACCCCGGTCTTGTCCTGACCGGATACCGGGGAAACACTTTTCTTGTACCTGGGCGTCACCGGCGAAGCGGTGAGTGCTGTCCTTATACGGGAGACCCCCGACGGACAAAAATCGATTTATTTCACGAGCAGAGCTCTTCAGGGCCCCGAGCTCAGATACCAACAGATTAAAAAGGTCGCCTTGGCCCTCGTGTCTGCAGCCATAAGATTACGTCATTACTTCCTGGCCCACACAATCGTGGTAAGGACAGAGCAGCCTATCAGACAGCTCCTCAGTCCGCCAGACATGGCGGGGAGAATGCTCTGGTGGTCTCTCGAGCTATCCGAGTTCGACCTTTGATACGAAGGAAGAAAAGCCTTGAAAGCCCAAGTACTGGCCGACTTCGAAGTGGAAATGACCGTCCCTGAGTCCTCGACCATTGGCTCCCAGAAATGGACGATTTACGTCGACGGGGCCTCTAGTGCAAAAGGTAGCGGAGCGGGCATTATCCTCGAAAACGAGCAGGGCATCCTGATAGAGGTCTCCCTAAACTGTCCTTCAAAACATTGAATAACCAAGCCGAATACGAGGCCTTCCTTGAGGGACTTCGACTTGCGGAAGACCTTGGCGCAAAAGAAGTCAAAATTTTTACAGACTCCCAGCTCGTGGCATCACAGGTTCGGGGAGAATTCCAGGCCAAGAACGATAGTCTCATCGAGTACCTAACATTGGTGCAAGAAAAGTTGAAGAAATTTATCTCCGCAGAGGTGGCTCACATCCCACGTGAGCACAACACTCGAGCAGACGTGCTCTCCAAGCTTGCGAGCACTAAGAAAAAAGGAGGGAACAAATCGGTTATCCAGGAGATACTGACCCAGCCGAGCATTAACAAAGCCGCACTGACCACAGAGGTCAACGCAATCGGGGACGTAAACTTTTGGATGACTCCAGTTTACGAATACTTGATGATGGGCAAACTGCCCGACGATCCTAAAGAAGCGGGGATAGCCAAGAGGCGGGCATGTGCGTATACCGTCGTCGAAGGTAAGCTATACCGTCGAGGATTCTCCATTCCCTTACTTTGGTGTGTCGAAGAAGGCAAAGTTTCAGGGATCCTCCTAGAAATCCACGAAGGGATCAACGCCCAGCACCTCGGCGGAAGGTCCCTAGCCCGAAAAGCACTCCGAGCGGGGTACTATTGGCCCATTATGCAACATGATGCAAAGGAACACGTTAAGAAATGTGACCGCTGCCAAAGACACGGGGACATGCACCTCGATCCTCCAAACGAGCTTAAGTCATTATCGTCACCGTGGCCATTTGCATGGTGGGGAATGGATATCCTCGGACCTTTCGTCATAGGGTCGTACCAAAACAAGTACCTCATCGTCGGGGTAGATTACTTCACGAAGTGGATTGAGGCCGAGGCGCTGGCCAAAATAACTGCTTTCAACATACTTCGTTTCTACAAGAGAAACATCCTTGCCCGATTCGGTGTGCCCCAAGCCATCGTCACCGACAACGGGACACAGTTCACCGACAGGAACTTCCAAGACTTCGTCGCCAAACTGGGCACAAAACAGCACTTCACGTCGGTCGAACACCCTCAAACCAACGGACAGGCCGAAGCAGCGAACAGAGTGATACTCCAGGGATTGAAGCGACGACTCGACGAGGCCAAACAACGGTGGGTTGAGGAGATGCACAACGTCCTCTGGGCGTATCGAACAACCCCACACTCCACGACCGGGGAGACCCCATTTCGCCTAACGTACGGGACCGAGGCAGTTATCCCCGTAGAGATCAGGGAACCCTCGAGGAGGACAGAAGCTCCCCTCGACGAAGAAATAAACAACGAAGCCCTGCGAGAGGAACTCGACCTTGTCGAAGAGATAAAGACCGGCGCTTCCCTCCAAGAAGCCTCTTTAAAACAAAAAATAACTTTGCGTTATAATGACAAAGTTATCAAACGAGACTTCCAAGTAGGCAGTCTTGTCCTACGGAGAAATCAGAAAGATTCACGCGAAGGAAAACTGGCCGCAAACTGGGAGGCCCCATACCGCGTCATTGCAAAGACGGGGACGGGTGCCTATTACCTCGAAAACCTCCACGGTGAACAACTTGCTCGACTATGGAATGCTGAGAAGCTCAAACAATATTACAGTTAGACACTGACCGGGACATTACGACGTCGCGACCACGGGGGCGTGCAACGGTACATGTGCGACACCTTTATATAACACACGACGGCCAAAAACCACGAGGTGTGTGCGTGAGACTTTTTGGCCCGATGAGGAGGCCTCAACCGAGCTCCGTCGTCGACGTACCAAATAGGCAGAACACCCAGCTCGCGATGGGAAGTTCACGCCACGAAGCTAAGACCTCGACCGACGTCTTAGCCTCATTGAAGGTTGGAGTACGACCCCGGCCAATCGACCAGCTCTCTTTGTAGTCGAGGATCATCAAAGTCGAGCAAACTCCCAAGGCGCCAGCGATCTCAACTACTTAGGCAAAAATAAGTAATGTATAAAGTATCACACACAAGCAAAATTAATAAAGAGGCAAAGCGAAGTATTAGAATCGGGCAAAGCCCATTGTACGAATATTACATCAATAAGCCCACAAGCCGGGCAAAAACTACCATTGTACGAGTATTACATCAAATAAGCCCACATGCGGGCAAAAACAACAAAATGGCACGCAGGCCAAGCAAACTATATTCCTACTCTGCAGCAGTCTCAGCGGCGTCTAGCCCACCCCCTTCGTTGGCATTTCCTTCTTGCCCGGGCAGCACTATCTGGCCATCGACCACCTCGCAGTCAGCATCAGCCCCGTCGGTCACCAGGCCGGGATTTAGGATCCGAAGTTACGCCACTGCATTTCGGAACCCTATGCCCGCAGTTTCAAGAGCATCATCCTCGGCTAGCCGTAGATCCTGCTCGAGTCTCCTGAGTTGGGCCACCAGCACTGCTCGAGTGGTTAGGAGCTTATCCTCTTCAGTTTCGCCTTCAGCCGGCCGAACAACATCCTCTAACTCGGCAACCCTCTCCTTGAGCCGTTTCTCCTCTGCCTTCAGCTCGGTGATCCGGGCAAGATGACCTTTCTCCGTTTCCTCGGCTTCCTTCAGCTTTGCCTCCGCCCGCTGCTGCTGCTCGTTCTGTTCTTTATTAAGGTCCCTGCATTCCATCAACTCTTTGCGCAGGTCTAGCAGCTCAGCATCCAAGGTCTCGAGCTTTTTTTGCAGTCGAGAAAGTTCAGCAGCGGGGCGGGTTTCATCGTTCAGGACAATAGCAGTCGAGCAGAGCCGCATGACGGCAGACAGGTCCTCAAAGATCGTTTTCCTCCTCGCTTCCGCAGCGGTCCCCAGCACAGCTTAGATTTCAGAGGGAGGGACTCGAGGATAGATGACTTAAGAGAAGAAGCGGGGTTTGAGATGGCAGGGTGGCAGTTCGAAGCTTGAAGGAGGTGGGGGACTTTCTTCGTGGGCCAGGTCGACGATCTCCGCGTTCGAAACCCGTTGTTGTTTCGGCGTCCCTTGAGTACCCGGAGACTGGCTCCCAGCAGGAGGTGTCCTCCTATCTGAAATCCCCGACACAGTCGCAGCAGGCTGGGATTGGCTGGAACCTTCGGGCATCGCAGTAGAGGAAACACCCTCAGGCATGACCCCAGAAGGAGCAACATCTTGACCCTTTGAACGAGATGCCTCTCCCCGAGCCTGCTCTTCTCGAGCCCTCTTTGCCTTCAACTTCTTGAGTCTCTCCTCAGCTCCAGCCATTTTTCCTGCAAAAAGAAAGAAAACATTAGTAAGGCAAGGTATACAGACACGATGAAGGCTTAGATCGAGGATATTTTCACCACCTAACAGCTCATCTGCTTCTTCATCGGAGAAGGTCTCGAGCAAAACACGGGTATTGATCAAGCGACGTTGCTTCATCACCTGCCCGTCTGCTCCCGTAATAGGCTCGCCACCCAGCGTTTCGTATCGGGCTTCATTGAAGCTCTCGATGAAAGCGACGATTTTATTGTAAGCTGCCCGGTCGTCGACGTCCAACTGATTATGTTTCACCTTATATTTGTCAACTCCCTTCTTGAAGTGTTCCTCCGTCCAGTACAGGGGGAACTTCGGCTCCAGAACCTCCTCGGAGTGACCGTCGACTTTACGGGTAACCCTCCGGTACAACGAGTGGACGCCCCAAGGGTGACCGGCTTCACGAAGTAGTAGCGGAACTTGAAGTCCCAGACAGAATCTAAATACATATGGAACAGAGCTTTGCTTTGCTTGAAGGATACCCATCCGTGTCGTCCACCGGCCGACGACCTTTGAAGATGGAATATCCGAAAGAAGAGGGACACTATCGGAACGATTTTTAAGTGCTTACAAACGAGCTCGAAGGCCCGGATGAAGACCAGCGAGTTCGGGTGAATCTGCGAGGGGGCCAGCTTCAACCAGGCGAAGATCCCCTCTTGTAAGTCTGTGAAGGGCAGCCTCCACCCCGCCTTGTCGAACATGAATTCATATAACAGGATGCGCATTCCCCGGTAAGGCGAACATATCCGATGATGCTCCTCTAGGCGGAAAACCTTCCAGGATTTGTCAGACCCGATGAGCCTATGCTCGACGGTGCAGAACGCGTCGTCCACGTCTTTGTAGACAAAGATGGACAACATCTCCAGGGCTTCATCACAGACCCACTCCTCGAGCGGGCGCTTCTGTGCAAAAGCCATATGAGCCATAGGAGATTCGGGTTGGTCGTCTTCTTCGAAGGATCCTACGGCCACTTTCGCAGCCAAATCGTCCATTTACCTGAAAAGCAGAAGGAAACGGTGAATTCGATGGGTCATATCAAATTCACCCCTCCACCGCTGTTCAAGCGAACGGGCGAGGAAGGGGCAAGGCTCTCTCGGTTCCCTGACATAACCGGCCGAGGATCAACATGTTCACCAGGGAGCTCACCACCTCCCCGGAAAAAATTATCCCCTTTTGTCCCCGTAATGCTAACGAAAAGAGTAAACGCTTGGGTCCCCGAGACATTCAACGTGTTCCTGAGATGTTCATCCCTGGTCCCCGAGACATTCAACGAAAGCGAGAAAAATTCTTAACACTTCCTCTCTAAACAACAAGGGATTCCCGCTGCGTTCACCAAGAACCCTTTCGTTTCTCATGGGAACTTCACCAGTTCGCCAAGGAAATGCTATACACTAGTTAAAATCAAAGAAAAATGCAAGAAAAATGCCAGTTTTTGAGCAAATACCTTATAGGCGGCGGTTTAGGTTTCCGGCGCGGAGTTCCCGGCGGTTGACGGAGGCGAACGGCTGCTGTAGAGGATAGAGAGAGAAGGAGAAGGAGTGTTGAGAGAGAAATGGAAAAGTGAGAAATGAGCGAGGGGAGGAGTTTTTATAATGGTTCTCGCGGAACTCGATGGACATAGGGCACTTGAGTGCACTACACTAGCGACCCGCCCTAGCCTCCCTAGGCAATAATGACAGACGACACGTGGCACACATGCAGTCGTTCCTCCTCCCACGTGTTCCCTTTCGATTTTCGTCAGCCTTTTGAATCTGAAACCCCTCGTCTCCCCGACTACACGACCAGACACAACTGTCCTATGCCCGACCATATGGACGTTGACCACGAGAATGGCCTCCTCGGTCCCTCTCCTGGCGTATCCCCGACATGCCAGTAACCCTTAAGTAGGGCTGGAAATGAGTCGAGTCGAGTCGAACTCGCCTTAGCTCAGTTCGACTCGTTAAGAATTAGCCGAATTCGAGTTCGAGTTCATCACGAACTTTTTTTTCAGCTCAAACTCGACTCGTTAAGAATTGGCCGAGTTCGAGTTCGAGTTCGAGTTCATAACGAACTTTTTTTTAGGTCAAACTCGACTTGTTAGAAGTTCACGAATATCTCGGTTCAACTCGTTGGGTTTATCTTGTTAGGTTCAACTCGCTTATTTCACAGACTTAAAAGTAATTTTTTAAAGTCTATTTTTTATATATACATTTGACATTTTAAATTAATATTTTTTAAATAAAAAATATAGAAATAAAATAAAAGTTATAAGATTGGAATTTATACGATTTTAATTTTATTTGTATAATTATTCCTAGAAATATTTTACTCACTTGAGAATATAAATTATCAATTAAAACCATTAGATTAAAAGAAAATATGAGACTAAGATTTAGAATAAATCTTTAAACCTACTCTTAAAGGTAATATAATTTATCTCATATATAATCGAATTGACTCATGAACCTAACGAGTCGAACTATGTATAGTTTAAGTTCAGATCATTTAGTTAACGAACTTAGTTTTTAGCTCATATTCAGCTCATTTGGTTCATGAACCTAGTTCAACGATTTAATTTTCAAATCGAATTTCGAACTATTTTCGAGTTGGTTTGGTTCATTGCCAGCCCTACCCTTAAGTCATTACTTTGACATCTCAGAGCAACGACTTGGGGGCTCCTGTTCTGGACTGGGCCGAGGCTGCCCAACAGTCGAGCAGGCCCAACCCATGCAGCCTGGGAAGGCCCAATAAGGTCCTTCTGCAAGACACGCGACTGCCATGTGCAAGCCACAGTTTCGCCGGGCACTTGGGCAGCGTTGGACACTTAGGCAGCGTCGGGCGCGTGGGACAATAGGAAAGGAGGACATCACACCCTGCTGAGATGTGCCTCCCCGATGGATTAGCTTCTCCCCGCGAGAATGCTACACATCCCTCCTCGACGGACATGATTCCTCCCCGCGAGGCCATGTCCATTCTACGGGCTTCATCTCTCCCCGACACAGAAGGCTCCTCCCCGCGAGGAGTACCCAACGGTCCATGCCACGTGGACACGTTCCAAGTAACCTCCCACGTCCGAAGGATTCGGTCTGCCCTACCTCCGAAAATCTAGGAGCAGTTACTCTAGGGAGAAGACCACGTGCTGGTCTTCACTACTACACGTAAGCCCTAGCAGTTACTTGGAGTGGGCCTAGTTGATCCAGCCCATTGCAGGTAACCGTTGGCCCTGCGCTGGGGGCTCTCTATAAATACCCTCTCATTTGAGAGGGTCAGGTGAGACACTTTCTTCTTACCATTCACACTTTCTGTATTTGCTGATATTTTGTACACTCTCTCACTTGAGCGTCGGAGTACCTTGCAGGTACACCCCCTCGCTGTCTCTCACCATCACCGGAGCTGCCGTTCCAGACGCCGTTGGCCACTATCAACTGTCTGATCCAGGTATGATCAGTAGCTGGTCGATGTTAGGTAAGGGGTAAGAGTCTTTCGGGCATGCCCGGTTAAGATCCGTGTAGTCAACGCACATCCTCCACTTTCCATTATTTTTCTTAACGAGTACAACATTTGAGAGCCAAGTTGTGTACTTGGCCTCGGAAATAAAGTTTGCCTCTAGGAGGTCTTTTACAGCTTTTTCAGCAGCCTCCATTTTTTCTGGAGACTTCCTACGCCTACGTTGAGCTACAGCCCTAGTGGCCGGATCTATAGTCAGTTGATGACAAGCTACTTTAGGGTCCAGTCCAGGCATCTCTGCTGCACTCCAGGTGAACAAATCTGCATTTTCTCAGAGACATGCCTTCAGTTGCCTCTTCGCCAGGTCGGGGAGTCCATAGCCAATCTTCACGCTTCGGTCTGGGCTGTTGCCGAGAGGAACCAGCTCGAAATCTCCATCTGGGACGGGGCGCGTTGGGTGGAGAGGCTGCCCGTGGATTTCAACTGGGAAGTCCTCGCCTGCAGCTTCTTCCTGTTCCTCGGTAAACCTGCTGTCAAGGTAGACCGCGCTGACCGGCGGGAGTGGAACCTGCACGACGTCTGGAGGTGTCTCGGTCTGAGTCTTAGATTTGGTGCTGCCAATGACACTCAGACCCCTGATTGTTGCGTCGAAACATCTTCTGGCCGCGTTGATGTCCCCGTGGAGAGTGACCACACGTCCGCGCTTCGTGTAGTATTTCATTTTCAGGTGGACCGTTGATGGTACGGCCGTTAGTTCCGCCAACGTGGTCCTCCCCATTATGCAGTTGTAGAGGGACAGGCAGTCCATCACCAAGAAACGTGTCTTCACCTGTCGGGCAGTTTCCTCCATCCCGAAGGTGACCATCAATTCCACGAAGCCCCATGGTCTGGTGGTTGCGCCATTGAAGCCTTGTAGGTCTGACCCTACGTACGGGGACAAGTGTTGCTTGGTAAGCTGGAGGGTTTCGAAGAGGTGGACGTGCATGATGTCCACCGAGTTTCCCTGGTCGACCAAAATTCTGTGGACATCGAAATTGGCCATCTGTGCCCGGATCAGGAGGGGGATGTTGGCGTTCGGCGCCCCACCAGGAAGTTCCTCGAGGTAGAAGGTAATCGGATTTGATCTTCCCTTAACTCTCTCGAGGGTGGGGGCTCGAGGAGTTGTTGCTTTCAGTTCGTCGAATTTCCTCTTTATTAACCCCACGGTCAACCGGTCGGGGGCTCCGCCAGATATGACCAGGGCTTGGGGAAAAGATTCCCACGTACTGCGGGCACTTATCGAGTCTTCTGCTGGGAAGTTCTTCCACATGTTTCGGACAGCTTCAGGGTAGTCGAGTTCTCCCGAAAAACCAAAGTCTTCAGGCCGCGTAATGCTCAACGCGACCTGCAGCGATCCGTTGTTGGGAGAGGGAGTTGACTCCTCGACATTCTGGGCCTCCTGGCCGCTGGGGCGGGGGGCCTCTTGCTGCTTAGCGTACTTCTTCAGGTACCCTTCCTTAATCAGCGTCTCGATTGCGTCCTTAAGGTGGATGCAATCTTCAGTAACGTGTCCGTGGCTGCAATGGAACCGGCAGTACTTGGACTTGTCAGCATTTGGTTTGGAAGCCGCCGGTTTCGGGAAGCGGATTCCCCTTTTGACGAACTCCGAATTGGCACAGTCGCTGAAAATGAGCGCGCAGGACGCGTTCAGCGGTGTGTAGTCTTTGAAAAGGCCAGATGGTCCCCGTGATTCGCGGGGCTCTTTAGTCCGGGCTTCTTTCTTTTTTTCCCCGCCTCGCCTGGGTGGAGGGGAGTCTTCTCTTCTCTTGTCTCCACCTCGCCTGGGTGGAGGGGAGTCTTCTTCCTTGTTGCCGCGAGGGCCTTCTCTACGCCTCGAATCGAGGGCAATTTGTGTAGCTTCAGCTTCCTCGAACTCAATATGCGACTGAGCCCTCTCGAGGAGGCCTTAAAAGCTGCGGGGACGGTGTAGCCCGACGGATTCTGTGAACTTAGATCCTATCCTCAAACCCTTGATGATGAGATACATTTTGATGTGATCGATCACGTGGATTTCGACCGCCTCTTTGTTGAACCTCTCTATGTAGCTCCGGAGAGGCTCGTCCTTCCCCTGAAAGATGGCTTCCAGGGAGGCTATCGTCTTCGGATGTCGACGAGAAGCCGTAAAATGTTTTCTGAAACGCTCCCTCAGGACTCTCCGCGACGTGATTGACTCAGATGCTAGGTTTTTGTACCAAGCCATGACCCCTTTCCGAAGGGTTGTGGGGAATAACCGACATTTGATGACGCCGGAGACGTTCCTAAAATCGAGCAGAGCTTTAAAACTCTCGACATGGTCGTCAGGATCAGATGTCCCGTCATAAGTTCCCAACGATGGGGGCCTCTCCAGGCCCTTAGGAATAGGGGCGTCCATGATGTGCCTGGCCAGAGGTGTCCGGTAATCGTCATCCTCACTGGCTCCCAGAGACACGGAGGGGGAGAATTGTTCATGAACATGGTGACGTCTCGGGGAGTGGTCCTTTGGATGGCCTCTGGGTTCCTCGGCTTCCGGCCTGCTCCTTTTATTTTTCGAGCAGCGAACTGGTCCCTTTGGTGGCGGAGAGCGGTGGCGCTTCTGATGATGTTCTGGCTGAGTACGCTCCAAGCGTGGCCTGCGACCCCTGGGAACCGGGGAGGGGCTGCGAGATGCCTCCGGGGACTGCGAATGTCTTGGAAGTGGTGGTGGTCGGTGCCTTCACGGGGAAGACCGACCCCGACGTTTCTCCAGCGCCCCGATCCAGATGTTTTGGTTGAAGATCATCTGGTTGGTCTGATTGACCAACGCAAACAGGGCAGCAGTGCTCAGGTCCGCATTTGGCGGCGGGTCCACGGGCTAGAAAATGGGCTGGAGGACCGTTTCCTGTCCGTCTTGGTGAGCTGTCTCGTATTCCGCTTCCTCGGAAGATGGTGAGGCGGTGAGTCCGTCTCTGACGTCGTTCTCCGCGACGGGTTGGGCAGCGTTGTTGTCGACGTGGTTGCCATTGCCGAGCTGTGCGATGATGTTATCTAGAGCTTGATTCGCCGACGGGTTAGCCATGATGGTTGTTGAACGGAGAAAGCTTTGGTTTATTGAGCAGAAAAACGGGGAAACTTATAAGTTTCCCACAGACGGCGCCATTGATCGTACCTGGATCAGACAGTTGATAGTGGCCAACGGCAGCTCCAGTGATGGTGAGAGACGGCCGGGGGGGGGGGGGGTGTACCTATAAGGTACTCCGACGCTCAAGTGAGAGAATGTACAAAATATCAGCAAATACAAAAAGTGTGAATGGTAAGAAGAAAGTGTCTCACCTGACCCTCTCAAATGAGAGGGTATTTATAGAGAGCCCCCAGCGCGGGGCCAATGGTTACCTGCAATGGGCTGGATCAACTAGGCCCACTCCAAGTAACTGCTAGGGCTTACGTGTAGTAGTGAAGACCAGCACGTGGTCTTCGCCCTAGAGTAACTGCTCCTAGATTTTCGGAGGTAGGGCAGACCGAATCCTTCGGACGTGGGAGGTTACTTGGAACGTGTCCACATGGCATGGACCGTTGGGTACTCCTTGCTGGGAGGTGCCTTTTGTGTCGGGGAGAGATGAAGCCCGTAGAATGGACATGCCTCGCGGGGAGGAATCGTGTCCGTCGAGGAGGGATGTGTAGCATTCTCGCGGGGAGAAGCTAATCCGTCAGGGAGGCACATCTCAGCAGGGTGTGATGTCCTCCTTTCCTATTGTCCCACGCGCCCGACACTGCCTAAGTGTCCGACGCTGCCCAAGTGCCCGGCGAAACTGTGGCTTGCACGTGGAAGTCGCGTGTCTTGCAGAAGGACCTTATTGGGCCTTCCCAGGCTGCATGAGTTGGGCATGCTCGACTGTTGGGCAGCCTCGGCCCAGTCCAGAACAAGTTATGTTTTGTATAAAACTAAATTGTTAATAATATTATTTTTTAAAACTATTTTTAAGTATTATGAAATTATGTTCATTTTATTAAAAAAGTTGGTTATAACTTAAATGAAAAAAGATTTTGGGTTAAACGGAGGGATTAGATAATACGCAAAGGGGAAGGGTCCATGGACCCTCAAATCGTGACCGTGTGATGTGTGTGTAATGTGATCGGATGGATAAGATATGGAGGGTGCACGATCGTGCAGTGTACTCGTATGTTCATGATTGAAGCGTTGATAATGAAAACACAAAAGGAAGAGACGCGGCCTCACACGCTATTCTCTCTCGTATCTCTCGTTCTCTCTGCTCAGAAAGGGTTTCCTGAAACCCTAGTCCTAAATCGCCACCATCCGACCTCGTCTCTCAACGACTCTAACTCTCTCAACTCGTCTTTGTTCTTGTCCCTCCTATTCATCTTTTGTTCTCTCTATCTCTCTCGATCGCGACGAAACGAAACCTAAGTAACCCTAAACCCCAAAAATCCCAGCCCCAATCCATTAATTAGAGACGATTACATTTTACAAGGCAATTTGCAATGATAAAGAAGGAAAAGCGACGGAGAAATGAAGGGGTGCGAGCGAGGCGATGCGGTGAGACCAAATCTTCGAGATTCTTCCTCACAGATAAGTTAAACGGACCTTCATTTCCTTTTACTTGTGTTGTTGTCTCTAGGTTTGCCGTGTGTGTGATGTTTACTGCGTTTCCCTAGCCTTGCATATGTGTATTCTAGCCTCTGCTTACTGCCCTTGTTCTGGATTTGTGCGTTTGGTGTGTGTATGTATTTGCGACTTTTCTCTTATCAGTGTGTACTGTTGATGTCTGTAAAAAAATGATTTTGTTATATGTGTTGAAGTGGTTTTGGTGATTGATGAACGGTCTGATATGATGTTTCTGGCATGTTACGAATGGTTGTTTGGTTTGTGAATTGGTGAATTATTTTTGGTGTAATTTATCGTGAATGTGTTTGTGATGTTGCTGCGTGGAGTTGATGATTTTTGGTGTACTGGTACGGTGGTATTTGGTTGAGTAAGAAGGTGATGGTTGTGCTCTATTTTTTTGCGTGTTGTGTATGACCTTCTTATATAAGCTTCAAGAAAGACACGGTTTTGAATGCTAGCTGAACATGTCCCCTCAAAATTTGGAAAGTTTTGATCGTGGTCTGCAACATGTTCCTTTGATCTTGGAATGTTTTTGAAATATTGTCTGATACACTTTGGAAAGTCTTTGAAATTTGCTCAAACATGTTTTGTCTGTTTTGGAAATGATTGAATGTTGTTTTGAATGAAATCTCTGCCATGATGGATGGTTATGATGATATTCCTTTTTGATCCCAACATGTTCAAACATATCCTAATTTCTTTCCTTTTTCGATCCAACACGTTTGGTTGCGTTTTGTAATGAATTCGCCACTTAATCTTGCTGATTCTTCCATGAATGATTCAAAATCTTCCACGATTTTTTTTTTGCTCTTTTTAATTGAATGCCCTTCTATTTTCAACGGGACAGGTTTGGTTTGGATTTGAAAAGAAAATGAATTATCTGGAACATGTCTTGGTGTTTCCTCTTTTTTAAAATCGATTTATCTGGATGTTATTTTTTTGGGAAAGGTTTGAATTGGTTTTGATGTGAATTTTTTTTGTAGTAGCATGGAGCATGTAGCTTACAGTTCAGTCGTGTATCGTAACAGCAGTTCGGTTAGGTCGACCAATTCTTAGGCAAATATGAAACCTTGTTTCCTCAAATTGTCCTCAAATTTCCTCCCTCAGCCATGCTAATTTATGAGTACTGGATTTGATTTCAGAAAATATTCCAACAATTCTGGGTGTATCCAATACCATGGTGATGAACTCTTCAAGAGTGATTGTTTGAAGTTTTTGTTAAGTTGTTGATCCCTAAAGATAAGCCTCTGGTTCAAATTTAATAACCTTAGTTCCTTTAACATAGAATCCTCAATAATGTATTCAATGGCATTGACTCTTTGAATTTTATATGTCCTTTTACAGGTAGCAAACTCTCACGGATTACATTATGGGAGCATACAAGAATCTCATACTTGGAGAATAAAATATCAGTTTGAATGAAGTCTGCACTGTCCTCAATAACTCTCATGTAAGCTTGATGTGTTTCTTCTGGAAGTTCTCCGTTTTTTTATTTATTTACGTCCGTAAATTTTCAAATATGAATTGATACCTTTGCTCTCCTCATATCATGCAGGCCTTGGGATCTTGTGAAGAGCAGCAGTTATGGCAGCCGTGAGTCCGACAGCACCTTCCATAGTAGAGTATGTGGCATAATACCATTTCAGTAAGCATACATATCCCAGTAGAACCAATAGCTATCTAGTATCTTGGTCAGAAGCTAGGAGTAGCTCATGCCTGCTGCAGCCATGGATGGATATTCCAAAAAGAAGCTAAGAGTTTATGTGCCAATTGACGACTTCAAATCAAACTCTCTCTAGGCCATGAATACTATGTAATGATCAACTTAATGAAAATAGTTGTTTTAATAATTGCGAATGCACTCTGACACAAACTTGGATTTGAGCTCTTCATTTTAATTTTAATTTCAATTTCATGTCTTACAATGAGCTTGGATTGAAGACAGACAAATCTTTTTAGGGATAAATAGGATGAGTTTGTAAGATTCTAAGGGTTTATAACTGCCTGTATTTACTTGAAACCCAAAGTTGAACTATTATCATGTTTGTATAATTTGAGATCGAAACTGAATGAGTGGTAGGTGAGTCTGGTGCTTTAATATGATACGTGTACTCCACTGCCAAATTTCCTCTCAACTCAGGGTTGCTTATGTTAGCAAATATGGTTGATAAGGTAAATATGACATAAGAAACCGATGATATGGAAACCTCGTGCAAGCAATTGACGAGACAACCTCCATGGTATGAACTTATGAAAGTTTTTGGGTTTTGGCATGTAAATCTTGAATTACTATGCCTTTAAAATAAGTGTTTTGCATCCTTGAATAAAATGAATTTAAAATTTTACTCTTGGTAAAACTCTTGGACTAAAGTACATCTTCATGAATTCAAATTTAATTCTTTGATTTTCACTTTAACTCTTGAACCTCAAACTTAAAGCCATGAATTTTGTGACAATTTGAATCCTCTTGATGAACCATTATTTAAGAACATATAGCAAATACATCTCTTAATCTTAAGGAGCCTACAAAATAGGGGAGAGATTCCATCTTGTGACACCACGTGCTACACAAACAATGATCAGTCTTTTGAAGGGTCGTCTTCCATATCTAAGGGTAAGAAGATCTAGATTTCTGTGGGGGGAAAAACTGAGGAGTCTTGAGGGAAAAAAAAGGCTTGGTAGTGGTTTAGGGATCAAAAAGAGTGAGGGCACAATCTCACAGGACCAGAGAATCTCCACAATCACACACACAACACAACCTTCAGGACCTTGAGCCTTCTGCAACACCTGTACTCATAAATGAAACAAACAGACAACAACTAGGTAAAACGGTTAGTTATGCACGAATGATGACCTAATATGCTATGTAAAAAGAAAAGCAGGATCTTAGGGTCAAAAATTAGGGTGTGACAGAGGCGTATTAAATGGATTCTTTTGTTGCAAGAATTTGATTTAGAAATTTGTGACAAAAATGATTCAGAGAACTTGGTGGCAAATCATTTATCTAGGTTAGTGAATGTTTAGGTGACCAAGCAAGAAAGTGAGGTTATGGAGGAGTTTCTAGATGAAAAATTACTCATGGTATAGGAAAGACTGTGGTTTGTCGATCTAGCAATAAAAAAGCAACCAGGTTGATACCGGAGGATTTGACTTGGAACCAGAAAAAGAAGTTCCTTTCTGATGCAAAATACTAAGTTTGGGATGAGCCATATTTGTTCAAGATTGGAGCTGATAATCTTCTAAGAAGGTGTGTTACAAAAGAGGAGGCTAGACATATTCTATGGTACTGTCACAATTCACCTTATAGTGGTCATTATAATGGTTTAAAAACGGCAACAAAAGTTCTTCATTCGAGATTTTATTGGCCTTCCTTGTTTAAAGATGCACATATGCATGCTAAGAATTGTGATAGTTGTCAAAGGGTTGGAGGAATAAGCAAACAAAATGAAATGCCTTTGTAAAGCATGTTGGAAGTGGAAGTTTTTTATTGTTGGGGTATTTATTTTATTGGTCCATTTCCTGCGTCCTTCTCAAATGAGTAATTTTTTGTGGTAATGGATTACATTTCCAATTTTTTTGTCATGATACCTCTAAACTTTTTGCTTGTAAAGCTTATTTGAATCATATGCCTGAAACCTCATCCCTTCCATCTCATTCAAATAAGCTTTACAAGCAGAAAGTTCAGAGGTATCATGACAAAAAAATTGTCAGTAAAAACTTCAAGCCCAGACAGATGGTACTATTGTCCAATTCAAGATTAAAATTGTTTCCGAGAAAGTTAAAATTCAAATGGTCGGGTCTTTTCCAGATCAAAGAACTAAAGCATTATGGAGCAATCGTGTTGGAGGATCCAGTTTCAAAAGAAAGTTAGACAGTGAATGGTCAAAGGTTGAAAATATACCTTGGTGGTGAGATTGATCGGTTGACAACAATAATTCCTCTTGGTGATCCTTGATTTCGCCACATAACCGTTGAGCTAATTGACGTTAAACAAGCGCTTATTAGGAGGCAGTCCAATGTTTGTAAATAAATCCGTTATATCTTATTTTCTTGCATGTTAATCTTAGATTTGAATGTTGCATGTTTGGTCTAGTGGAAAATTTTAAAAATTTGAGTTTTGGTTGGTTCGCCCTTAGTTCTCTGGGCAAGGAAGAATTTTTGATTCTCTGGCTTTTGGTTCGCCCGACGAAGTAGAAATTTTCTGAGCTCGCCCCTGGTTCGCTCTGTCTCGCCAAGTGAACGTAGAGAATTAAGACAAGTCAGTTACGTTTTTTACCATGACTTTTTACTTTTTTCACCTTTTGGGATGAATACATGGGGCCCATCACAACTTTATGGTATATCTTTGTGCTGCCACTTTCATTTTGGTATCACTTTCATTTGCCCCTTTCCACCAAACCCTAGCCATTAGAGAAGCTCTTGCATTGTCTCTTGAAGATTCAAGAAAATAACACATCTTTGTTTTCCTTGTTCACTCATCAAGAAAGGTATGTAGATTATATCCTTTATTCTTTGATGAGAGTTCAAAATGATTAGCCAGGTAGTGTTGTTCTTCTCTGAGTTTTTCTCACATGGCAGAAAATTGCGCCCTCACCCTCAGTTCTCCGGGCGAGTAAGGCGAATTCTAGAATCGTGCCCTTGCTCTCAGTTCGCCAGGCGGGCCTAGCGAATTCTAGAAATGTGTTGATTTTGGTTGTTTATTTTAAATTTAATACTGTCTATGTGATTTCCTTATGGTTCGAACAAGTGAGGTTGGAATTTTTGGTTATTTTTCTTGGTTTGCAGATATGCCTCCAAATGTTCCTGGTGCATAGAAGAAACAAAAGACGAGGGGCAACACCTCTCGTCACCCAAGACAATTTGATGCAAACCGTTCTTGTAATGCTGAGCAAGAGGAGAGGTTTATGGAATTGGAGAAGAGGAAAATATGGTCGAAAAAGAATTTCAACATCAACCGTGTAAGAACTTATAGGGTGGTCGCACATATTTTTAAAAGTAAGAAGTGGGGAGAACTGATCGATCCACCGAGCCACATCAACTGTGACATAGTGAGGGAATTTTATACAAACGCGCTTCCGTCAGAAGGGGAGCTTTTCACTTTCACTGCATTTGTGCAAGGGATAAATCTGAGTTTTGATAGGGATCAGATTAATGAGGTTTTGGGAGAACCTCTTACCTTGGAAGTAAGGGAGCTTGATGAATTCACCATCCAGCTTAATCGTCAATGGAACATTGATGAGATTTCTAGTTCTCTTTTACTTAAGGGACAAAGTGTGCAATATAATGCCTCTGGAGTTGCTGTGAGGTATTTAAGGGAAGGCATGAAGCCAACTGCTCAAATTGTCCTGCTTTTAATTTTGCACAAAATCAAGCCTAGAATCCACCGCTAATCTGCTCCTCTTGATAATGTACACCTTATCCACTACATCCTAAAAATAACAGGTAGATGTAGCCATAATTATAGCAAATGAAATCAAACTGGTAGCTAGAAGTGGACCTCAACCTGGGGCCAAAGCAAACTGTCCCTTGGTTTTTCCTGCTCTCATCATGGCTATTTGTGCTCATGGCCTAATTAATATTCCTCTTCCGGTACATGAAACTATCAATGGTACTATTGATGATTTATATGTTGACATGCATTGTGTAGGGAAGAAATAGAAGATTGCGGGTGAAGCTTCCAGCTCTGGAAATATGAACTTTTAGGATTGGGATCCGAGACAAAAAGCTGTGTGCAACTATACTTGGGATACATTGGAGGCCAATCAAAGGGCTTATATGTTAATGCATAATTCCATGCATCAGTTGCAGTTACAAATAAGGGAGCCTCATGAGGACCATCAGATTACTAGTTGTGATCTCTTCTTGGCTCATGCTAATTGGCCTGAGGGCAGGCCATTTTCTCGGGAGAAGGCAGCTGGAAATGAAGAGGAAGGTGATGGTGAATCAAGTTCTGATGAAGAGGAGCGAGGATTAGAGGAGGTGACAATGATCGAAAAGCTTGCTTTTACATAGTGAAGAATTTTAAAGGCTTTTTGGTCATTATTTCTTGCTATATTTTCGCTTTTATTTCGGTTGTAGTATGTTTATACTTTTATTTCAGTTGTAGTTCAAAACTATTATGGGGATGTGCATTACTACTTTTGACTCTTTTGAGAGTACCTTTTGTCGTGTTTACACGTAACCTTTGGTTGTTAAGTGTGAGGGTAAGTTGTCTCTATACTCAGTCTTAATGATGTCAAAACTTTTATGTGTAGAATGGTATATCATGTCAAGCATATATAGAATACACATGTAGGTTCATATAGAAATGCATACTATGTGTTTTTAAATGTGTTTGATCATGTTGATAATGTTGTATGTGCATTATGTGTTGTTAGGAACCTTTAGAAATGTCAAAATATTGAGTTTTGCAAGTTTCAAGGGTTTGAGTCGACTCACAACCCTGTTCTGGTCGACTCAACTATGTTGTATTTCTCAGAGTTAGCAGTTGGAGGGCTCGCGTCGACCCTCCGCTCGACTCATACTGTCTGCATTTCTGATTGTCAAAAACTGGGAGGTTTACGTCGACGCATGTCCTGTTCCGATCGACGCAAACATGATTTTTCTGCCCAGTTTGGTTGACGGGTTCGCTCAGGTCGACCCTCCCATCGGTATAGGTCGACCGTTCGCTAGTTATGCACTATTTTTCTGCTGTGTTTTGATTTCAAATGTTTGTTATTCTTGTTACTTAATTCTAGCATTGTATATATATATTGCTTTTGGCTCATTTTTACAAACAACGAACAAGAAACGTGAAATAGGCACTGATTTTTCTCTTCATCTTCATCTTCAATCTTACATTCTCTAACAACTACACATAACCATTTTTGTTAGTGTTGTGCATTTTGTGAAGTGATAACGTCCAGACTTAGGTGTGTTGTATCCTTCGTGTTGGGTTGAGAATCAGTGGGTGTTTCTTGAATAAAACCCTAGGGTTTTGTCCTCCAAAAATCCGGGTGATTTTGGGGGGTTTTTGCACAAATCGTTTCTCTACAAGGATTCAGCCGTGCGAAGGGGATTGAAGAACGGAGTGTTCAGTCAGTCAAGTAGCAACAATCGGAGGATCGTACGAGAAAGATTTGGGATCGAATTGTGGAAGATCGAAATCGACCAAGTGAAGGGGATTGAAGAGCTGCGGGTTCTTGCAATCGAGTAGCGTGAGATGGTGATTTGTTCGACCAAATTCGAGGCACTTGATTCATCTTGAATCAAGGGGAGAGAAGACTTTGCATCGACATCAAAGACGTTTGAGGGTTTGGTGTATCGGTTTTTTCTTGTATAAACAATTTGCAACCGTAATATATACATATCTCAATTCCATTTTCGGAATTGGGGGCAGAGGTACCCTTAGCGAGGACGAAAGGGGAACTGCCTAATCAAATCGTGTTTGTTCTCTCTTTCCCTATCCTTTTACATTTTTTATATTGATTAAACTTGTGAATTATCAATTGATTGAAAATTTCTGGTGTAGTGTAGTATAGAGCTGAATAATTGATTTGTAAAAACACTACAATCCTTTGGATTGTATTTAGACTAGCTCTATACTTACATTGGTTTGAAATTTATACTTGGAGTGCCTCGCACGCCAAGTGTTTGATAAATTGATTAAGCACAAGTTTCTAAAGCACTTTGTGAATTAAGTTTGTTGTATTCACCCGTTGGTGATTGGAGAATATCAAGTGCATATATTTGAGTTGATTACATTGTGTATTGTTGATTCAGTTGTATTTTTCTCCTCCGCCACATCATTCTTAGTGGCTTTACGCATATCCGATTTTTCTAGTAGCCGTTCATTGTAGACGAATTGATTTAGTGGTTGCTTCCGCATTAAATTTTTAAAACCAATTTTTGGAACACCATAAGCGTGTAATAAATTGTGGGATCTATTCAACCCCCACTTCTAGATCCAAGCCATCGTCTAACATTAAGTTGATTGCATTGTTGTTTAATGTTGCAAGTAGTTTGTTTCTATCAAAGAATTTTTGTTGTTTATCTTCAAGAGTGGTTTTCTAACTTGTTTAAAGTAACAAAGGAAGATTCAATCAAGTTTTAAAGCCAATCAATAAAAATGCACGCAAGAAAGGTACATGGTTATCGCTTTATAGAATGTTAGCATGAATTTGAACTTTGTGCTTCATGCAAAAATCAATTCTTGCATCATTATGCAAAAAATTGTTTCAAATGACTGATAATTCTTATTCTAACTCGGATGATTCATGCTAAATATTGTATTTATTGTGAAATTATGAAAGCATGGAAATAATCAAGGCATTTTATTGATTTTGAGCACCACCACTTGACCAAAAGTAACTTACCTTGTGAGTGAGTGAGAATTCGTTAATCCTCTTTGAGCCTTAAATGTTAGGATCCATTTTGATGATGAACTATGAAATTGTACATAAATATTAGTTCATCATTGATTTTTGTTGGATTCTAGTTTCTTTTGAAACATTTGAACCTTCAAATTTTGTTTGAAATCTTGTCCCTTGCCATAGAAAATCGAGGAGCATTCTTGTATTGTTGATTGTATTCACGTTGGGGAGAAGAAAGAAAAATGGTAGGTTGCTAAGAAAGTAGTGAATAAGGATTTGAACAAGAAAGAAAGTCGTGAATAAGAATTTGAAAAAGAAAGAAACTTGTTGAAAGAAAAAGTGAAAAATAATTGTGCTAAGAAAGTGTGATCAAGGGTGTATCAATTGAGCAAAGAAAAGGGGTGAATAATGTTGTGAAGTGTAAAGAAATTGAAAAGTGAATGCTCCTTTAGAGTTTGGAAACTTCGTTTCAAAAACCTCAGAAATGATCAGTTGTTTTGAAACCCGACCAAGCTACAACCATGAAAAGCCCTTAGTGATCTATGCTTCCATGATTTCAAAGTGATTTTTTAGATGAATGCATGAATTGATCAGGATGTTAGCAAGGTTAGCATATGAAAGTAATTGTCCCGCGTAAATAAATGCACAAAAGTCTTCACCGTTTTATTAAGATGAGAGTTAGAGTGATTCAAAGTATGAAGACGTAGTTGATTGAGAATGTATAACATGATATTTGTGTTAGAACTTAATTCATAATCACGATTTGATTTTAGAAAGCGTTTAAGCATTACCTGTATGCGTTCATCTGTTAAATTAGAACCATTTTTTATTCTCTCTTGTTGAATTAAAAGCTCGAGTAAATCTTATTGTTTTCATGAGAATTAAACTTTGCTTGAGGACAAATAAAGATTCGAGTTGGGGAGAGTTTGATAAACGCCAATTATGACTATAATTCCACATGAAAACTTGGCACTTTTAGGCTCTATTTTGTGTTTTCGATCATTTAATTCCTCAAGTTTTCATAGAATGTCATTTTATTTACATTTAGTTATGCTGTCTTTGATATGTGTGTTAGTATGTAAATTTTTTTGTAAGAAACCAAAAATGAAGGCACTAAACAAAGAATAAGGCACAAAGCCAAGGATGAGAAATTCAGTAAGCTCGCCCAGCGAGATGGTGGAGAATGGAGGGCGGGCTCGCCCAACTAAGTCAGGGCGAGGCAAAGTTGGAGAGTTCTAGTGGCAAAAGCTGGCATGGCCGCCTGGCGAGGGTTTTTGGCGAGATTTCTCTGGGCGAAGCTTTGGTCGTTGGGAGAGACATGATATTTTTCTTAAGGGCAGTTTGACACTTTTTGCTGGCAGAAGGGTGTGTGAAAAAGTTGGATTCATCGGGCGAAGCTTTGTTCGTCGGGCGAGACATGATATTTACAAATTCTATAAATAGGACCCAATTCAGATTTTTTGGTAACTTCTTGATCTTGGAACCCTAAAAACTCATTATAAGAGTAAAAGAACTCAATATCATTTAATCGAAGCTGAATATGCAACCTTTGTCGATTATTCAACTTGGATACTTATTAATCTCTTTTCATTTCTTGTGAAGCAAGCTACCATAATCTGTAGCTAAACCCCCTTGTGTCAAGATTAGATGTAATTAATCTAACTAGTATGTATTTCTTTTGATCCTTTGTATATGGACAAGTTAATGATCAATATATATGATTATCTTTGTTTTTATGTTATATTTGTGATTTGAATCATTGTAGAGAAATATCTTTCAAGTATTGACCTAAGTTTTCATCTATCAAAGACCAAAGTCTAGACATAGATTTGGAGTTTGATATTCACTTTGTATCAAGTGTTAATGTTATTGTATTGTTTAATAGGTTGAGATATCGTCGATTAAACAATACGGTAAAAATCGTAATATCGATTAGACATAAGCAGTATTGATGAGTGATACGTGGTTATATTGATTATAAATGAAGTTCACATGGTAGACTAATCGAATACATATGAAATAGGTTAATAAACTCTAACATTAGCATGTTTTTTAAACGTTAATTTTCAGAATCTTTTATTGTTGTTACAAATTCTAGTGAATGTTTCTTTTCACAATCAAAAACCATTTGAAAACCTTACTTAAAACATCGTTAACTGTAAAACGGAAGTAATATCGCACTAATCTCTATAGATACGGTAAAACAAATACTTGCCCCCACCAAAAGGTTTTTCAACAGTAACCTGGAGCAAAACGCTCGTCATAGTTGTAACAAAGTCCTTTTAACTTTCTTGCCTGCATTTCAGACGGTGTAAAGTGACAAATAGGGAAGGTTGATGGATTCTGTGGTGATGGTAGAGGTAATCTAGAGGGTGGGGCTAGTAGTAGAGGTGGGCGTGGAGGGTTAGAGTTTTGAGGTGGTATTGTTCGAATTGGAACAGGTCGGCTAACAATTGGGAATGTTTGGTGCAAGACTGTTATTTTGGACTCAACAAATTTAGCAAAACCAATAGCTTCAAAGACTGAAGTTGGTTGTGAGATTACTAACTCACATTGTATTTCTGGTTTGAGTCCTGAGATAAAACAATCTTTGATAGCGGTCTGTGAAAGTCTAGAAACACGATTACAAAGCATTTCAAAAGCTTTCTGAAACTCGATCACATAACCTGTTTGTTTCAACTTGAATAGTGCTTGCTGACAATTTTCAACTTGGACTGTTCGAAACGGATTTCTAGGGCACGATTGGAAACTGACAGAACATGACAACATACATTCTATATTTGGAACAAATATTATACACTAATGAGATAAAAGTCAAAGAATATTTACATTGATTAGGCATAATTAGGCATAATATTTACATTGATTACGCATAATTAGGCATGATTAGCTTTCCCATTATGCAATTGTAATTCCTGTATATATTACATGTTGATGATCAATAAAAAGCAAAGGGAAATATTTTCCTATATGATATCAGCTAGGTTTGATCCATACCTACTTGTAGCCGTCCCAACTTAAATCCTTATTCTTCCGCTCCAAACAAACCTTCATTCTTTCACCATGCCTTCAACTGATGAAACCAGAATCGAAACAGAAACATCTCCTCCTAAATTTCACTCTGCCTTTGCAATAACCAACGTGAAAACCATCATTCCCATCACGTTGGATAATGATTCAAGTCTCTATCTTTCTTGGTCTGCCTTGTTTCAGGTTCAAGCGCGTGTCCACAACGTACTTGATCATATAATCCCTTCCACTGATGAAGCAACCCGACAAAAAGTTGCACAAACAAAGACCAATGATCCCAACCTCTGGAACTGTTTGACGCGGTTGTTCTGCAGTGGATGTATGCCACCGTTACCCAGGATATTCTCAGCTCCATCCTGGTGCTTAACGACACCGCTGAAAGCTGTTGGAACTGAATTGCGGCTATGTTTAAAGACAACAAGTATTCGAGAGCAGTCCACCTTGAACATCAATTCGCCAACACGCACTTGGAAGATTTTCCATCAACAAAAGCATATTGCAATCGCCTGAAACTCCTCGCAGATCAACTCGCAAATGTTGATTCTCCCATCAACAACACTCGTCTTGTGTTAAAGATGATCTCTGGACTGACAGATTCATATGCAGGATTCGTTACATACATCCAGCAACACGATCCCTTGTCGACGTTTGAAACGGCGAAATCCCGGTTGGAATTAGAAGAATCCACCATGATTCAATGAGTTGCACGCTCTTAGCTCATATAGTGTAGATCTCTTATGTATTTAGAGTGGACACGTGTACAGTTCAGATTTAGTCCATATTCTTTGTATATAAGTATATATGAGTATGCAATCACATTATTCAATCAATGATAATCATTCTTTCTTTATGCTTGCTGTAACTGAATGCTCTAGTTGGTTAGAGTTTGTTATCTTTCTGTTACATCTTCTTCCTGAATTCACCATCATCAACATGGTATCAGAGCATAAACAGCTCTGGTAGCCATTGTTATTCACCGATTCTTTCTTCTTTTTCTTTGAAGATTTGTACCGTTCGTTCCTTGCGTTTTATTTGTTGCTTCGTCTTCTTGTTTGAAGCTTTGCATCGTTCAAATCTTTGCGTCTTTTCTTCATCTATAATCGGTTCTTGCTTCGTCTTCAATGGCTTACCAGTCTGATTTCTCTACGAATTCAACGAATCCATACTACCTACATCCTAACGAGAATCCAGCGATTGTTCTTGTTTCTCCTCCTCTTGATAATAAAAATTATCACACCTGGTCCAGATCTATGCACATAGCTCTTATCTCCAAGAACAAAGACAAGTTCATTGATGGAACTCTTGCTAAACCGTCTGTTTCAGATCCATTGTATGCTCCGTGGATTCGATGCAACACCATGGTTTTAGCTTGGATTTTGAGTTCTGTTTCAGAATCTATTGCAAAGTCTGTCTTATGGATTGATAGTGCTGCGGGAGTGTGGCATAATTTGAAGATTCGATTCTCTCAAAGTGACATTTTCCGCATCTCCGATATTCAGGAAGATCTCTACAAATTTCGTCAAGGTACGCTTGACGTTTCTAACTACTTCACACAGTTGAAAGTTATGTGGGATGAGCTCGAAAATTATCGCCCTCTACCTGTTTGTGTTTGTGCCATTCCTTGTTCTTGTGGTACTCTTGCATCTATTCAACGATATCGTGAGCAAGACTATGTTATTCGGTTTCTAAAGGGGCTGAATGAAAAATTTGCACATTCTAAATCTCAAATAATGATGATGAATCCATTACCTGATGTGGATAAAGCATTTTCTTTGGTGATTCAACAAGAGAGAGAAATGCATATATCCAATTTGAATACGGTATCGGATTCATCCACTACTACAGAAAGTGCTGCTTTTTAAGTCAACAACTCTGCTGCAAGAATTGGACAGGTTGGTGATAAGGGAAAAGTTCAAGGATATGGTGGTGCCAAAGACAAAAATCGTGTTTGCACTCACTGTGGTCGCACAAACCACACTGTTGATACATGTTTCAGCAAACATGGCTATCCGCCAGGTTTCAAGGGCAAGAACAAGTCTTCACCTGCTCCTACTCAATCAGCTGCTTCAGTGACTGCCAATCAGGACTCTTCTCAGCCCAATTCAGCTACTTCTTCCTTGTTTGGTTTCACTCAGGACCAGTATAATCACATCCTTGACTTGCTTCAACAATCATCCCACACCCCTCAGGCCAATTCCATTTCTACTTCCCCTTTTGTCTTGAACTCTCACTCTTCAAGTGACATTGGTAAGAATTCTCACTTATGGATCTTAGACACTGGTGCTACTGATCATATTTCATTTGATCTTACTCTTTTTTCTTCTCATAAAAACATTGTGCCAGTTCATGTCAATTTACCTGATGGTTCTACACTTACTGCATCCATATCTGGTAGTGTTATCATATCATCTTTCTTGACATTGCATAATGTTCTTTACATCCCAAATTTCCATGTCAACTTGTTGTCTATTGCCAAGCTTGTATGTAGCAATTATTGTAGTGTACATTTCAATGCTAATACTTGCCAAATTATGCAGAACCATTCCAAGGCAATGATTGGTATAACTAACTTGCAAAGAGGACTTTATGTGCTTGATTCCTCAACATACACCTCTGCTTGTCATTCTTCTGTTACCAATAATTGTAATCTTTGGCACCTCAGATTAGGACATATTTCTGATATAGGTTTAAACAAAGTTTCAAAATTGTTTCCTTTTATTCCTTATCAAAATAACAACATTGCTTGTGATGCTTGTCACCTTGGTAAACAAAAGAAGTTACCATTTCCACATAGTATTACAAAATCTGCTTCTTCATTTGAAATATTACATGCTGATTTGTGGGGCCCTTTTTCAACTATATCTACTTTAGGTCATAAATATTTTCTCACTCTTGTGGATGACTTTACTAGATATACATGGGTTATATTTCTTCAAACTAAAGCTCAAACTAAAACCAAACTTATTCAGTTTGTTTCATACATAGAAACTCAATTCAAAACTTCATTAAAGTGCCTTAGATCTGACAATGGTACAAAATTCATGGCTTTGTCTGATTTTTTCTTGTCTAAGGGTATCATTCATCAAAGATCTTGTGTTGAAACATCCCAACAAAATAGAGTGGTAGAAAGAAAACATCAACACATTTTGAATGTGGCAAGAACTTTATTTTTCCATTCCAAAGTTCCTCTCAATTTGTGGAATTTTTGCATCCAACATGCCATCCATATCATCAATAGACTACCCACTCCCCTTCTCAAATCTAAATGTCCCTATGAGCTTTTGTACTGTCAATCTCCTTCTCTTATTCACTTGAAAGTGTTTGGCTGTTTGAGTTTTGCTACCACCCTAAAGGCTCATAGATCAAAATTTGACCCTAGAGCCAGAAAGTGTGTTTTTCTAGGTTTTGGAGATGGTACAAAAGGCTATATTCTATATGACCTTAACAATCATAACCTTTTTGTCTCAAGAAATGTGGTTTTTGATGAAAACCAATTTCCTTTCCATACTGAGCCTTTACCCACTGAACCTTGTTCTGATCCTATCACCATCTCTACTCTTGATGATATACTTGCTCATAACAGTCAGCCTATTCCTGATCCTAGCTCCCCTAATTCCCCTTTGTCTTTTACTTCTGATTTTCAAGGACAATCCTTCTCTCCCTCTCACATCAGCCTTGTATCTGATAATAATGGTACATCTTCCAGTCACCTTTCTCCTCCTGCCAGTACTTCACATACCACACCTTTACCCAACACACCTTTATCCAATGCACAAAACAGTCTTACCTCACAAACATCTCAGTCCTTACCCAATGAACAAAACAGTCAGTCTGATCATATTTCTCCTATTTCCTTAAGACGGTCTACTCGAGAAACACATCCTCCTTCTTATTTGAAGGATTATCACTGCTATAATGCTTCTCATACACCTCATACATTTTCTGTTCTGCATACATCTCATGTTGCATATCCTCTTGCATCTGTTTTGTCTTATGATAATTGTTCTTCTTTATACAAACATTTTTGTTGTTCTATCTCTTCCAACCCTGAACCCAAAACTTATAGCCAAGCTATTAAGTATGATTGTTGGAAACAAGCCATGGATGTGGAATTACAGGCTCTTGAGAAAAATCAAACTTGGACTGTGGTTGATTTGCCAGTTGGGAAGTCTCCTATTGGTTGCAGGTGGGTATATAAAGTCAAGTATAAGGCTGATGGTTCTATTGAGAGATATAAGGCAAGGCTTGTAGCAAAGGGATATACTCAAATTGAGGGCATTGATTATTTTGACACCTTTTCTCCTGTGGCTAAAATAACTACAGTCAGAGTGTTGCTTTCCATTGCAACTATCAAAGGATGGTACCTTGAGCAACTAGATGTCAACAATGCTTTTCTTCATGGTGACCTACATGAAGAAGTGTTCATGTCCATTCCACCTGGTCTCCCTTGTTCCACACCCAACAAAGTGTGTAAGCTTCAAAAGTCTTTATATGGCCTTAAGCAAGCCAGTAGGCAGTGGTATTCAAAGTTGTCCTCTTTCTTAATCTCTCTTGGTTTTCAGGCCTCTCAAGCTGATCATTCTTTATATACTAAGGTCACTGACAATAGTTTCACAGCTTTACTTGTCTATGTTGATGATGTTGTCTTAGCTGGTGATTCTATTACAGAGATTCAGAATGTCAAACAACTGTTGGACCATCAGTTCAAGATCAAGGACTTAGGTCAGCTCAGATTCTTTCTAGGTTTTGAAATTGCCAGATCCACAACAGGTATTTTTCTCAATCAGAGAAAATATACTCTTGAGCTATTGGAGGATGCTGGATTTCTTGCTTCAAAACCTTCTTCTGTTCCCTTTGATCCAAATCTGAAGTTGACAGTTCATGAGGGCCAACCATTTGAGGATCCTTCTTCTTATAGAAGACTCATAGGCAAGCTAATCTACTTGACTAATACTAGACCAGATATCTCATTTGCTGTCCAACACTTGAGCCAATATGTTGCCAAGCCTTTATTGCCTCACTATTAGGCTGCTACAAGAATACTTAGATACTTAAAAGCTGTGCCAGCAAAAGGTATTCTTTTTTCTGCTTCTAGCTCTCTTACTCTTTGTGGATTTGCTGATTCTGACTGGGCAAGATGTCCAGACACAAGGAGATCAGTAACTGGATATTGTGTGCTTCTTGGTTCATCACTTTTATGTTGGAAGTCTAAGAAACAACACACAGTTTCTAGGTCCTCTACTGAAGCAGAGTATAGAGCTCTGGCCTCTCTTACTTGTGAGATCCAATGGCTCCAATATTTGTTTAAAGACTTCCTCATTTCATTTCCTAAACCTGCCTCAGTTTATTGTGATAGAAAATCTGCAATATATTTGGCTCACAATCCTACTTTCCATGAAAGAAGCAAACATATTGAGATTGATTGCCATGTCATTCGTGAAAAGTTGCAATCCAAACTTATTCATTTGCTGCCTGTCTCTACCAATGCTCAACTTACAGATGTATTCACAAAGCCATTACACTCTCCTGTTATGCATTCCATCTTGGCCAAGTTGGGACTTTGTAGCATACATAGTCCAACTTGAGGGAGGGTCTTAGCTCATATAGTGTAGATCTCTTATGTATTTAGAGTGGACTCGTGTACAGTTCAGATTTAGTCCATATTCTTTGTATATAAGTATATATGAGTATGTAATCACATTATTCAATCAATGATAATCATTCTTTCTTTATGCTTGCTGTAACTGAATGCTCTAGTTGGTTAGAGTTTGTTATCTTTCTGTTACATCTTCTTCCTGAATTCACCATCATCAACACACGCGAATCCGGTAACCAATCATCTCCGACAGCCTTACTCATGAAATCAGAAGATGCGAAATCATCTCCTTCTGCCTCTCCTGCCAATCCTGTGCGATACTCTCTCAACAACAACAACAGCAATCACGGAAACAACAATAATCGGGGTAGAAACAGTAACCGCGGTAACAAGGAGAAGAACTCCGGCAGAGGTTGTCGTAGTAACAACGGCGACAGTGGCTCGGATGGATCTCAGAACTACGGCGGTGGTGGACGTGGTCAGTATCATCACTGGCAGCAACAATTTCCTTGGCAACAACAATGGCAGCAATACCCTTGGGCTCCTTCTCCATGCCCATACCCATCTTATTGGGCTAAACCCAATGCTGGCCCAAAACATCAACAATCTGGTATTCTTGGACCAAAACCCCAACCTGCTGCTTTTACTGCCACTGGACCAAGCCCAACAGATATTGAAGCGACTCTTCACACCCTACATCGTTCTCAGTCTGACCCATCCTGGTATATGGACACTGGAGCAACATCTCACATGACATCTACAAATGGTAATCTCTCATCTTATTTTAATTTGAGCAAAAATAATAGTATTATCGTAGGAAATGGCCATTCTGTTCCGATTCATGGTTTTGGAAATGCTAACTTACCTCCCCTTATCCTCCTTTAGCCTTATCAAATGTCCTTCATGCATCGAAATTAATTAAAAATTTAATTTCCGTCCGTAAATTCACTACCGATAACCATGTTTTCTGTGAAGGATTTTCAGACGGGGATGGTCCTAATGAGATGTGAGAGTCAAGGCCAGCTATATCCTATCACCAACATAACAAAAAATAAGACCGTTTTTCCTTCCGAGTTTACAGCTTTATCCACTTCTGTTTGGCACGACCGTTTGGGTCACCCTGGAGCATCTATTTTAGATTCTCTTAGGAAAAATAAAATGATTGATTGTATTCCTAATTCAAAAATAAATTCAACCTTTTGTCATTATTGTCCTCTTGGTAAACATGTTAAAATGCCATTCATTAACTCACATAACTCCACTTTTATGCCATTTGATATATTACATAGTGATGTATGGGCATCTCCCGTATTGAGTACTTCCGATCATAAATATTATGTGCTCTATTTGGATGACTATTCAAATTTCTTGTGGACTTTCCCAATTTCACACAAATCACAAGTTTTTCCAACTTTTGAAAATTTAAAAGCATATATTAAAACTCAATTTCATCGGGAAGTTAAAAATATTCAGTGTGATAATGGTAGAGAATATGTCAATGGCCCCTTTCAAAAACTCTGTGAAGCAAATGGAATTTAATTTCGTTTCTCATGTCCTCATACTTTTTCTCAAAATGGCAAAGCTGAAAGAAAAATCCGTTCTATTAATAATATAATTCGGACTTTACTAATTCATGCTTCTTTACCGCCAAATTTTTGGCACCATGCTCTACAAATGGCAACTTATCTACTGAATATTTTACCAAATAAAAAGTTGAAATATCAATCCCCTCTCAAAATTCTTTTTCAAAATGAGCCATCCTACATTCATCTACGAGTCTTCGGTTGTTTATTTTACCCTCTTTTTCCATCAACCACTATAAATAAACTCCAATCTCGTTCCACCCCATGTGTTTTCTTAGGATATCCTTCAAATCACTGTGGGTACAAATGCTATGACCTATCCCTAAATAAAATCATCGTTTGTCGCCATGTCATATTTGATGAATCAAAATTTACTTTTTCAAAGCTGCACACTCTTAATCCAAGCAATTATCAATTTCTTGATAATGAAGTGTCACCTTATATAAACCACCTTATCACACAAACTAGCCCAGGTCCAAGGACACCAAATATCACTCAACAAAACTCTCAACCACCTGCTCAAATAGGACCGGCCCCAACTCTCCCCGCGTTTCGGCCACAACCCCAACCTAACCAAATACACCGACCTGAAATACCTACTATGGACCAAACTCTGCCTTCCACATCTACTCCACCAAATATACCATTTCCTGCTATTTACCAACCTACCGTTAGTTCTGACAACAAACCAGTTACGAGGAGCCAACATGGCATTTTTAAACCCAACCAAAAATACATCAATCTCCACACCGAAGTCACAAAATCTCCTCTCCCTCGTAACACTGTGTTAGCATTAAAAGACCCGAATTGGAAAATGGCTATGGATGATGAATACAATGCTCTTATTCAAAATAAGATGTGGGATTTAGTGCTTCGTCCACCTGATGCACATATTATTCGTTCTATGTGGATTTTTAGGCATAAAGAAAAATCTGATGGTTCTTTTGAGAGGCATAAAGCCCGACTTATAGGTAACGGTGCAGGTCAACAGGTTGGCATAGATTGTGGAGAGACCTTTAGGCCTGTTGTCAAACCAGCCACCATCCGAACCGTACTCGGTATTTCCTTATCTAAAGCATGACAAATTCATCAGTTAGACGTCAAAAATGCTTTTCTACATGGTGAACTAAAAGAAACAGTGTATATGCATCAACCTTTGGGCTTTAAGGATCCAAATCTTCCTCATCATGTCTGCCGTCTGCGAAAATCTTTGTATGGGCTGAAGCAAGCTCCAAGAGCGTGGTACAAATGATTTGCAGATTATGTATGCTCTATCGGATTCTCTCAAAGCAAGTCAGACAACTCTCTTTTCATCTACCGAAAAGATACACACATGGCCTATATTCTTCTTTATGTGGACGACATCATTCTCACTGCGTCTTCTGATGATCTTCGCAAGTCTATAATATCACGACTCAACTTTGAATCTGCTATGAAAGACTTGGGACCACTAAGTTATTTTTTGGGTATTGCAGTTACTCGGCATGATGGTGGGTTGTTCTTATCTCAGAAAAAGTATGTAGATGAAATTCTTGAGCGAGCAGGCATGTCATCATGCAAATCATGTCCAACTCCGGTTGACACTAAACCGCAACTTAGTGCCAAGACTAGCACTCCCTATGAAGACCCATCATTATACTGTAGCCTTGCTGGTGCTCTCCAATACCTTACTTTCACGATACCCGACATCACATATGCGGTACAACAGATATGTCTTTTTATGCATGACCCCATGGACGATCACATGCACTCTCTTCGACGCATTTTGCGTTACATTCAGGGAACTAGTCACTATGGTCTACATCTCTATCCATCATCCACTACATCGTTAATCTCTTACACAGATGCTGATTGGGGAGGATGTCCCGACACTAGACACTCTACCTCCGGTTATTGTGTTTTTCTTGGAGAGAACTTACTATCATGGTCGTCCAAACGACAACCCACATTATCTCGATCCAGTGCTGAAGCTGAATATGGTGGAGTTGCCAATGTCGTCTCTGAGTCATGCTGGTTACGTAACCTACTTCTCGAACTACATTGTCCGATACACAAAGCTACTATGGTATACCGTGATAACGTTAGTGCCATATATCTTTCCAGTAATCCTGTTCAACATCAACGTACAAAACATATCGAGATGGACATTCACTTTGTACGTGAAAAAGTAGTTCGTGGATAGATACGCGTCCTGCATGTTCCCTCGCTCTATCAAATTGCGGATATATTCATCAAGGGTCTTCCCCTAATACTCTTTCAAGATTTCTGAGACAGTTTAAGCGTACGCCAACCTCCCGCTTCAATTGCGGGGGTGTGACAGAACATGACAACATACATTCTATATTTGGAACAAATATTGTACACTAATGAGATAAAAGTAAAAAAATATTTACATTGATTAGGCATAATTAGACATACTATTTACATTGATTAGGCATAATTAGGCATGATTACCTTTCCTATTATGCAATTGTAATTCCTGTATATATTACATGTTGATGATCAATAAAAAACAGAGGGAAATATTTTCCTATAAAAACATCCAAGGTGAAGATTAAGTTATTGTTATGAAGCCATGAAACCAGCCCAAGGCATCACCAGACATGTATACTGTGATACATGATAATCTAGCCTGTGGTTGGATTCCGTAATGAGTGCAAAAATTTTCAGCTTGAAAGATCCATTCAAGAGGGTTTGAGCCATCAAAAGGTTGCAATTGTAGTTTAGGCTGATGAATGATTGGAATAGGTGATGATGTTGATGGACTGGGGGTTGGGGTTGAGGTTGGTTATTGTTGTAATTCTAGTAGTTGGGTTTGTAGTATTTGTATGGATTATTTGTGATTGATTTTCATAGCGAGTGTCTTGTGTGAGGCAAAAATCTGTGAATGCAGAGGTCAACTGCTGTAATGATTCTAAAATCTAAAAAATATTTTGTTATCTAATCATGGTGTTCAACGATAAAAGCACCAAATATTACCATATAATAATAATTTGAATTCCCCGAATGAGGGAAAGCCTAAGAAAGAGAGAATATAAAATATTGATTGATAATGTCTACTGTCCATTACATTCTTGCTTTTCTTTTATAGACAAAATTCCAACGATATTCCTACAAATTAAGGATCAACTTAGACCGTTTTCACTAATTTCTTAATGATAAGGCTACAACTCATATTTTGTCTTATTATAATTTGACTATTTCTAGATCCTTCTCTTAATTGTAACACGCTGGTTTCTTAATTACTCTTTTGGGCCTTTTGTAGCTTTCATCCCGTGGCCCATTTTTCATTTGATCCGTTACATTGAGCTTTTGAGGGTTGAACTTTTTTCTTTATCCTTTCTCCAGTTTCGCATCTAGCACCAACCCAGGGTCTCTTCACGTGATTTTCATTAAGAATGGAATTATATATACATATCCCAAAGCATGGAGACCTCTTATCACTTGATCAATATTATTCCATTATTTCAAAGATCATAGTTTAATGATTTCATAAACATCAATTAGTCTTACTTGACTTAAAATATCATATATTTAGTCAAATGATAAAAATGCTATTTACAGTGTAAGTGATCATTTTATCTTTATTTTTATAATTTTTTTTTTAATTTGTAAACGATTTTAATTACTACACACCGACATTGGTAAATAAATTTTAAATTTTACACTATTAGTTAATTGTGGCGGTTTGATTTTTACCGAAGTTTAACTTTGATTTTAATTATAAGTATTTATGTTTGGTTGTGATGTATTGACCAAGTAAAGAAATTTGCACGGACAATACATAGTAATGCATTGGTTCTGTTGGCAAGCTATGCACCCTTTCATCTAAGGGTTGCGTGTTTGATTCATGCATCCGTTCATTTAACCCATTCGAAAGAGTCATCGATCTAGTCCGATTATTGAATCGGGTATAAAATTGAACCAATAGAAACCAACTAGAATTGATAAATTGGTGAATCGACGGTTTGAAAATCCAGCATGTTAATATATTTAAGTTTATTTAGAATTTAAATTTAAATAATAATTTAAAATTATAATATTTTGAAATTTTGTAAATATAATAATATTTTATTAGAGATCTAATTTATAGTTTTGTTATAGAAATTAATTTATTCAACTATATTATTAAACTTGATCTGATTTAATTATGCGATTCGACATCAAATAATTAGAATAAACTAGTAATTTATTATCCTCACTTATCGATTTGATTTTTAAAACATTAAATTAAACAATTAGGCCGAAATGCCACATGGCCACCAGTCTGGCCAATGGCCAGAGTCTCTGTGTCTCCCTCCTCCGTGGTCCTAGTACATGCCACTCACTATATATTTATGACACTTAAAATTGATCAGCTATCAGTATTTAATATAAACTAGTGGGAAACTCGTGCGTCCGCACGGGTTCTAGTGTGGACCACGGACATGGCACCAGTTTGGTTTTAAAATTCAAATAAAATAGAAAATATTTTAATTTAATTATAAAATAGGAAAAAAAAAGTAGTCAAAGATAAATATATAAATTAATTAAATCAATCATTGTTAAGAAAAAATTTAAACACCGATTTAGAAAAAAACAATTGTGCAAAATAGACATATTTAAAAAAAACAAAATTGTAAAAAAAATATAATATCTTGTGCGTTCACAAGGTTTTTGGCCGCACCAGAACTCGTGCGTTCACACGAGTATCGCTGTGGACCGTGGAATTGTCACCAGTTTGTTATACAAATTCAAACAAATTAGAAAATATCAAAATATTACTGAAAAAAAATAAAAAAATAAAAAATGGACTGGAAGATAATTGTATAAGTTTTTTTAAAACAACTATTGTTAAGAATAACTATGAAACACATACTTTGTAAAAAAACAATTGTGAAAATAGAAAAAAAATGCTTTTGTTTTAGGGTTGATAGAGTTATAATAAAAAGGTTTGTAAAGTTTGATAAATGAGACAAATAAATATCCAAAATTAGAATTAGTTGAAAATCAGTAGAAAACTAATTTTACTATGGTTTAAAAAAAAAAAAAACCAGTAGTACAACTGACATAAGTTTTACATTTATTTTATTTAAATGTACAAAAAAAATAAAAATTCGTGCGTTCGCACGAATTTTAGTATGATTACCCGTGCGTTCACACAGTACTGACGTGTTACTCGTCCGTTCGCAGAGATTTTGGCCTGGTTACCCGTACGTTCACACGGTATTGGTTCACACTTATTTTGACCTGGTTACCCGTGCGCTCACACGGTACTGATGTATTATCCATGCGTTCACACGGTACTGGTGTGGTACGCACGCTTATGTTTTTTAAAATATAATAAAAATGTTAATAAGAAAAACAAAATTATTAATTATTTATAAAAGAAAGTCATATTTTTCAAAGAAAAATAAAAATGCTTTAGAAAAATTATTTTACATCAGTAGTAAAGTTATTTCTGTATATACAAATATTTCATTCAACAATGTATTTTTTTCTCGTATATAAATATTTTTTTTATTTTAATAATATTTATAAAAATATTTGAATCAATAGTAATGTTTTTTCCGTATTTAAAAATATTTGAATTAATAGTAAAGTTGTTCCTCTATATAAATATATGAATATTTAATCTTATTTTTTTCCTGGAGGTTTCTAATAAATATTAGAAATTTAAATATTTTTGAATGAGAATCACAAATTTAGATGGGGGGTTCTAATCATGCGCAAGTTCATTCATGAGGTTATCATGTGGGAAACCCATGCGTCTGCACGGGTTCCGGTGTGGATCGTGGATACGTCATCAGTTATGTTATGAAATATATAAAAAAAATCAAAAATATAAAATTTTTGTTGTAAATTAAAAAAAATAAATTAAAATCATAACACCCAATAGAAAAACAATTGTGTTCAAAATTTTGATCATCAACTTTATGTTCATTTTGCATAAATCAGAATTTTGATCAGAAACTTCATGTTCCCGTTAATTTTCAATATTTTGATCAGTGAGTTCATGTTCCCGTTAATATTCAACATTTTGCTCAGTAACTTCATGCTCCCGTTAATATTCAATATTTTGATCAATAACTTCATGTTCCCGTTAATATTCAATATTTTAATCAGTAACTTCGTGTTCCCGTTAATATTCAAATTTTCTATCAATAACTTCAAATTTTCGTTAATATTCAATATTTTGATCAGTAACTTCGTGTTCCCGTTAATATTTAAATTTTCTATCAGTAACTTCAAATTCCCGTTAATATTTAATATTTTGATCAGTAACTTCGTGTTCTCGTTAATATTCAAATTTTCTATCAGTAACTTCAAATTCCCGTTAATATTCAATATTTTGATCAGTAACTTCATGTTCCCACTAATATTCAATATTTTGATCAGTAACTTCATATTCCCGTTAATATTCAATATTTGGACCAGTATCTTCCCGATAATATGCAATATTTTGATAAATAATTGCATGTTCACGTGATAATTATTTTAATTTGGTGTTTTAATAGTATGGATAAGTTTATGATTTGTTCAAAAATTGTTTTGTATCGTTGATAAAATAATTATGAGTTTAATATATCTTATTCATAAAATATATTAGTTTTATTTTTTTATCATAAAATAATTAAGAATATTTCATATTATCATACAATTTTGATATTATTTAATTCATACTTTACTAATGTATTTATTCTAGATCATGATACTATAATTTATAATATTATCAATTTTTATATTATAATTTTGTAATCTTTAAATTTTAATATATTTCACCCGTCTTATTTTATGTCCCGTTCTATTATTATTTATATTGAAGTTCATTTAATTCATTAATATTGCATGGTTATTTTGTACTAAAAAAAGATGGCATGATTATTGTTTATTTATATGAAATCACGTATATGAAAATATTTGGATTAACAGTATACAAACTAAAAAAATGTCATTTCAAATCATTCATGATTTGAATATCATTCCGTCTTATTTTACGTTCCGTTCTATTATTATTTATATTGAAGTTCATTTAATTCATTAATATTGCATGATTATTTTGTACTAAAAAAAGATGGCATGATTATTGTTTATTTATATGAAATCGCGTATATGAAAATATTTGGATTAACAGTATACAAACTAAAAATATGTCATTTCAAATTATTCATGATTTGAATATCATTCTGTCTTATTTTATGTTCCGTTCTATTATTATTTATATTGAAGTTCATTTAATTCATTAATATTGCATGATTATTTTGTACTAAAAAAAGATGGCATGATTATTGTTTATTTATATGAAATCACGTATATGAAAATATTTGGATTAACAGTATACAAACTAAAAATTTGTCATTTCAAATCATTCATGATTTGAATATCATTCATTCATAAATATGAATTTAAAATAATTTATAATTTTATACAACATTAATAGTTTTAATACAACATTAATAGTTTTTATGTAATATAATATTTACTATTTAATAGCCCTTCTCTTTCTTAATTGATATTTGATGGTAAGTAATTGAATAACAATAAAATAGATCAAATTAATGGATTGATATTCATTAACTACATTAAAAAAATATAAACTACCCAAAATTTAGTTCATTAACACATTAAAAATAAATCATTATCAATACATTTAAAATATTTAAATTCGTAATTATACCATTATACTAATTAAATTCGTAAAATATTTTCCAAAACATATAATCTTTCTTATATGAGAGATAAATTTTATCTTTATATATATATATATATATATATATATATATATATTATATGAAAATGTCATTTTTAGGTGAGAATATGAGAATGAATCTGAACCATTAGATTTTAAAATAAATGGTGGAGATTATATGTCAGATTTTTTTTCTCTATCCTCCATTATTTATTTTAATAATGGAGGAGAGAGAAAAATAAAAACCACACATAATCTTCACCATTTATTTTAAAATCTAATGATTCAGATTCATTCTCACGTTCTTACGTAAAAATGTCATTCTCATTTGATATGAACCATATATATATATATATATATATATATATATTGTTGTACCCCAAATTTTACCCTCATTTTTCTGCTAGTTGATGTTTTATTTATTTTTCTCTATATTTTAATTTAGTATTTATTTAGTGTTTTATTTGTTTAATTTTAATTTAATTTCAATATGGTTTTTTATTTTAATTTATATTTAAGATGGTTATTTTGTTAATTTAATTTTCAACCTCAATTTAATCCTTTTAAAAAAAATTGGTTTCATTAATTAGATTAATTATTAATTTAGTTTTTTTAACTAATTTAAATTAGGTTATTAATTAGTTTTTTTTTTTATTATTGTTATTAGTCATATTATAATTTAATTTAAAAGTAAGAAATTTTTTTTTCTTCCATTTCCATTATTATTCTGTTTGGTCCACCGTGGATTTCTTTTGGTGTACAATTGGAAGAATCACTTGCTATCAGCCAATGAGGATCAAGTATATTACTTTTGACTTTTCAACCTTGCCTTCAACCAATAAAGGGACGACACATGGATTAAACATTGTAAACAACCAAAGCCCTGTTGTCTCCTTCTTGAGTTGCAGAAGAGGAGAAGAAATTCAAAACAAAATGTGAATCATTTCCAAATCCCTCATCAATCCTTGGCGCGCTTCTTTTCAAATTGGAATCCCAAATTTTTTCCTCTTTAAGCTCACTCATCTGGTTCATCAAAAGATGCTCTGAGGCATTACCTTTTCCGCATTCAATCTGCCACCTCCTGCAACCATGAAAACGACAAGACACCAACGATCAAAATTCAAAATAAAGTTTAAGACAAGTTCTGTTTTTCAGCAAAGGTTAAATAGGAGAGGAAGAGAAAAAGATGAGGGGGGCGGCGAAGTTCAAAAACGGAATACACAAAAAAAAAACTTCTTCAACCATTCTCCATCTCCCGAAGAACCAAACATCAACAACCTTCAAAATTCCTCCGCCTCACCTTGTTTTCACCATTCAACATCCAAATAACTCCAACGAAACTCACCTTGTCTTCAACATTAACAACAACCAAAAAACAAACTCACCAACCTCTCTTCGGTCATACAACCTTCTTCTAAACCTCATCCCTCTACATTTTCTGAACAAAAAAAAACCTTCAGCTTCTTCAACCAAACACAGATTCAACTCCACGCACAACATCAAACTACCACTCATCAACTTTCTTCCAATCCTCATAAACCAAAACCGAATCAACCGAAACCCTTCGCTCACTCTCAAACCCATAACCAGAAACCAGTACCCACTTTCAAAACCTAAAAATGAAAAGGGACCAAGATGAAACAGAAAGAGATTTGGAGATGAAAGAGTGAAATAAAACAAGACCCAAAATCTGAGTTGAATCACGAACCTGCAAGGACGAAATCTCGCCGTTTCCGTCGCGAGGAGTTTGGGTGATCAAGTTGCACCGTTTTTTTCATTTTCGACTCTCTGCTGTTGTTCGTGAGTTTTTTTTCGTTTGATGACCTTATCGTCTTCAAGCTTTTGTCGTGCCCTGTGTCGTGTTTTGGTGAAGGATAATGGAGTCCTATCTGTTTCCTTTCAGTGGCCTTTTTTTTAGTGTTTTATTTCTTTAAAACTGAACCGCCATGTGTTTGATGGGCTTTGAAAAGCCAGTGGTGGTTTCTTAAACACCTCATCAGCCCATGTGCGCACTCCACTTAAACCCCTTTCTCTCTTTTTCTTAAAAAGGAAAACTGGTTTCTATTGGGCTCGGCCCACGATAGGTGTTATCAGCACACCACCCTTTTTTTCTTTATTAAAATAAAAGAAGAAAAAAAAACCCCTTTTTTAAGAGCATGTTTTGAAGGCTGACAGCCCGTTTGATCTCTTTCTCACACCCTTCAAAAATCAGCGCCCCCCTCCTCTTCTTTTTAAAAAAAAATTATTTTCATTTTATTTTTTTTTACTAGTTTTTTGAGTTTTTTTAATCACTAGTTTTTCTATGTTTTTCTTTCTAATTTTATTCATAGTGGTTCGTTGCGTTTCATTTATTTTTGGCCAATGATATCATATAAATTTTGACTTCGTTGATTATCTCAAAATCACTAAAAATCTAGATTTGTAGGAGGCCACTTTCTATTTTCTCCATTTTGGTCGATGAAAGTTAAAAATCTAAGATTATCAATTTATCGGTTAAATCTTGATTTAGACGAGACTAGTTTTATTTTCATTCTGATTCTATTTTGGTCGATGAAAGTCAAATGTCAAGATTATCGATTTACCAATTTAAATCTTGATTAAGACGAGATCAACCTTATCTTTATTTCATAATCTTTATTTAGGCCGATGACGTTACATAAATCATGACTTGTGGATTTATTTCAAATCAATAAAGTCTTGATAAATGTGAGGCCACTTTTTATTTGTTTTTGTTGGTCAATGAAAGTAAAAAATATAAGATTATCGATTCCTCGATCAAATCTTGATTTAGACGAGACCGATTTTATTTTCATTTCGATTCTACTTTCTTTATTTTGGTCGATGACATAACAAACCTCATGGTTTGGTTGATTTCATTGAGTTGACAAAACTTTGATCAACACGAGACCACTTTCTCTTTATTTCAATTTTATTCACCTATTTAGTCGATGAAAGTCAAGAATCATTGATTATCGAGTTCTCGATTAAATCATTATTAAGACGAGACTATTTCTATTTTATTTCATCTTATCTTATTCATGTATTAGTGCATCATCATATTTGCTTTATGATCTCGTTATCTTGTTAGTACTTTATAACTATCATCTCTTTACCCCCCATTCCAAAGGAAGGTGAAATATGTTGACTCATAAGTCATTGACCTCCCACCTTAACCTAAGTAGCCTCATAAGAGCTAAACTTTATTTCTTGGCTTCACCAGAGCCATGAAATTATAACTAGCCTTAGGAGAGAGTTAACTCTTAGTGATATTCATCCTAATGAATATTCACTTTCCCTTACTGACTAAAACTTCAACATATGACCATTATAACTTAGATCCAGAGAGTTCTTGAACTCTAGAATGAGCTTGTACTTATTATCCCCTGTGAACTTTGACCATAGTCAAAAGTTCATTACTTAGTAAAACTACGCATACTCTGATTCTACTCCCGAGGATACGTAGGCGTAAGGCGCGATTCCTTGTCGAGTATACTTAGATACAAACCCCTAGGGTTTTCAACCGTTAGCATAGTACCCTTAGCAAGCGAGTGAGATATAACAAGTAAAACAAGAGGCTCCCGTAGAGTACCACGGACGTTTCGGATCCTAATACCTTCCCTAGGCGTAACCAACCGAACCTTAGATCTCCCCCTTTAGGTTTTTCTAACAATCTTGAACCTTTCCTTTGGATTAAATCAAAGTCGATTGTAAAAGAAAATGATGCAAGTTCATTAATAGCTTGTTATCCGATTTTCACCGCAACAGAAATGGCGACTTCACTGGGGAAAGACAACTTTGTTTTGAGGGTTAAGCCCACCTTGTTTTTGTTTGCTTTACTTATACTTCCTTGCTATATTTGTGTATACTTGTTTGATTGCCTGTATATATGTTGTGCTTGATTATCTTTTGTTGGCTTGGTTCTTGAGTGGTGAGATAAATCCTATACCCGGATTTGAGTGCAATTAGGATATGACGATGGTATTCAAGGAGGCTTTGAGGGAGTCGAATCCTGAAAAGTTGAATTGAGAACACCATCACTCAATTGAGGCCCTCTTGAGAGCTTAGTTATGTTGAACGAATCTGTTCGTGAAAGCGTGCTACTCTCGACCTAGGAGCCCATGATATTGAGAACCGTAGTTACCAAACCCCACTTGGCCTTTTAGGATGTAGTGCGGTGACCATGATGAAGTCTATTTCTGAATTAGTTATCACGCGATACTACACTCAGACGAGATCCTCTTGAGAATTTTATCGATTACCAAGTCATCTGGGAAATCCTTAAAATCCGAAAGATGGGTTGCCGACTCTGGGAACTTCTTAGAACCCTGTTCAATAGATGAAAACTAGTAGTACTTACCTATTGGGATGGGTAGACCATGGCTCCATTCATGAGACCCCAAAACCTAGGTTTTGTATGTTTTGTTTTGTGTACATGTGTTTGTGCTCGTGTTACATACATCTCTGCATTCAAGCATTCTTAGCCCTTTGGTTTTGAGGAACTCAAATGTTTGTTCCCTTTTCAAAGATCAACAGAGCATGGATTTTGAAAACAAAAACTCTTCAATTTTCCAAAAAAACTTTTTCGCAACTTGCCTTTGAGTCCCTTGAAACCATTTGGCTTGCATTAGCATCTCATTTGCATCATGTCATAGCATGTGCATTTCCTCTCTGTCTTCGTCTCATGTCGCCGTTTTCCCTTCAGAATCGTCTTTGAATCGTCACCCGAGCCAAACTTGACAAAGGATGTCTGACCAGTACTGTGAAATGGACAGAGTCAACAATGAATTGAGTGAGCTCCGAGGAGGAATGGGGCAGATTCTGGAAGCAATTCAAGTTATGAGTGCAAGGATGGATACACAAGCGACGGTGGTCTCCGAGATTATCACTACAACTGTAGAACCTCCCGTTACTATTGTGAACCCTACTTTAGGCATGCCTTTTAACTTTATGCATGCCCGTGCCGTCACTTCTACTCAACAAGCTGTTCCCTTGGTTAATGAGGCTTTTCAAGCTATTCCTACCTTCACTCCAGCAGCAGTGCAAGCCCAGATGCACCCAGTTTTTCAGAATCCACATCCGGTTCATGATTATGTCAATATGTCCGAAGAAGGGGATAATCGACATGAAAGGTTGAAGGAAAGTGTAGAGACAATGCGGAGGAAATTGGAAGCAATGGAGAAGAGCAATGTATCTAATACTAATGTTAAAGACATGTGCTTAGTCTCAGGCTTGGTAATTCCGTTCAAACTACCCAATTTTGACCTATACTCTGGTGCGACCTGTCCTAAGTCGCATTTGGTCATGTATTACCGACGAATGGCTGCATTTATGGATAATGATAAGTTGATGATCCACTGCTTCCAAGATAGTTTGAAAGGGGCTGCCGCAAAGTGGTATTTGACTATGGACCAATTTAGGATCCAACGCTTTCAAGATGTATCTGATGCTTTTGTAAAGCATTACAAATATAACATGGAGTTGGCTCCAGATCGTAGACAACTATTGAGTATGTCACAACACGATACCGAGTCTTTTAAAGAGTATGCACAGAGATGGAGAGAGCTGGCTTCGCAGGTAGAGTCACCCTTGTCTGAAAAGGAGTTAACTGATTGGTTTGTCGATACAGTGAGACCAGAATTCTACGAAAGGATGATCAGTAGCGTGTTTGCTAGTTTTTCTGATATTGTGGCTGTGGGGATTAAAGTAGAGCTTGGTCTGAAGAGTGGAAAAATGACCAAGAGAGCTGGTCGTCCGAGCAACAATGCCAAGAAATCCTTCAAAAGGGAAGGAGAAACCAGTGCAGTGATGACAAACAAAAAGAAGAAGAATCAGTTCTGGAAACGTCAGCAGCAACAACAGTGTTATTCTGTTCAGCAACCTTATGTGGCCGCCATTACGCCAACATTCAACCATCAAGCTTCTGTTCATCAGCCGGTTCCTCAATCACCAGTATATCAACGAGCGCCCAACGCTCCTGCTTATCCACAACAGACTCAAGTTTCTCGTCAGAACATTCCAGGAAAAAGAAAGGGTGGAAGGCCTCCAATTCCTCCCATTCCAATGACGTACACATCATTGTATCCTATTTTAGTACAACAAGGATTAATAACTACAAGGTCATCAGGCCCACCTCCTGATCCGCTTCCACCTTCTTACAATCCCAACGCTCATTGTGCATTCCATGAAGGGGCACCAGGCCATAATTTAGAAGGTTGCTTTGCTTTGAAGCATATTGTGAAGGACTTAGTGGAGAGAAACATTTTGTCTTTCGATGGCTCCCAGCCTAATATCAAGAACAATCCTTACCCGCTCATGAGATAAGTAATGATGTGGAGGATGTATCAAGACAAAGTTGGATTAGGGACCTGTGATTGAATTCCTCTTTGATTTTCTGTATTTGATTCCCTAAAGCTGGCAATCTTTTGGCTTTTTCAGCAATTTTTATTGTATTTCCTTTGCACTTTGAATTTGTATTTGCTTATAAGCTTTGTTGTACTTTCAAATTGGCAAGGTTAATGAAATGTTTGTGCATCTTTTGGATTAAGTCCATTCGTTTCACTCATCTACTTTTATGCTCATATACAAAAATATTATAATATCTTCATCTTGTTTCTTTCCCTTTATCAAAGTTATTGTTAAGCAAGGATTAGGGAGGATGATGAAAACCTCGTGTTCATAATTGTTGTGGTATGCTGCCAATTAAACCTTGCCGAGGATGTAAGGCATTGTTTCAATTCCCAAATACTGGAGAAGTAAGGAAGATAATCCCTTGTTAACCCTTCGAGCCTAGAAGTAGGAGTTTTCTTTCCTTAAAAAAAACAAAAAACCCCTGAATCTCAACCTTGGGGCAGGGTAGTTCTCAGTTTAACTTGGTTATGCAATCGAATGCAAGCGCTTCATGTAAGGCGTCAATCAGCTCTCGCAAATCAAGTGACTTCCTAGCTTTTGGAAACTTGAATGTATAGCTTGAGTCAACTGAGCATAGGATTGGAGTTCGTCACGAAGATGGGGTGGGACAAATAAATTTTGAGCCTTTATCCTTTGTTTCATGAACCGTGAACCAAACCACGTTACAACCCTTAAAAGACCTAATTGAGGTAAGATTGTTTTGAAAGCATACTACAACAAGGTTGATTAACCTGACTCCTAATAATCTTTGTTATTCGCGTGTGTTGATCACTTCCTCTGTCATCCCGTAAATGACTAGATCCACCTTTGTTTTTTTATCATTCGACCGTGTGTGTTTTCATCAATAAATTTTGTTTTCAAAAAGCTTGCATGAATATCGCATTGAACTTGCCAATTTTTGATGAACAATATTTGTTTGTAAAAACAATTCAATATCAAAGAAATCCCAACAAATGTAGCCAGCTAGGGGATTCGACTTGATAAAGGAAGCTCAGTCAGGGGCAACCAAGCGGAAGGATTTGCCAATCTACGGAGTCAAGGGCAGAACTCGTCAAAGTTCAAGATACTGGAACAAGTCTTCTCTAGGTCATCTTATGACAAATGTGGATTCCAGTGACTCATCAGCAGGGGCAAGTTTTGTTCCCCAGTCGTTTCTACTACAATTTGAGTATTACGGATACAGTTGAGTAGAGGCAGTTATGTCGAAGCTCATGAAACCTTTTCAAAAGTTTGAAGCATCTGGTATACCAGTTCTTCTGTAAAATCCTTTTGATACCTATCAGTTAATCAGGGGCAATCAGGTCGAGATTCAGGCAAATCTCTAAAAGTCAACGATATCTTCACAGATCAACCAAGTTGACAGGGGCAAGTTTGTTCCCCAAATCGTCAAACAACCAGTCTGAAGCAAGTTCAAGGACCTTGTTGTGTGAATACAGTTAATCTGGGGAAATTACGCCGAGATCTCTCCAAGAGTTTGAAGATATTGAAACACCTTGTATGCCAATTCTTCTATAAAATCCTCTTGTTATCCTCTTCTGACAGACCATATAGCTTGGGGCAGATAAGATTTGAAGATGATCATTATACCAGTAGGATGCAGAACTACTTTATTCTTGTGATATCCTTTGCTAACTCCCCGATAAGCTGTTACTTCAGCTAATTTTGACAATTCTCGATGTATTCTCCTTCAACAAAGAGATCAAGCTCATAATGGCAATCCTTTTGATGTTATACCTCAAGTGGAATACTCTTTTCACCTGTGAAGTTGTTGATTCTTCTTTATCCCCAGTATTGGTATAACATATTGAGTTTGGCTGGGTATCTTTGTCATGACGTTTTCTTCGTCTCCGGTTTCGCTTCTTGTCTGTTTTGTCAGCATAAGCATAAGCATGGCATAAGCACTCATATGCATAGTATCTTAGCATTTCTGCTTCTTTTTTCTGGTGTTTACCTGTTTTGGTTCACTTTGGCGGTTATCTCCCCAAGTGATTGGGTTAGTCTATTCTCTCCAATAGAAAGTCAGCCCTAGGCATAAAGTTCCCATTCTTTCAGAATTCCCCACAGAGTTTGATTCTCATGGAAGATGGTTGGTTCAGTTATCTTTTCCTCATTTGGATAAGATAAATCCCCATTTGAGTTCATTCCTCAATTGGAGTCTTGTTTGACCGTTTCTTTCTAGCTTATTCCTAGATTGAACGTTGGTCCCCGCCAGGTGTGGTTTTCAAACCTATCTTTGAACGTGCATTTATTTTGCACCGTTTCTCGCAAGAAGCATCTTTCACAGATCCACCTTGAAGACAGAATTATTTCTCCAATAGTGTTATGATATCAACATATTTTTGAAGCAGCAATCTCTTGAAGAAGTTTGGCAGTCTCTTATAAGCAGCTTATCTATCTCTGGTACTATTCAACCTCTTCGCAACCGTAATTGGGTATTCCCAGGAAGCCTTATCTTCAGTTACGCAACCCCGGTACTAACCTATCACATTCTATACCTTTATTGGGGCCCATTTCTTGGTTCAATCTCCAATAAGGTTCTTCTTTTTCCAAAGTGCCACCTGGTCATACTTGAACCTGTTGTTCCATCACTTTGGATGTCTTTTCCCAGTGAAGACCGTTTTTCGGTTCAACCTTCATTGCGGATTCTTTCTAGAATGTCATCTAGTCGCGTTTAGCCTTGATGATCAATCATTCTAGATACTTTATTAGGGCCCATTTCTTGGTTCAATCTCCAATAAGGTTCTTCTTTTTCCAAAGTCCCAACCGGTCATACTTGAACCTGTTGTTCCATCACTTTGGATGTCTTTTCCCAGTGAAGACCGTTTTTCGGTTCAGCCTTCATTGCGGATCCTTTCTAGAATGTCATCTAGTCATGTTTTGACTTGATGATCAATCATTCTAGATACCTTTATTGGAGCCCATTTCTTGGTTTTACTTCCAATAAGGTTACTTTCTGACTCCTACCGGTTTTTCTTCATGAAGCAGATTATTTGTTATTTCAACCAACTGATATGAGTACCAGAGTCTATTCTTGACTCATTAACCTTGTTCCCATTTAAACTCCAGTTGTTTATCTTCGGTTATCGTATATCAGGTTATCTTGAACCTATATTGCTCATTCCAGATGTTATCTGGTGCGCAGAGTTCGTCTCTGTCTTTTCTGGTTTTTCTTGAAGATCTCATTTTGAACTCTTCAGCATAGGAAATCCCCAGGAAGTCCTTGCTTGGTCGTTTGTCTCTTTTGGACTGATCCCCAGTGATCAGGTTTTTCTTTCTGGTTTCATGCCCAGAAAGAGTGTATTGCTTTACTCCCAGTAGTCTATCTCCCCGGATCTTTTCCCAGTGAAGATTGTCTGTGGTCTTTTCCCCAGTGTTTCTTTGGAGTCTCCCCGGTGGGTCTTTTTTGTTGGTTAGCTTGTATCCCTAGTGAGCGTTTCTCATGGATACTAACCTTCGTCCTTCCCCAGTGAAGCTCTTTGGTCCTTTTGCTTCCTGTTTACCCCTTGGTGTCTCGTTGTGTCTGCATTTTCTTACATCTTCTTGGCATCATGATTGCTGCATTGCATATGTGTGCATCTGAGGGTAAAATTTTCGGTTATCTGTATTTAAATATCTTTCACTTTTGATTCCATGAGGATCTTCATCTCTCATGTCATCCGGTGAAGATATTTAAATAGGGGCAACTGTTGTACCCCAAATTTTACCCTCATTTTTCTGCTAGTTGATGTTTTATTTATTTTTCTCTATATTTTAATTTAGTATTTATTTAGTGTTTTATTTGTTTGATTTTAATTTAATTTCAATATGGTTTTTTATTTTAATTTATATTTAAGATGGTTATTTTGTTAATTTAATTTTCAACCTCAATTTAATCCTTTTAAAAAAAATTGGTTTCATTAATTAGATTAATTATTAATTTAGTTTTTTTAACTAATTTAAATTAGGTTATTAATTAGTTTTTTTTTTATTATTGTTATTAGTCATATTATAATTTAATTTAAAAGTAAGAAAATTTTTTTTTCTTCCATTACCATTATTATTCTGTTTGGTCCACCGTGGATTTCTTTTGGTGTACAATTGGAAGAATCACTTGCTATCAGCCAATGAGGATCAAGTATATTACTTTTAACTTTTCAACCTTGCCTTCAACCAATAAAGGGACGACACATGGATTAAACATTGTAAACAACCAAAGCCCTGTTGTCTCCTTCTTGAGTTGCAGAAGAGGAGAAGAAATTCAAAACAAAATGTGAATCATTTCCAAATCCCTCATCAATCCTTGGCGCGCTTCTTTTCAAATTGGAATCCCAAATTTTTTCCTCTTTAAGCTCACTCATCTGGTTATCAAAAGATGCTCTGAGGCATTACCTTTTCCGCATTCAATCTGCCACCTCCTACAACCATGAAAACGACAAGACACCAACGCTCAAAATTCAAAATAAAGTTTAAGACAAGTTCTGTTTTTCAGCAAAGGTTAAATAGGAGAGGAAGAGAAAAAGATGAGGGGGCGGCGAAGTTCAAAAACGGAATACACAAAAAAAAACTTCTTCAACCATTCTCCATCTCCCGAAGAACCAAACATCAACAACCTTCAAAATTCCTCCGCCTCACCTTGTTTTCACCATTCAACATCCAAATAACTCCAACGAAACTCACCTTATCTTCAACATTAACAACAACCAAAAAACAAACTCACCAACCTCTCTTCGGTCATACAACCTTCTTCTAAACCTCATCCCTCTACATTTTCTGAAAAAAAAAAACCTTCAGCTTCTTCAACCAAACACAGATTCAACTCCACGCACAACATCAAACTACCACTCATCAACTTTCTTCCAATCCTCATAAACCAAAACCGAATCAACCGAAACTCTTCGCTCACTCTCAAACCCATAACCAGAAACCAGTACCCACTTTCAAAACCTAAAAATGAAAAGGGACCAAGATGAAACAGAAAGAGATTTGGAGATGAAAGAGTGAAATAAAACAGGACCCCAAATCTGAGTTGAATCACGAACCTGCAAGGACGAAATCTCGCCGTTTCCGTCGCGAGGAGTTTGGGTGATCAAGTTGCACCGTTTTTTTCATTTTCGACTCTCTGCTGTTGTTCGTGAGTTTTTTTTCGTTTGATGACCTTATCGTCTTCAAGCTTTTGTCGTGCCCTGTGTCGTGTTTTGGTGAAGGATAATGGAGTCCTATCTGTTTCCTTTCAGTGGCCTTTTTTTTAGTGTTTTATTTCTTTAAAACTGAACCGCCATGTGTTTGATGGGCTTTGAAAAGCCAGTGGTTGTTTCTTAAACACCTCATCAGCCCATGTGCGCACTCCACTTAAACCCCTTTCTCTCTTTTTCTTAAAAAGGAAAACTGGTTTCTATTGGGCTCGGCCCACGATAGGAGTTATCAGCACACCACCCTTTTTTTCTTTCTTAAAATAAAAGAAGAAAAAAAAAACCCCTTTTTTAAGAGCATGTTTTGAAGGCTGACAGCCCGTTTGATCTCTTTCTCACACCCTTCAAAAATCAGCGCCCCCTCCTCTTCTTTTAAAAAAAAAAATTATTTTCATTTTATTTTTTTTTACTAGTTTTTTGAGTTTTTTTAATCACTAGTTTTTCTATGTTTTTCTTTCTAATTTTATTCATAGTGGTTCGTTGCGTTTCATTTATTTTTGGCCAATGATATCATATAAATTTTGACTTCGTTGATTATCTCAAAATCACTAAAAATCTAGATTTGTAGGAGGCCACTTTCTATTTTCTCCATTTTGGTCGATGAAAGTTAAAAATCTAAGATTATCAATTTATCGGTTAAATCTTGATTTAGACGAGACTAGTTTTATTTTCATTCTGATTCTATTTTGGTCGATGAAAGTCAAATGTCAAGATTATCGATTTACCGATTTAAATCTTGATTAAGACGAGATCAACCTTATCTTTATTTCATAATCTTTATTTAGGCCGATGACGTTACATAAATCATGACTTGTGGATTTATTTCAAATCAATAAAGTCTTGATAAATGTGAGGCCACTTTTTATTTGTTTTTGTTGGTCAATGAAAGTAAAAAATATAAGATTATCGATTCCTCGATCAAATCTTGATTTAGACGAGACCGATTTTATTTTCATTTCGATTCTACTTTCTTTATTTTGGTCGATGACATAACAAACCTCATGGTTTGGTTGATTTCATTGAGTTGACAAAACTTTGATCAACACGAGACCAGTTTCTCTTTATTTCAATTTTATTCACCTATTTAGTCGATGAAAGTCAAGAATCATTGATTATCGAGTTCTGGATTAAATCATTATTAAGACGAGACTATTTCTATTTTATTTCATCTTATCTTATTCATGTATTAGTGCATCATCATATTTGCTTTATGATCTCGTTATCTTGTTAGTACTTTATAACTATCATCTCTTTACCCCCCATTCCAAAGGAAGGTGAAATATGTTGACTCATAAGTCATTGACCTCCCACCTTAACCTAAGTAGCCTCATAAGAGCTAAACTTTATTTCTTGGCTTCATCAGAGCCATGAAATTATAACTAGCCTTAGGAGAGAGTTCCTAAACTCTTAGTGATATTCATCCTAATGAATATTCACTTTCCCTTACTGACTAAAACTTCAACATATGACCATTATAACTTAGATCCAGAGAGTTCTTGAACTCTAGAATGAGCTTGTACTTATTATCCCCTGTGAACTTTGACCATAGTCAAAAGTTCATTACTTAGTAAAACTACGCATACTCTGATTCTACTCCCGAGGATACGTAGGCGTAGGGCGCGATTCCTTGTCGAGTATACTTAGATACAAACCCCTAGGGTTTTCAACCGTTAGCATAGTACCCTTAGCAAGCGAGTGAGATATAACAAGTAAAACAAGAGGCTCCCGTAGAGTACTACGGACGTTTAGGGTGCTAATACCTTCCCTAGGCGTAACCAACCCCCGAACCTTAGATCTCCCCCTTTAGGTTTTTCTAACGATCTTGAACCTTTCCTTTGGATAAATCAAAGTCGGTTGTAAAAGAAAATGATGCAAGTTAATTAATAGCTTGTTATCCGATTTTCACCGCAACATATATATATATATATATATATATATATATATATCAAATACATCGATTTGCAAAATAAATTTTAATATAATATATTCTTATAAACACGTTTAAATATCTATGACCTTAGCATTTTTTATATTTGCATAAATTATAAAAACATTAATAATTATTATTATAATAATTATTAGATATTATAAATAGTATAAAATAATACTAACCTGTTATCAATCAATAAATATATTATAAATGATATAATACAACATATTGGATATTAATACTAACTTGTTATCATTTATGAGGATTCCAATCATACATTTTTTTTAAAAATAAAACATTGATGACTGTCTCAAAAGCATAATTGGATTTGCATTATTAAATTAAAATTTAAATACATTTGCATTATGAAATAATTTTAAATTGCTTTATAAATAAGACAAATATTATAGTATATATAAAGTGCATAGTCCATTGATAAAAAGAGTTTTTTAATAATAAAATGCATAAAAAATAGTCTTCAATTTAGTGGTCCCCACATATGGCCATGCCCACACGCCATCATGTCTTTCTGTCTTTGTGTACAGGAAGTTGGTAGGTTTACTGTCGCAAAAGCAATATAAAAAGTATTTTAAAACTTTTTTGAAAGTCTCAAGGTGATCTAGCGTATGGAAAAGAGGTGTAGTCATATCACATATGGTTTAGGGAGGGTCCATTTTTAGTAGAAATATTTCAATAGCATGATCAAAAGAATCATTTACTTCTGAAGCACACGACAGTTATACGAAAGAGTTGTGCTATTGAAAATTCTTTTGAAGCACACAATCGTTATAGTCAAGAGTTGTGTTGCATAATAACGTTAAAAAAAAAGAAAGTTACAAAATAAATGGTCCTTTAAAATATAGCAACGATTAAGAATGTTGTCGTCAACCACATAATTAGGTTGTGCAGATTAAATATTTTTCTTGGACATATAGGAAAATTTACAACGAATAATAAATGTGTACTCCCCATCATTATATGTTTTTTATTAATGAAAAAGCCAAGTTTCAAAACTGATGCCATGTTAAAACAATGCAAGCAGGGTGTAACAAAACAGAATGTATTTAAATAGCATGAAATAAGGGTTGTAGTATTCCTTGATTAGAGGATACACAAATATAGCAATTTCACAAATATAACAATTACACAAAAGCCAGTGTTGCAAGGACTCGCTGCAGTTCTTTCATGTGGGTGTTTCCCCATGGCGCAAGATAATTCTTAGCATATGCTTTTTAAGTTGTTTTCAGTTCTTACCATTTGTATGAACTCTTGAAGTCTCAACTGGAACTCCAATTTGCTCTGTTAACAGTAAACTGCTCTTAATTAACATCTGTAAATAGTACAATGCCCACCCAAATTATGCATTTGTTACCAACAATGAACATCATACAAAAATAATACCTAGTGGCAGTTGATAATCAAGAAAGTCTGGCTTTTCATCAATTTAAAAAAATAACATTTTTGAACCAGACTTGCACTATTTTTATTGTATTTTATTTACTTATTATGAACATGCATATAGGTGATTATTTATTTCTCTTTTCTATGAACATATTCTATAGTTGTTGGATATCTAGGACAATCCTACAAATTCTTATCGCCTTAACAGAAATGCATGTTTTCTAAATTACCTTCCAAGGAACATTTTCCTTCCAATAACTCCAAGCTTTACTTAAGTGCTCCAATATGTTTTTGGCCATATTGTGCTTACTACCCTCTGTCATTCAGGGGACCATAACACCATAACATGAGTAAAATCAGAGAGATAAATGCAGAAGCCACTTGGAGAATGAATGAAATAAAAAAATTGAAAAATTTGTTTGACAACCTCTAATTTTCCCGACTTCTCGCAATTTCGAATACCGTCCTCTGCTGCTCTCAAGCTTCACATAAACCTTAGAGATCCTGATCGGGCCTTTCAATCCTCAGATCATGAAACGCAGCAACAACAACCACCGTGTCATTCCTGTTTTTCATCAAACACATGGAGGGCAAGCTCAAACATGCATTAAATCGGTAAACTGAAACACAAAATTTATAGTCAGCTATGATAGTTCACTGTGATTTACACTGCAATCGATGTTCGAACACAAACTCATGTGATATTCGACACCATTCAAGCGATTTGAAACAACAGCAGCAACGCGTAACAGATCGAACACACCTGTAGCAAAACAACAAATAACTTCCATCAGCTCGTTGGTTATGTTACAAAAGAAATGTTAATCAGTACCTCAAATCCAACAACATCTACCTTGAGCCATTGGTTATGTTTTGACGACGAAACTGCTGAGGCGGTTGCCGAAGCTTCTGTTCAGACATTCTTTGTGAATCCTGATATTGCAGAACATAAGATTGGAATAACAACAGAAAAAAAGCATGAGATTAAGATTGGAATAACAACAGAAAAAAAGCATGAGATAAATATTGGAATAACAACGGGAAAAAAAAGCATGAGATACAAAACTGAGTGAGATATGATTATACTATGCTAATGATCCAAAGTGAAGAGAAAATTCTCAAATTCCCCAAAACCTGTTTCATGACGAATAAAAACCGAAAACGTAAAAGAAAAAATTAAATTCAGATTAAAATAAAGCGATTTGAGTTAGGACAAACCTCGAATGTCGTGGATGAACATCTGAAAATCCTTTGACTGAAAATCCTTTCGGGTCGAGCCACCACAAGGATTCGTCATTGATATGCAAGATACACAAGATACATATAGTTTTCAACATTAAAGATACACAAAATAGCAATTATTCCCTCATATAGTAGAACACACAACCTCTACCATCTATACCACCTGTTAATAGTAGAACAACAACAACGAAAATGAAAAGACGAAGAAGAAAAGAAAGTAGAACAACAACATCAGTAGCAGTAGGATGAAATTTAGTATCCATTTCAAAACGACATGATGAACTATTTGAGAAACCATGCTTAAGCCATAATAAACAAAATAAAAGATAAAACACAGATCTGAGGAAATTACCCGTCGCAGTGCCTTTTTTGCTTATTGTCTCTGATTACATCCTCCAAAATGAATGAAGAGAAAGAGAAAGAGAAGAGAGAAATAGAATGAAGAGAAAGAGAAAGAGGAAAGGACGAGGAGAGAGAGATTGTAAATGTTAGCGGAACAATTGAGGGGGTCAACGAGTGAACATTTCTTATTTGGGACACATCTTTGTGAGAGACACACCACATACTCACCTAAAACCTTAAGGTGATAGGTGTGTGGGTTCTCTCACTTATAAAGTGTTTAATCTTCTTTTTTCTAATCAATATGAGACTTCTTCCCCACACTTGATTCTCAACCGTATATTCTTTCAAATTATGAAATTCAAATTAAAGTGATAGTGGGGTTAAAATGGTGACACTTGTCCCAAAAGATAGAATGATATTTATAGTGGTACCAATTTTTATGGTAGATAACTAAATAAAATCTCTATTACGTCTATTACTAAGTGATACAGAGTTTAAAAAAGAAAAATTACATTTGATTTGAACACCAAAAAATAAAAAGATCGGATTGTATTTTATAAATGAGTGAAAATGGATGACATAAAAAACAAAAATAAAAGATAGAGAAAGAAGTAAAAATAGAAAACGTATCGTTTGAAAATTGTCTGAAATGTTTTATATAAAACATACACCAACTCAGTGTTTATCATCTATTCTATTCTGCTTTGAAGTTGAAAGTTTAAGCACGCCACTTTACCATCAATGGTATGCATCTTCTTCATACTCCTTTCACCGATTCCTTCATAACTGAACTCACTATGTTTCCTTTGTTTGAACAAGGCAAACGCAAGTGTAGTTCAACAACAACAACACAATCTCACTCTTTATGGATATTGGAGAAGTTCATGTTCCTTCCGTGCCCGGATCGCTCTCAACCTCAAAGGTACTCACTCACTCACTCTCTACAAACTTTATTATATATATTCTTTCTATTAACACCATTTCATTAATTGATTTAGGTCTCAAATATGATTACAAATCAATTAATCTCTTGAAGGGAGAACAAACTCATCCTGGTTGGTTTTTCTCCTTTCCTTATCAATTACAACAACCATCTCTATTTTATTTTAATTTCATTTTCACATCTTCAGAGTTTCTTCAGCTTAACCCTGTTGGTTTTGTTCCCGTTCTCGTCGATGGCGATTCCGTCATTTTCGACTCTTTCGCCATCATTATGGTAATTTTCTTTCATTCTATGGTTTCTTTAATTAATCTCTTCATTTTCATGATTTTTATCTATGCAAGCAGTATTTGGAGGACAAGTATCCTCAACATCCTTTACTTCCTACTGATATTCACAAAAGAGCAATCAATTTCCAGGTACAATTAAACTAATTAGGATCAGATGATATCAATTTTGTATTCAAATTACAATTTCATTATTCTGTTGTAATTCATGTTCTAGGTTATTTCTTCCTCAATTTAAAAATTAAGCTGTAACTGAATTCCCTTCTAATGATTTGATTTGCAGGCTGCTAGTATTGTTTCTTCATCAATTCAACCTCTTCAAAACTTAAACCTTCTGGTAGTATGTTTTTCACCTCTTTTTCTTCAAATTTTAGGCTCTTCTTTGTTTTTTGAAAGGGGAAAATGGATAAGTTCATTGCTAATTTGCTTTTCTAATTGCAGAAGTACATCGAGATAAATGTTGGCCCAGATGAAAAACTTCCATGGGTCCAGAGTGTAATTAGAAAAGGCTTGACAGGTGAGATTAGACTAATTTGCTCACCAATTGCCTTAGAGAAGATAACCAACAGTTTTGAAAAATCAACTGATTTGAACCTAACAAAGTAGAGCGGGTCATTTGATAGGTCAAAGGCAGAGCTAGAACATTTGGTAGCTTGAGCATTCAAGTCTTGACTATCTTTTAACAGACTAGCATATATTGTTAATAGTTGAAGAAAATATTCACTTTGATAAGAAATCTTCTGCTTATGTTATGTCCCTCGTTACTGGATATAGATTTCCTTACTACATACAAATTTCATTGTGTTGTCGGCTTAATCTAATCTTTAATCTACAATGTATTTCAGCACTTGAAAAGCTATTGAAAGAACACACTGGGAGGTATGCAACTGGAGACGAAGTTTGCATGGTATGTTGCAAATAATTGGAGTTTGTTTGTTTGAATCTAATAAAATGAGTCAATAAATCCTTTCAAAAGGGTCCATTAGCCGAAAAACTTGGCTAGCAATGTCAACTATTTGAATGTCTGATTTCTGATGTATAATTCAATAAATGATTTTACCCTCTGATATTTTAGAATATAATGCAATTCAACTCCAAAATTAATGATAATTTTTTTTTGAAAATTAAGAGGGTTAGCTGTAGGAACAAGCACTAGATTAGCATCTTTCGTGGAATGTATTTTCAGCTTAATTATGTATAATCTAACATGTTCATTATCATTTGCAGGCGGATATATTTTTAGCACCTCAGATACATGCTGCAACTAATAGATTCAACATTGACATGGTAGTATTCTGTGATCTTGTTTATATGATGTGGAGTAATAAGGGGTTATAATAAAACAGGGAAGTCTTCTGTCATGTGTCAGACTGCATTGCCCAAATTGATTAGATGACTTACTTTTCTCTTATTTGTCGAAGCAGAATGAGTTTCCTATTCTCTCAAGATTACATGAGACATACTATGATATCCCAGCATTTCGGGAGGCTTTGCCAGAAAATCAGCCAGACGCCGTAGGTTAGCTGAGTCAATAATTTGGGGCTGGTGAGTGACCTCTAAAGCATGTGTCTATAATCTACATTATGCTGGTTCTTACTAGTTTTGGTTATTTTTTAGCACAATTAGTAATTTTCAATTGACGAATAACAGAAATGTGACCTGATGTTGGGTTGAAGAAATTGCACCAGGACCAACTGATTTAGCATTTGGTTGAATTTGTAATGATATACTATACTCTGTAGCAATAATGTTGCCATGTACAATTTACTACCTCCATCCCTTTCTAAGCCTCACTTAAGAATTTTCACATATATTAAGAAAAATATGAAGTGTATTTTCTATTTTGTATATAGATGCTCCTAAAATGCTCCTAAAATAGATCTTATACATGAAATCTCTGACCGTACGAGTGTCTAGATTTATACATATATTACTATTTTGTACACGAAGTCTTTTCTACCTATTTCTATTTTTAGTGTAAAGTTTAAAATTTGACAAAATAACTTACTTTTGTCATGTGAAGATTTATTATGGAGTTTGTTGTGCTTTGCATAATCAGTGTTTGCAATTTCTTGGTTTATCATATATGTTTATTTTCCAAGTTATGTTAACTTCTGGCTCTAGTTGCACGGATGTCAATGACCTCTTTTCAATCACCATAGCATTTAAGCTTATAAGAAGACAATTTCTTATTATCGTCTCTTTTGCCATGACTATTAATAAATCTCAAGAGTAATACTTAAAAAAGTTTAGTTATGGTTAATTATATGTTGCATTTTCTAGAGTCAAAATTAAAAAGTCTCTAGGACAATCACTAATTGAACAACGTCGGTTTGTACTTATTTAAAAAGATTTTTAGTCATGGTCAACTATATATTGCATTTTCTAGAGTCAAATACATGACAAAGTGAAACAATGTTTGAATACAATCATAAATATTGTATTCAAAGAAGTTTTTTAAAACATTTAATAGGTAAAAATATATACAAATATCAATATATAATATATCATTTATTTTTAACATTTTATCTTATTTCATTTTATATTTCTAACTTACTTTTTTTCCTTGCTGGTTCATTTATTTTTCTAATTGTGTATATGAAGTTGTTATCTTTTGAATTTTCTTATGATAATTTATGATTACTTTTTCATATATATATTTTTTAAATTTATTAATGTATAAACAATCTTATAATTATTTATTTTAATTTATTGTATTCATTATATTGCATGTAACACAAGAATATTAGACAAAGGATTATCTATCCGGGGACGCAATTTCTCAATATATTTGATAAAATAATTGCCGCAATGTTAAAACATAGACTTCTAATTTAAGTATATTTAATGGTATTTAAGTATATGAAATGGTGTATGTGTTATTGTTTTAAAAAATTAATTGATAAATTATTACTCCCTCCGTTTCTTTTTAAGTGTCATTTTAGCATTAAGCTCTTCAACCAAGATAGTGGATTATTAGAGTTAATTTTCCTTTTATACCCTCATTTATTTTCTCTTTTCAAATAAATTCAATCATACACTCTCTTTTTCCAATAACTACAATTGAAAAAATAATTAATTTTATGGATAATGTGAGTGGAGTTATTGAGAAAGTACGAACATAATTGATAAATTATAACATTAAATTATAAAACGACACTTAAATGGAAACAAAAAAAATCTTCTAAAACGACACTTAAAAAGGAACGGAGGGAGTATGTTTTTCCTAGTGATCTTTATTGTGTTGAATGGAAATTTGGGTAGGGTATTCCTTTAATTGTCCGATAATATTGGAGTTGCATGTAAAATAGGCGGAGACTAAGGTGTATACGGCTGGAAATTCAGCCACAACCTATGGAGAAATCTTATTCAATCTTAATCTTAAGATTGTTAACAATCACACAATGACAATGAAAAGAAAATGTTTGAAAGAAAGAAAAACAATAGCATTGAAGAAAAAGATGAAAAATTCTGCAGATTTCTCTCTGCCCACAACTGTGGAATTTTATTATCACTTTACAACTGCAAAATCGTGATTATTAAACTTGATGATTACAATGATAAGGGTTCCTCCCTATTTATAAATTTAGGTTAACTTGCATCTCAAGTTAAAGCGCAAACTATAAAAGCCCAAAAATATCTAATCTAATCTTTCTAAATAAAATCTAATCAAATATAATCTTTCTAAAACAATGAATTACATATTTAACACACCACCTAATTCATTGTGTCTAAACTATCTACATTCATCATAGACCTTAGCTTCTTGAACACTTCGACTAGCACTCCCTTCGTCAAGATGTCTGCAATCTGATTCTCAGTTTTGCAGTGTTCCAAGTTCATATTCCCTTCTGCTACCTGTTCTCGAAGATAATGGAACTTCATTTCGATGTGCTTGCTTCGATCGTGTGCTATTGGATTCTTCGCCAAGTTGATAGCTGACATGTTGTCGATCTTCATGGTAATTGCTCCATGACTCTTCCCTGTAATCTTTTCGACCAAGTTCACCATCCATGTTGCTTGACATGCACAAAGAGAAGCAGCTATGTACTCTGCTTCGCATGACAACAATGCCACTACTGGCTCATTTCTCGAACTCCAAGCAACTGATGCACCACCTAACATAAACACATAGCCAGCTGTGGATTTTCTATCCTTAACATCACAACACCAACTAGAGTCGGTGTATCACACTAACTTGCATTCTTTTCCTTCATCAGCTGCAGAAAACAAAATGCCATAGTCGAGAGTCCCTTTCAGATACCTCAGTATCCTCTTCGTTGCTGCTAGGTGTGATACCTTTGGCTTTTGCATGAATCTACTTACCATACCCACACTGTATGCTAAATCAGGCTTTGTGCGACAAAGGTATCGAAGTGACCCAATAAGTCTTCTGTATTGGGTTAGGTCAACATCATTTTCATCTGAATGCTTCGACGGTTGCAATATGGTCTCAGTTGGAGTCGAAGTTGGGTTGCAATCTTGCATCTCAAATCTCTTGAGTATTTCGCCTGCATATCTTCTTTGGTGCATCACCAAACCTCTACTAGTCTTGTAGAATTCGATGCCAAGTAAACATGAGATGTCTCCCAAGTCTGAAATTTCAAACTCCTCACTCATGTTATGTTTGAAGTCTTCGATCTCCTTCTTGCAACTTCCTGTTATCAACAGGTCATCGACATAGAGGTATAGTATAAGTAATTCACTACTGCTTTTTCTTACATACACTCCATGCTCAGTCGTACACTTCACAAATTTCTTCTCCCTTAATAAGTTGTCGATTTTCTTATTCCAAGCTCTTGGAGCTTGCTTAAGTCCATACAGGGCTTTATGCAGCCTGTACACCTTTCTTTCTTCGCCTCGTTTCACATACCCAGCTAGTTGTGTGACATAAACTTCTTCGTCTAAGGGGCCATTAAGGAATACACATTTCACATCCATCTGACATGTGTGCCAATTATTCATATTTACTAGACCAACAACCAATCTGATTGTTTCAATCCTAGAAACAGGTGCAAAAACTTTGTCGAAGTCGATTCATTGCTTTAGGATTCACTTTCACCTTGTAAACCCATTTCACATCAATTTCCTTCTTGCCTTGAGGCAATTCGACAAGTGACCAAGTGTTGTTGACTTCGATGGACTATAACTCCTTATTCATTGCTTTCACCCACTTCGAATCTTTCAATGCCTCAGCTACATTAAATGGTTCTACATCTGCGTAGAAAGCATAATGTACCAGCTCACCCTCTTTATCGACCACATCATCTGATGTAATTACACATTCTTGCAACCTTGCAGGCATGTGTTTTGTTCGTCGAGGTCTGCTTGGGCTTGCTTCATCTCTGACTTGTTCTTGTGGAACTGTTTAAGCTCATCTATGATCACGTCCCTGCTGATCACTACCTTCTTATTCACTGGGTCAAACAGCTTGTAACCTCCAGTCGAATGATATCATATCAAGATCATCTGATTCGACTTGTCATCAAGTTTCCTTCTCAACTGATCTGACACATGTCTATGTGTTATAGATCCAAACACCTTCAAGTGATTGAGGCTAGGTTTGACACCAGACCAAAATTCTTCTGGTGTGATTCCTTCAAGCTTCTTCGTCGGACATCTGCTTAATATGTATGTTGCTGTCGAAACCGCTTCTCCCCATAATTCTTTGGGTAGATGCTTTCCATTCAACACACGTCTCACCATGTTCATGATGCTTCTGTTCTTTCTTTCTGCAAATGCATTTTGCTGTGGAATGTAGGGTGGCACCACCTCATGCACAATCCCTTCTTTTTCATATAATGCATCGAACTCTTTCGACACATACTCTCCACCACCATCAGTCCTTAGAATTTTCAGCTTTCGACCACTCTGCCTTTCGACCATAGATTTGAATCTGGCAAATACCTTGATTTCATCACTTTTCTTCTCTATGAGGTAAGTCCATAACTTTCGACTGTAATCATCTATGAATGTGACAAAGTATCTGTTGCCTACAATCGAATCCACCTGGATTGGGCCACATACATCAGAGTATATGACTTCCAGAATTGTCTTCGACTTCCTTCCCGCTTCCTTGCTGAAGTTATTCTTGTGTTGTTTCGACTGAACACACTCTTCACAGACTTCACTTGGAATGTCAATTTCAGGTAACCCTTAAGCCATATTTCTTCTCTTTAGCTCTCTGATGTCATTGAAGTTGAGATGACCTAGTCGAAAATACCATAACCATTCATCTCTGCTGGATGCACTTGCTAGGCACTTGTGCTCTATCACATTGAGTTCAATCTTGAAGGTCCTATTCTGAGACATTGGAGCCTTCAAGATCAACCTACCACCTGCGTCGAGAACTCTCATCATTTTTTCTTCGACAACTACCTTGTAGTTTTTTTCCGAAAGCTGTCCTATACTGAACATGTTACTTTTCATGCCCGGTATGTATAACACATTGGAAATTATTGATTTCTTGCCATCCTTCATCATGATCTGAACATCACCAACACCTTCAGCTGCTAGAATGTTGTCATTTGCAAACTTCACCGTGTTCTTCGACGAGGGCTTCATGTTGACAAACCAATCTTTCCTTCCAGTCATGTGTGATGAGTATCCTGAGTCCAAGTGCCAGTAATCTTGGAATCTCTCTTCATCTCTTGTTGTGACCATTAGCAACATCTCTTCTTCTTCATGTTTCGCCATCTTTGCATCAGTTTCTTGATTCTTTCTTTTTTCTGGAAAATCACTAAAATAATGATCATACTTCTGACAATTAAAACACTGAATGTGACTTTTGTCAGGCTTTCGACCACCACCTCTTCCTGTACCTGCACCACCACCTCTTTAGTTGCCTTGGTTTCAGGGTTTTCTCTGATTTGACCAGTTTCCTTCATGCTGATTTCGACCAGTCGAATTGGTGTAGCCTCCTCCACCTTTGTTGCTATTCCAGCTTCCTTTGCCTTTCTTTTCTTTTTTTGACTGCGCCTGCAAAGCCATATCACTCTTCGACTTTCCTGCATCTCTTTCTGCCATCCTTTGTTCACGAGACTCAAGCGTCCCTTGAAGCTCTTCCTTCATCAATACTGACAAGTCCTTAGACTCTTCTATGGCTACTACCACGTGGTTGAATTTTGGAGCCAATGACCTCAAGATCTTTGACACAACTGATCTTGATGTCAACACTTCTCCATATACCTTGATTTGATTCACCAGCTTTGTAACTCTAGTGAAGAAATCTGTTATACTTTCATTGTCTTCCATCTGAAGCAATTCATAAGTCCTTTTGTGAGTTTGTAACCTCACCTCTTTCACCTTCTCTGCGCCTCCAAACAATTTTTCAAGAATCTCCCAAGCTTCTTTTGATAATTCTACATCACTAACCTTTTCAGAGTTATCTGGATCAACACATTAATGGATTATAAAGAGAGCTTTATAATCTTTCTTCTTCAACTCTTTATATGCTGCTTTCTCCCGATCTGTCGCAGTTTCTGCAAGCGGTGATAATCTCTCCTTCACAAGATCCCAAAGATCTTGGTAACAGAAAACCACCTTAATCTGCTTGCACCAATTCTCATAATTATCTTTCTTGAGAATTGGAAGATTTGCTGAAAAGTGACCGTTCGGGTGATTCATCGCCATCACAGTTGTTCTTCCCTTGAATCAAAACCGAAGCTCTAGATACCAGATGTTGGAAATTAAACCATAACCTATGGAGAATTCCTATTCAATCTTGATATCAAGATTGTAAACAATCACACAATGGCAATGAAAAGAAAAGGTTTGAAAGAAAGAAAGAAAGAAAAACAATAGCGTTGGAGAAGAAGATGAAAAATTCTGCAGAGTTCTCTCTGCCCACAACTGTGGAATTTTATTATCACTTTGCAACTGCAAAACCGTGATTATCAAACTTGATGGTTACAATGATAAGGGTTCCTCCCTATTTATAGATTTAGGTTAACTTGCATCTCAAGCTGAAGCTCAAACTATAAAAGCCCAAAAAATCTAATCTAATCTTTCTAAATCAAATTTGATCTTTCTAAATCAAATCTAATCAAATATAATCTTTCTAAAACAATGAATTACATATTTAACACATACTAGTGCACCATTTATTTTTCTGGATTTACCCTTTCGATGTATCATTAAAAACATCATGTTGCAAATCAAGTATTTTGGTTGAAATGGTAAACGAGTTCTTGTTAAATAACAAAGGTTCAAGGAATCGTGGATTCAATTTCTGATGGAAACAATGTTTGGTAAGGTCTATAACCTCTCAGGTTAGATTCTAGATTATTAGAGCCACATTTCCATGAGAACCAAAAGGTGAGAAAAAAAACATGAGAATTTCTTATGGCACCCTAAGTGTTTTTACCACACCTTGTAAATTTCCAAAAACATATTCCATTTTTGGAGATGTATCTCCGGACGCACCTCAGCACAAACTCAACAAATGTCATTCTAAGTTATGCCCTTTTTTACTTTATTCCGGAGATGTATCTCCAGAATACTTTCGTAGTTACATTTTCGGAGACACACAAGTATCAGATTCAACAGTAAAGTAATTTTCCGAAATGAAATTGACATTCATAACATAAAATAAGCATTACAATTATGATTTCAACATATGCAACATTACATTTCAATATCTCGGTGGACAATTCAACATCTTCGCGATATCTTCGACTGATCTCGAAATTGTCGCTTCCAACTCAAGCGGAATTTTTTTCTTCAAAACGGAAATACGTATTCCACATAGCCCTTACATCTGCTTGTGTCTTGAGCTCAAATTTGTTGAACTCAATCTTTCATCCGTCGTCAATTTACGGTGAACGGTACTCGAGCTTCACAATCTTTCGATTGTCTCCGTAAGATAGGAGATGGTGGATTTCGTCTTTGATATCTTCGAGGGAGGTGAAATCGGTGAGCTTAAACGTTCTCCCGGATGTAGAGTTGGTGAAAGAGACATTTGCGATATACCAGTAGATGTTTATTTGTGACATTTTAGACATTTTTAGTTTGTGTGAAATATAACATTAGATCACCTATGTCGCGGCCGACAAAAATATCGAGTCGCCATCATCCTTTATTTGTCCTAAGGACAGAAAAATAATGATAAAACCTAAATCCTAAGGGTGAGATTCTAAGTTCGGGAGTCGCTTAAGTGAGGGGAAGGTGTTAGACACCCCTCACCTCCAATGTACTCAATGGGATCCTCCTTAAGTTTTAGGGTATGTTTGTTTGTTACTTGAATGTTTGACTGTTATACTTTATTTATAAAAATCCTATTATTATACAAAGAAGAAGAGGGGACCCTAAGTTTTTTATTATTATTGTACTCGCTAGGGTTTACAACCCTATGCCTACGTACCTTCAATTTTGAAGGATCAGAGTATCCGTAGTTCACCTCCCCTATCCCCTATTCCTATTCTCATTCCTAATCCTAATCCTAATCCTAATACTAATCCTAATCCTAATCCTAATCCTAATCCTTTATTTATACTCTTGGGTAAAGAGTTCTATCCCATGTCCCTTATCCCTTATTTATACTCTCGGATGAAGAGTTCTATCCCATGTCCTTATCCCTTATTTATACTCTCGGATGAAGAGTTCTATCCTAATTCCCTATCTGTTATTTATACTCTCGAATGAAGAGTTTTATCCTAATTGCTTATCCCTTGTTTATACTCTCGGATGAAGAGTTCTATCCCAAAAATTCTAATCTGTTTATTTATACTCTGGGATATCAAGAGTTCTATCCCAAAAATCCTAATCTGTTTATTTATACTCTCGGATATCAAGAGTTCTATCCCAAATCCTAATTCATTTATTTATACTCTCGGATATAAGAGTTCTATCCCAAAAAATCCTAATCCGTTTATTTATACTCTCGTATATCAAGAGTTCTATCCCAAAAAATCATAATCCGTTTATTTATACTCTCGGATATCAAGAGTTTTATCCCAATTCCTAATCCCTTGTCCCATATTTATACTCTTGGAACTTAAGAGTCTAATCTCAAAATCCTAATCCCTTGCCCTATATTTATACTCTTGGAGCTTAAGAGTTTGATCCCAAAATCTTAATCCCTTGCCCTATATTTATACTCTTGTAACTTTAAAGTCTAATCTCATAATCTTTATCTCATTTATATCCCATTTTATTTGTAAAAATATCCCTTTTAACTTATTTTGAAAAATAAATAAATTATATAATTTATCTTAAATTATATAAAGAAAACCCTAAATTTTATCCCTTATCCCTATTCCGATATTTATTTATTACAAATTATATCCCTTAATTATCGCAAAAATTGTCCCTAAAACTATCCCAAAATTATCCCTTAACCCTATTTTCCAACTTAATTAATATCACATAATAATCCCTAAAATTATCCTAAAGAATTAGCTTCAATATCTCAAATTGATTATTATTCCCTAATTAATCCCTATTTTTATCCCTTAATATTTCATTTATCCCTAATGTTTGCAAAAGAATGAACCTTAAATTAATTAGGAAAATTATTTCAAATTATGATTGAACCCTTTAAACCCCAATAAACTATCCCTTATTCATTATTCAAATATTTTTCAATGGTCCCTAATAATTTAATATTCATCTCCAATAATAGAATTAATATATGCTAAGATTAACTTAATCGTAACTTAAAGAAAGAAAATTAAACCCTTAATAGTTTTATTATTATTTACTTATTTAAATAACTAATAGAAATTAAAATATTAAGACCCTAATTATAATTTAATTAAACTAATTAAAATTTAGTTAAATAAATAACATCTCAATAATTAAAATTGTTAATAAACAGACCCCATTAAATATTAACTCATTAAATTATTAATAAACGAAACCCAATTAAATAATTAATTAAAATTATTAATTAAAGAAAACCCAATTCAATTACAATCAATTAGAATTATTAATAAAAGAAAACCAAATTAAATTTTAATTAAAATCATTAATGAAAATAAAAAGAGAGATATACGGATTTAGCAGCAAGTTAATAGCCCAATTAAATTAACCAAAATAAGATCCAATTAAATTAAAAAAATGATAAAAATAATAACCATGGTTGTACGTCACCTCACCCTATTATCAAAATTTTTTAATTTTTTAATTGAAACAAAAATGGTATTTTGACTTTTCAACTTAAAAAACCAACCAACGAAAATCTGACATGTGGCAAAACCATGTAATTATGAAGAAACAAAATTCCAACTAAGTCTGAAGCTTTTTCTTTCTCTCTCGTTACTGTTCCCTTATCTCTCTCAGTAGCATACAAAATCCAACAAACTTGGTTCAAAATTCATAAATAATGAAACATAAAAAACAATCCAAGGAACTTAAGACCATATCAAATAGGGACAAGTGGCGGTGGTTCCGATCACGGATCATTAGCGGAAAAATATGCGGAGGGGCTGCACGGTAGTTCGCGGGATGATGGCGGTCGCGTGGTTTTAGATCGGAGGAGGGCGGGGAAGTCGGATTCAGAGTTCATGATTTATCGGCGATGGCGAATCCGAAGCCTTAGTTATAGCTATGAATTTCAGGAAAAAGATTGCAATTTTCTGGGTTTACAGATTTGTATTTTTTAGAGTTATTACAATTAGAATTTGTTAGATGGTTGTTCTGGAATTAGATTGATTATTAATTTCAAATTTGGTCTGTTTAAAATTTGGAGAGGAGTGGTTTTCGTGTGATTTATGATGATGAAGCTTATACGCTTATGTTACTGGGTTTTTGAATTTGATTATCGGTTTTAGTTCATTTTGGTTTTAATGATATCTACTATCAATCCATTAAAAGAAGATTGTATGCATTGCCTCATTTGCCTTTTAACCAAAAAATTATTACACTATATTATGGGTAAATTGGTAATTAACAAATGTCCCAATAAATTCTCAATCATCCCTCTATTTACATGACAAGTGTCAATCTTTCCTATACACTCATTCTCTCTCTTCATTCAAATTTCAAATCTCCCTCATATTTCTTTTTCCCACATTTTTTCACTTTCATTTTAATTTTTTTTTATTTTTTATTATCACTAAAAATATTAATAATCTATTTTTTAATTTTAATAAAATAACACTATATATTCATCTCACAGTTACTATCAACATAATATTTATTTTATTTTAATCAACCTTTATCTAAATTTAAGAGACAAAATTTTTATTTTTAAATATTAATTTTTTTTTCTTTTTTCATCTCACGATTTTTTTCTTTTTATATAATTATTAAATACAATTAAATTTGTATGATTATTGTTCATTTTACAATTAAGTAAATCATTTTAAATTTTGCATTTGTATCTAAATATATTTATATCGCATCAAGTATTTTTTTTTATCTCACGGGTCATTATCACATCAAAATTTTATTTTGTCTTTCTTCATCTCACGAGTCTTTTTTTTCTTTTCGCATCTTTATTTAATACAATTGAAATTGTATAATTATTTTTCATTTTACAATTACAATTACATATTCTATTGTTTTCATCTCACGAGTCCATTTTTTTCTTTATATTTTAATTTAATTTAATCTACTATCAATCCATTAAAAGAAGATTGTATGCATTGCCTCATTTGCCTTTTAACCAAAAAATTATTACACTATATTATGGGTAAATTGGTAATTAACAAATGTCCCAATAAATTCTCAATCATCCCTCTATTTACATGACAAGTGTCAATCTTTCCTATACACTCATTCTCTCTCTTCATTCAAATTTCAAATCTCCCTCATATTTCTTTTTCCCACATTTTTTCACTTTCATTTTAATTTTTTTTTATTTTTTATTATCACTAAAAATATTAATAATCTATTTTTTAATTTTAATAAAATAACACTATATATTCATCTCACAGTTACTATCAACATAATATTTATTTTATTTTAATCAACCTTTATCTAAATTTAAGAGACAAAATTTTTATTTTTAAATATTAATTTTTTTTTCTTTTTTCATCTCACGATTTTTTTCTTTTTATATAATTATTAAATACAATTAAATTTGTATGATTATTGTTCATTTTACAATTAAGTAAATCATTTTAAATTTTGCATTTGTATCTAAATATATTTATATCGCATCAAGTATTTTTTTTTATCTCACGGGTCATTATCACATCAAAATTTTATTTTGTCTTTCTTCATCTCACGAGTCTTTTTTTTCTTTTCGCATCTTTATTTAATACAATTGAAATTGTATAATTATTTTTCATTTTACAATTACAATTACATATTCTATTGTTTTCATCTCACGAGTCCATTTTTTTCTTTATATTTTAATTTAATTTAATCTACTATCAATCCATTAAAAGAAGATTGTATGCATTGCCTCATTTGCCTTTTAACCAAAAAATTATTACACTATATTATGGGTAAATTGGTAATTAACAAATGTCCCAATAAATTCTCAATCATCCCTCTATTTACATGACAAGTGTCAATCTTTCCTATACACTCATTCTCTCTCTTCATTCAAATTTCAAATCTCCCTCATATTTCTTTTTCCCACATTTTTTCACTTTCATTTTAATTTTTTTTTATTTTTTATTATCACTAAAAATATTAATAATCTATTTTTTAATTTTAATAAAATAACACTATATATTCATCTCACAGTTACTATCAACATAATATTTATTTTATTTTAATCAACCTTTATCTAAATTTAAGAGACAAAATTTTTATTTTTAAATATTAATTTTTTTTTCTTTTTTCATCTCACGATTTTTTTCTTTTTATATAATTATTAAATACAATTAAATTTGTATGATTATTGTTCATTTTACAATTAAGTAAATCATTTTAAATTTTGCATTTGTATCTAAATATATTTATATCGCATCAAGTATTTTTTTTTATCTCACGGGTCATTATCACATCAAAATTTTATTTTGTCTTTCTTCATCTCACGAGTCTTTTTTTTCTTTTCGCATCTTTATTTAATACAATTGAAATTGTATAATTATTTTTCATTTTACAATTACAATTACATATTCTATTGTTTTCATCTCACGAGTCCATTTTTTTCTTTATATTTTAATTTAATTTAATCTACTATCAATCCATTAAAAGAAGATTGTATGCATTGCCTCATTTGCCTTTTAACCAAAAAATTATTACACTATATTATGGGTAAATTGGTAATTAACAAATGTCCCAATAAATTCTCAATCATCCCTCTATTTACATGACAAGTGTCAATCTTTCCTATACACTCATTCTCTCTCTTCATTCAAATTTCAAATCTCCCTCATATTTCTTTTTCCCACATTTTTTCACTTTCATTTTAATTTTTTTTTATTTTTTATTATCACTAAAAATATTAATAATCTATTTTTTAATTTTAATAAAATAACACTATATATTCATCTCACAGTTACTATCAACATAATATTTATTTTATTTTAATCAACCTTTATCTAAATTTAAGAGACAAAATTTTTATTTTTAAATATTAATTTTTTTTTCTTTTTTCATCTCACGATTTTTTTCTTTTTATATAATTATTAAATACAATTAAATTTGTATGATTATTGTTCATTTTACAATTAAGTAAATCATTTTAAATTTTGCATTTGTATCTAAATATATTTATATCGCATCAAGTATTTTTTTTTATCTCACGGGTCATTATCACATCAAAATTTTATTTTGTCTTTCTTCATCTCACGAGTCTTTTTTTTCTTTTCGCATCTTTATTTAATACAATTGAAATTGTATAATTATTTTTCATTTTACAATTACAATTACATATTCTATTGTTTTCATCTCACGAGTCCATTTTTTTCTTTATATTTTAATTTAATTTAATTTACATAATCATTGTTCATTTTAAAATTAATAGCTAATTTCAAATTTATATACATATATAAATACATTTTATATCATTTCAAATTTATGTATACATTTAAATATATTTTATACAATATCAAATAATTTTATCCGTGCGGGAGCACGGGTATCTTACTAGTTGCAAATAAATGACACTTTACTATTTAATTTTTCTAGACTTTTGGATTTAACACACAATACGCCATGCGTTTATAAAAGATTAACTTATTATTAGTATAAAATTGATTTATTTTTTCTTTGTTTTTTTTTATTTTAATTAATAAAAAGAAAACTAAGATAGAAAGTGTTCGTTCACCCAAAACAATCCACATCAAGCATTAACCAAAAATATCAATAAGTCACATGTAAGTTATGAATATGACGGTAAAAGAAAACCAACCTACGGGGAAAAGGTTGTCCCCGATAAAAAGATTAGATTCGTCTTTTTGTTATGGATTTTTCCGTTCTCGATCTCGGCCTTTTCGTAACTCCTCCTTCCGTTTGTGCCTTTCTTTTGAAGAGATTGAGGATGGTTGAGGCTTTTAGGGTTTTTTGTTGTTGTTCTTCGATGTGAAGAACAATAACTTTTGGGATAATGATTTTGTAAACTGTGGATCCCCCTATTGTGAGAAAAAAATAGTCCTATTTATAGAACAAATTAGGTTAAACAAAAAAGGAAATAACAAATTAAATCAAAATAATCAAAAGTCCAAAAAATTAATTTTAATTGATTTTGATTTTGCAATTATATTTAACTAATCATATTAATTCCTTCTAAAATTAAAAATATTATCCTAAGAACAAAATCTTTTTTCAATATTTTTTATTTTATTATTTTTTGATATTTTTGTATTAAAAAGTAAAAAAAGTGAAAAATAATATTTTTAAATGCCTAGAAAATAAATACGAAAATTAAATTTAAATGATAAAAAAAAATGATATTTTTGTGTATTTTAAGATTTAAAAATAAGTAGAAAAGTTAGAAACAAATAAGATAGAAACAAACACAAAAAGTGAGGAAGGTCGGATTCGAACTCATGCCTTTATATGCTTGTCTGTCCTTATCATTAAGTCCTTACAAAATAGGCTATTGTATTTAGTTGAAATGAAATGCCACTAATGAATTATTTAACTTTACTGATTAATCCTAATTAATTTCTAACTAATAATAATAGCCACTAAAAAAGACTTCTAAATATTCTTCTAATAGGTTAGTCCTAAATTTTTCTAAAATGATTATATACTATCCTAACTAGTTAATTAAATGAAATTATATATTAAATTGAAATTAAAATTATACCCTGAAAAGTTTAAAAAATAGTAACTATACTATGATGAGATCAAAACTCCTAAAGAGTCAAAATGGTCTCTCTTTGACTTTTTAGGTCATTGTATTTGACCAAATGACTCATATGGACTCTGGGGTGTGTTAGTGATCTAAATCCTAAGTTAGTTGAAAATGGAAAAGAAGAGTGGTCAAAATTTGGGATACGACAATCTAAATTTATAAAAACCATAATTACTTCATTTATAAATATGAACAAAAGGTGAATATGTAACACTTCATTTATATTGAGACACAATTACATACAATTATTTGTCCGGTTAAACAAGAAATTAAAACGAATCGAAACATATATCGTAGGCTAAATCTATAGGTGGTACCACCCTTGACTTTTGTGTATTTGATTCTTTTTCAATGTTGTTCAATTTATCGAATTCTTGCATTCTTTCCATAAAATGGTCCGCCCAAGTCTTGGCTTTTGTGGTTGAATGAGCCGTCCACTCCGGTGATGTAAGTGGTATAGGACATCCCAGTTTCAAGTAAACTTGAACAAAATGACTTTATTTTGAAAGTCACCCTATAAACATGATACAATCATTTGGATTTTGAGGTGGGGCGTAGTGGAAAAAAGGTTTCCGAAAAATCGTAGCGTGTCAGGTCTACGCACACTCTATGATCAGTGCATTTTAATGCACATTCTTATGTTTATACTTAGGCATTTCTTTAGTTTGTTTTGTTTATTTTACTGTTTTATTATGTTTTTATAATTAAGTATTTGTTTGCTGTTAATATATTTTCGCAGCTTATTTTCAGCTTTAGCGGTTATTTGATACCTGTCCACTGTTCGGATCATAACTGGAGCTATGAGAATCGGATTTACGCATTATACTAGTCTTTGGAAAGCTGAGACAAAGAGCTACAACTTTGATGTTTTACTCAAAAGCAGATTAAGAGTGTAACAGGCTCAAATAATTCGTTGAAGTCAGGACCCGAATTCTGCCTTTAGGAATATTTAGTTTTGGACTGGGTTTTTTATGTTTTTTGACCAAGTTGGGTTAGAACCGGATTTTGTGTGCTTCCTTATACCTAGTAACAGCCGTGCTACTGTTCATTACGTTTTTCACACTATTCACGAGTTTTCTCGGAAGCTTTGTACGGGAAATTCATGGAGAACTAATTTCAATTGTTAATTTGCTGTATTCGGTTCCAACACCTTGAGGTTATAATAATTTCAATTCATTTTTTATTTCTTTCAATCTTATTCTATGATTCTTGCTTGCTTAATCCAATTTTTATAGAGTAAGTTGATTTAATTCGATTGTTGTATGATCCTTAACCGTAATCAGGTTAGCGTTTGCTTAATTCGTTATCATGATTGATCAAATCGTGTTTGCTTAATTCACGAGGGCTTAATTCCGTTTGCTTAATTCAAGATAATAGGAAACTACATCACACAATACAAATTGCGTTTGTCAATGAGTTTGTAATCGAATAGGAATAGATAATTCATTCGGAGATTGGAATTATAATAACCGATGATAGGTAGGAACCAAATCAACAGATTAACTTTTCAGCTTATTTGATAATCACTTATTTTCATTATTTTTCTTTCAATCGAAATTCAAACCCCCTCATTGTTCCAATTGTTGGTTAATAATAGTACAAGAATCCTTGCGATACGACTCGAGTCATTGTCGCTAACTACCGCTTTTAAAATTATTCGTTTTTTATCCGTGCGCGACATCAGATCAAATTGGCGCCGTTGCCGGGGATTCTTGTTGATTTTAGCCAATTTTAGAATTTTAATTTTAGATTTTTCTTAGAGTTTTTTGTTTTTTGTTTTTTTTTGCTTGATGATTTTCAGGGTTGCAGTGCAATGGTAAGCGTTTCAACCTAACAGATACGTTCGGAAGCTACTGTTTCAATTCGCTCCTAATTTTTTCCAAAAAATCAGAAAAAAATTGCTGAACAATACTCATTTAGAATAAAATTCTAAAAAACTTTGAACCTGAAAATCGCAAATTCTTTATTTTCTTATTTTATTTGATTTATTTTCTATTTTTATATTTTCAAAAAAATCTGAAATTTTTTGTAGAGACTTATTCTGATTTGTTTTGATTTATAGTTATATTTTCATAATTTTTAAATTTTATTTTATTCGCTTTTCTATTTTTCCATTCTTTTTCTTAATAGGGACATTGTTGATATTTTCCTAATTGTTGCTGCATTGCTGAATTAGTTCTGTGTTTTCTTTTTGTTTGTTGATTTTTTTCCTATTAAATTTTATATGGCAAACCAAAGATTTCTTACAGAACTTGCTGCCCATGATATGAATTATAATGATTTATGTATTGAATATCCTGCTGTTACTGTACCTTCCGAATGGAATTCTGTTTTAATACACTCGTTGTCAAGGTTTAATGGTCTTGCAGGTGAGGATCCGAATAAGCATCTGAAGGAATTCCAAATTATGTGCTCTACACCTTCCGGACCTTCACTAGAGGACCTTGTCAAGCAAATGGCTATAAATGATCTTCAATTTCTGCAACGAACAAATTCTAGTATTCAGGCTTTACAGTCACAGATTGGACAACTTGTCACTTTAGTGAATGCCATGCAGCAAGCTCAAGAATCAAACCAACTATCTGCCCAAACAGTCATGAATCTAAAAGAGTTACTGTCTGATTTAGTTGATGATACTTATCCTGAGTTGTTATCTGATTTTCCATCTTTATTAGATTATGATGATATTTACTCCTGCGATTTATGTACTGACACTAACTTTTGCTCTTTTTGTGACGAGATTAATGCTGCCGTGCAGGGTGATGTTTTTGATGCAAATGAAGTTATAGATGAAGTTGTTTATGCAACTGAAGCTCTTGATATTACGACTTCCCCAACCTCACCATCCATTGAACAACCTCTCCCCTTAGAGCTTAAACCACTTCATAACAATCTGCAATATGCTTATTTATATATGGATGAAAAGCTACCTGTTATAATTTCTTCTTACCTTGATTTTGATCAAGAAAATAAGCTTTTGCAGGTTTTGAAGAAACATAAGAAGGGAATTGGATGGACCTCGATGGAAGATGGAAGAAACGCAGTGAGGTAACCCCTTAATCCTTTGATTCTTGATATTGTGGAAAAGGAGATCACGTTCACAAGGCCATTTGAAACTTTTACTTATCGAAGATTCTTCTTTGATCCTGGAATAAAAAGAGAAGACACTAATAAATATTTCAAGGTCAATAGATGCTACCCAAAGTTACTCGATGAGATCCCCACTTTGGAAGAAGAGACTGTAGAAGAGCTCTCTTTGGGAAAGGCTGCTTATGTTTTAAGTGTGGGGGAGGGAACCATTTCTTTATTTTATTTTCATTGTTTTTTTTTAATTTTCTCTGTTTTGGTTTTGTTCTTAAATAAAATAAAAAATAAAATATTTTTTTTTTACTTAGAAACACAATGCATCTTTTGAAATTTTTAGGCTATAGATTAGTTTGAGGTTAGATTGTGGAGACTTGGGAAAAATTCATAAGATCGGTACCGTTTTAACACCTTAAGTCTCCAGAATATGGAAATCGATTTGAATACTTGTTATGACATATCCTTGAGTTCTCATCCTTTAATAACTCTTAAGTAGTTTATCTAGCACTCAACACTATCTAGAAATCACACACTAAGTAATTAAGCTGATGCAAATAAGTGAATGATAAAGTGCTTAATAAGAAATCTAAATAGGAATCCGCCTTTTTAAGTTAGGTGACTCTCACCCGGTCACTTAGGCAAACGGTTGTGAAACCTTCTGATCTGAAGTGATCAGATTGGATCGTCGTGGCCTTCTAAGTAGGGCAGAGATTATGAATGTAGGAAAGGAGGGGGTGTACCTGCAAGGTACTCCGATGCCAAAGTAAGTTTGGGATAGAGAGAAAGCAAGTACGAAAATGTTAAGGTATGATTTCGAATATTGAATAGTGATCAAACTTGACCCTATCAAGTGAGAGGGTATTTATAGAAGTAACCCCAGCGCGGGCCAAGATCTCCCATGTGACCGAATTATCTGGTCGACCAATGGGAGACTGCTAGGTGGAGGGTCAGACGCGTGACCCTTTGACCTGGTCCAACTGCTTCCGTGAGATTCGGGGAGGCACTTGGTCGCGTGAACTAACAAGCGAGTGAGGGGGGCGTTCCCAACTATCATATTGTGCCTAACGACTAGTTTATGCCCAACGGCTAGTTTCTGCCTAACGGCTAGTTTGGCAGAATCCATCTGTTGGGCCTTCCAGGAGCAGAACTGGATTGGGCCTTGCCCTACTGTGGGCCAAGCGCCTGCCCAGTCTAGAACAGGAGCCCCCCCAAGTCTTTGCTCCGAGGAAGAGTAATGACTTGAGATAGCCTCGTGGACAACCTTTGAATGACAATGTTCGAGGATATTCTGTTCGCCTGTTCGGGGGTTAATGTGGTCGACGCTGGTTGCTTACCAACCCGACAAGCCTTTCGTAAGCGAGGACGTGCCCGCAAAAATGGCGTATTTATGTCGATCGGGTTTAGGAAATGTGTCCGTGAAAAACGATGTTTTTATGTCGACGAGCTCTGTCGAGGATACGAATTGGGTGTATTGTCGAGGTAGATATGCTCGCGGGGGCCGTAGAAAACTTGGGTAAATGTAACGTCTAGCTTTGGGAATGCCAAACAAAGATTCCCTTTTTGACACGTGGTGGTGCATTTAATTTCTGTCAGGCCTAGGGGTCTAGGCTATGATGGCCTTTGCGCTTCCCAAGCGAGCAAGTGCTTATAAAAGGGGGAAGAGAGGATTCATTTGCACACTTCACGCAAATTATTCTCTCCAAATCCCTTTTCTCTGCAACTTGTACTCTCGTCGGAGTTTCTGTGCCACCTTCGATCTTCCAAGTCCACTCCGTGATCTTCATCTTCTACCTCTCTGTCGCATCTGCGAAAATCAATCGGCGGAAAAGACAGAAGAGTCGCCACCGAACGTTATTTATCCCGACACAGGGAAAGGAAAAGATTGAATAAAACCACAACAAAGAGAAAGGAATGGTCAATGCAACCATAGCCTGGGTTCGGGAGTCGGTTACGTGAGAGGAAGGTATTAGCACCCCCTCACGTCCTTCGTACTCGATGGGATCCACGCTTGTTGTATCGATCAAAGGGTGTAGGTATCTGAAGCTCAAATGCCAACTAAAAAGGAAAAGGAACGAGAAACAAATAAACAAAAACGTGACTCGATAGAACATCGCCGTCCTAGGCCTACGTATTCCCTCGGGAGTGGGAAAGTCAGAGTCAATGTAGTTCGGGGGACTACGAGATTGTGGGGGAAGGTTGCTCTCCAAGACATCGTCGTCTCGTGCCTACATATCCTCAATCAAATCGGAGAGAGGAAGTTAAAGCAGTCGTAGTTCAACTTAACAGGGTCTTTGTTTGTTTGTGTTTTTTAAGTGGAAGACGCTAACGTTCGCGTTCTAGCAGTTTAGGTGTTACCGCTCGTTGTATGGAGTCTTACGCGTTTACCTGTTTGTGGTAAAATGGAAATAACATATCCTTTACGATGAGAGTGAATGAGGTGAGAAGAGAATCCCAAAGGAAGACGGATGTTTGTTTTTTGTTTTTTACAAGAAAGTGTTTTGATTTATTGTTTGAAACTCGTATTGCACTAAAGTCTATGACATAGGATCGAATGCGTCACAAATCGACCCAAGACGGGACGCATGCTAAACACTCTAGGAAAGTGAAGAGAAACCCCTCACCCTCCATTTCCCATGTATTTAAGGCTCATGACGTACAATACTCGTTGTATTTATTAAATGTTTTTTATTTTGTTTTGAGATGAGAAAAGAAAGGACTTAAAGTTGAAAGAAAATAACTAAGGGAAACTAGATCCTAATGTTATCATGCAATGGTGGCCCTATAGTTGAGTTTAAGGGGGAGCTAACCTACTTTTTATCATGCATGGATTGCTAGCCTAATGTCTCTCCTACCTCCAACTTAATCAGAAATTAAGTGGAGCTAGGAATCCTAAGGGATCATGTGAACAAACACAAGTGTTAGCTCTTGTGTTGGCTGGAATTTTGGTAAAACAAAGTTGAACAATGTTGATGTCATATGTCTGATGTCATAACATTGGTTCTTATCATTAGCTGTTGCAGGGTTGGAAGGTTTGTATGCTGATGTTATAAGTGATGTCTTGACATCACTATACCAGAACATCAGAACATCAGTTTGTAATGTTTTAGGGCTGCGCGTGTTAGGATGTTTTGAGGAGATCTGTTAGAGAGATTGGATGTGAATTTCTTGGAGAAGATATTGGCAATCAGATATGGAGCAGATCATGGAGCAAATCATATAACTAACATGAGGGCTGATTTGAAAAGATTTAGGAGATCAAATATGCATTAATTTCTGATTTCAAAAACAAATCAGATCAGAATCTTAGGAGCAGGTCCAAGCCCAAGTCAGAATGATATTTAAAGCAGCCTCAACCCTAAGTTAAATAACTAAGAAAGAGAGCTAAAGACTGAGTGTCATTTGTGTCTTCGGGTGTGTTTTTGTAAACCATTCGTGTGTGAATTGGTGTTACTATTTTGAGTTGTAAGTGTATTCACTCTAGAGCTTTTAAGCAAGAGTGTGTTATCCTTGATCAAAGCTGTTAAGCAGAATCAAGTTGGGTGGTGAGTGTGTAATCATTGGATTGTATCACTGTGGTGATTTAGGGAGTGAGTGGTTTCTCATATCTAAGTGGTTTCTTAGGTAGAAGGTTCATTGGGTAGTGATTAAGTTTAGTAGATGTCAACTAGGATTGTTAAGTCTGTAAATTAATACTACTAATAGTGAAATTCCTCCCTGGCTTGGTAGCCCCCAGACGTAGGTAGTTAGATCGAACTGGGTGAACAATTCTTTGTGTTATTTACTGTTGCTTATTGCCTTGTCCATATCAGATTGTATTGTTGTGGCATCGTACTTAACATCACACATCTGATACCAGAATTTCAATTGGTATCAGAGCAGGTATCCTGCTCTGCATCTGGGTGAGATCTAGGGCTGATACTTTCTGGTACAATGGACAAGGAGACTGGTGGATTTGTGAATAGACCCCCTATTCTAGATGGCTCTAATTATGACTATTGGAAACCAAGGATGGTTACCTTCTTGAAGTCTTTAGACAACAGGGCTTGGAAGGATATTGTGAAAGAATGGAAACATCCTGTTATTACTGATAAAGAAGGAAACACCAAGCTGAAACCTGAAGAAGAATGGACCAAGGAAGAGGATGAGCTAGCACTTGGCAATTCTAAGGCCTTGAATGCCATCTTTAATGGGATTGATAAAAACATCTTCAGGTTGGTAAACACTTGTGAAGTGGCAAAGGATGCTTGGGACATTTTAAAGACTACTCATGAAGGAACTTCAAAGGTTAAGATGTCAAGACTTCAACTTCTGACATCAAAGTTTGAAAGTCTAAAGATGAAGGAAGATGAAACTATTCATGATTTTCACATGAATATTCTTGAGCTGTCCAATGCATCTAGTGCTCTTGGAGAGAAGATGACTGAAGAAAAGCTGGTGAGGAAAATTCTTAGATCCCTTCCCAAGAGATATAAGATGAAGGTGACTGCAATTGAAGAAGCTCAAGACATCAGCAAAATGAGGGTTGATGAGCTAATTGGATCTCTTCAAACTTTTGAGTTAGGGTTGAGTGAGGAGGAACCTGAAAAGAAGACCAAGAGTATAGCTTTGGTATCTAATACTCAAGAAGAGAAGAAAGGGAATGGTGCTGAGTCTCAAGAGGAGCTGTCTCAGGCTATTGTTCTGTTGGGAAGACAGTTTAACAAGGTGGTTAAGAGGATGAATAGGAACTACAAACCTAATGTTAAGAACATCTCCTCTAACATCAACAAGTCAAAAGAGAAGGATGAAGAGAAGAATGTTCAAGACAAAGGAGTTCAATGCTTTGAGTGTGAAGGCTATGGTCATGTCAAGAAAGAATGTCCTATATTCCTTAAGAAGCAGAAAAAGGGCATGGCTGTTTCCTGGTCTGATACTGATAGTGAAAGTGAAGAAGAGTCTGCCAAGCATGTTAGGGTATTGACAGGAACATGTATTTCTGATGGATAATCTAGTGATGAGGAATTGACTTTTGAGGAGTTAGCAGCATCCTATCAAGAGTTATGTCTGAGGAGTGCAGAGGTTTGTCAAGAAAGTGAGAAACAAAAGAAAAGAATAGCCCAACTTGAGACTGTTAAAGCTGATATTGAAAATGAAGTCTTGCTAGTTAAATCTCAACTTAATCAAATGACCAAGTCTGTCAGAATGTTGAACAGTGGGTCTGATACTCTTGCTAAGATTCTTCAGGCTGAAAAGTTTGCATGAGACAAGTCTGGCTTAGGATTTATTGTTGAGGAGAAGGTCTCTGGTGAAGCTAGTACTTCTGGAACCAAAAAGGACATGTCTCAACCAATGTCTCAACATAACAGAAGAAGACATAATCCTAAACCTAAGCAGGTTGTTCATCAACTTCCTCAAAATGTTGGGAAAGGGTATGCTCATGGTCCTCATCATGGGAAGGCACAGGCTTCTAGAGCTAGGAAGTATATGCCTCCACAATACCATAAGAGTATGCAGGCTTCTAGGTTTAACATGTTCCAATATCAAGGGAATATGTATGCAGTGCCTCATTATTATGCTAGAAGAAAGCCACATCATCATGGTAGAAGACAGCCTAAGAGACAGAATCATCACTACAGAAGACAGGCTAACTATGGAAGAAGACAACCCCAGTACTTTGGATGGAAGCCATAGCAGTTTCATCATCAAGGTGGCAAGAAGTTTAATCACTTTAGAGAAGAGTTTAAAAGAGTTAGGTGTTTCTATTGTGGAAGTTTTGGCCATATGCAATATTCTTGCTTTAAACTGCATGGCTATCCCAAATCTGTCTATCAACCTAGACAGAATCAGAACAGGTATAAGGTTGTTAAAAAATGGGTTCCTAAAGCTGCTGTTACATGTCTATTGGCCCACACATCTGATAGACATTCTATGAAGGATGGTTTGTACTTTGACAGTGGCTGTTCAAAGCATATGACAGGGGTCAAAAATCATTTGGTGGATATCAAGACTTGCTCCACAAATGATGTTGCTTTTGGTAATGGAGAGAAAGGGGAAGTAAAAGGAGTTGGAAAATTGAGGTGTCATGATGGACCAAATTTGGAAAATGTTATTCTTGTCAAAGGATTGACTGCTAATTTGATTAGCATCAGTCAGCTATGTGATGAAGGATACAAGGTCAGCTACACTAAAGATGAGTGTTTAGTGACTAATGAGAAGAATGAGGGTGTTATGAAGGGACTTAGATCCATAGATAACTGTTATCTATGGGTACCTCAAGAGTCCAGCACATTAAGTGATGCTAAGGTTGATGTTGTGACATCAGACTGTAACATTAGCTGTGAAGACTTAAGCAGAAAATTGAGCATAGTGGCTTATGGAGTGAATTTATTAAAATTCAAAAATTTAAAAGGAAATGTGTTTTGGTGGGGAAAATACATTTATTGACTTTTAAGTGACCCACAAAATCAGGCTCCATACTTTAGGCTATCATTTCCTATTGTAGATATCACACGCTTCATCAAATACCATACCCCTAGACGGTTCATCTCCTTCTCCATTAACAGAAGTAGCAATCCTTCCCCGATCCTCAGTTGCTTCACTTGAACAATGTCAAAACAAGTTTCATCCCCTTCAAAGAAGTCTGCTTCAAAAAGTTCTTCTCTTGAGAAAGCTAGGGTTTTGACGAAAGAGGGTTCTGCTGAAGAAGCTTTGAATATAGCACCTATCTCCATGATGGTTCCTGAATCTGGTAAGTCAAGACCTTCCAAACTTCAACCCAAAAGGCCTACACCTAAAATTGATGATAGTGAAACTAGGAGGTTAGTCACTAGCATTCTTTTTAAAGAAAAATATGCATCTGAGTCTTCCACCCCTCAAGCTGTTGAAGAGAGGGTTGATGTTGATCGTAGTCTTAATCAGATTGCCACCAAAATTTTGGATAAGGGTTTATCTATAAAAGGAATTTCTATTCCCCTTAGACAAATGTCAGCTGAAAAGGATGACATGCAGAATGCGGATACCAATCTTCACAGATTGGCTATTTCAGTCATTGAAGATGCGGAAGTGGAAGTTGAAGATGAAGGTGTTCATGTTGAAGAAGAAGTTGAAACCAATGTCAGAACATCGCCTGATAGGGATGTTGGAGCTAGCCCTAGTGAAAAGAAGAATACTGATAAGGTGGATGTGATTGATCTTTCTGATAATGAAGTGATTGGAAAAGCTGTCCCTGGTATTGCCACAAGAATGAGGTCTAGAAGAGGGAAGTCAGCAGAGTACTCACCTAAGGAGAGACCTGAGAACAAAAAGAAGAAGTCAACTATGGTGGGACCTGCTAAGACTTGGAGCAAAGTTGCTGTGAATTCCAAAAAGAGAAAGGTGAGGGAGGATTCAGAGTCTGAATTTGATGTTGAGGATGATGTTCAAGACATCACTCCTGTGAGAAGGTCTATATTGAAGAGAATTGCTGACAAGATTCCTGATATCCCTGTTGACAATATTTCATTCCACTATGCTAGTAGTGCATCCATGTGGAAATTTGTCTGTTAGAGAAGACTAGCGCTGGAAAGAGAACTTGGTGGAGATGCCTTGGATCTTAAGGAAGTCATTGAATTGATTAGATTTGCTGGGTTAATGAAGATCGTGTCTGGACTGTCCAAGTGCTATGATGGATTAGTCAAGGAATTTATTGTGAACATTCCTGTGGCTATTAATGACAGCAGAAATATGGATTTTAGGAAGGTTTATGTAAGAGGTCAATGTGTAAATTTTTCTCCTGAGGTCATTAACACTTACCTGGGAAGGGATGAGAAGGAGTATAGAGAGTTAGAAGAAATAGACAATGCTGTGTGTAAGGAAATCACAGCAGGACAAGTGAAAGTCTGGCCTCTGAAAGGAAAATTGTCTGCCAGTTTGTTAAGTGTCAAATATGCTATTCTGCACAGAATAGGAGCAGCTAATTGGGTCCCTACCAATCACAAGACGACTATCTCTGTTGGATTAGGAAAATTGATTTATGCTGTTGGGACAAAGAGGTTATTTGATTATGGGGCTTATATATATGATCAGACTATCAAGCATGCTGCTACAAATGCAGTGAAGATGCCTATTGCCTTTCCCTCTCTCATTTGTGGGATCATCTTGTCACAACATCCTGGTATTCTTCATCAATCTGATGTGGTGTGTAAGAGGGAATCTGCCTTGTCAATCCATTATAAGCTGTTTGAAGGGAAGCATGTTCCTGACATTGTTAAGACATCAGCTTCAACATCACAACAGCCACCTGCCAAAACTGAGTTAATTTCAGAATTGGAGAAGGCTTGCAAGGAGTTGGATGAAGTCATTAGAGTGAGTACTGAAAGAAAGCTAAAATTTGAAAAACTTCTCATGACTCTGAGATTGACAGAAAAAGAAGTTGAAGCAGTCAATGCTAGCCAAAATGATGATGATGTCCAGGACAATGTTGAAGGTCCAGGCACTGAGGATGAAGATGTTGCAGCTAGTTCTGATGGCTCTGATGCTGATGAAGATTAAATTGCTGTTTCTTTAGCTATTTTATATTTTTGTAGTTTATTTTTGCTTCTGCACTTAGTGTGCTTGCTATGTATTCTGAATATTGTTGCTTTTAAGTACTTTTGGTTTATGTTCTGTGATTTGTCTTGTCACTTAATGCTGACTTTTGACTGACAATGAGAGCTAGCTTAGGATTATCTGGTAGTTAGTAGGACTAACAGGTTGATGTTTGTCCAATTATGGCTAAAAAGGGGGAGAGAGTTGCCAAGATGTGGTTGTGAAGCCTTTTTCTAATATGGTGCAGACGTTGAGGGGGAGAGTGTATGAACAGCTGTGAGCTAGTTCTTGTTTTGAGGGGGAGTTTGCCCTATGCTGATGTAAAGGTATTTCTGCAACTTGTTAGTTTTTGTTGCTGCTGGTGCTGCTAGGTGTTTTGAAAATTTATCAATTTCTATCCGCTGCTGGGTTCTCTGATGATGGCTGAGGTTGTTTTAGCCAAAATTAGCCAAAGGGGGAGATTGTTAGTTCTTGTGTTGGCTGGAATTTTGGTAAAACAAAGTTGAACAATGTTGATGTCATATGTCTGATGTCATAACATTGGTTCTTATCATTAGCTGTTGCAGGGTTGGAAGGTTTGTATGCTGATGTTATAAGTGATGTCTTGACATCACTATACCAGAACATCAGAACATCAGTTTGTGATGTTTTAGGGCTGCGCGTGTTAGGATGTTTTGAGGAGATCTGTTAGAGAGATTGGATGCGAATTTCTTGGAGAAGATATTGGCAATCAGATATGGAGCAGATCATGGAGCAAATCATATAACTAACATGAGGGCTGATTTGAAAAGATTTAGGAGATCAAATCTGCATTAATTTCTGATTTCAAACACAAATCAGGTCAGAATCTTGGGAGTAGGTCCAAGCCCAAGTCAGAATGATATTTAAAGCAGCCTCAACCCTAAGTTAAATAACGAAGAAAGAGAGCTAAAGACTGAGTGTCATTTGTGTCTTCGTGTGTGTTTTTGTAAACCATTCGTGTGTGAATTAGTGTTACTATTTTGAGTTGTAAGTGTATTCACTCTAGAGCTTTTAAGCAAGAGTGTGTTGTCCTTGATCAAAGCTGTTAAGTAGAATCAAGTTGGGTGGTGAGTGTGTAATCATTGGATTGTATCACTGTGGTGATTTAGGGAGTGAGTGGTTTCTCATATCTAAGTGGTTTCTTAGGTAGAAGGTTCATTGGGTAGTGATTAATTTTAGTAGATGTCAACTGGGATTGTTGAGTCTGTAAATTAATACTACTAATAGTGAAATTCCTCCCTGGCTTGGTAGCCCCCAGACGTAGGTAGTTAGATCGAACTGGGTGAACAATTCTTTGTGTTATTTACTGTTGCTTATTGCCTTGTCCATAGCAGATTGTATTGTTGTGGCATCGCACTTAACATCACACATCTGATACCAGAATTTCAACAAGTAAACACTATACTAAACAATCACAAAAGAGAGAAGTAAAGGAGAGGTGAGATGAAAAAGAATCATGTAAGTGTAAACAAGTATGTAAAGTATCATAAGCAACTTACCATCTCCATGCCAAGCTCAACTATCAAGTAGTTGAAAGCAAAATGCAAAACTTTGTCCTAATCACTACTACAAAACGCGCATACAACAACACCAGGCTTACAACGGATTGCCTATACACCGTTGTAATAGATGCGCGCTTTTTTTTAATCTCGTTAAAAGGCTTTTAATGACGGTTAATATTCCAACCGTGGTGAAATTTAAGGCCGTTCACAACGGGTATTTAAAAAACCGTCATTATAGGTAGCGCCTGGTCATGGGTTCAATTCCCAACGCTGACATTTATGGTTTTTTACACATTTTTTCAAAATGCCCACAGCCTTTCACCATAGGTATGTTTTCAACCATCATTATAGCCTATAGTTTAGTTTTAGGTCTTGAACTTCAAAAAATTGGTTTTAGGGAAAATCGTCTCCTTTTTTAGATCTGTTTCTTGCATCTAAAGCAGAAACCCCAAATTCATCTTTTTTCTATTTTTAATGAATTTTTTTACTGTTTTCATAGTCTCAAAAAATTCTAAAAAAATTCTCAAAATTCTTATTTTACCTAATTAGATTAAATTTCGTGTTTTTAGATTTTTCTGAATTTATTTTAATCATGTTACTTCTTTCCTATTTTTTCAAAATGTTGACAGACCTTTCACAACGGGTATTTAAACCAACCATTGTAATAAGTAGTTTTTTTTACTTATTTTTTCAAAATGATGACAGACCTTTCACCACGGGTAATTTAAACCAACCGTCATTATAGGTAGCGTCTTGTCATGAGTTCTAGTCTCAGCACCAGCATTTTTGGTTTTTTTACTTATTTTTTCAATTCTCATTACCAACATTATATGTGGCACGCATATTAAGTTTATTCACTATCCTTAAACAAATCTTGGTCGTCCATTTAGTGATTATCAACGGCCAAGACACTACTATTAGTGTTCCACGTGAAACCTAAAACTTAGACGAACTACATCTTCTACCTCCAAACATCATCTTTCAGTTACGATACTCTATTTCTCCACTAAACCAAATTTCAGAACTCGAGTTAGCAATGTTAGTTGTTGGTGTTCTTTTTTAATTATTGTTGTTCTTTTTTATTATTGTTGTTCTTGTTGTTATTATTGTTATTGTTGTTGTTGTTGTTGATGATGTTGTTGTTCTTGTTGTTATTATTGTTATTATTGTTGTTATTGTTGTTGTTGTTGTTGTTCTTCTTCTTCTTGTTCTGATTCTTTTTCTTGTTCTTATTCTTGTTCTTGTTCTTGTTCTTGTTCTTCTTCTTGTTGTTGTTGTTGTTGTTGTTGTTGTTGTTGTTGTTGTTGTTGTTGTTGTTATTGTTATTGTTGTTGTTGTTGTTGTTGTTGTTGTTGTTCTTATTGTTGTTCTTGATGTTCTTATTGTTGTTCTTGTTCTTATTGTTGTTCTTGATGTTCTTGCTATTGTTCTTGTTCTAATGATGCAATTTTTATTTTATTTTATTAAAAGACATACAACAACTATTTTTTTTTAAAATAACCGTCATTATAGGTAGTTCTAATGCTGTATTTTTTTATTTTATTAAAAGACATACAACAACGGGTATTTAAAATAACCGTCATTATAGGTAGCACGTTTTCCATTTTATTACAACAGTTACTGGGCCGTCATTGTACGTACCGCATATACAACAACACTCTACATAACAACGCCTTCGCCCGCGTCATTATATGTCATTTCCAACCGTTGTTAAATGGGTTTTTTGTAGTAGTGAATGCATAAGCAAGTGCCCTAATCCTACTATAGGAGAAAAATTAAACCATAAGCAATGAAGAGTAAACCCTAAAGGTACATGACATACAAGGGGCAGTAGCTAACCTACTCTATCCTATCTATGTTAATGTCCTAAACAATGTCAAAAAACAACACACAACATTTTCTATTTACAAACTATGTCAAAAAGACTTGGAAAAGTCACAAAAATGGAGGTCAAGTCACATATTCAAGCCACATATATGATATAAACATGTAGAAATCAGGCTTGAAGTATGAAGAAGTAGTCATGGAATATACATCAATCATGTTCAAGTGGTTTGAAAGTTGCATCCAAAGATGTTATTATAAGCATGTTTTAATCATTCAAGGTTTACACAAGAAACAAACAAGTGTGAGATGAAATCATAAGGCTTAGGCCAGAAGTGGAGACATGTATCTAATGTTCAATATCAACTTCAAAATGTCACAAGATTTCATGTTAAACTCAATCTCCAAAGCCAATGGAAGTAAAGGCCAAAACCACATTTAAGCATCTTTTAAAGCATACAACTTATCAACCAAGCAAAGAGAAAAGAAATAACATGGTAAAGTAACATCCAATCATCCACATCAAAAGCAAGAGACCTATAATATCCCATATTTGAATACCAAAAACAATGGAAAAAAATGACATACAAATGAGGTTACAAGAGTGGTCAAAAATCAACTTTGTCTTCCAATAGAAGCAAAATAAGTTCAAGTATGTAAAAGTAAATCCAAAGTCAAGTAAATCAAGTGTTTATACACATGAGGAAGTTGTAAATGATATATGGAATGACACATTTGAATATCAAAAGCATTGGACAAATATGACACACCTAAATTTCAAGTGAAAACAACAAAGTTAAGTGCTCATTCATGTTCAAACTTGTAGAAGCATAATACCAATTAAGAGCATATGAAGTGACCTACAAATCAATGTGGGCAGGCTATGATTCATGTTAAACCATATGTGAAATGATGCACAAAAATATCCTAAAGAGGATTGCACAAATACATCATCAAAATAAAACATCTAAGCAAACATCAAACATGATCGGGTAAGCAATTTTAGGGTTCAAAGAAATCATGTAAGTCATGATCAAAAAGCCACATTCAAGGTTAAAAAAGACACCTAAAATGTCATTGTATATAGGCTTAAACATGCCCTCAAAATTGGTTTTAAAGAGCTCACACATTGCCATTAAACTTGACCTAGTTCTAGCATGTATTGAGAGATTAGTCATGTAATGGAATGGTCCATGAAAAATAGTTATAATCTTTATAAAGTTATTAGAAATTAACCATATCATGTTAAGGTCAGTGAGTGATCACATACAAAAAATTGGATCAAAATCATGTACCAAAAACACTCAATTAATTGCAAACATAAAGCACATGTCAAGGATGATCATATAAAGCAAAGCTCAAAAGATGAAATTCAATAACATTCCAAAACTCATGGAAAACATATAAATCAAGCATCACCATTTTAATCAATCAAGTGGTTACTTGCATGCCAAAAATCAGGTCCAAAAGATTAGAGGAAGGTCACTTTTTGTGGCTTGGATCACAAGGTACACCATTATGAACACATATCTTTCAAAAATCCAAGAAAAATATCCAAACAACCCAAAAATGAAATTAAAATTCATCAAAAATTAATTAACATGTTCAAGAAAATCCATGAATTTTTCACGATTTTAGGATAATTTTTACTATTTTTAAAAATTCATTTTGAAACATACACAAGAAAAAAAATTATAAACAATGGAAATGAAGGGGATGCTTGCAAGTAAGCTCCTAGCTTAATTCCATATGGGCTCAAAGTGGAGGGGTGCGAATATCATTCCATTAAGGCCCAAGGTGCGAAAAAATGCTTCTTGAATCAGCAAACTGTAGCGAGCGATTTTGGACGCGGTTCTTAAGCGCTGGTCGCTCTCTGCGGTTTGAGCTTTGACTACAGGTCGATTCATTTTTTATCCTATTGTGAGCTGAATAAGGAAGGGAAATAGATGTCTCCAATTAACCCTGCTTTGCATACTGAGTTTAAACAGCGGTCTGTTAGGTTACGAATGCTATCAATGTGGGGGGCCTTTGTACTGGTTATTTGTATTTTCGCCAATACAATTTTCTTTCTTTTTACCTGGGCAGAAGGTTTCTAGCCGGGAACAAGGATTAGGATGTTAGGACTGATGCTTTTGAATTACTGCTTTTGATTGATGGAGATGTGGGATTTGGGTTTTTTGTTGATTGCGCTCGCTAAGATCTTTTCTTTCGATCTTATGCCTACGTATTCCCGTTTACCGAAATAGGGAAATCAGAGCGTTCGTAGTTCCTCCTATTCTATGGGAGGAAATGGTTGTTTTTGGTGTCTTGTTCAAAGCCCAAGACGTGAAGCGAAAGGTGGTTTATATCTTGTTCAAAGCCCAAGATGTGAAGCTGAAAAGTCTATTTGTGTCTTGTTCAAAGCCCAAGACGTGAAGCCGAAGGACCTCGGCTTTAGAGAGAATTTGTCATCTCTAAAGAGGGGAGAAGGAGAATTACTTTAACTGGGATACGCGGATCCGAGCAATGCCATAATTTCCGAAGAAAGAGTTTTAACCTGAAGGAGAAGACTTTAACTCAGTGTAGAGCAATGCTATCTTTCCTTAGGAATTTCTCATGCTAAAAGAGGGACAGTGGCGTGGATATAGATGATCCTGAGGCTTGCCGCTTACAGCGATTAGATGAAGGGAAAGGAGTTGTTGATGTTTGTGTACTATGAACGAGGCACAGCTTTGATGCTAAAAGGTTAATTGGATCAACCAGTGGTTTTCTTATACAAAGCCTAAGAGGAGGCTATTGGCCCAACATGAGGGAGTTTTTATGTGTCTCGTACGAAGCCCGAGAGAGAGGCAAAAAGGGTTGACTCAACATGAGAATCTTTTATACTCAACAAGAGAGTGTTTTTGTATCTCGTACGAAGCCCGAGATGGAGGCTAAAAGTTTGACTCAACAAGAGAGTCTTTGATACTCAACAAGAGAGTGTTTTTGTATCTCGTACGAAGCCCGAGATGGAGGCTAAAGGTTTGACTCAACGGTGGAATCTTTTGGTATCTCGTATAAAGCCCGAGATGGAGGCTAAAATGTTGTTTGACTCCGCTAGGGAGAGTCATTGTACAAAGCCCAAGAGAAGGCTAAGGTTACTGTGTCAGTTAAGTGACAGGTCCAGTATACTGATTTTGAAAGAGAAAATCAGTTCTTATATGAGCATCACTGTACTCATGGGTTAGATCTGAGGATCGGGGTTGTTTCATTTTCTTTGAGGAAACTGGAAATCCAAAGGGTATTGAGACTGTCCGAGTCTGCGGGTTTCCTTCCTATTTAACGAAGGGGTCACTTGAGAATGTCTTTGAGATTCAAAGAAGTTAGACTGTCCGTGTCTAGAGTTTTATCTTTTGTACTATGCTTTGAGAAACAGTAGTAGACTCTATGAAAGGACTGTTCTATGAGGATGACTAGGTTCTGTTCCTATACCTCTAGGAGGTCGTCGGGACAATTTGTATGAAGCCCAAGAGGAGGCTGGAAACTTTTAAGAAGCCGACGGGTCCTTGTACGAAGCCCAAGAGGAGGCTATCATTCCCGGAGGAAGAGATCATTATACGAAGCCTCCTTGAATAATGCCCAAGAGGAGGCCGATGCTTTTAAGAAGCCCGTGGGTCTATCATCTCCTTTTCATTAGGAGAGATAACTCTTTTAAAGATAAAAACCACTGGTAAACGTGCGAGGTTTACTATCCAGCGACTTTTAGCTTTTAAAGAGGGTTCCTTAGTTAAGGTCCAAGATTATGACCGTAGTGGGTACCCAAACCCCGAGACATTCAAGGCAAGCTATCCACAAGGAATAGATCAAGTCAGGAAAGTTCGAGAATTTGGAAGAAACTCAAAGATGCCATTCACGGAGAATACATTCATCTTGGGGAGTAGAGCTTCTTGACGATTCCTAAGGAGGACAGCCGAAGAGAAGACTGTATCTGGTGCTCCTATTGGGGATCTAGGCGTCTATTTCTATGAATAAACGAAACGGATTTACCTAGTGCTAGACGTAGTTGTCGTGGAAACTCGAAATATCTATACTATTATTACACAGTAGATATGAGTTTATGAAAGGAGACTTACAATGAGCAGCCCCACAATACAGTTTATAATATGAAAGCAGTAAACGAAAGCGATAACCACTTACTCGGTTGGAGTGCTTCCATGCTGTTTGGTTAGTTGTTCAACAAAGAAAGATTGAAAACAACAGTATATTCAAAATCAAAGGAGAAAGTGCTTTGAAAAAGAAAGATTTGGGGCTTACAGCTCAAGGAGAGGCCCAGGGTTTTATCAGTGAGCGCACTGTTTGGCTTTGTACAGCGGGACTTATACAAGTAACTGGGGCCCAAAATGGTTTTCTGTACAAAGGGATGGGTCTTACACTCTCTCAAGAGGCCCAAAAAGTTTATAGAAAAAGAGTGGGGCTTATAACACGGGGTAGGCCCAAATGATTTTTCGTTTGAAATGGCGATCGCGCCGAGGTTTTCTTTTAACGCAGAGGGACTTATACAATAAGTGAGGCCCAAGATGTTTGGTTAAAAGGGGGATTGGGTCTTACACTCTAATAGAGGCCCAAAGTGTTTTGAATGGGTCTTATAGCTCAAAGAGAGGCCCAAAAAGTTTTTATTATTTTAAACGGGCGACAATCGAGCCGTTTACTTGTACAAAGGGACTTATACAATGAGTGAGGCCCAAAACATTTTTGTACAAGGGGGGATGGGTCTTACACTCTCTCAAGAGGCCCAAAGTGATTTAGAAAATGATTTATGAGGGTTGAATTAATCCAAAACCCTAATTTGTTTTCAAAATGTATTTAATTGAATAAAAATTCAATTAAAATGATCAAAAATTGTTTAACACATGGAAAACAAATTGTGATCTTGGATTAATGCTTCAAAAATTAAGTATTGACCTACAAAATAATTAGAAAGCATTAAAAGTTGCAAAATCAATGTAGAAAAAATATTTAAAATGCCAAAAACAATCAAAATATTAATTCTTTACAAAAATATCAATTATATGAAATAAATAATATTTTTGGGATTTTTTGGGAAAATAAAATATTTTAACATTTTTGTGAATTATTAAAAAAAGAATCAACTCAAAATCATTAAAACTCAGAGAGAAATTAATTTTTGAATCAATTAAACAAAATCACAAAATTCAAATATTCAAATATATGAAAAATGGCGCCAAGAACAGCTGAAGAACACGCGCGTGTTCTTGGTTTCTCAGATTTGCATTTTCTATCCAATCTCACTGAATACGTAATCATATCATGCAATCCACATATCATTATGCTCGTCTCAACCTCACGATCATGTCTATATCCATTAATTTCATTTAAATTAAACATACAACAAGAAATCACGAAGAGACCTCAAGAACCCTAATTTCTGCATGAAGGCTAGGATTTTTGATACACGACTCAAACAATGCAATTAATTGAGGGAAAACATTCCATGCATGATTATGAACATATGGCCAAATTATTGTGCGAGGAAATATGCATAGATTGAGAGATGCCCAAGTTTAGGCTTACCTTTAGGTCGTGACAGCAAGTTCAAAGTGATTTTTGATTTGGAGGTGTTACAGATGAGTTGTGATGATCTGAACAGCTTCCCTACACCCTATGGATTGTGTTTGGATGGTTGGACTTGATTGAAATTGGCTGGATCATTTTGTGGTACTTCAGCTGCACTTTGGTTAAAACCTTGAGCAACCAGCTGGTGATTTTGTGAAATTGGTGTTTTAGAAGTAATCTAAGTGTTTGATCAGCTCATATGTGATGTATGTGAGGTGTGTGAGTGATTGGTTTGATTGGAATTGCTCTCAAACTCAAAACCCGACAGTGACTTGCCTTAGAAGGCAAAATTGGAGTGAAAGAAGAGATTTTGAGGAAAGCATCTGTTAGATGGCTTTGGTGTACTCAAACTGACCACAATTGAGCTCTATTTATAGTAGAGCAAGTTTGTTTTGCAAGGAATAGTGCATGGCAGCTGGTAAGTAGGTTTGGCCAATGTTGGCAAATGAAAATCCAAGTCTCCTCTAGCCATTGACTAGAGGTTAGGGCACAGAGCTTTGGTTCCCTTGGTCTTGGATAAGTCTTGACTGATTTCAGATGAGAATGGCTCAGTCCATGCCACCTTGATGGTTCCATTGAATGCTTCATTCCAAATTTGAAGTCTTGTCCCTATTTTGGCCATTCTAGGTTCAACATGCTATTTCTTGTTCCATGGACTTTGGAGGCTTGGCTCAGTGATTGTCCCCTTTAGATTCAATCCTCTGAGGTGTCCAAGTGGATAGGAGCAATTGAATTTGGATGATTTTGGCAAATCGACCAAAGTTGCAAATTCTGCCTTGCCTTGACAGATTTCAGCAAGGCAACTTGGCAATGTCATATCCCATGGTGTAAGTTGAATTTGGCAATGTTCTTGGCCATTTTGGAAAGCTCTTACATGATACAACAACTGTTTGAACAAGTTTGGTTTTGATCTCTTTTGATTCCAAGTGAAAAATCCCCCTACATTTGGCAAAAAGTGAGGTAGAATCCGACTTAGTGAAAATTTCACTAAGTGTTGGAAAAAGTGACTTTTTCACTTTTCAGCCACTTTGATCACTCCATAACTCAAAATCCTTAATGAATTGGAATGACTTGTAGTTGAAGTTTTTGTAGGTGATAATGAGGGCTACAAATCCATCTTTGGATGAGAAAAAATGGCCTTGTGGTTTAGGAGTTATGGTCCTCCAAAGTTGGTACCTTTGCCACTTTATTTTTAACTTAGAAAAATTTCTAAGTTTTATGGTTACCCCTTTTACAAGTTATCTCACTTTTCTTGATTTTTCTTGATGAATGATGATTCAAATCATACATTAACATCATTTTAGGGTTAAAAATCCATTTTGGTGAAAAATCTCAAAAAGTCAAAGTTGACTTTTGTGCACAGTTGACTTTTTATCAGATGAATTCCAAAGTGTGCAATTCTTCAGGAAATCATGTCCTTGACCTAAATCAAACTTGATGGACATGTTCCATGGGTGTCATAGGGTATATTCAATCATGTATTAGGGTTTGGGAGCATGTCTTGGTCAAAAGTCAAAGTTACAGTTGACTTTTCCCTTAAAACCCTAATTGTGGTGCAGATGGAATTGAGACTTGTTGCTCAAACTTCTTGGATTAATCCATTGTTCCAAATGGATCAATATGGTATATTAGAGATCCTCAAATCATCTCTTGAGGTCTTGGCTCATGATTTGTTCCAAAAGTCAACTTAGGGGTGAATTAGGTCAAGAAACCCTAATTCCTAATTTTTGATGAATGCATCCCTTGAGGCAAAATTGACTTGATGCATGGGTTCATGAGGTTCCATGAAGTATATTAGGTTATGTTTTGGATCAATGGCTTGTGCCCAGATGAAATTTTCCATCTGGAGGCCCTGGGTGATCAAAACCCTAATTTGGTGATACTGGCGATCTGGAGACTTGATCCACCTAGAAGGGAGCAACCTTGTGCTTAATCCTTGAAGTGGGAGTCCTTTTGATCCTTTGAGGATGTTTGAGAGATTAGACAAGTTGAAAATCAAGTCATTTCTTGATTGAGCCTTTGTCTAAAACTCAGAGAGGGCTTGAAACCCTAATTTTGATTGTAGTGGATGCTCACTCATCTTTGGGGAGACTGATGATTTGCCCAATGATGGGAAATCTAAGTGGTCAAAATTTGGGGTATGACACAAACAAAACAAGGAAAAGGTGGAAAGAGGAACACGTGAGAGGGGCATTCCTCATGAATGAGGTGGCGCCCTCTCACGCCTCTGATGAGATCATACGGCCAAGAATATTCACAAGCTATTGCACATAATATTTATATTATTCTTCAGCATTGAAATGAAAAAGCGTTACGCTAATAGACCTCCATCAGTTGGTCAAGTGGTAGTTTAATGAGAATAAGACAAAAATGAGCGCATGACCTCTAGGAAGACGACACGTGGTCTTCTTCCTCCTCCCACCATGCAGCAAATCGTGAACCCTCCATGGCAATGAATTCATGCGCAAATACAAGGTGAACATAGCAATATTTAACAACACCATACAAAACCAATTCTTGACCATTTTACACAAAATAAAAGTGTAAATTGAAGCTCATGCAACATAGATTAAGAATCCATGGTTAAAAACTCCATTAAATCAACACACAAGAAAATATAAAGTGGATAAATTATGACCTCATACTTTAAAGAATCACCATTTCAACCAATCTTTACCCAAACACGTTGCCTCTTTATAGAGGACTTCAGATGCATGCTAACCACATGATTCCAGGGCCTATGTGAGTTCTAAAATGATGCTAAAGTTTCAAGAATCATAAACCTGGATGAAGCACTTCTCACATACAAGAAACCCTAATACTTCACACAAATCTTCTAATCAACACACCCAGAGCAAAATAAATGCTCTAATCTCTTCTAATCTTGCCAAAATTCCAAGATGATGTTGAAGATGTTGCACTGTTATGGTGAATCCAGCTCAATGATAATGCATACAGAAGAGAGATTGTGTTATGGAGATGAAGACGGTGAAGAAAGAATGAAGAAAGCTCCAATAATGGCTCAGCTTTGCAGCCTTCAAGAATTGGTGTCAATGGAGTTTCTTCAAGTTTTGGATCTGATTTTGTGAACAATGAACTCTCTAACTGAATTTGTTAGGGTTTAGAGTTTATATATGGGTGGTTAGGGAGATTTAATCATGGTTAGTAGGGTTAAAGTAAGGTTAATAAAAAAATGAAAAATGAGAGTGGGTTATTAATTGCACACGGGTTGGGTTTATTTGGTGTGTTTTATCATGTGATCATGGAGTGATATGGATGATGGTAATGGTGTGTCATGCTGGTATAGTTAGAACAACAACTTGTTTATTAAGTTTTCACCTTTTTCATGCATGGTATAAGAGGTAAGTGATAACATGGTGCATGGCATGTAAGCTTTTGCATGGTTAAATGTGAAAAGATGACATGTTGCTGTAGTGATCCTTTATCACGCGCATGGCTAATGTGATAGCATCACTTTGGATTTTGAGAATTAAATGAACCATAACAATGAATATTATGTTCCATGATGGTGATTTTGGACATGCATATCTTGGTGAATTTTGATTCAAAATGAATGATTTTTCTTGCTTTGCAAAGGTGGTTTTCCATAGAATGAGTTTGATGTTGGAAGTAAATTGAAATAAAGTCTTTAACATGAAGAAAAATGAGGGTTAAATCAAGTATTCCATGCTGCCATGAGAAGACAACGACATGAGTTTTTTGCATGAATCCAAAAGGGTGATTTTTAAGGATTTTGGAAGGTTAGAATTCCTTGAATTATGATCCAAACCCATGGTTCTTGTAACCATTTTGAAGGGGACACTAGATACTACATTTTTCATGTTGGAAAAAAAGTGAAATTGATGCTTATATCATCATAAAAATGTACTTGAAATCATGACCACCAAACTGAATTTTGACACTTAGAAAAATTCTAAGTTTTTTCATTTGAACAACTTAATGATCCCAACTTCAAATGACCATAACTCTTGATTTACAAATCCAAATGACACGTTCTTTATATGGTTAGAAAGGTGAGAGATCATACTACAACTTTCATTTGAAAAAAAAAATTCCAAATGTGGCTTGTATCATGCTCAAATATGGGCTTGAAGATGGCTGAAACTTAAGAAAAACTTTCCCAAAATGGAAAGTTCTTAAAAATCCTAATTTCCAAAAATGGCAAGTTTTCACAACTTTTGATTTTGCTTGATTCTTTCGAAATTTCTTGATCAAATTCCATCCATGGACCATATTTGACATGAGGAACATGATTTTGACCTCAAAAAGTCAGGAGTTGACTTTTTCCTTGATCAGTTGACTTTATTTCCAATTCTCCTAATTTTCAATCATCTCCCCAATTGAAAACCTTATGAATGAGGTTGATGGCCCATATTCCATTATTAGACACTTGGGAACATGTAGAACACCATGGAATCAAGTCTTGCCCAAAAAATCAGAAACAAACTGACTTTAGGCAAAACCCTAATTTGGTCCCCAAAAGTCAAGAGAAGTTGTCTGATTCCTCAAACCCTAATTCTTCTGAACATGATGTGGAATCCCTTAAACCAAGATGATTCATGTGATACTATGATGTTAAAGCTCCAAGATCCTTGCTTATGAAGGTGTCCCAAGCAAGGACATCCAAAACTCTAGTTGAGGATCAACAGTTAGGAGGGTGTGATCCTCTTCAATTCACTTGCCAACCTCAATTTCTTGATGAAATGGTGAACCATATGAGGTGTCTTGAGACATGATGAGCCTTTGTGGCTTGAGTATTTGAACACATCCTATTCTATTTACTTTTCCCAATCAATGATAGTGGTACCCTTGATACCATGCCTTGAGGAGACCAATGATGCATATGCAATGTTTATGACCAAAAAGTACATGAAATGTGAAACATAAGCCACTAATGGGGGTATAAATAGGAAGGAAAATTTTGAGGTGTTACAGCTGCCCCTATTCAATTAACTGTGGACCTGAAGGGATGATAGCATAGGCTTTCGGACATTCGAGGTGAATAGGGATTGAATACCAACAAAAACTGAAAATTTGCACTCCGTGTGTATAAACTAGGGTAGAAGATCTAATGAGTGGGAGACCCTACTGGGATGAAAGGATTGATGGGATTGAAAAATGCATTATGGAGAAGAAACGAGACAGACCGGTGTCTAAAATCACGAGGTAAGGTGTAGATATAGGGTACAAACAAGTATCAGAAGATGATACTTACCGATATCCAAGGAAGATGATACAGACACGAACACGTGTACTGGATCGATGACACTTACCGGCATTGAAAGATGATACTTTCCGGTACTAAAAGAAAGTACAGATATGAGTGAGTGTGCTGAATAAACGACACTTTCCGGCATCAAATTGAGATGGTGACACTTACCGACATCGACAGATGAATTGAGATGACGACACTTTCCGGCATCGTAAGATGAATTGAGATGATGACAATTTTCGGCATCGACGGAAGGAACGAAATGATGACACTTTCTAGCATCGAAATATGAATTGAGATGACGACACTTTCCGACATCGAAAGAAGGAATGAAAATGACGACACTTTCCAGCATCGAAAGAAGGAATGAAATGACGACACTTACCGGCATCAAAATAAGGAATGAAATGACGACACTTACCGGCATCGAAATAAGGAATGAAATGACGACACTTACCGGCATCGAAAGAAGATATTGAGATAACGACACTTACCGGCATCGAAAGATGAATGGGATGATGACACTTACCGGCATCGAAAGAATTGAGATAACGACACTTTCTGGCATCGAAAGATGAATTGATATGACGACACTTTCCGACATCAAAAGAAGGAATTGAGATGACGACACTTTCCGGCATCGACGGAAGGAAGAAATGACAACATTTTTCGGCATCGAAAGATGAATTGAGATGATGACACTTTTCGGCATCGAAAGAAGGAATGAAAATGATGACACTTTCTGGCATCGAAAGAAGGAATGAAATGATGACACTTACCGATATCGAAAGAAGGAATGAAATGACGACACTTACCGGCATCGAAAGAAGATATTGAGATAACGACACTTACCGACATCGAAAGATGAATGGGATGACGACACTTACCGGCATCAAAAGAATTAAGATAACGAAACTTTTCGGCATCGAAAGATGAATTGATATGACGGCACTTTCCGGCATCGAAAGATGCTACTTTCTGGTATCAAGGAATAACGACACTACCGACATCGAAAGATGATACTTTCCGGTATCAAGGAAAATTTGAAATAACGACACTTACCGGCATCGGAAGATGAATTAAGATAACGACACTTACCGACATCGAAGTATGATATTATCCGGTATCAAAAGAAAGATAGAAATAACGACACCTTTCGACATCGGAAAATGAAACGAGATGACAACACTTTCCGGCATCAAAAGATGAATAAGATGACGACACTTTCCGGCATCGAAATATGATACTATCCAGCATCAAAAGAAAGATATAAATAACGACACTTTCAGGAATCGAAAGATGAAATGAGATGACAACACTTTCCGGCATCGAAAGATGAATGAGATGACGACACTTTCCGGCATCGAAAGATGATACTATCCGGTATCAAAAGAAAGATGGAATAATGACACTTACCGACATCTAAAGATGAATGAAAGGACGACACTTACCGGCATCGAAAGATGATACTTTTCGATATCAAAGAAAAATCTGAGGGTATACCGGAATCCTAGTCAGACAACTCTGCTTGGAGACAAAGATCAAAAGGGGAGGATGGATAGATCTACTACCTTAGGGACTGATTAAGGTGCCTGTTTAAGGGCTACAGTTACATCGTTTCTGCTGGGAACAAGAGAAGTCTGAACAGACAACTCTGCAGGGGAAGACCAGTAAGATGAACAAGTTCATTGGCAACTTCACTGGGGATAAGGTAAGATTAGTCCTTCTGAGTTAATCCGCTCTCTGTTGGGGAATCGTCTGGCAACAAGAATATCCAAACCTCGCATATGCTTCAGCTTCACATGTTTGAATTTTTCTATGGCGTAATGCTCTATATCAAATGGAAATGCTACGTGTTTTGAGGATGCAATGATGACTACATGCAAGATGCAAAGAGAATCTCCCGCTAGGGATGATGATTAACAACTCTGCTGAGGAAGGGATCACTGATCTGATCTTCTGACTTTCTGTGGGGAATAAAAGATCAACAACTCGGCTGGGGAATAATGTTGATACATCTGGACTCTGAATCATGGGGAGTGATGACTTTGCTGGGAGGACACCACCTAAACCAGTCCTGCTCGAGGAGAACCTATAACCATAAGACTCCGTTGGGGAAATGACAACCTTCTGACCTGGCTGCTGGGGGATGACAACCTTTGGCCTGGCTGCTGAGGAACTGAGATCAAATAAGCATTTGCCGAGGAAGGAAATACTTCCTGTCTTGATGAGGAAATTATACCAGTACTCTTTGGGGAGAGAAACAAGTCTCTTGCTGTGGATGCCCACCTGCTTGGAGAGAAAACAAATCATCCCTATCCTATCTAGGGCTTGAACTCTTACTGGAAAAAAGATAAATCCATCTCTGATTGGGGAAACCAAACCTCTGGACTCTTGCTGGGGAGTATAATAAGAAGACATAGCCTCTGCCTTGGCTACTTCCACTGGGGAGACATTCATTCTCATATCTGAACAGTACCACCAGTGATGTGAGAAGAAAATGGTCTCTTATTTGCACACTGACCATTGAGTATGTATACATGTGCCTGTAAACATAAAAAGATACACACATGTGCCCCGGGATATTATATGGTCTGAATTTACCACCCACATACACTCAACATTCAAAACAATTTAAAATGTTTTCACGCACATTCTTGTAGAGCTTTATTGTTTTCAAATGCAATGTTTATCAAAATTCGGACGTCTTTTGCAAACAAAACAGTAAAATGAAAACAAAAGAGAAAGTTATTTGAATGAAAGTGAATTGTATTGGTTGAATTGCCTGTAAATATACGTTTTTACATCAGGAAGAAATTCCTAGAAAGATGTAATTGCATAAAAGGAAAAGAAACTACATTAGTGGCAATGTAAAAACAGATTCCCATTGAGTTTCAATCCTGCTATGACTTGTATGTCTTCAAAACATTCAGAATATCCTGCTTTCCGAGAAGAGTGATTAGACTGATTCCTACCTTCGATATTTCCAGATGTTGAAAAGAGATGATGTATATACTGCTCAGATCGTAGCCTTTTTCTTTAATCCCTAACTTTTACCTGGATCGCCCTTTACAGGTTTTCAATCCACCGGGATACCCATTTTTGCTTAAGTTGCCTTTTCAGGTTTTCAACTTAGCGGGTTTACTTATTTTTCTTTTTTATATCCCTAATTTTTGCCCGAACCTTTTCTTTTTATGGTTCGCCGGGATGCCCCTTTTTTTCCAGGACTTATTCTTTTTGCTGTCCAGCGGGTGTCTTTTATGCGAAGTATTTTTTAACTGCGTCTGAGTTCGCAAGGGACGTCAAATCTTCACCGTCCATAGTTGAAAGCATCAAGGCTCTGCTGGAGAAAGCCTTCTTAATAACATATGAGCCTTCATAATTCGGGGTTCATTTTCCCCTGTGATCTATCTGTGGAGGAAGAATCCGTTTCAACACCAAATCACCAGCCTAGAAACAACGAGGACGCACTTTCTGATCAAATGCTTTCTTCATCCTCCTCTGATATAATTGCCCATGGCATATCGCTGCCATTCTTCTTTCTTCAATGAGGCTCAACTCGTTGAATCTGGTTCGGACCCATTCAGCTTCGTCTAGCTTCACATCCATCATAACCCTCAGAGAAGGAATCTCAACTTCAACTGGCAGGACTGCTTCCATACCATACACAAGTGAGAACAGAGTTGCACCGGTTGACGTACGCATTGAAGTACGGTACCCATGTAAAGAGAAAGGCAACATCTCATGCAAATCCTTATACGTCACAACCATATTTTGCACAATCTTCTTAATGTTCTTGTTGGCCGCTTCAACAGCGCCGTTCATCTTTGGACGATATGGAGAAGAATTGTGATGCTCAATCTTGAAGCTCTGGCACAACTCTTTCATCATCTTGTTATTGAGATTAAAACCATTATCAGTGATGATTCTTTTGGGAAGCCTATAACGACAAATGATTTCCTTCTTAATAAACCGGCCAACCACTTGTTTGGTGACATTTGCAAAGAAAGTTGCCTCCACCCACTTGGTGAAATAATCGATGGCAACTAAGATGAAACGGTGCCCATTGGAAGCGGTGGGCTCGATCTTTCTGATCATATCAATGCCCCACATAGCAAAGGGCCACAGAGAAGTCATGATGTTCAAAGGATTCGGAGGCACATGCACTTTGTTAGCATAAATCTGGCATTTATGGCACTTTTGAGCATATTTGAAACAATCTGATTCCATGGTCATCCAGTAATAACTAGCTCTTAACAACTTCTTCGCCATAGCATGTCCGTTGGCATGGGTGCCAAAGGAACCTTCGTGCACTTCTTGCATCAATATGTCTGCTTCGTGTTTATCCATGCATCTGACCAAGACCATGTCGAAATTTCGCTTATATAACACGTCATCCTCGTTCAAAAAGAAACTACCAGCCAATCTTCTCAGAGTCTTCTTATCATTATTGGATGCCCCAACCGGGTACTCCTGACTTTTCATAAAACACTTGATATCATGATACCAAGGCTTACTATCCACAACTGTTTCGGCTGCAAACACATATGCGGGCCTATCAAGGCGTGTCACATCAATTTTGGGCACATGAATCCACCAATTCACCTTAATTATGGAGGATAACGTAGCCAGAGCGTCTGCCATCTAATTTTCATCACGAGGTATATGGTAAAGCTTCACAGTATTGAAGAAAGTTAACAGTCTTCTTGTGTAATCCCTGTAGGGAATCAAATTGGGCTGATGAGTATTCCAGTCTCCGTTGACCTGATTGATCACCAAAGCGGAATCCCCAAATATGTTAAGAGTTTTAATCCTCAGATCAATAGCCTCTTCGATACCCATAATGCAAGCTTCATACTCAGCTTCATTGTTGGTGCATTCAAAAGTCAATCTGGCGGTGAAAGGTATATGAGAACCCTTCGGAGTGACAATAAATGCCCCAACTCCACTACCATTCACATTAAAGGCCCTATCAAACATCAAACACCACTTAGAATCAGGATCCGATCCTTAGTCAACTAACGGTTCTTCACAGTCCTTAATTTTCAAATACATGATGTCTTCATCAGGAAATTCAAATTTCATTGGCTGATAATCATCAAGTGGTTGCTGAGCAAGATAGTTGGACAAGACACTAACCTTGATGGCTTTCTAGGAAGTATATTGAATTTCATATTCTGTCAGGACCATTTGCCAACGAGCAACCCTTCCGGTGAGAGCTGGCTTCTCAAAGATGTACTTGACTGGATCCATCTTGGATATTAGCAGAGTTGTCTGAGCCAGCATGTATTGTCTCAAACTCTTAGCAGCCCATGCAAGTGCACAACATGTCTTCTTAAGCATTGAGTATCTTGACTCACAATCATTAAATTTCTTGCTCAGGTAGTAGATAGCTTTCTCTTTCCTACCCGTCTCGCCGTGTTGACCGAGTACACAATCCATCGAATTTTCAAGTACTGTCAAATACATTATCAGTGGTCTCCCTGGAACTGGAGGCATAAGGATCGGAGGTTGTTGAAGATACTCATTTATCTTTTCAAATGCCCTTTGGCAGTCATCATTCCATCTGATAGCCTGATCTTTTCTCAGCAGCTTAAAAATTGGTTCACAGGTAGCCGTAAGATGAGAGATGAATCTAGCAATGTAGTTCAACCTCCCCAAAAAACCGTGAACCTCTTTTTTCTGTTCTAGGCTCAGGCATCTCTTGAATTGCTTTTACTTTTGCCAGATTAACCTCGATACCTTTTTCACTGACGATAAAGCCCAACAATTTGCAAACCACACCCCGAAAGTGCACTTATTCGGATTCAGCCTTAACTTGAATTTTCTCAACCGTTCAAACAGTTTCTGCAAATTCACCAAGTGTTCCTCTTCGGTCTGTGACTTCGCGATCATATCATCAACGCAGACTTCAATCTCCTTATGAATCATATCATGAAAGAGAGTCACCATTGCGCATTGATAGGTTGTGTTGCGGTGAGAATCGGATACCAAGCTATTAATTAACTTGAATCACAAAACATGAAATTCACCACCGAGCTTTGATTTATCCTAAGGAAAGGGTAAAGATCGAAGAAAACCCTAATTGCGCTATGTAGAAACACAACTCAGAGATCTAAGGTTCGGGGGTTGGTTATACCTAGGGAAGGTGTTAGCATCCTAGATATCTGTAGTACTCTACAGGAACCTCTTGTTAGTATTTGTGTTATGTTAAAGTTTGTTTGCTAAGGGAGAATGTGCTAAGGTAAAGACCTAGGGGTTAGTATCTAAGTATACTTGCCAAGACATCGTATCTCGTGCCTACGTATCCTGACGAGAATGGAATCAGAGCATTCGTAGTTTCCCTCACTATGAGGTAAAAGAGATAGAAAGAAAAGGTGAAAAAAATAAAAAAGATGGGAGAAGAAAAAGGTAGAAAAAAGAAAAGGTGGCTCGCTAGGATCCCTCAATCCTATGCCTACGTATTCTCAAGATGAACTTGAGAAATCAGAGCGTCCGTAGTTCCCCTAACTAAGGGGTGAGAGATGAACCATTGACTGTGACCAAAGTTCCAAAGGGAAGGTAGGGTCTGAAAGCAAGACACCTAAGTGGAGTATGGTGACTCCTAAGACTAAGTTAAACAGGGAAGAAGTGTCCATGGGAAAGTAGGGTCTGGCAGCAAGACATCTACATGGAGTGCGATGACTCCAAGCCTAAGGCTAGGTTAAAAGGGTAATGATCTATCTATGACTTTGAGGTCAATAGAGAGACTTTCCTTTGGAAGGAGGGGGGATAATAACTTGTAAACAAGAGTTGAAGGGGATTGAAATTAAGTGAACAATATGAGTTCAAGAATTCAACGACAGTAAACATTAACCAAAATGAAATTCCAAGTATGAACATGGCAAGCATGGATAAATGAACACAAGTAAGGCAGTGATAACATTTTTACATTTTGAAAACAAAGGCATGTCGAGTGATGAAACTTAGCAACAAAGGCCAAGACGTACAAATAACAGGATGACATTGTCCAAGGTTCAGGAATAAATCTCAAGCAAACATTTCACATACCACATAATACTAAAAAAATCTTAAAAGCCTTTAGGAAACAGTTGGTGGTTCACAAAAAGAAGTCCGAGAATCGAATATAAAGTTATGCATATTTTTTTGTTTTGAAATTTTTAGAAAGAAAATAAAACAACTATGAGAAGTGAAATTATATAAAAAAACTAATTTTAAGCACACAAGGTGGCAGTCGCCACCAAATGCCATGCAAGATGCCATGAAAGTCATGGCAGGCACCATGTTTTGTGGCAAGTGCCACCTAAAGGCATGACTAGCACCATGTTTCCATGGCTAGTGCCACAAGAGTGTGGCCAGTGCCACCAAAGTGTGGCAGGCGCCACATAATGGCTAATCCTTGTTCAGTTTTCACACAAAAATAACAAACTCAGTTAACGATAAATCAAACAAATTATGATTTGCAATATATGTTCCAGAATTAGACATTAATATGATAACAATATAAAGCAATGATCAGGTTATTTTGAAAACGAAATAAAAAAAGGAGTGAGTGTTACCTAGTGGAGAAGGTCCACTGCCTCTTCACAGGTACGTTTTGGAAAGAAAATGGATGAGCTTCTTTAAGAGTAAGTGAGGGAGAAAATGGGGAGAGTATTCAGCCTATATTTGGGGTGAATCTGGTGTGTTTTTTCATTGAGGAGCAATGCCCTATTTATAGGAAAAGTGAAGGTATGGTCAGATTTCTCATTTTGTCCCAAACACTCCTTTTGAAAATTTTCCTTCGTGCAAGTGAGCTGGCTGAGATTTGAAAAGTCTTCAAGGAATAGTAACTGATAGGGCTAGGTTTGCTTTTGTGTACTGATGAGACTCGAGCAGAGGTGCAAGCCATGCTTTTGTTGAAAAGTTTCTCTTTCTTCTCATTAGGTTGCATCCACTTGCATTAATTTATTTAAAACACTTTAAGTCTTGTGGAAATCGTGGCAGTCACCATATAGTACCATGGCAAGTGCCACAAAACCATGGCAAGTGCCACCAATATGATGGCAGGCGCCATCACCCATGGCAAGTGCCACAAAACCATGGCAATTGCCACCAAAACCTCATGGCAGGTGCCATACTTTTCCTTGTGGCAAACACTATTCATTTCATGGCCAGTGCCACCAAAGTGTGTCCAGTGCCATGACCTTTCTTTTTTATTTTTTTTGTTTTTCTTTTCTTTTTTTTTCTTTTTTTAAACAACATTCACAAATGCCTTGGTGATCTCGAAACACATGAGAACTTGGTTTATTATTCTTGTCCTCTCTCTTGTGTCAATCCTGATTTTCACAAAAGAAATATACTAGCAAAGATATGGGTTAGTTAACAATGCACAGATGATTGAACCCTAAATGTTAGTGCAAGATGTTATGACATCTAAGGGGTAAAATTTGGGGTACAATAGGTTGGCCTTGCATTCTTTAGACTGAAAGGCATCACTTTATAATAGAATGCTCCCCATGGGATAATGAATGTTGTTTTCTCCATGTCCTCTGGTGCCATCTTAATCTGATTGTAGCCAGAGAAGCCATCCATGAAAGAAAATACCGAGAACTGAGCTGTATTGTCAACCAAAACATCAATGTGAGGTAATGGGAAGTCTTCTTTCGGACTTGTTCTGTTTAGATCACAGTAATCAACACACATTCGGACCTTGCCATCCTTCTTAGATACCGACACAATATTTGCAACCCATGGCGGATAGATGGTAACAGCTAACAAACATGCATCTAACTGCTTCTGGACTTCTTCCTTGATCTTGATTGCCATGTCTGGTTTCGTTCTTCTAAGCTTCTGTTTGACGGAAGGACAACCTTCTTTAAGAGGTAACCTGTGCATAACAATATCGGTGTCAAGCCCTGGCATATCTTGATACGACCAAGCGAAGATATCAACATATTTATGCAGCATTTCAATCAACCCCTTCTTTACATTCTCCTTTAGGGCAGCCCCGATCTTGACTTCTTTCTTAGCATCCTCGGTTCCCAGATTAATAACTTCCAATGCCTCTTCATGCGGCTGAGTGGTCTTTTCTTCCTATTTCAACATCCTGGCTAATTCCTCAAGAAGTTCACAATCTTCTTCACCATCCTCTTCAGCTTGGTAAATCGGATTGTCAAAGTCATAATAAGCCATAGCATAATCGTTATCAATGAAATCCGATGAAAATGCATCTACATGAATGATTATTCACGCTTTATGAGTGCACAAAAACAACACTGCCATTATTATTAAAAAGTAAAAAGAGAAAGACAGGGAGCACAATATTTGAATGCAAAAAAACTTCCTTTATTAATGATAAAATTGAATGTATAACAATGTAATCCCTACAAAGAATCTCTACGCCTTGGGCCGGGCGCATGATTTAACATGAAAACAAAGAAAATTACTCTTCGCGAAGAGTGACTTGGATGAAGCCTTCAGAGGACCAGTTGTGAAGTTCTTGACCCGAGACAGCTGGGCATATCCAGTTGCTGATGTCGCAGTCACTGTCTCCGTCTTCATCACTCAGTGCGAAAATCTAACCATGATCGATGACTCCAGCACTAGAGAAAGTAATGGGTCCTTGACGACCTTGAACCTTTGGTCCTCGATAGCCAATTCCGAACCTGTTTTCTTTGATAGGCGCTTCAATCACTTGACCCCGACCTCCTGTGTTGCCAGACTGTACCACAACTTGGGCTTGCTTGTAGGAGGCAATAGATACTTCCAGCTTCTTCTCTGATGAAGGAGAGACTTCTTGCACATTCACGGTTTCAAAAACCTGACACAACGTCTCATGGATTTATCTGTCCATCTCAACGTACTTGAAGGAAGATAGGTGGCTTACAAAGATATCCTCTTCACCACAGACGGTGACCACTTGTCCATCTACCACAAACTTAACCTTCTGGTGGAGGGTCGATGATACAGCTCCAGCGCCATGAATCCACGGGCACCCTAGCAAACATCTGTATGCAGGCTCAATATCCATTACATAGAAAGTAGTGTTGAAGATTTGAGGCACCACCTTGATAGGTAATTCAACTTCCCCAAAAACTGATCTTTTCGATCCGTCAAATGCTTGAACTACCAAGTCGCTCGGTCTGAGCACCACTCCTTCAATGTCCAGCTTAATAAGTGCCTTCTGAGGAAGCACATTAAGCGAGGAATCGATACCTACTAGCATGTGAGAGAGAATTTCCCCTTCGCATTCCATAGAAATATGGAGTGCTTTGTTATGGTTTCGGTCTTCCGATGTCAAATCAAAGTCAGTGAAACCCAGCCCACGACTGGCATTAAAGTTGGATATTACCCCCTCCAGTTGGTTGAGTGAGATTTCCTGAGGCACATACGCCACGTTCAGGACTTTCAACAAGGCATTACGGTGTGCTTCAGAACACAACAGCAGAGACAAAATGGATATCTTTGATGGAGTCTGGTGGAGGTGATCTACAATCTTGTAGTCACTTTTCTTGATGATCTTCATAAATTCTTCGACATCATTTTCAAAAGACGTACCAAGATCTGCCCTTTGCACAGGCTCTTCGTCCATCACTTGCTTGCCTTTGGCCTTTGCCAAAGCATCTGCATTATCGTTTCGAAGAGTTTGCGGCACAAACAGCCTACCGCTTCTAGTGAAACCACCAACTCCTACATTATCAACTTTCTAATCAACTGCAGCCGGAGTATCAACTTCTTGCTTTTGACCATTGTAGTATACCTTAGCACCATAGTGCCATGGGATTGCCCTTTCATATTCAAACGAGATTGGTCTGGGCACCGTGATGGTTACCGGAGCTCGCCTTGCAGGCACTGGAATCTGTACCGGTGTAAAAGGGATAATAATAGTTGAAATATCATTATCAGCATTGGAAACTTGACTGAATTGCAAACACCCATCGTTCATCAAATTCTGAATACCACTTCTCAACTTATCACAGCCATTCTCATGAATCAAACAATCTGAACAGTCTACATCACACCTAGGGAATACGCCCTCTTTCAACAGACGATCTTTCACAACCATCAATAACGTCTTAACATCCTTAACATCATATACCAACCTCAAACCATTATCTTCTTCAACAGCATTAACCCCACCATGGGTAGGCGTGGGATTCTGAATAACATTTGGAGTGCCAGAAGGAGCAAAATTAATAGCTTTGGAATCGATTAAATCCTTAACCTTATGATGAAAGGCTCTACATCTTTCAATAGTGTGTCCAGGGCCACCAGAATGAAATTCGCAACGCGATTTTGCATTATACCTTGCTAGGAGCTTTGTCGAAGGGGGACCCGTTGCACGGGGTTCTACCAGATTCAACTTGAGCAATTGTTGAAACAACATAGCATAGGACATGGGTAAGGGATCAAAATGTCGGTCAACCGCTCTCTGCCTCTGTTGGTAGGCCTGTCTTGGGGCCTGTTATTGTTGTTGTTATTGATTTTGTTGTTGTGTAGCAACGGGAATAGTTACGGCAGTAGTCTGATGGTATGAAGCATGATATCCTTTATTTCTATTCTTCTGAAAAGACGCATCATTAGTCTCCCCTTCACGTTTTTTACTTGCACCCGCGAAAGGTTTCCGCACACCAAAAGATGACCCAACATTGTCTTGGATCTTACCCAGCTTAAGAAAATTCTCAATCCGTTCTCCAGCAACCACAATATCAAAAAAACCAGATGAACATGTCGTTCTAGAAAAGGGCACCTTGCCAGGCGTTCTAGGAATGGGCCTTGCAGTGTCCCCATGAACATGTCGGCCATTTCTCTTTCAAGCAACGACGGTTGTACCCGTGCAGCCAACTCACGCCACTGCTGGGCGTATTCTTTGAAGCTTTCTTTACTTTTCTGAGTTTAGCTCTGCAACTGAGTCCGGTTAGGAGCCATATCTATGTTGTACTGATATTGCTTCATAAATGCTTCAGCCAGATCTTTCCAATTCCTCACACTAGTTCTTTCCAATTTCATATACCACTATAGAGACGCACCAGACAAGTTATCTTGGAAAAAATACATCCATAGTTTTTCATCATTGGTATAAGCAGAGATCTTCCTGAAGTAGGCTTGCAAGTGAGTTTTTGGGCAAGAGTTGCCGTTGTATTTATCAAAATAGGAGCCTTGAATTTAGGAGGGATTCTTACTCCCTGAACCAACCCCATATCTGCTACGTCAATACCCATAGTATTCTGACATTCTATGGCCTTGATTTTTCCAGCAAGCAGTTGATATCTTTGGTCTTCGTCACCGTTGTTACTGCCCATATCGGCGTTCATCAGAGAAAACTGGTCATAGTTATTATCCTCCAAATGAGGAACAGAAATAGGAATGGGGATAGGACCCCCAGCAGCTTGACCAACAGGAATGCCACCAACACCTCCAGCAACAGGAATACCATCATCAATTCCAGCGACGGGAATGCCACCTCCAACCGGAGGGTCATCTTGGTTGTCAGCATGAGGAATTTCCCCTTCAGGTCTTTGGACCATTGCTCTCAGCTCTTGTTGGCCTTGGGCCACCCCCTTGCATTAGGTCCATAAACTGGTTCATGCGAGTCCGCATTTCAGCCATTTCTGCCTGTAGTTGTTCCATAGCTCGTAGTTGATTCTGATGTGTTGAATAACGGTGGATGTATGAATCAACAATCCTGCCTGTAATCAAATAAGGTTAGGAAATCCAGAAATAAACATCTGTTATGCAAAAATGAAATGTATGAATGCATGCATATGCCATGTTTAATCATTTCCAAGATATATCTATATTTTGATTCCAGTATTAATCGGGCGCGGGATTAGATACGTTGCAGGGAAAACATCACAAGGACAGATAGACATTGCAGACAAAATACAGCTGAAATAACATTGTTGAGAATACCACTGAAACAATATAGCTGAAACAACCACATCATATAACATTTCTGAAAGTCATACAATATGTCTGATATAACCAAAGGTGAATCCATCAACAAGCCTGATGGTAATCACAATGGACATCACACATAAATATAGATTCAAATCAATCCCAAACCCCTAACGCATACAAACTGACCTTGACTTCTTCGAGGAGGGCTTCAGTGTCTGGATGAGTTGGTCGTTCTATCAGCCCTTTGATCAGCTTATTCCTTCTCCCAATGTCTTGATTCAGCTTGACAATATGTTATGCACTATCATCGTCTCCAAAGACATCTCTGAGCTTTGATTTCTTGATCCCTGCTTGAATCTTGAGCTCTTCAATCTCCTTCTGAGCTTCTTTCAGTTTGTCCGAGAAGTGTTTTTTTGCCTTTTTTCGCCTTTTGGAGCTCCTTCTTTAGTTCCTCATTTTCAGCCATGATTTCATCACACATATTCTGAGAATCAGCAAGCTTGACCTTTGCCTCAGACAAAAGTTGCTTAGTTTGCTTGTGAATCCGGGCGGAGGATTCAACAGCCAACTTAGATTTCTGGTAGAACCAAGCTCTGTCTGCAAAGTCTGCCTCTTTCTCGGCTAGCAGCTTCGTTGCGTCTCAAGCCTTACATTCCAATTCCACATTGTTATGCAAAGCATCTTGAAGACGGCTACTCAAATCAGAGTTCTCTACTCGGAACTCATTTACCAGAGCCTGCAGCTTGTTGAATTCTTCAATGGCAATAGTGGTAGGTTGCTCTAACATTAATGGATACCAAGGTGACTCCCTTGAGAAAAGCAAGAGCACCTCTTCTACTTTCCTCTGGATCCACTCTGTATAGGGAGGGTAAGCTCTACCATCACCTTTTCCCAGAACTGTCTTCCCTTTCTTGTGAATATGCGCCCAAGCGCTCACAACTTCTCTCAGCATTTCCCGGTCTTCAACCCCATTAAAGAACAAAGATTCCTCAATGTCTCGGTCTTCAGGAGGACTCCTCGAAGCATATCTAAATTGTTTGATGACCAGGATATGGTTATAATTGATTCTACCCTTCCTGCCCTCCAGAGGCACATTCGGAAAGTTTCCGCAGCTAGAAATAATCTCCGTACCCAGCAACTGATGGTCAAACTAGACGATGTTGTCAGCAGTTAGCCCTATTATCTGCTTGGACCACTTCAGAGAATCTTTTGTGTCAATAAAGGCACCAGTCTGAGGCAGATGATTCAGGAACCAATCAGACAAGAGTGGCGTGCAACAATTGACAGGCCCCCTCTTCTCTTCTCATTTTTGAAGTGGACTGAATGGTAGAAGTCACCAAGAAGAGTATGAATTGGATTTTTCAGAATGAATATTCTCACGGCGTGCATGTCCATAAAGTCATGTATGTTGGGAAACAAAACAATCCCGTAGATGCACAGGGCCAAAATAGCATTGAAAACAGTCCAACTTTTGGCGTCGGTATACTCTCAAGCTTGGCTAACTAGAAATTCCAACTGAAAACCTTTAATCCACTCTTATCAGCAACATTATCCTTCAGAACTGAATGACCTACATGCAGATCAGCTGAGAATTCCTCTAAGCTTGGACACTCCCCAAAAAAGAACGGTACCCTTGGTTTGATAGAGATCCCCAGGATGAAAGAAAACTCTTCCAGTGTTGGCATCAGAATATAATCCGAAAAGACGAAGCACCATAACGGAGGCTCATAAAACTGCAACAGTGTATTAAGAGCGTCGTGCTCGTACTTCGTGATATTACAGACCACACTCAATAACTTCCCATACTCTTTTATGAAGTTGGTAAGAACACCATGGTCGGCCATGGCAACCACTTTATGAAGCAAGTCTAGAGTCGGCTTCGGAAATTTGTAGGCCATATTATTCTTCCTCTTGGTATCCATCCCTATAGAACCCACTGACCGGAATCAATAATATGATATAAACCTGGAAATGAGAAAACATGAATGTTATGGTATGAAAATGCAATGCAAAGGCATGATATCAGAGTGCCACATATAACTGGACGTGTCTGTGCTGAACTGTGTGGATAGTGTTTGTGCAGAATTGTGAATAACAACTGACTGAATATAATAGGATGAACTGTCCACTTCTGTAAGAATACCAGAAAATCGGGTAGGTTGGAAGTAAAAGTTACCTGCAAACCTGTAAACACCCAACTCCTCCCACATGTGGGTTCTAAGACTAAGGATCCTCAGCGTCACAGAATCTCAGGTCGAGAAATGATAATATGTTCACCATTTCCAATTTGACATCAACATCAATCGAGGAGGCCTCAATTGATTCCCCTCAAAAGGTCATCATATGGCAAGTTCTCAGGTTCGGGGCCTTGGATCAAGAAGCATAATTGGTTTTCCATTTCTGGTCTGTCATTATCACCTCTTGGGAGGAATGCCTCAACTGTGTCCTCGGGAATGGTCACCAAAGTCGACAGCTTTCTAGGTTAACACCCCGACATGAACAAGACGCGCAAATCAGAATATCTACCAAGAAAACCTCGTATGGGTGTGGGTTTCGTGTAAACCAAACATACCAAGACGCTACATAGGTCACACTACTTTCCACTCTAGTCCTGGGTGTACACTTAAGCCTGGGTAATGGGCTTATCTCTCAGATCACCCATCCCACCAAAGAAAACAACAGTCCAACACAGTCTAGTATATATGGCAATAATGAAATATAAAGCAAGTAAAATGCGATAAAAGTAATAAACATGCAATGAAAGCCATAAATAAAGCAAATAAAGCATACAGATAAAAACCCAATAACCGAAAGCACACAAGCACTAGGATCGACTCGCTTAGGGATGGGAAGGTCCCCAGTAGAGTCGCCAATTGTCGCATCTGCGAAAATCAACCGGCGGAAAAGACAGAAGAGTCGCCACCGAATGTTATTTATCACGATGCAGGGAAAGGAAACGATCAAAGAAAACCTCAACAAAGGGAAAGGAATGGTCATCTCAACCACAACCTGGGTTCGGGAGTTGGTTACGCGAGAGGAAGGTATTAGCACCCCCTCACGTCCATCGTACTCGATGGGATCCACGCTTGTTGTATCAATCAAAGGGTGTAGGTATCTGAAGCTCAAATGCTAACTAAAAAGGAAAAGGAACGAGAAATAAAGAAACGAAAAGGTGACACGATAGGACATCGCCGTCCTAGGCCTACGTATTACCTCAGGAGTGGGAAAGTCAGAGTCAACGTAGTTCGGGGGACTACCGGATTGTGGGGGAATGTTGCTCACCAAGACATCACCGTCTTGTGTCTACGTATCCTCAATCGGACCGGAGAGAGGAAGTCAGAGCAGTCGTAGTTCGACCTAACAGGGTCTTTGTTTGTTTGTGTTTTTTAAGTGGAAGACACTAACGTTCGCGTTCTAGCAGTTTAGGTGTTGCCGCTCGTTGTATGGAGTCTTACGCGTTTACCTGTTTGCGATAAAATGGAAATAATGTATCCTTTACGATGAGAGTGAATGAGGTGAGAAGAGAATCCCGAAGGAAGACAAATGTTTGTTTTTTGTTTTTTATAAGAAAGTGTTTTGATTTATTGTTTGAAACTCGTATTGCACTAAAGTCTATGACATAGGATCGAATGCGTCGCAAATCGACCCAAGATTGGACGCATGTTAAACACTCTAGGAAAGTGAAGAGAAACCCCTCACCCTCCATTTCCCATGTACTTAAGGCTCATGGTGTACAATACTCGTTGTATTTATTAAATGTTTTTGATTTTGTTTTGAGATGAGAAGAGAAAGGACTCAAAGTTGAAAGAAAATAACTAAGGGAAACTAGATCCTAATGTTATCATGCAATGGTGGCCCTATAGTTGAGTTTAAGAGGGAGCTAACCTACTTGTTATTATGCATGGATTGCTAGCCAAATGTCTCTCCTACCTCCAACTTAATCAGAAATTAAGTGGAGCTAGGAATCCTAAGGGATCATGTGAACAAACACAAGTAAACATTATACTAAACAATCACAAAAGAGAGAAGTAAAGGAGAGGTGAGATGAAAAAGAATCATGCAAGTGTAAACAAGTATGTAAAGTATCATAAAAAACTTACCATCTCCATGCCAAGCTCAACTATCAAGTAGTTGAAAGCAAAATGCAAAACTATGTCCTAATGCATAAGCAAGTTCCCTAATCCTACTCTAGGAGCAAAATTAAACCATAAGCAATGAAGAGTAAACCCCAAAGGTACATGAGATACAAGGGGAAGTAGCTAACCTACTCTATCCTATCTATGTTAATGTCCTAAACAATGTCAAAAAAATTACAAGTTATGTCTGCAACAACACACAACATTTGCTATTTACAAACTATGTCAAAAGACTTGGAAAAGTCACAAAAATGAAGGTCAAGTCACATATTCAAGCCAAATATATGATATAAACATGTAGAAAGCAAGCTTGAAGTATGAAGAAGTAATAATGGAATGTACATCAATCATGTTCAAGTGGTTTGAAAGTTGCATCCAAAGATGTTATCTTAAGCATGCTTTAATCATTCAAGGTTACACAACAAGCAAACAAGTGTGAGGTGAACTCATAAGGCTTAGGCCAGAAGTGGAGACATGTATCTAATGTTCAATATCAACTTCAAAATGTCACAAGATTTCATGTTAAACTCAATCTCCAAAGCCAATGGAAGTAAAGGCCAAAACCACACTTAAGCATCTTTTAAGGCATACAACTTATCAACCAAGCAAAGAGAAAAGAAATAACATGGTAAAGTAACATCCAAGCATCCACATCAAAAGAAAGAGACCTATAGTATCCCATATTTGAATACCAAAAACAATGGACAAAAATGACATACAAATGAGGTTACAAGAGTAGTCAAATCTAGTGTTTATACACATGGGGCAGTGGTAAATGATATATGGAATGACACATATGAATATCAAAAGCATTGGACAAATATGGCACATCTATAGTTCAAGTGAAAACAACAAAGTTAAGTCCTCATTCATGTTAAAACTTGTAGAAGCATAATACCAATTAAGAGCATATGAAGTGACCTATAAATCAATGTAGGCGGGCTATGATTCATGTTAAATCATATGTGAAATGATGCACAAAAATATCCTAAAGAGGATTGCACAAATACATCATCAAAATAAAACATCTAAACAAACATCAAACATGATCGGGTAAGCAATTTTAGGGTTCAAAGAAATCATGTAAGTCATGATTCAAAAGGCACATTCAAGGATAAAAAAGGTACCTAAAATGTCATTGTATATAGGCTTAAACATGCCCTCAAAATTGGTTTTAAAGAACTCGCACATTGGCATTAAACTTGACCTAGTTCTAGCATGTATCGAGAGATTAGTCATGTAATGGAATGGTCCATGAAAAATAGTTAGATTTTTTTATAAAATTAGGAGAAATTAACCATATCATGTTAAGGCCATTGAGTGATCACATGCAAAAAATTGGATCAAAATCATGCACCAAAAATACTCAATTAATTACAAACATCAAGCACATGTCAAGGATGATCATATAAAGTAAAGCTCAAGAGATGAAATTAAAAAGCATTCCGAAACTCATGGATAAGATATCAATCAAGCATTACCATGTTAATCAATCAAGTGGCTACTTGCATGCCAAAAATCAGGTCCAAAAGATTAGAGGAAGGTCACTTTTTGTGGCATGGATCACAAGGTACACCATTATGAACACATATCTTTCAAAAATCCAAGAAAAATATCCAAACATCCCAAAAATGAAATTAAAATTCATCAAAAATTAATTAACATGTTCAAGCCAGCCATGAATTTTTCAGGATTTTAGGACAATTTTTACTATTTTTAAAAATTCATTTTGAAACGTACACAAGAAAAAGAAATTAAAAACAATGGAAAGGAAGGGGGTGCTATGCAAGTAAGCTCCTAGCTTAATTCCATATGGGCTCAAAGTGGACGGGTGCGAATATCATTGCATTAAGGCCCAAGGCGCCAAAAAATGCTTCTTGAATCAGCAAACAAAATAAGGAAAGGGTGGAAAAACAAACACGTGAGAGGGGCATGCCTCATTAATGAGGTGGCGCCCTCTCACGCCTCTGATGAGATCATACGGCCAAGAATATTCACAAGCTAATGCACAAAATATTTATATTATTCTTCAGCATTAAAATGAAAAAACGTTACGCTAATAGACCTCCATCAATTGGTCAAGTGGTAGTTTAATGAGAATAATACAAAAATGAGCACATGACCTCTAGGAAGACGACACGTTGTCGTCTTCCTCCTCCCACCATGCAGCAAATCGTGAAACCTCCTTGGCCATGAACTCATGCGCAAATACAAGGTGAACATAGCAATCTTTAACAACACCATACACAACCAATTCTTGACCATTTTACACAAAATAAAAGTGTAAATTGAAGCTCATGCAACGTAGATTAAGAATCCATGGTTAAAAACTCCATTAAATCAACACACAAGAAAATATAAAGTGGATAAATTATGACCTCATACTTTGAAGAATCACCATTTCAACCAATCTCTACCGAAACACATTGCCTCTTTATAGAGGACTTCAGATGCATGTTAACCACATGATTCTAGGGCCTATGTGAGTTCTAAAATGATGCTAAAGTTTCAAGAATCATAAACCTGGATGAAGCACTTCTCACGTATAAGAAACCCTAATACTTCACGCAAATCTTCTAATCAACACACCCAGAGCAAAATAAATTCTCTAATCTCCTCGAATCTTGCCAAAATTCCAAGATGATGTTGAAGTTGTTGCCTTGTATTGTGTTATGGAGATGAAGATGGTGAAGAAAGCTCCAATAATGGCTCAGATTCGCAACCTTCAAGAATTGGTGTCAATGGAGTTTCTTCAAGTTTTGGATCTGATTTTGTGAACAATGAACTCTCTAACTGAATTTGTTAGGGTTTAGAGTTTATATATGGGTGGTTAGGGAGATTTAATCATGGTTAGAAGGGTTAAAGTAAGGTTAAGAAAAAAAATGAAAAATGAGAGTGGGTTGTTAATTACACACGGGTTGGGTTTATTTGGTGTGTTTTATCATGTGATCATGGAGTGATATGGATGATGGTAATGGTGTGTCATGCTGGTATAGTTAGAACAACAACTTGTTTATTAAGTTTTCACCTTTTTCATGCATGGTATAAGAGGTAAGTGATAACATGGTGCGTGGCATATAAGCTTTTGCATGGTTAAATGTGGAAAGATGACATGTTGGTGTAGTGATCCTTTATCACGCGCATGGCTAATGTGATAGCATCACTTTGGATTTTGAGACTTAAATGAACCATAACAATGAATATTATGTTCCATGATGGTGATATTGGACATGCATATCTTGGTGAATTATGATTCAAAATGGATGATTTTTCTTGCTTTGCAAAGGTGGTTTTCCATAGAATGAGTTTGATGTTGGAAGTAAATTGAAATAAAGTTTTTAACATGAAGAAAAATGAGGTTGAAATCAAGTATTCCATGCTGCCATGAGTAGACAATGACATGAGTTTTTTTGCATGAATCCAAAAGGGTGATTTTTAAGGATTTTGGAAGGTTAGAACTACTTGAATTATGATCCAAACCCCATGGTTCTTGTAACCATTTTGAAGGGGACACTTGATACTACATTTTTTCATGTTGGAAAAAAGTGAAACTGAATCTTCAATCATCATAAAAATGGACTTGAAATCATGACCACCAAACTGAATTTTGACACTTAGAAAAATTCTAAGTTTTTTCATTTGAACAACTTAATGATGCCAACTTCAAATGACCATAACTCTTGATTTACAAATCCAAATGACACATTCTTTATATGGTTGGAAAGGTGAGAGATCATAATACAACTTTCATTTGAATTTTTTTTCCAAATGAGGCTTGTATCATTCTCAAATCTGGGCTTGAAGATGGCTGAAACTTAAGAAAAACTTTCCCAAAATGGAAAGTTCTTAAAACCCCTAATTTCCAAAAATTGCAAGTTTTCACAACTTTTGATTTTGCTTGATTATTTGGACATTTCTTGATCAAATTCCATCCATAGACCATATTTGACACGAGGAACATGATTTTGACCTCAAAAAGTTAAGAGTTGACTTTTTCCTTGACCAGTTGACTTTATTTCCAATTCTCTTAATTTTCAATCATCTGTCCAATTGAAAACCTTATGAATGAGGTCAATGACCCATATTTCATTATTAGACACTTGGGAACATGTAGAACACCATGGAATCAAGTCTTTCCCAAAAATTCAGAAATAAACTGACTTTATGCAAAACCCTAATTTGGTCCCCAAAAGTCAAGAAAAGTTGACTGATTCCTCAAACCCTAGTTCTTCTGAACATGATATGGAATCCCTTAAACCAAGATGATTCATGTGATACTATGATGTTAAATCTACAATATCCTTGCTTATGAAGGTGTCCCAAGCATGGACATCCAAAACTCTAGTTGAGGATCAACAATTAGGAGGGTGTGATCCTCTTCAATTCACTTGCTAACCTCAATCTCTTGATGAAATGGTGAACCATATGAGGTGTCTTGAGACATGATGAGCCTTTGTGGCTTGAGTATTTGAACACATCCTATTCTCTTTACTTTTCCCAATCAATGATAGTGGTACCCTTGATACCATGCCTTGAGGAGACCAATGATGCATATGCAATGTTTATGACCTAAAAGTACATGAAATGTGAAACATAAGCCACTAATAAGGGTATAAATAGGAGGGAAAATTTTGAGGTGTTACGCTCTCCTCTTACCAAGTAAGTTCTTCATCTCCCTTAGCGACTTCTATGGCGTTCTTCATCACCCTTCGTGGTCGACAAGGGCTCGAGGATATCCTCGATTTACTCCTCACCCTTTCACTTGATTAGTAGTGGAAGGGTGGATTTGATCTTTGTCATTAAATTCACTTTTTCTTCCTATGCTTTTCAGGTGAAATGGCTGACAGACACGAGGGGATCGTTCCCAACATCGGGACTGCGCACAAAGAGGTGGAGTAGCCCGTAGAACACGCCAATGACCAAATAGCTGATGGGGACCTCAAGTGGATCACCCAGGAGCCCATGTCGACGAGGTCAACATTTACTGAAGAGGAAGCTCGGGAGTTTCCCTACCTTGAAGACCGGGCTGAGGGTGCGCCCGTGCATTGGAGGACCATCTTCCCCACAGAGAACGACCAGATCTGTTCAGTATATCCGGGTATGCGATTCCCCATGTATGAATTTGCCTTTGTGGAGGCGCGGTACCGCATGCCCTTCACCGATTTCTAAGAGGCCGTCTTCTGCCATTTGGAACTGTGCCCTGCTCAACTTCATCCGAACGCATTGGCGTTCATCAAGGCCTTTGAGCTGGCATGCCGTTATCTACAAGTCGGAGCGATCGTGGACCTTTTCTTCTGTATTTTTCAAATTCAAAGGAGTACAATGGGCACAAACCAAAGCTGGGTGTCTTTCAAGCAGCAGAGCAGGCTCTTCTGGCCATATTCGAAATCTGTCAAAAACTTCAAGGATAGGTTTTTGGTTGTGAAACCTGTCTCTGAGGCGGCTAAGAGGTCCATCTCTACCCTGGAGACTATGGAAGTTGATGGCCAACAAGTTGTGAAGGTGGTGTAAAAGTTCCCATTGGAATGGGTATATGCCCATTTTAGATATAGGACCGACCAATTCCTTGTGAAGCACGAACATCTCAGTGACGGGGACAAGGAATCTTACCGGGCATTGCATGCCTATGTGGAAAGTTTTAGCCCTGCCTTTGTGGTGGACAGGGATGGCAAAGAGTTGCTCGGGGAGGATGGAGAGCCTGCTCGGGCGGCTCGTTATATTAATACCAGGGCCCTCATTGAATGCGAAACTGATGATGTTGCATTTGAGCTCCTCGGTATAGATTACTTCTTTGCCTGTGTTTTTATTTCTTGTTCAATGTGCTTACCTCCTCTTTTACGTTTGCAGGGAAAATGGCGGACATGAGGGAGCGTCTGATGAGGTCTGCGGTGACCAAGAACTTGAAGAAGGGGCCAGTGCCGAAGGCTGGTGCCGCCAAGCATCAAGTAAATCTAGAAAAGTTTGTGGTCGACACAGCCTCGGTCCCGGGCAGTACTTCAAACCCTTCTACTCCAGATGCAACCCATAAGAGGAAGCAGAATGATGTTGGTTCCTCTCCAGCTGATGGTTCGAGCAGCTTTGTCGGGGGTCAGTTTGTACTGCCTCTGTGTTATCTCCAAGGAAGTTGTTTGAAGGGGAAAGTTAGGTCGTTGTTCCCAACCTTGAAGCGTCGACCATCCTGTCTGCTGACCCCAGAGTAAGGAGAAAGCTCCTCTATCAGGATACCACTGCTGTCATAAGGGTACTGGAGGCGGCACTGGCCCTTGGGGACGCGGAGACGGTTCCCCGGGCGGATCTTAAGAAGCCACAAGTCAAAATCACCGGGCTGGAGCTGGAAAACACGGAGATTTATAATGATTTAAAGAAGCTTCAAGGCAACCTGGAGGCCAAGATCGAACTCCAGAGGGAAGTGACCCAGATGAAAGGGGAGGTGACCAAGGTGAATGAAGAGAATGCCCGTCTGAAGGCGAGGATAGCCGAGTTGGATGGCTCGTCGACGGTTGGTCAGGATGAGACCGACGACGAGAAGGCCCTGAAGACCCGGAGGGACCTGATAGAGAGGATCCGTCTCCTTGAGTAGGATAATTTGGGGGCAGCCGAGTTTGGTTTCAATGCTGCTATGGAGCAGATGAAAGCTCTCAACTCCGATGTCCAGCTGCAGACCGAGGGTATGGGCGTTCTCAACATGGTCGTCAATGGAGAGGTGGTTCCTCCAGAGGTTCCCAGAGATACTGTTTAGTTGTTTGAATTTGTACTTTGTATTTTGTTGGCTTGCGTGCCTTATGGTTTGTAATATCAACTACTCTAGCCTTGTGGCCGCACTTATATAAATGTCTTTTGTTCGATATTGTATATGTTGTATTTTGTGTGTATGGTTTTAACATTTGAATGCTAAGTATAGATGTTTGCTCAACTTGTATTATTACGCTCGACGGTTTGGGGTACTCGTCGAGGCGGCGAAGTGTTTTTCGCCGGTGGTGGAACCACGATCTCGGTCGAGGTCCGGACCCCACAGGCTTGGACTATTCCCAACGCGAGCTGGGTGTCCTGCCCTGTTGGTGCGGTAACGGCGAAGCTCGATTGAGGTATCCCCGTTGGGCACAGAATCTGCTCGTCCCATGAATAGAAACTGGCCGTCGTTGTACAGTAGAGGATTGTGCTTGCACCTGGGCATGTTCCAGTGGCCGACTGGTCTCCCCACTGTGGGGCGATCTTGTTGTTAATAGGTCTAGATTAGAGGCTAGTTCTAGCTGTAGTATTGTTTGAGCTTTTCAGCATTCCATGGTCGAGCAAATGGTTCCTCGTTTAGGGTTTCGAGGTAGTAGGCTCCAGTGCCTGTTTTCGATTTGACCCTGTATGGTCCCTTCCAATTCGCGGCCAGCTTACCTTCGTGTGAATCCTTTTGGTTTCTGCGCAGGACCAGGCTGCCAACTTGGAAGTCACACTTTATGCCTTTAGCATCGTAGCATATGGTTATTTTTTGTTTAAACGAAGCCTCACGGAGAGCTACCCCTGATCGTATCTTTTCGACCAGGTCGAGCTCTTCTCTCAGAGCCTCGTCGTTCATCTCCTCGCCTGTTTGATCTCAGGCCTCAATCCATTCTCAAACTTGACACACTTTGAGAACTCAGCAGTTGCAGCACTGTAGTGAGGATAAAACTTAGCCAGATCTGAAAATTTGGCAGCATACTCCGTAACCGTCATGTTACCCTGCTTTAGCTCCGGGAACTTAATCTCTTTCTTTCCTCGGACATCTTCAGGAAAATATTTCCTCAAGAACTCCCTACTGAACGCAGCCCAAGTGATTACCTCTCCTGTTGCTCCCAACAATTGACGAGTGTTAACCCACCAATCATCCGCTTCCTTAGCCAACATATGGGTACCTAACCGCACCTTTTGTGCCTCAAAACATTCCATAACCCAAAAGATTCTCTCGATCTCCTTGAGCCAAGCCTGCGCCCCATCTAGATCATATCTTCCTTTGAAGGTAAGCAGTCTATTCTTCCAAAACTCATCATTCTCACCAGCATGAGGCTGGTTCTGTACCTGTCGCAACTGCTAAAAAACTACCGGCGAGAAACTAGAATAGAAGAGTCGCCATCGAACGTTATTTATCCCAGCGCAGGGAAAGGAAACGATCGAAGAAAATCTAAACATAGGGAAAGACATAATCATCGCAACCATAGTCCAAGTTCGGGAGTCGGTTATGCGAGGGGAAGGTATTAGCACCCCCACGCGCCCATCGTACTCGATAGTATCCACGTTTGTTGTCTAATCAAAGGGTGAGTTATCCTAAAGTCTACGGCTAAACGAAAACGGGGGAGGGGGAAGCAAAGACGGACTCGCAAGGATTATCGCAATCCAATGCCTACGTATCTTCGTGGACGAACGAAGAATTAGAGTCAAAGTAGTTCGACGGACTACGCAGGAAGGTTGCTCGCTGAGATATCGCATCTCGTGCCTACGCATCCTCAATCGAACGAGAGAGAGGAAGTCAGAGCAGTCGTAGTTCGACCTAACGAGGTCTTTGTGTTTTTTACGTGAGCGACGAGCTCTTTTCTGAAAACGGTTTGAAACCCAACAATCCCGAAGGATAAAAAGCTTTGAATTTGTTTTTGTGTTTTTTAGATAGAAGTGAGTTTGAGTTAGTTTATAACTTACATTGCACCAAAGTCTATGACACGGGAACGAATGCCTCGCATAGTCGCCCCCAATGGGACGTATGCTCAACACCCTAGAAGAATGAAGGGAGACCCCTCATTCTTCATTTCCTATGCTTAAGGCTTGTGTGCAATGCACGTTGTCCTTATTAAGTGTTTTATAATTGTTAAGAGATGAGAAGAGAATACTCAAAGGAAAAGAAAACACTACGGGAATTCTATCCTAATGTTATCATGCAAAGATGGCCCTAAGGTTGAGGTAAAAGGGGAAGATTCTACCTAATGTTAGCATGCATGGTTTGAATCCTAATATCTATCCTACTCCAAGCTTAATCAAAGATTAAGTTGGACTAGGGAACCCTAAGGGAGCATACAAAAGTGAATCCAAGACTTGAACAAGTCTTAAAATCCAAAGGGGAAGGAAAGGAGTGGAAGAGATGAAGAAGAAGATGAATTAAGAGATGAGAAACAAAGTAGGGCAGCAAGCACATCATGCATATCATATCCAATTCATATCATTAATCATGCTCCAAAATAACACACAATGAAGTTCAAGCAAACAAGTAGAAGCAAACAAGAAAGGATGCAAGCAAACTTGCATAAGAAACACAATTGAACACCATTAAACATCACACAAAGATGAAATGAACAAGGTGAGATGAAAATGAATCCAAGTCAGAACCTAAGTCATCTAATGGTCAACCAATTCAAACATTAGAAAATGATCTCAAGGGTATCAAGTATGCATCTTATCAACATCCAAACAATGAGCAACAACTAACTCATGCACCACACCACTTCAAATGATCAAATAATGTGAAATTAAGGCATGAAAGCAAATGGACAGAAAGATGAACATGTATGTCAATCCAAACATAAACTCAAGAATGGCAAGAAGAAACAACAAGGATCACTTTCAAAACATGCACCACAACTATGCAAATATTCACTTAAGACATTCATATAAGAACACATGATCTAGTGAGGCAAAGAGTGAGAGATGATCACACAATGGACCCAAAATCAAGAGGATCAGAACCTTAAACATGTCATTCAAAGTAAACAAAAGTCCTCAAGCATTCATTAGATCATACAAGAAAGTAACTCACAAGATTAGGTTAAGAACACCAAAGGATCAAAGTCAAAACATTGTCAATTTGGAAAATCAACATCAAATAGAAAAATGATCAAATGAACATGATTCCAAATCCACAAACAAGCTAAGACAGTACATGATCACACCAAATAATCATTTAAAGCATCATTTAAACACAAGTGGTCAAAAGAATCCAAACTAGGCCAAGTATCCAAACATGTTTCAACCAAAATCAAACCACAAGTAAGCATAAACCAAAAATAGCAAAGTGATCCAATAAAATCCCAAAAAATAATCAAGGACAAGTTAAAACATCCAATTAGGCACGTACAAAATATTGGATCAAAACAAGTTCAAGAACACGTCCAAAAGTGGGCAACAAGGCAAGGTAGACAAGTAATCGAGCAAGAATCGAGGGTCAATACAAACCAAATGAAAAACATCCAAGAAGTCATAAACAAGGCATCCACACAACACTCAAATAATCCTCCTTCATATGTCAAAACATGTCAAAAAGATTAGGTCAAAAGGGCATGGTAAAGGCATTCAAAATTCAAACCCTAATCCAAGGGTAAACATGTAAAAGCACCTCGCAATTAATTCCAAACAAAATAGGAAAATAAAAGGAAAAATAAAATTTAAAAAAAGTGAAAATAAGCTCAAGACATTCATGGGTCATAAATATATTTTTGTGGATTTTTCTCATGATTGGAACCATTAAAATTAAAATCAAATGAAAAATAAGAAAAATGAAATAACAAGAATAAAGGAAAATAAGGGAGGGTGTATTAGCAAAACAGTCATAACATGATCCCTGCTCAACACGCTTGGGCCCAGAAAAGGTGGGGTGTGGAAATGAAATGGCACGCTGGGCCCGGTCCAATGTAGAATGTGTCACCAGTTTTTTTTTAAAACAAGAAGAAGGAAAAAAAAAGAAAATAAAAGTAACAAACTTATGTGAACATGGCCATCAATCGGCCACTCCCATTTTAAGTGAGAAAAAGACAAACAATGAAGCCAGCCAACCACAATGCAACACGTCTTCATCTTCTACATGTGACCAACCCTAAAATCTCCATGCATCGTGAAAGATCCAGACGAGAACAACATGATATCATCAACTTCTACAATGGATTCCTCCCTCAAAACTCAATCAAATCGAGCAAAATAAAGCAGAAAATTGAAGTACGAAAATCATAGATCAACATTGTATCATCTATTTTTCAAAACAAACACTCAATCATGTAGAAAAAAGAGAGTAAAGATGCGGGTACAACAAGATTTCAAATGTTCAAACATGTCAACAAGCTTAGAACCAAACATCTAAACAAAGCCATCACTCCAAATCAATCCAGATGCAATACACGAACACCTTTAGATCTAAGAAATAAGAGCTCAAAGAGGTTGAAAAATCTTACCTAGTGGAGTATGTCCACTACTTCCTGTGGTGTTTACAGCTCAAGAAACCCAGTGGATTTTCTCTTCCCTTTTCCTAATGCTTGAAATCAATCAGAGAATGAAGCTTCTTCGTGAAAATGAGAGGATACTTGAGAGGGAGAGGAAGAAATCAGATCTGGAATGAGAGAGAGTGAGGTGATTTTGGAACGTTTTAGTTTATATATGGAATGATTTTAGGGTTGAGCACGAAGCAAAGGTATGGAGTTAGTTGATTTTGGCTTGGAAAATGAAAATTTGAAAAAAGGAAGCACATGGGTGTAGGTTCGGTTTGTGCTATGGAATGTGGTTTGTTGTTGCTTTGGACGAGCCAAAATGGAGCATGAGAGATGTGTGAATTATTTGTCACGTGGGAGGGAGAATGTGAGCAGCTTGTACCTCTATTTTCAATTCCAATTATAGCAAAACAAGATGGAATATAATGCATAAGATGTGTGACTTTGTTTGGACATTTTGGGCAAAGTTCTTTGGCAAGAAAGGCGAGGTTTTGTGCACTATGCGTGTAAAATGGATAATGGACAAATATGCTGCCAAGGTAACCCACAATCATGCCATGCCATGCCTTTGAAACAAAACCCGTACAGCTCACTTCATGCCATTACAACTAGATGAATCCTTGGCCAAATGGTGAGAACTTGAGCATAATAAAACTAGGAAGAACATGGAACAAAAGTCAAGAAGGAAAGGTCTTGAAATAAGGCTTGTAACATGCTGAAAATGAGCCATGAAACCATGCACTTGAACCTGTCCCAAAATACTTAGAAAAATTCTGAGTTATGGAAAAAAACAAGTTGGAAATGTCTCACTTTGTTCACTCATAACTCCATGAAAAATAATCCAAATGGCATGGTTCTTGTGCTCATTTTGAAGGGGATGTCTCATACTACAACTTTCATGTAGAAAAAATTTTGCAAATGAAGCCTTGATCATGGTGAAAATTGGCTTTGAAAGTGGTTAAAAACTTGCCAAAAATAGTAAGTTTCTAAAAACCTAACTTTCCAATTTTAGTAACTTTCACATATTCTTGATTTTTCATGAATCCTTGAACATTCCTTGACCAAATCTCATCCATTGATCATATATGACTTGAAAATCAACATGCTGACCTCAAAAAGTCAGGAGTTGACTTTTTCACTGCACAATTGACTTTATCCTCAATTCTCCTGATTTTGAATCTTTTGAACAATTGAAACCCTTATGAACCAAATTGATGGACAACCCTCCATTCCTAGACACTTGGGGACATGAGGAATACCATGGAATCAAGTATTGCCCAAAAAATCAGAAATAAACTAATTTTATGGCAAACCCTATTTTGGCACCCCTGGTTTAGGAGAAATTGACCCATACTCAAAATCCAAATTCCTCTGAATATGATGTGCATCTTCTCAAAAAAGGATGATATATTCCACTTGATGATGATAAAAACTCAAAAATCATGCCCATTGGGGGTGCTAAACTCAAGAATCTCAAAAACCCTAATTTGAAGAAACAGGCTAGGAGGATGTGATTCACTTGAAATTTCTTGCCAATTGTAATCCTCTGATGAGGTGATGGACAAATTAGGATCTGAGGCCCAAGGCTCCTTTGTGGCTCAAGTAATGATGACATCAAGAACCATCTCTCCTCTTAATCTCTTGGACAATACACATGATCTCTTGCTTGAACCTTTGGAAGACATCTTCTTCCCTTGAGCTGGCCTAGATACCTTGATCCCATGCTAAGAAACAATGATATGCACAAATGAAAATGCAAGAATGAAATGAAACATAAGCCAATTAGTGTTAGAGACATGAGGGAAAATTTTGAGGTGTTACAGTACCACCTGAGCAACAGCCTGCAAGGCAGTAGCAATAGCAGCATCGTTCCTTCCAGCCATTCTAAATCTGTTACACATCAACAACAGAACACAATTGTTAAGGAACTGACATCGACAGTAACCAACTATCACACGACCACGACTCGACAACTTGGCCGGACCGACTGACCAGATCTGATACCACTATGTAACACCCTAAACCCCCGCGATAATTACTAATAAAATATCAGAGTAAAATAAAACATACAACGTTTAGGATGCTACTTTCAACAATACATCTGCTCATGCATACGACATGTAACACTTAAATATCATCAATGAAACCATACTTTTCCACATAAGCAGATAATCATACAATTCTCAATTACAACACAACATAATGCAATGCAATGAGACTCATAACTCGACTCAATGCATGTGGTACCAATTCGATCCCTTTTTCATGATCATAATTCCCGTCGAAATTTCCATATAAGTCGCTCGCACCCCACATGGGCACACGACATCCGTGATCGCTCACACCCCACATGGGCACACGACCACCTCAACAACAACAACAACACGATTCTATTTCAAAGAATTCGGATAAGACGCTCACACCCCACATGGGCACACGACATATCACATAACTTATGCAACATGGCATGCATACAACGACAACAAAATGCATATGAATAATAATAAGCCAATACATCACACCACAACTATCCAACACACAGCATATACCTGCCAAAACATACAACAATCGTAATCCACAACTACAACACACATTCGCACAACCGAACTCAACATTCCAACGTTCAACACCTCAAAAAGTACACGGGAACACAACTAATGCGTCAAATAATTGGAATTCTGGTCTTGAAAATAATTTTAACAGAAAGTACACGAAACCAGCTTTCCAACGATTCGAACGGCGACTGGGACGGACCTACGGATCAAAAGATATTAATTTTTTTTGATGTTTTTAGAAAATTCTGTTCGTTCCAGTAGCAGCCAACCATTATTCCTGCTCGCCTGACGTTCACCCAACGAAACGCCAGCGAACTCAATTTCGCCCGGCAAAATCCTTGTTCTCCCGACGAAATCCCATTTTCGCCCAAAGCTCGCCCGACGAAGCAGTAGCGAATTCCCTTCCCCATACAAGTTCCAGTAGCACCTAATTTCTACCCTTTGCTCGCCTCTCAATTTTTCCCGGCGACCTCCAAGCGAGATCAGTTCGCCCAGCAAAACGGGTCCTTCGCCCGGCGAATCTCTGTGAACTGCAGTTTTGCAGTTGTGTTCTCTGCATAACTCAGACCCCAAAATTCTTACAAATTCAACACCATACAGTCCATAATGCATATAAATCATATATTTATCATACAACAACAACACTTTCAATGCAAAATCACAATTCAACTAATCAATTCGTACAATTTACATATTATTAGAATCACTGACACGCAAAACCTCAACTTTGCACCGAAACAACCAACGTAACGAGGGAAACACATAGATATGAACCTAATGATTTATCTACCCTTATACATACATTATTTATCCCTTAAGTGATAAAAGAACCACACCCTTACCTTAGATGAAGATTCCTCAAAGCTCTCTAAGCCCTAGCTCTGCTTCTCTCTTCCGTTTCTCTTTTCTCCAAAAACACGATCGATCCTAAATGATTCCTTTTTTCTAATTTTCTTCCTTTCCTACTATAACCCTTAGACCCCTAATATGCTATTCCTTCTTTATCCTTACTAAACCTCGTGAATGAACCACTTTGCCCTCACTATTTCTCTACTCATATTATCCAATTTTCAAATAATTAAAATAATTAAATTGATTATTTTAAATCTAAATAATTCCAACTAGATTATTTAAATTAATAATGATCTAATTATTATTTCCCATATAATATTATTCCAATAAGTAATTATTTACTAACCACACCTCTCATCTCTACATAATTGGTCACACACCCCTAATACCTTATTCTTTATAATTCTAAGATTATTACCCCATACTAAGGGCAACCCAACCACAACCAAAACACACATAACCACACATTTATGCACAACATCATATAATTTTAATTACGAAAAATAAATAAAATAAATCGGATCGTTACAACTCTCCCCCACTTAGAATATTTTCGTCCTAAAAAATTTACCTCATACGAACAACTCCGGATACGATTCCCGCATCCTGCTCCCTAACTCCCAAGTTATATTTCCAACGGCCGCGCCTCCCCACACTACCTTCACCAGGGTGATCTCTTTACCCCTCAATTACTTTACCTCGCGGTCTTCAATCCGTATTGGTAAGGCCTCAACCGTAAGGTTATCCTTTACTTCCACATTATCCATCGGGATCACATGTGATGGATCCAGAACATACTTCCGAAGCTGTGACACATGGAACACATCATGCAAATTCGAAAAATTGGGTGGCAACGCCACTCTGTAGGCAACAGGTCTAACACTTGCAGAGATCTGATATGGACCAATAAACCGAGGAGTAAGCTTCCTCGACTTCAATGCACGTCTAACACCGGTCATCAGAGTGACTCTAAAAAACACATGGTCTCCTTCTTGAAACTCAAGATATTTCCTCCTCTTATCATGGTAGCTCTTCTGCATACTCTCTGAAGCTTTCATCTTTTCCCGAATCAGCTTCACCTTTTCAGTAGTCTACTGAACAATCTCAGGTCCAAGTACTGCGGTCTCTCCAGATTCATGCCAACACAAAGGCGCCCGACACCTCCGACCATACAAAGCTTCAAAAGGCGCTATTCCAATACTGGAATGATAACTGTTATTATAAGCGAACTCAATCAACGGCAAATGGTTATCCCAAGCACCTCCTTGTTCAAGCACACAAGCCCTCAACAAATCCTCCAAAGATTGTATAGTTTTCTCCGTCTGTCCATCTGTTTGCGGGTGATAAGCTGAGCTCAATCTCAATTTCGACCCCAAGGCTTCCTACAAACTCTCCCAAAATCTAGAAGTGAACCTTGGATCTCTGTCTGACACAATACTCAACAGAACTCCATGCAACTTCATAATCACTCTAATATAAATCTCTGCCAGCTTCTAAAAAGGAAAACTGAAATTAATCGGAATGAAATGTACCAATTTCGTCAGTCTATCCACTACTACCCAAATGGAATCGTGTCCTCTCGGCGTATTAGGCAATCTGGTCACAAAATCCATAGAAATGTTGTCCCACTTCCACTCTGGAATATCTAACAGTTGCATCAAACCAGCAGGTTTCTTATGTTCCACCTTCGACTTCTGACAAGTCAAACAAGCATACACAAAGTTAGCCACATCACGTTTCAATCCAGGCCACTTCGTAGCTTCTAGATGGATACTCAAACTACTCCTATGACTTTTGTCTAGAATCATTCTTTTCAACTCAGAATCATCAGGAATACAAATCCTATCACAGAACCTCAACACACCTTGTTCATCCATTCTGAATTCGTTACTTTCTGCCTGTTCATTTCCAATCATCAAATCCACCAGTTTCACATCCAACTTCTGACCCTCTCTGATACTATTAAGAAATTGATTGTTGATCTTCAGCATACCCAACATCACACTATGCAGTGTCTGTTCGCAAACTAAACTCATATATCTGAACAACTCAATCAATTCCAACTCTTTAACCATCATAGCAGACATATGCAAAGAATTTCGACTCAGAGCATCAGCCACGACATTAGCTTTACCGGGGTGGTAGTTCAGGCTGAAATCATAATCCTTTAAGAATTCTAACCACCTTCTTTGTCTCATATTCAACTCCTTTTGATCAAACAGACACCTCAAGCTCTTATGATCACCATACACCTCAAATCTGGAACCCTAAAGATAGTGTCTCCTAATTTTCAATACGAGCACCACTGCAGCTAATTCCAAATCATGAGTTGGATAATTCCACTCATGGGCCCTTAACTGTCGTGAAGCATAAGAAACAACCTTACCATCCTGCATTAACACACCTCCTAAACCCATCAAAGAAGCATCGCAATACACCACAAACGGCTCATTTGGTTCGGGTAGAATCAAAACCGGAGTTGTAGTCAATCTCTTCTCCAGCTCGACGAAACTCTTCTCGCAGTGAACATCCCACACAAATGCTTTATCTTTACAAGTCAACTGAGTCAATGGAAGTTCCAACTTCGAAAAGCCTTCAATAAACCTACGGTATTACCCAACCAAGCCCAAAAAGCTTCTAATCTTAGTTACCGACTTCAGAGACTCCCACTGTAGAACTGCATCCACCTTGGATGGATCCACAGTAATACCATCACCTGAAATAACATGACCAAGAAAACTCACCTCCTTCAACCAGAATTGGCACTTAGACAACTTAGCATAGAGCTTCTTTTCTTTTAACACTTGCAGCACAATCCGCAAATGCTTAGCATGTTCCTCTTCTGACTTTGAATAGATTAGAATGTCATCAATAAAAAAAACCACAAATTAATCCAAGTAAGCATGAAAAATTAGATTCATATACTCCATGAATACACCAGGTGCATTAGTAACTCCGAATGGCATTACTACGTACTCATAATGTCCATATCGAGTTCTGAAGGCCGTCTTCTGAATATCTTCATCCTTTACTCGTATCTGAAGATAACCCGCCCTCAAGTCAATCTTGCTAAACACACAGGCACCGACTAACTGATCCATTAAGTCATCTATTCTTGGAAGTGGATACTTGTTCTTAATCGTTACTTTATTCAGTTATTTGTAATCGATACACAACCTCATACTTCCATCCTTTTTCTTCACCAGCAACACCGGAGCTCCCCAAGGCGATACACTTGGTCTCACAAATTTCTTTTCTAACAACTCTTCCAGTTGCTTCTTCAGCTCTGTTAATTCTGATGCCAACATCCTGTATGGTGCCATAGAAATAGGTCTGGTACCATGGACAAGATCAATAGCAAACTCCACTTTTCTCTCTAGCAGTACATCAGCAATATCATCCGGAAACACTTCTGGAAATTCACACACTAGCAATTTATTAATCATCGACTCACTCTCCAGTGACAAGGATGCAAACAATGCAAACACTTGAGCTTCTTCCTCTAAGAGCTCTCTCAACTCTCTAGCAGATAGAAAACCATCTTCTTCCTCTTCTTCACGAGCAAGAAATTGCACCGACTTGTTAAAACAATTAATATGAACATGATTGAACTCTAACCAGTTCATACCCAAGAGTACATCAAGATTTCCCAACGGCAAGAAAATAAGATCCACACCAAAGTCCTTATCAAAGATTGATAGTGGACAATTCAAACAAACTAGGGAAGTGGTCACTGATCCCTTTGCAGGAGTTTCGACAACTATCTCTCCCTTCATAGGAGAAACGACAAGGCCTAGCCTCTTCACATAATTAGTAGCAATAAAAGAATGAGTAGCACCAGTATCAATAATAGCAATCAAAGGCGTATTATTAATGTAACATATACCTCTAATCAGTCTGTCATCACTGGAAGTCTGAGTCCCTGTCAAAGCGAACACCTTTCCTCCAGTTGAAGCTTGCTTTGGCTTCTGGCAACGAGTACTAATACAGACCTGTTCTCCACAGTTGTAGCAAGTCACCCCATTAACTTTACAGTCAGCAATCAGATATCCTGCCTGCCCACACTTGAAGCATTTCTTCACATCACTCGTGCACTCACTGACACAATGACCTAGTTCACCACACCTGTAACACTTAAGAGGAGCAGGGGCACCTCCCCCACTCGGCTTCTTGCTATCAATGTGTTTCTGTTTACCTTTATCAGCTGGAGCTGCATAAGGCTTTCCATGGTTCATCGCTTGTTTTCCCCTTCTCTCGGCTAACCCTTTATAGTGAGTCGATCGAGCCTTGCTATCTTCCTCAAAGATCCTACAACAATCCACCAAATCTGGAAACCTTCTGATTCGCTGATAACCAATCGCCATTTTGATCTCATGCCTTAATCCATTCTCAAACTTGACACACTTTGAGAACTCAGCAGTTGCAGCACTGTAGTGAGGGTAAAACTTAGCCAGATCTGAAAATTTGGCAGCATACTCCGTAACCGTCATGTTACCCTGCTTCAGCTCTAGGAACTCAATCTCTTTCTTTACTTGGACATCTTCAAGAAAATATTTCCTCAAGAACTCCCTACTGAACACAACCCAAGTGATTACCTCTCCTGTTGCTCCCAACGATTGACGAGTGCTAACCCACCAATCATCCGCTTCCTCAGCCAGCATGTGGGTACCTAACTGCACCTTCTGTGCCTCAGAGCATTCCATAACCCGGAAGATTCTCTCGATCTCCTTGAGCCAAGCCTGCGCCCCATCTGGGTCATATCTTCCTTTGAAGGTAAGCAGTCTATTATTCCGAAACTCATTATTCTCACCAGCATGAGGCGGGTTCTGTACCGCCTGAGCAACAGCCTGCAAGGCAGCAGCAATAACAACATCGTTTCTTCCAGTTATTCTATATCTGTTACACATCAACAACAAAACACAATGGTTAAGGAACCGACATCGATAGTAACCAACTGTCACACGACCACGACTCGACAACTTGGCCAGACCGACCGACCAGATCTGATACCACTATGTAACACCCTAAACCCCCGCGACAATTACTAATAAAATATCAGAGTAAAATAAAACATATAATGTTTAGGATGCTACTTTCAACAATACATCTGGTCATGCATACGACATGTAACACATAAATATCATCAATGAAACCATACTTTTCCACACAAGCAGATAATCATACAATTCTCAATTACAACACAACATAATGCAATGCAATGAGACTCAGAACTCGACTCAAAGCATGTGGTACCAATTCGATCCCTTTTTCATGATCATAATTCCCGTCGGAATTTCCATATAAGTCGCTCACACCCCACATGGGCACACGACATTCGTGATCGCTCACACCCCATATGGGCACACGACCACCTCAACAACAACAACAACAACACGGTTCTATTTCAAAGAATCCGGATAAGACACTCACACCCCACATGGGGACACGAATTATCACACAACTTATGCAACATGGAATGCATACAACGACAACATACAACGGCAACAAAATGCATATAACTAACAATAAGCCAATACATCACACCAGAACTATCCAACACACAGCATATACCTACCAAAACATACAACAATCGTAATCCACAGCTACAACACACATTCGCACAACCGAACTCAACATTCCAACGTTCAACACCTCAAAATGTACACGGAAACACAACTAATGCGTCGAATAATTGGAATTATGGTCTTGAAAATAATTTTAATAGAAAGTACACGAAACCAGCTTTCCAACGATTCGAACGGCGACTGGGACGAACCTACGGATCAAAAGATATGAATTTTTTTGAAGGTTTTAGAAAATTTTGTTTTTTCTAGTAGCAGCCAACCATCTCCCTGCTCGCCTGACGTTCGCCCAGCGAAATGCCAGTGAACTCCCTTTTGCCAGGCGAAATCCTCGTTCTCCCGGCAGAATCCCATTTTCGCCCAATGCTCGCCCGACGAAGCAGAAACGAATTCCCTTCCCCATACAAATTTTAGTAGCACCTAATTTCTACCCTTCGCTCGCCTCTCAATTTCTCCCGGCGATCTCCAAGTGAGATCGCTTCGCCCGGCGAATCTCTGCGAACTGCAATTTTGCAGTTGTGTTCTCTGCATAACTCAGGCCCCAAAATTCTTACAAATTCAACACCATACAGTCCATAATGCACATAAATCATATATTTATCATACAACAACACTTTCAACGCAAAATCACAATTCAACTAATCAATTCATACAATTTATATATTATTAGAATCACCTACACGCAAAACCTCAACTTTGCACCGAAACAACCAACGTAACGAGGGAAACACATAGATATGAACCTAATGATTTATCTACCCTTATACATACATTATTTATCCCTTAAGTGATCAAAGAACCCTACCCTTACCTTAGATGAAGATTCCTCAAAGCTCTCTAAGCCCTAGCTCTGCTTCTCTCTTCCGTTCCTCTTTTCTCCAAAAACACGATCGATCCCAAATGATTCCTCTTTTCCAATTTTCTTCCTTTCCTACTATAACCCTTATACCCCTAATATGCTCTTCCTTCTTTACCCTTACTAAACCTCGTGAATGAACCACTTTGCCCTCATTATTTCTCTACTCATATTATCCAATTTTCAAATAAATAAAATAATTAAATTGATTATTTTAAATCTAAATAATTCCAACTAATTTATTTAAATTAATAATTATCTAATTATTATTTCTCATATAATATTATTCCAATAAGTAATTATTTACTAACCACACCTCTCATCTCTACACAATTGGTCACACACCCCTAATACATAATTCTTTATAATTCTAAGGTTACTACCCCATACTAAGGGCAACCCAACCACAACCAAAACACACACAACCCCACATTTATGCACAACATCATATAATTTTAATTACGAAAAATAAATAAAATAAATCGGGGCGTTACATGGAGTGTGGGGTTGTTCTATAGGCCCAGAACATGCTGTGTAGCTCCTCGACCCGTCTCTTCTTGACTTCGCCTAGCCTTCATTTTAGACCTCGAAGGATTACCCTGTTCGCGGCTTCTGCTTGCCCGTTAGTTTGGGGGTGCTCGACGGACGTGAAATGTTGCTTCGTGCCTAGTTTGGCGACGAAGTCTTGGAACTTCTTGTTCGTGAATTGAGTTCCATTGTCGGTCACAAGGGCCTGAGGTACCCCGAATCATGCAAGGACGTTTCTTTTGTAGAAACAAAGTATGTTTAAGACTGTGATCTTGGCGAGGGCTTCGGCTTTATTCCACTTTGTGAAGTAATCAACGACCAACAATCAGGAACTTGTTTTGGTAAGAACCCATCGTGAAGGGGCCGAGGATATCCATCCCCCACCAAGCGAAGGGCCAAGGAGAGGACATAGTTTTCAACTCGTTTGGGGGTTCCAAGTGCATGTTCCCGTGGCGCTGACACCAGTCACATTTCTGGACATGCTCTTTCGCGTCGTGCTGCATGGTCAACCAATAATACCCTGCTCGCAAGGCTTTTCGCGCCAATGATCTCCCTCCCAAGTGTTGCGTGTTTATGCCCTCGTGAATTTCTTGGAAAACTTCGGGGACCTTGTCCTCTTCAATACATTTCAGGAGGGGAATGGAAAATCCTCGACGGTAGAGTTTGTCATCGACCAGGATGTAGGAGCAGGCTCTTCATTTGGTCACGCTGATCTCCTTGCTATTCTCGGGCAGTTCCCTCGTAAAGAGGTATTTATACACCCGCGTCATCCAGCAGCAGCTGTTGGCAATGACATTGACGTCGAGCAGCCCCTATGGCTTTTCAATACTAGGGCGGGAGAGTACCTCCTGTATGACAAATTTATTGCCACCCTTCTTTCAGCTGCTGTCCAGTTTCGACAGGACATCTGCTCGAGTGTTTCGTTCCCGAGGGATATGCTGGACTTCCCACACATCGAACTTAACTATCCTTTCTTTCACCAGCGTCAGGTACTCGACCAGGTGATCATTTTTATCCTAGTACTCACCTCGTACTTGGGATGCCACGAGTTGGGAATCTGTGAAGATTTTTACTTCCTTGGCACCCAAGTCTTCGGCCAGCCGTAAGCTCGCGAGGAATGCCTCGTATTCGGCTTGGTTGTTCGATGTGGGGAAGGACAGGACTAGGGATACCTTAATTAGGATTCTTTCCTCATTCTCGAGGATGATATCGGCGTCCCTACCCGAAGAGCTGGATGCTCCATCGACGAAGATGGTCCATTTGTATGCCCCGCTGGGCGGGGATGTTGGAGGCGTCATTTAGGCCACAAAATTGGCCAGGACTTGCGCCTTGAGAGCCTTCCTACTTTCATAGTGGATGTCAAACTCAGATAGTTCCAAGGACCATTTGAGCATCCTGTCAGCCATGTCTGGTCGGCCAAGTAGCTGCCTTATGGGTTGGTCTGTCCGGACCACTATCGTGTGGGGTAGGTGTCATACCCCAAATTTTGACCACTAATATTTCCCATCATTGTGCAAATCATCATCACAATATAGATGTACCTTTGTGCCTCATCAATCTCCTCAAGGGATTATTGAGCATTCACTACCATCAAGAATTAGGGTTTCTAGCCCTATCAGAGCCTTAGACAAAGGATCAGTTAAGGAATGACATGATCTTCAACTTGTCTACACTCTCAAATATCCACAATGGATCAAAAGGACTCCCAATTCAAGGATTAAGCACAAGGCTGCTCCCTTTTAGGTGGATCAAGTCTCAAGATCGCCAGTATCACCAAATTAGGGTTTTGGTCGACCAGGGCCTCTAGATGAAAAATTTCATCTGGACACAAGCCAATGATCCAAAACATAACCTAATATACTCCATGGAACCTCATGGACCCAATCATCAAGTCAATTTTGCCTTAGGGGATGCATTTATCAAAAATCAGGAATTAGGGTTTCTTGACCTAATTCACCCCTAAGTTGACTTTTGGGACAAACCATGAGCCAAGACCTCAAGAGAGGGTTTAAGGGTCTCTAATGAACTATATTGATCCATTTGGAACAATGGTTTAATCCAAGAAGCTTGAGCAACAAGTCTCAATTTCATCTGCACCACAATTAGGGTTTTAAGCGAAAAGTCAACTGTAACTTTGACTTTTGACCAGGACATGCTCCCAAGCCCTAAGACATGATTCAATATACCCTATGACACCCATGGAACATGTCCATCAAGTTTGATTTAGGTCAAGGACATGATTTCATGAAGAATTGCACAGTTTGGAATTCATCTGATAAAAAGTCAACTGTGCACAAAAGTCAACTTTGACTTTTTGAGATTTTTCACCAAAATGGATTTTTAACCCTAAAAATAAAGTGGCTAGGGTACCAACTTTGGAGGATCATAACTCCTAAACCACAAGGCCATTTTTTCCCATCCAAAGATGGATTTGTAGCCCTCATTACCCTCTACAAAAACTTCAACTAGACCTAAGTCCAATTCATTAAGGATTTTGAGTTATGGAGTGATCAAAATGACTGAAAAATGAAAATGTCACTTTTTCCAACACTTAGTGAAATTTTCACTAAGTCCAAATCTGTCTTCACTTTTTGCCATATGTAGGGGGATTTTTCACTTGGATTCAAAAGAGATCAAAACCAAACATGTTCAAACAATTGTTGTATCATGTAAGGGCTTTCCAAAATGGTCAAGAACATTACCAAATTCAACTTACACCATGAGATATGACATTGGCAAGTTGCCTTGCTGAAATCTGTCAAGGCAAGGCATAATTTGCAATTTTGCTCGATTTGCCAAAATAAGCCAAATTCAAATGCTCCTATCCACTTGAACACATCTAAGGATTGAATCTAAAGGGGACAATCACTGAGCCAAGCCTCCAAAGTCCATGGAACAAGAAATAGCATGTTGAACCTAGAATGGCCAAAATAGGGACAAGACTCCAAATTTGGATTGAAGCATTCAATGGAAGCATCAAGGTGGCATGGACTGAGCCATTCTCATCTGAAATCAGTCAAGACTTATCCAAGAGCAAGGGGACCAAAGCTCTGTGCCCTAACCTCTAGTCAATGGCTAGAGGAGACTTGCATTTCCATTGGCCAACATTGGCCAAACCTACTTAGCAGCTGCCATTCACTATTCCTTGCAAAACAAACTTGCTCTACTATAAATAGAGCTCAATTGTGATCAGTTTGAGTACACCAAAGCCATCAAACAGATGTTTTCCTCAAAATCTCTTCTTTCACTCCAATATTGCCTTCTAAGGCAAGTCATTATCGGGTTTTCAGTTTGAGAGCTTTTCCAATCAAACCAATCACTCACACACCTCACATACATCATATAGAAGTGATCCAAACACTCACATAACATCTGGAACACTGATTTCACAAAATCACCAGCCAATTGCTCAAGTTCTTGACAGTTTTGCAGTTGAGGTACCATCTTCAACTCCAAACCATTTCAATCCATTCCAAGCACTCAGACACATCACTTGGCACCTAGGGAAGCTATCCACATCATTGGAACCTAGCTGTAACACCTCCAACACAAATCACGATCACCAGCTGCAAGTGGTAAGCATGAGCTCTTCTAACTCTATGATCTATGCAATTTTTGCTGCACAATAATTTGGCCATATGTTCATAATCATGCATGGAATGTTTTCCCTCAATTAATTGCATTATTTGAATCGTGTATAAAAAATACTAGCCTTCATGCAGAAATTAGGGTTCTTGAGGATTTTTCATGATTTCTTGTTATATGTTTAATTTAAATGAAATTCATTGACATAGACATGATCGTGAGGTTGAGACGAGCATAATGATATGTGGATTGCATGATATAATCAACTATTCAGTGAGATTGGATAGAAAATGCAAATCAGCCAAACCCAGAACACGGCGTGTTCTTCAGCTGTTCTTGGCGCCTTTTTTGAATTTTCAAATATTTGAATTTTGTGATTTTGTTTAATTGATTCAAAAATTAATTTCTCTCTGAGTTTTAATGATTTTGAGTTGATTCTTTTTTTAATAATTCACAAAAATGTTAAATTATTTTATTTTCTCAAAAAATCCCAAAAATATTATTTATTTCATATAATTGATATTTTTGCAAAGAATTAATATTTTAATTGTTTTTGACATTTTAAATATTTTTTCTGCATTGATTTTGCAACTTTTAATGCTTTCTAATTATTTTGTAGGTCAATACTTAATTTTTGAAGCATTAATCCAAGATCATAATTTGTTTTTCATATGTTAAACAATTTTGATCATTTTAATAGAATTTTTATTCAATTAAATACATTTTTGAAAACAAATTAGGGTTTTTGGATTAATTCAACCCTCATAAATCATTTTCAAAACACTTTGGGTCTCTAATAGAGTGTAAGACCCAATCCTTTTTTGACCAAATCATTTTTGGGCCTCAGTGTATTGTATAAGTCCCGATACCGTAAAAAACAAACGGCGCGATCGTCGCCTTTTGAAAAATAACCTTTGGGCCTCTCCTTGAGCTATAAGACCCATTCAAAACTTTTGGGCCTCTATTAGAGTGTAAGACCCAACCCCCTTTTAACCAAAACATTTTGGGCCTCAGATATTGTATAAGCCCCTCTGCGTTAAAAGAAAACCTCGGCGCGATCGCCATTTTTAACGGAAAAATCATCTGGGCCTACCCTCGTGTTATAAGCCCCACTCTTTTTCTTTAAACCTTTTGGGCCTCTTGAGAGAGTGTAAGACCCATTCCTTTGTACAGAAAACCATTTTGGGCCACAGTCACTTGTATAAGTCCCTCTGTACAAATTCAAACAGTGCGCTCACTGATAAAACCTTGGGCCTCTCCTTGAGCTGTAAGCCCCAAATCTTTCTTTTTCAAAGCACTTTCTGCTTTGATTTTGAATATACTATTGTTTTCAATCTTTCTTTGTTGAACAACTAACCAAACAACATGGAAGCTCTACAACCGAGTAAGTGGTTATTGCTTTCATTTACTGCTTTCATATACATATAACTGTATTGTGGGGCTGTTTCACTGTAAGTCTTCTTTCATAAACTCATATCAACTGTGTAATAATAGTATAGATATTTCAAGTTTCCCCGGCAACTATGTCTAGAACTAGGTGACGCCATTTCGTTTATTCGTAGAAATAGACAACTAGATCCCCAATAGGATCACCAGACACAGTCTTCTCTCAGGCTGTCCTCATTAGGAATTGTCAAGAAACTCTACTCCCAGAGATGAATGTATTCTCCGTGAATAGCATCTTTGAGTTTCTTCCAAATTCTCGAACTTTCCTGACTTTGATCTATTCTCGGTGAATAGCATTGCCTTAAATTTCTCGGGGTTTGGGGACCCACGGGCTTCTTAAAAGCATCGGCCTCCTCTTGGGCATCGTACAAGGACCCACAAGCTTCCTAAAAGGAACCCCGCCTCCTCTTGGGCTTAGTACAAGGACCCAACGACTTCTTAGAAGTATTCACAGCCTCCTCTTAGGCTTCGTATAATGATCTCTTCCTCCGGGAATGATAGCCTCCTCTTGGGCATCGTACAAGGACCCGTCGGCTTCTTAAAAGTTTCTAGCCTCCTCTTGGGCTTCGTACAAATTGTCCCGACGACCTCCTAGAGGTATAGGAACAAAACTTAGTCACCTGCATAGAACAATCCTTTCATAGAGTCTACTACTGTTTCTCAAAGCACAGTACAAAAGATGAAACCCTAGACTTGGACAGTCTAACTTCCTTGAGTCTCAAAGACATTCTCAAGTGACCCCTTCGTTAAATAGGAAGATAAAACCCGCAGACTCGGACAGTCTCAATACCCTTCGGATTTCCCACTTCTTTAAAGAAAAGGAAATAACTCGGACCCTTGAATCAAATCCTTGAGTACAGTATTGCTCATATAAGAACTGATTTTCTCTTTGAAATCAGTATACTGGACCTGTCACTTAACTGAAACAGTTACCATAGCCTCCTCTTAGGCTTTGTATAATAATCCTCCTCAGCGGAGTCAAACAACGTTTAGCCTCTCTCTCGGGCTTTGTACGAGACACATAAGAGACTCCCTCGTTGAGTCAATCACCCCTTTCGCCTCCATCTCGGGCTTTATACGAGATACAAAAAGGCTCTTATTGAGCCAAACAAATTTTAGCCTCCATCTCGGGCTTTGTACGAGATACAAAAAACTCTCTTGTTGAGTCAAATCGCCTCCATCTCGGGCTTTATACGAGATACCAAAAGACTCCATCGTCGGGCCAAAACCTTTTAGCTTCTCTCTCGGGCTTTGTACGAGACACATATTAGCCTCCTCTTAGGCTTTGTATAAGAAAACCACTGGTTGATCCAATCAACCTTTTAGCATCAAAACTGTGCCTCGTTCACAGTACACAAACATCAATAACTCCTTCCCCTTCATCTAATTGCTGTAAGCGGCAAGCCTCTGGATCATCTACATCCATGCCACTGTCCCTCTTTTAGCATGAGAAATTCCTAAGGAAAGATAGCATTGCTCTACACTGAGTTAAAGTCTTCTCCTTAAGGTTGAAATCCCCTATAAAGGAAATTATGGCATTGCCGGATTCACAAATCCCGGTTAAAGTAATTCTCCTTTATAAAACAGTTGTGACATACAACCCCCTCTTTAGAGATGACAAATTCTCTCTAAAGTTGACACCTTTCAGGTTCACATCTTAGGCTTTGAACAAGATACAAATCACCTTTCGCTTCACGTCTTGGGCTTTGAACAAGACACCCAAACAACCATTTCCTCCCATAGAATAGGAGGAACTACGAACGCTCTGATTTCCCTGTTTAGGTAAACGGGAATACGTAGGCATAAGATTGAAAGAAAAATCTTAGCGAGCACAATCATCAAAAAACCCAAATCCCATATCTCCATCAATCAAAAGCAGTAATTCAAAAACATCAGTCCTAACATCCTAATCCTTGTTCCCCGCCAGAAACCTTCTGTCTAGATAAAAACCAGTATTGGCGAAAATATAAATAACCGGTACAAAGGCCCCCCCACATTGATAGCATTCGTAACCTAACAGACCGCTGTTTAAACTCAGTATGCAAAGCAGGGTTAATTGGAGACATCTATTTCCCTTCCTTCATCAGCTTTAATAGGATAAAAAATGAATCGACCTGTAGTTTAAGCTCAACCGCAGAGAGCGACCAACGCTTAAGAACCGCGTCCAAAATCGCTCGCTACAGAAAAAATGGCGCCCACCGTGGGGCCTTTCAAAGTTAGATCTAGGCACGGTCTTCCTTTTCATCTCTTGTGTGAATACCACAGATTGGGGCTTCCGCCGGGGAACCCAATTTCTGTTAGAAACTTAGGATTCATAGCTTTAAAGGTCTAGGATGATTAGGACAAATATATATACTGCTTTTCCTAATTGCTATACATGTTTATTTTTCTGCTAATGGGAATGCGTGTGATGCCGCATGTGGAAAGATCGAGTATACACTTAAGATAAGTGATGGCGACGAGGTCGACCATCAACCTCAGTGGAGGTGACCAATGCAACCCATTCTCTCACCTAGACAATGGGCCGATTGTTAAGTCTGAGAAGCTGAGGAGCCAAACCCTTTCGTAGTGCGGAAACTATCGGAAATAGTTGTTACGCGATACTACCCTCATTTGAGGCTGGTGATCTATTCTCGATGAATGGCATTTACTCTAAGATTGCTCTACAACTCGCTGGTGATCCGCTTGTTGTTTTGCTTTCCTGGGAGGAGCTGATGATAATGAGTACAGGTACAAAAATCACCTTAGTATAAACCTTTAGGGATGGGTAGAGCCTTGACTTCATGACAATGACCCTTTGACCCCATGTTTTTTCTATGTTTTTGTGTGCTGCATTCATGCATTCATCTAAAAAACATTAAAACATTCAAAATATTTCTCTTCTAGTCTCTCTGTTTTTTCAAATTAAACTAAGACTGTGATTGCAAATATCAGAGAAAAGGATTGCACTAATGGATTTCGGTAGAAGGATAACTCATAGTTATACCTTCAAGGTTCCAAAGCTAGAGGATTTGAGAAGGTTAGCAAGGATGATCACTAACCCAGAGGCTTTCAGAGCCAAGCATGGAGGTTTGCTACCACTATTAAGAGTCCATGTGATTGAGGGAATCATGGATGCGCTCATTCAGTTTTATGATCCAGTTTATCACTATTTCACATTCCCGGATTACCAGCTCGCACCAACGCTGGAGGAGTATTCTCACCTGATCGATCTACACATTACAGATTGAGCTCCATTTTCTGGACTGAAAGAAATTCCAAAGAATCAGACTATTGCAAGAGCAATTCATTTGGACGAGTCTGAGGTTAGGACTCACCTAACTACTAAGGGTGGCATCCAAGGTTTGCCAGCCCAGTTCTTGACAAAGAAGGCCCTGTATTTCGCCAGTATAGGAAACGTGACTGCTTTTGAAAGCATCTTTGTCTTGCTCACCTACGGGTTATTTTTGTTTCCCAACATCAATAACTTCGTCGATATTAACTCCATTAAGGTTTTTCTCATTGGAAACCCTGTGCCGACTTTGCTCGCAGATGCGTATCATTCTGTACACTTGAGAAATTTGTACAGCGGAGGGGAGATCACATGCTGTGTACCTTTGCTTTACAAATGGTTTATCTCTCACCTTCCCAAGTCTGCTGCTTTTTGGGATTGTAAGAGTGCCTTACGTTGGTCGCAGAAAATCATGTCTCTTACCAACTCTGACATTGATTGGTGTAATAGGATTTATGAGGGAATTAGGATCATTGACCGTTGTGGAAACTTCCCCAACGTACCCCTCATAGGAACTAAAGGAGGAATCAATTACCATCCAGTTCTCGTTCATCGTCAATTTGGATACCCGATGAGACACATCCCACTGGGTGTTCATCTGGAAGGTCTTTTCTTCAAGGAAGGGGAAAACGACAGAGCACTAAAGATAGAAATAGTGCACGCTTGGAAGATTGTTCATAAGAAAGGACGAGAGTCTCTAGGAAAACCGGACTGTGTCTCGGTGGAGCCTTATCTCCATTGGGTACAAACTAGAGCTCTTAAGCTAAAGATGCCTTATCCTCGTTACGGAATTCTTCAGCCGAGGGAATCTGTCATGTACTTCATGACGGAAACTGAAAAGCTTCAGGTTACTCTCAACAAAGTTCAACGGGAGAGGAGGTCTTGGAAGAATAAATACCGCACCCTCGACATAGAGTGCATAAAAATACTACAATTACTGAAAGAGAAAGACGCTCTGATTGAGATTTTAGAGCAACTTGCTGTAGAGAATCAAGATGACCAAAGGAATTTGCTCGCTCCTTTCACTTGGCAAAGGAACGACAACCCGACAACGGCCTAAGAGCCCCGGTCAAAGAAAAGGAAGATACCAGAATCAGCACCCAATTTCTCTTCAGAGAGGACTCGGGACCCCTTAGCTTAGGTTTCTATTTCTGCACTTTGTAATCTACTGTATTTCCATTTCTGTAATCCTTTGAATTTCAATAAAAGGGGTTTCCCCACCGTTTGATATTTGCAATCTAATTGTCGAAGTTTATTTTGATTAAACCAAAAAACAATTAATATAATCATTGTATTCATCATTCTCACATCGCGTATTCTTCTTACCTACGAATCTCACGTTTGTGTCTCGGTTCTAGAGTCAAACTGTCTCATTCGTATAATACTTGGGCCAATCGTCAGAAAAAGATGGATGCTCTTGAGGAAGAAAATAGAGAGTTGAAAGAAGAGATCGATGCTCTAAGAGAGGATATGAGAAAGCTTCGTAACGACATGCAAGCCATGGCAGAAGCTCAGCTACAAAGAACTGTGATCTCAGAGATCTCCTCAACGCCCATAGTGGAGAAGTATGATCCTAGGTATCAGATGCCGAAAGATCACCCTTGGGGCATGCCTGTTAACTATATCCCGGAAGGATATGTTCTGCCGATCACTGCAGATCAGGGATTCGCAACAGAAGCCGCTGGGCCTGAAGGTTACAAACTTCGGGAAAGCGAAGACGCCAGGGGCATACTGAAGACTCCTGAAGGTTACAAACTTCGGGAGACGCCAAGACTCACTGCCGTAGTCACGGTACCACCCCCTGTGGTGCACACTGTCCCGGAAGGACAGATTCCACAGACACCTTCTGGTAAGAAGGAAACTATGTTTGACAGAATGGAGGAATTCCAGGAGCAATTCTTGGAAATGCAGAAGGAGCTGCAAGCCATTCGCGGTCAGGATCTATTTGGAAAGGACGTCGCATATCTCTGCTTGGTCCCAAATGTGAAAGTCCCGCACAAATTTCAAGTGCCCGACTTTGAAAAATACAAGGGTAACTCTTGCCCTCAGAGCCATCTGGTGATGTATGCTCGGCGGATGTCAGCCCAGACAGAGAATCAGGACCTACTGATTCACTACTTTCAAGATAGTTTAACCGGTGCCGCACTCAAATGGTACATGGGTTTAAACCGTGCCACGATCAGCACATTCAGAGATCTTGGCACTGCCTTCGTTCAACAATAGAAATACAATTTGGACATGGCACCCGACAGAGATCAACTCAGATCAATGTCGCAAAAGGACAAGGAAACCTTTAAGGAGTATGCTCAAAGGTGGCGTGAAATTGCCGCTCAAATTTGTCCACCTCTTGAGGAAAAAGAGATGACAAAGATCTTCTTAAAGACCTTAAGATCATTTTACTATGACCGAATGGTTGCCAGTGCACCCATTGACTTCACCGAAATGGTCGGCATGGGCGTACGTCTTGAGGAAGTCGTCCGAGAAGGATGTTTGGTAAAAGACCCTGGATCGACGAGCGGTACTAAAAAATATGGTAGTGATCTCCCTAAGAAAAAAGAGCAAGATATTGGGAATATCTTTCTCGGAAAGCAAAGGCGACGTTATCAACCGGTAGCAGCAGTGACTCCTGCTATTAATCCTGCGCCTATTCCTACGTATAAACCTCAGGTTGCGCAGAGCCAACCTGACCAGCAAAGGACACAACAGCCTCTTCAGCAAGCTCATCCTCCATATAACAACAACCGTACAACACGGCCACCAGGATTTTATCCTATACCCGTGACGTACGCAGAGCTGTTTCCATTACTACTGGCTAAGGGGCACATTCAGACTAAATCTCCTCTTACAGTACCAGAAAATCCGCCTTTTTGGTTTAAGGTGGATCAAACTTGCCTTTATCATCAAGGAGGTCCAGGGCATAACATAGAGACTTGTCTCAATTTCAAGTCCGACGTGCAAAAACTTGTTAGGAGCGGGGTCTTATCCTTCAAGGATACAAATCCTAATGTTCTCACGAACCCGCCGCCTCAACATGAGAAGGCTGCAGTCAATTTGATAGAAGGAGAATTTAACAATGTCTATCAAATTCACGATGTACTCTTATTGAAAACCAACCTGGTCAAGATGCATTGTAGACAGAGTGGATATGGCCATGTGCTACCTTATAACTATCATCAGTGTGATATCTGCTCTAAAGACAACCAGGGATGTTCTGTGGTGCAAGTAGCCCTACAGGAACAAATAGATCTCGGATGGATCCAAGAGCACCGAGTTCGTGGAGTTAACATGGTCTACACGAATTCTAACGTCATTCAAAACCACGACATCTGTGCAATGAATGTCAACTTGGTGGCGATTCACTCAAGGCAAAGCCAGTATCATAATCTGCCGCGACACGATTACAGTTCCTGTCTGACTTGCTCGGTAAATAAACAGGGATGCTCTTTCATACAAGAGGCCCTCCAGCGTCAGATGGATCTTGGATGGATCCAAGACTACCATGATAGGAACTCCTATCAAATCAACATGGTTCAGGTCTTTGATATTCGTGTGATGAATACCAACCTGGTAGAGTTACATGCTGAGCAGGTCCGACTCGGATTCTTAATATCACACGACTATCAAAGTTGTAAAACAGGTTGTGAAAATGATCGAGGTTGTATCCTTGTCCAGGAGGCACTTCAGCACTTGTTAAATCATTGGTGGATGCCAATTTATATGGATGAAGATACTCAGCAGATTAGTATCAGTAATAGAAACCCCACTCGGCGTCAAAGTCAGGATGTCCGATCTGTGGAAGCTAACCTAGTGAGGTTACATTGTATTCAAAGTGGGCGTGGCCAGGTGCCACCACACAATTATGACAGTTGTAGCGTATGTTCGGAAAGTAACCAAGGGTGTTACCTTGTGAGAGCAGCTCTTCAGGATCAGGTGGATCGTGGAGAAATTCGCCCATATCCGAGTTCTGGACCCATCAACTGGACGCCGAACTACCTTGCCAAGCAAGTTGAGGATGTTGTCATGATCTCTGGTCATCACAGGACCAGGGATGTTTTTGCCATTATCCCTCTACTTGACGAATCTAAGGTTCCCAACCGGGAACGAATCGAGATCACTTATGATGGTCAGAAAAATCATAAGGTTCCCATAGTCATCTATCTACCGGGACCATTACCGTATGAATCAGCTAAGGCTATCCCTTACAAATACGGTGCAACAACAGTTGAAAATGGAAAGGAAATTCCATTATCCTCCGTCGTGAACATTGCAGACATCAGTCGTGTAACACGGAGTGGCCGAATCTTCAACCGAGTAGTTGGAGAACTTAACAAAGAAAAGGAACTTCATACAGAAGCTCCCGATCCACCAATCGGTAAATCCAGTGATCCCGACCTTTCAAAAAATAATGATGAGATGCTGAAGCTCATCCAAAGGAGTGAATACAACATTGTTGATCAGCTGTTACAAACTCCTTCAAAGATCTCGGTGTTATCACTGTTACTCAGTTCAGAAGCCCATAGGGAGGCTCTACAGGAAGTCTTGGAGCAAGCCTTTGTGGAACAGGATGTAACAATCAGACAGTTCGATAGTATTGTCTCTAACATCACTTCTTGCAACAATTTGGGATTTAGTGATGAGGAGTTACCCGAAGAGGGTCGCCGTCATAACATGGCGCTCAATATCACAGTTAACTGCCAGGACGATGCTTTAGCCAGCGTACTGGTAGACACAGGGTCAGCCCTGAATGTTATGCCGAAGGCCACTTTGATGCAATTATCATTCAAGGGCCCTCTGATGAGAATCAGCGAAGTCGTCATCAAAGCATTCGACGGATCCAGAAAAATAGTTATCGGCGAAGTTGATCTTCCCATAACTATCGGTCCTCACACTTCCAAGTCACTTTCCAGGTCATGGACATCCAGGCAACATACAGTTGTTTATTAGGAAGACCTTGGATACATCAGGCTGGAGCGGTTACTTCGACCCTCCACCAAAAGCTAAAGTTCGTCAAGAACGATCAACTTGTCACGGTTTGTGGGGAACAAGCCTTGCTTGTAAGCAACTTGTCATCATCTACTGGTATAGAACCCGAGGAGGTTATTGGAATGCAGTTCCAATCACTGTCGGTAAGCAAAGACAATCAGTTCAGAGGAGGAACCTCGATTTCCTCATACAACGATGCTATCAAAGCGGTCGAGAGTACCGATACGACAGGATGGGGATAGCTTGTCATTCCTACTAATAATAAAAGAAAGAAGGGTCTTGGTTTTTCTGCAACCTGTACCCAGACAGCTGCCAACGATGAAAGTCTTCATCCCCTTCAAAATTTCTTCCACAGTGGAGGTTTCCTCCACCCAGTGTTTCAAGTAGTACATGCTATCAACGAGGAAGATCCCTCTGACACAGATGAAGAATGGAAGTTCTACCTTAATGAGGACGGTTATATGTCTCAGGAAGAGGTGCCTACACCATTTTGCTATCCCGCACAGAGTCCAAGATTTATACCATGGTCAGACGTCGAAATGATCTATGGAGATTGTGATCCGGAAGGATGTCGTGCTCCGCCAAATTCATTAGAGGAGGACACTCTGATGAAAGACAACTTTGACCATGATTACTATGGCCCAATGGATGGTCTTCCAATGTGGCAGCCTTACCCAGGAAACTTGGGGCAAGAAAGTCAGCCGAGCAATGAAAATCAGCTGAGCATCATTGAACAGAATACCTGTGTCCCCACCATGTCATGGGATCAACACTCAGGTCATTCAGAAACTACTCAACATGAAGATGAATTGGCAACGTTCGCAGGACTTGAATTCATCAACTATGCTTTTCCCGAGGTCAACGTCATTGAGAGATGACTCCTCCAGTTCCAAAGAAGTGTGGGACACCTTGGGACAACCATGTGGACGATACGACTTCATGGTCAAGTACACCGCTCCCGAAAGCTCTCGTATCAGGCTCGAAGATATCCAGCCAACTGGATGTGGAGGTATAGCTGAGAGCACAAATGCTATGCAAAATGCAACAGAGGAATTCTCCTATAACAATTCTGCCTGGGAGACAGATTCCAATGATCCCGCTCCACCAGAAATCAGCGTCATTTCTGAAGGCAAATCAAGGAAGGTGCCAGACTTTGTGATTCACCGAGGAGTTCTCCGCCAATGGATTGCCGTCGAGGTTCCGAAGATCGTTCATCAGTCAAAGTAATTGCCATCTTTAACCTTTCACCCTGCCTAGGTGAAACGAATGTTTTGATAGGGCTCGCTTCCTGTAAATATCCCTCTTTGCTTCGCCCAAAGCGACAGAGTTTTGTTTTATAGGGCTGTAGTTTCAAGAATCGACTTGTTCATTAATAAAATAACGTCGTTCTGTAATTTCTGCATTAATTGCTGTTTTCTCTTTTTGCTTTTTTCAGAAAATGGTAATCCTAAAAAACATGTAAAAATAAAAACAAGCAGTAAAATAAAAACACTGCACACACTTGCATTTTCTCTATCTCTTCTAAACACGAATCATCACGTCATGCAAATTGCTTGTTTTAAACCCCGTCGAAACATACAATCCGATGCCTTCTCCCAACTTTGAGTTCCCGGTATTCAAGGATGAAGAAGAAAATGACGACAAAATTCCAGAAGAGATCTCCCGACTACTGAGACAAGAGGAAAGGTCCATTGAACCTCACAAAGAGCCGTTGGAAACGGTAAACTTGGGTTCAGAGAAAGAGAGAAAAGAAATCAGGATTGGGGCACTTCTCAGTCCAACTGCCAGAGAGAGTTTGATAAAGCTTCTCAGAGAATTTCCCGATGTATTCGCTTGGTCCTATCAGGATATGCCAGGGTTGGATACCAGCATCGTGGAACATCACTTACCGTTAAGATCGGAATGTCCGCCAGTAAAGCAAAGGTTGAGACGCACTCACCCGGACATGGCCATCAAAATCAAAGAGGAGGTACAGAAACAGATTGACGCGGGTTTCCTCGCTACATCTGAATATCCTCAATGGTTAGCCAACATAGTATCCATTCCCAAAAAGGACGGAAAGGTCAGAATGTGTGTCGACTACAGAGATCTGAACAAGGCTAGTCCAAAGGACGACTTTCCTTTACCACACATTGACATGCTGGTAGACAGCACAACAAAGTTCAAAATTTTCTCCTTCATGGATGGATTCTCGGGCTATAACCAGATCAAAATGGTGCCGAAAGACATGGAGAAAACTTCATTCATTACCCCATGGGGTACCTTTTGTTACAAGGTAATGCCATTCGGTTTGAAGAACGCCGAGGCAACCTATCAAAGGGCCATGACTACTCTGTTTCATGACATGATACACAAAGAAATCGAGGTATATGTTGATGATATGATTGCAAAATCAAAAACAGAGAATGAGCACGTTGAACATCTGTCAAAATTATTCGAACGTCTAAGAAAATTCAAGCTCCGCTTGAATCCCAACAAGTGCACCTTTGGTGTCCGTTCAGGGAAACTACTAGGGTTCATCGTCAGCCAGAAAGGAATTGAGGTTGATCCTGACAAGGTCAAGGCCATTCAAGAAATGCCTTCGCCGAAACTGAAAAACAAGTCACAGGATTCTTGGGACGTTTGAACTACATCTCCAGATTCATATTCCTTATGACCGCCACTTGTGCGCCGATCTTCAAATTACTCAAAAAGAACCAGGATTGCGTTTGGTCAGAAGACTGCCAAACTGCCTTCAATAGTATTAAGGAATATCTGTTGAACCCTCCGATTCTATCACCTCCAGTGGAAGGAAGACCACTGATCATTTACCTCACAGTTCTAGAGGACTCAATGGGATGTGTACTTGGCCAACAAGACGAAACCAAAAGGAAAGGGTCTGCCATTTACTATTTGAGCAAGAAATTCACCGACTGTGAAACTCGGTACACAATGCTTGAGAAAACTTGTTGTGCTTTGGCTTGGGCAGCCTAACGTCTTCGCCAATACATGATTCGTCATACTACTTGGTTGGTCTCCGAAATGGATCCAATCAAGTACGTCTTCGAAAAACCTGCTCTCACGGGAAGGATTTCCCGTTGGCAGATGTTGTTATCAGAATATGACATAGAGTACCACGCTCAAAAAGCCGTTAAGGGAAGTATTTTAGCCGATCATTTGGCTCATCAACCGATTGACGATCAAGAATCAATCGGGTTCGACTTCCCAGACGAAGATATCGTGTATCTGAAAATGAAAGATTGCGATGAACCGTTACCCAGTGAAGGGCCAGAACCAGGTTCCCAGTGGGGACTTGTCTTTGACGGAGCAGTTAATCATTATGGAAACAGAATTGGGGCAATCATTGTTACCCCTCAGGGTACCCACATTCCTTTCACTGCCAGACTTACGTTCAAATGTACGAACAACGAGGCCGAATACGAAGCTTGTATTATGGGTCTCGAGGAAGCAATTGATTTAAGGATAAAAAATTTGGACGTATACGGCGATTCAGCCTTGGTTATCAATCAGATAAAAGGAGATTAGAACACATACCAATCAGGATTGATTCCTTACAAAGACTATGCAAGAAGGTTGCTACCTTTCTTCAACAGAGTTGAGTTTCATCATATCCCTCGTGAGGAAAATCATATGGCTGATGCATAGCCACTATCTTTTCCATGATTAGTGTAGGTCAATGGAATGACATACCTAAGATCGACATCATGCGCCTTAAAAGGCCCGCTTACATCTTTACGATTGAAGCAGTCATAGACGACAAACCTTGGTATCACGATATCAAATGCTTCCTTCAGAAACAAGAGTACCCACCTAGGGCATCCAGGAAAGACAGAAAGACCCTCAGAAGATTAGCTGGAAACTTCTTCCTGAGCGGTGACACTCTTTATAAGATAAATTTGGACATGGTCTTGCTCCGATGCGTCGACAGACCAGAAGCAGACATGCTTATGAAAGAAATTCATGAAGGATCCTTTGGCACTCATGCCAACGGACACACAATGGCGAGAAAAATTTTAAGAGCAGGGTACTACTGGTTGACCATGGAATCCGACTGCTACAAGTACATAAGGAGGTGTCACAAGTGTCAGATATACTCCGACAAAATTCATGTACCGCCATCACATCTCAAAGTTCTTTCTTCCCCGTGGCTTTTTTCCATATGGGGAATCGACATGATTGGCATGATTGAGCCCAAGGCTTTAAACGGACATCGGTTCATCGTAGTAGCCATTGACTACTTCACCAAGTGGATCGAAGCAGCGTCATTCGCCAATGTAACCCGACAAGTGGTGGTCCAATTTATCAAAAACAATATCATCTGCCGTTATGGTGTTCCAAGCGAGATCATTACTGATAATGGATCTAACTTGAACAACAAGATGATGAAAGAGTTGTGCACAGAGTTCAAGATTGAACACCATAATTCATCTCCCTACCGACCCAATATGAACGGAGCGGTAGAAGCGGCTAACAAGAACATCAAGAGGATTGTTCAAAAGATGGTTGTGACCTACAAAGACTGGCACGAGATACTACCCTTTGCTCTTCACGGTTATCGCACATCTGTCCGTACTTCAACAGGGGCTACCCCTTTCTCTCTAGTGTATGGCATGGAGGCAGTGCTCCCCATAGAAGTAGAGATCCCGTCAATTCGAGTATTGATGGAAGCTAAGCTCACCGAAGCTGAATGGTGTCAAAGTCGACATGACGAGCTGAATCTGATCGAAGAAAAGAGAATAACGGCACTATGCCACGGTCAGTTATATCAACAGAGAATGAAGAGGGCGTTCGACAAAAAGGTCCGACCTCGTGTCTTTAGAAAAGGAGACCTCATGCTCAAGAAGATACAATCGTTTCTCACTGACTCTCGGGGCAAATGGACCCCGAATTATGATGGCCCTTATGTGGTCACGAAAGCTTTCTCAGAAGGCGCCTTGAGACTTGCAACCATGGACGAAGAGGAATTTGCCTACCCCACAAATGTTGATGTAGTCAAGAAATACTTCGCCTAAAAAAAACGTCTCGGTGGATTGAAAACCCGAAAGGGCGGTCCAGGCAAAAGTTAGAGACATGGGAAAAAAATCATCCCGATGGATTGGAAATCTCATAGTACAATCCAGGCAAAAATTAGGGATAATGGCAAGTAACTATGTTCAACAGAGGCAAGTCCTTCAACAGCAGCAGTTACATCATCCATCGGAGAAAAACTCCAGTCAAGGTCATCTTCGACGGAAGCTCACGATGCCCCGAATTCAAAGTTGGTAGAAGGATAGTGGTCGTTATGTTTCAACGTAGCCCTTTTCTTGGTAAATTACCATTTTCAAACTTTGTATATACTATTTGGAATCACGCGTTTGGCTGATCTCCATTTTATCAATAAAATTCGAGCCCTTGTGCTTTTGTTTGTAATTCTTATTTGTTTTAGCTTTACAGAACGACGTTGTTAACATGATTAACGACTCTTGAAATAAAACAAAAATGAATTTACTTGTTAAAACTTTTTCTGCTTTTTAATAAAGACGACAATTTCTTTTGACTGTTGAACATCAAAAGAACATCGGTCGCTTCTCCAGAAGTAATCGAACCTCAAAGTGCATAATCAAAGTATTCCTTCTAACCCAGTACGCCTGAATGGAGGGATCAATTGTGTCAGAGACCTTGTTTCGTCTGACACGCTTCGGCCGAGTTCTCATCTCCTAAGCCCGATCACCAGTATTCCCCGCGAGGACTACTTCTCCTAAGCAAGGTAGAATTGCTACTTTTGGACCAACGGTACTTCTTCGCCCCGCGATGGTCGAGTATCCAGTCATGTTCACCTGTCAGTTTGTATGTTGCGTCCATCTTGTCAGCATAAACATACATGCATCATGCATTATTGATTTGCATTCACATTTCATATTGCATCACTATCACTCTAGTCGGTCTTGTCCCATGGTGATAAAAGTTCTCTCAATCGAGTTGTCAAACCTTTCCTCGTTAGGAAGTGAATCTTCTGAGCAATCTCTCTCCCGTTTATCTCTGGATTAGAGACGGTCCTTGACCACTTTGATAACTTGAACCTCTGAGAAACAAGAAAGCTTTCAACAAATGTCACTCTTCGCCATTGAAGATGATATCCTTGCTTTCCCGGATTAAGAAAAATCCACAGAGAAAGCCCCTTAATCAGAGATTCGGCAGTACGACAGTTTTTCTCCGAAAAGCACCACTGATGAAAAGGTCATCGGCACCTCAAAATTGGATCCCATCATATGGCATTTCTCCGGAAAGATCCCGAGAAAAGTATGATGTAAGCCCCCAAACGAAAACAGTCTCTCAAGAGACTCGCTTTCCCTAGTAGAATCAACAAATGGCGTCTCCAAAATAGAGAAGTTTGTGTACCTCTATAATTCAGACGAATGGGTTCCCCAGCAAGTCTGACATCAAAACTTTTTCCATCAAATGGCATCTCCCCAGGAAAATTAGGCGAGAAGTTTGAAGGAAATCCGCTACAAATAGCGTTCCTTGTCAATAAAGTTTATTGACAAAAGAAACTGAGACCAGTTCCTTGGTAGAAGACCAGGATCGAGGGGAAGTTTAAATCAGAAACTAAGACCAGTTCCTTGGTAGGAAACCAGGATCGAGGGGAAGTTTATATCAGAAACCGAGACCAGATCCTTGGTAGGAAACCAGGATCGAGGGGAAGTTTACTTTAGAAACTGAGACCAGTTCCTTGGTAGGAAACCAGGATCGAGGGGAAGTTTATGACAAAAGAAAACTGAGACAGTTCCTTGGCTGAAGACCAGGATCGAGGGGAAGTTTACCTTTTCTAAGCATCATTGCTCAGCAAAAGAAGATGAATGCGTAAGCTATCATTCATAACCACCATCAAAATTTTGGGTATTCCGATATTTAATCCTCTTGCACCTCGAATGCCCGAATACCTTCGCCATTCACACCTTCGGGTCCAAGAAGATTAAATGGGGGCATCTGTCATACCCCAAATTTTGACCACTAAGATTTCCCATCATTGTGCAAATCATCATCACAATATGGATGTACCTTTGTGCCTCATCAATCTCCTCAAGGGATTGTTGAGCATTCACTACCATCAAGAATTAGGGTTTCTAGCCCTATCAGAGCCTTAGACAAAGGATCAGTCAAGGAATAACATGATCTTCAACTTGTCTACACTCTCAAATATCCACAATGGATCAAAAGGACTCCCAATTCAAGGATTAAGCACAAGGCTGCTCCCTTTTAGGTGGATCAAGTCTCAAGATCGCCAGTATCACCAAATTAGGGTTTTGGTCGACCAGGGCCTCCAGATGAAAAATTTCATCTGGACACAAGCCAATGATCCAAAACATAACCTAATATACTCCATGGAACCTCATGGACCCAATCATCAAGTCAATTTTGCCTTAGGGGATGCATTTATCAAAAATCAGGAATTAGGGTTTCTTGACCTAATTCACCCCTAAGTTGACTTTTGGGACAAACCATGAGCCAAGACCTCAAGAGAGGGTTTAAGGGTCTCTAATGAACTATATTGATCCATTTGGAATAATGGATTAATCCAAGAAGCTTGAGCAACAAGTCTCAATTTCATCTGCACCACAATTAGGGTTTTAAGGGAAAAGTCAACTGTAACTTTGACTTTTGACCAGGACATGCTCCCAAGCCCTAAGACATGATTAAATATACCCTATGACACCCATGGAACATGTCCATCAAGTTTGATTTAGGTCAAGGACATGATTTCATGAAGAATTGCACAGTTTGGAATTCATCTGATAAAAAGTCAACTGTGCACAAAAGTCAACTTTGACTTTTTGAGATTTTTCACCAAAATGGATTTTTAACCCTAAAATGATGTTAATGTATGATTTGAATCATCATTCATCAATAAAAATCAAGAAAAGTTGGATAACTTGTAAAAGGGGTAACCATAAAAACTTAGAAAATTTTCTAAGTTAAAAATAAAGTGGCTAGGGTACCAACTTTGGAGGATCATAACTCCTAAACCACAAGGCCATTTTTTCCCATCCAAAGATGGATTTGTAGCCCTCATTACCCTCTACAAAAACTTCAACTAGACCTAAGTCCAATTCATTAAGGATTTTGAGTTATGGAGTGATCAAAATGACTGAAAAATGAAAATGTCACTTTTTCCAACACTTAGTGAAATTTTCACTAAGTCCAAATCTGTCTTCACTTTTTGCCATATGTAGGGGGATTTTTCACTTGGATTCAAAAGTGATCAAAACCAAACATGTTCAAACAATTGTTGTATCATGTAAGGGCTTTCCAAAATGGTCAAGAACATTACCAAATTCAACTTACACCATGAGATATGACATTGGCAAGTTGCCTTGCTGAAATCTGTCAAGGCAAGGCAGAATTTGCAATTTTGCTCGATTTGCCAAAATCAGCCAAATTCAAATGCTCCTATCCACTTGGACACATCTAAGGATTGAATCTAAAGGGGACAATCACTGAGCCAAGCCTCCAAAGTCCATGGAACAAGAAATAGCATGTTGAACCTAGAATGGCCAAAATAGGGACAAGACTCCAAATTTGGATTGAAGCATTCAATGGAAGCATCAAGGTGGCATGGACTGAGCCATTCTCATCTGAAATTAGTCAAGACTTATCCAAGACCAAGGGGACCAAAGCTCTGTGCCCTAACCTCTAGTCAATGGCTAGAGGAGACTTGCATTTTCATTGGCCAACATTGGCCAAACCTACTTAGCAGCTGCCATTCACTATTCCTTGCAAAACAAACTTGCTCTACTATAAATAGAGCTCAATTATGATCAGTTTGAGTACACCAAAGCCATCAAACAGATGCTTTCCTCAAAATCTCTTCTTTCACTCCAATTTTTCCTTCTAAGGGAAGTCACTATCGGGTTTTGAGTTTGAGAGCTTTTCCAATCAAACCAATCACTCACACACCTCACATACATCATATAGAAGTGATCCAAACACTCACATAACATCTGGAACACTGATTTCATAAAATCACCAACCAATTGCTCAAGTTCTTGACAGTTTTGCAGTTGAGGTACCATCTTCAACTCCAAACCATTTCAATCCATTCCAAGCACTCAGACACATCACTTGGCACCTAGGGAAGCTATCCACATCATTGGAACCTAGCTGTAACACCTCCAACACAAATCACGATCACCAGCTGCAAGTGGTAAGCATGACCTCTTCTAACTCTATGATCCATGCAATTTTTGCTGCACAATAATTTGGCCATATGTTCATAATCATGCATGGAATGTTTTCCCTCAACTAATTGCATTGTTTGAATCGTGTATCAAAAATCCTAGCCTTCATGCAGAAATTAGGGTTCTTGAGGATTTTTCATGATTTCTTGTTATATGTTTAATTTAAATGAAATTAATTGACATAGACATGATCGTGAGGTTGAGACGAGCATAATGATATGTGGATTGCATGATATAATCAACTATTCAGTGAGATTGGATAGAAAATGCAAATCAGCCAAACCCAGAACACGCGCGTGTTCTTCAGCTGTTCTTGGCGCCTTTTTTGAATTTTCAAATATTTGAATTTTGTGATTTTGTTTAATTGATTCAAAAATTAATTTCTCTCTGAGTTTTAATGATTTTGAGTTGATTCTTTTTTTAATAATTCACAAAAATGTTAAATTATTTTATTTTCTCAAAAAATCCCAAAAATATTATTTATTTCATATAATTGATATTTTTGCAAAGAATTAATATTTTAATTGTTTTTGACATTTTAAATATTTTTTCTACATTGATTTTGCAACTTTTAATGCTTTCTAATTATTTTGTAGGTCAATACTTAATTTTTGAAGCATTAATCCAAGATCATAATTTGTTTTTCATATGTTAAACAATTTTGATCATTTTAATAGAATTTTTATTCCATTAAATACATTTTTGAAAACAAATTAGGGTTTTTGGATTAATTCAACCCTCATAAATCATTTTCAAAACACTTTGGGCCTCTAATAGAGTGTAAGACCCAATCCTTTTTTGACCAAATCATTTTTAGGCCTCAGTGTATTGTATAAGTCCCGATACCGTCAAAAACAAACGGCGCGATCGTCGCCTTTTGAAAAATAACCTTTTGGGCCTCTCCTAGAGCTATAAGACCCATTCAAAACTTTTGGGCCTCTATTAGAGTGTAAGACCCAACCCCCTTTTAACCAAAACATTTTGGGCCTCAGATATTGTATAAGCCCCTCTGCGTTAAAAGAAAACCTCGGTGCGATCGCCATTTTTAACGGAAAAATCATCTGGGCCTACCCTCGTGTTATAAGCCCCACTCTTTTTCTTTAAACCTTTTGGGCCTCTTGAGAGAGTGTAAGACCCATCCCTTTGTACAGAAAACCATTTTGGGCCACAGTCACTTGTATAAGTTCCTCTGTACAAATTCAAACAGTGCGTTCACTGATAAAACCTTGGGCCTCTCCTTGAGCTGTAAGCCCCAAATCTTTCTTTTTCAAAGCACTTTCTCCTTTGATTTTGAATATACTATTGTTTTCAATCTTTCTTTGTTGAACAACTAACCAAACAGTATGGAAGCTCTACAACCGAGTAAGTGGTTATTGCTTTCATTTACTGCTTTCATATACATATAACTGTATTGTAGGGCTGTTTCATTGTAAGTCTTCTTTCATAAACTCATATCAACTGTGTAATAATAGTATAGATATTTCGAGTTTCCCCGGCAACTACGTCTAGAACTAGGTGACGTCGTTTCGTTTATTCGTAGAAATAGACAACTAGATCCCCAATAGGATCACCAGACACAGTCTTCTCTCAGGCTGTCCTCATTAGGAATTGTCAAGAAACTCTACTCCCAGAGATGAATGTATTCTCCGTGAATAGCATCTTTGAGTTTCTTCCAAATTCTCGAACTTTCCTGACTTTGATCTATTCTCGGTGAATAGCATTGCCTTGAATTTCTCGGGGTTTGGGGACCCACGGGCTTCTTAAAAGCATCGGCCTCCTCTTGGGCATTGTACAAGGACCCACAGGCTTCCTAAAAGCAACCCCGCCTCCTCTTGGGCTTAGTACAAGGACCCAACGACTTCTTAGAAGTATTCACAGCCTCCTCTTAGGTTTCGTATAATGATCTCTTCCTCTGGGAATGATAGCCTCCTCTTGGGCATCGTACAAGGACCCGTCGGCTTCTTAAAAGTTTCTAGCCTCCTTTTGGGCTTCGTACAAATTATCCCGACGACCTCCTAGAGGTATAGGAACAGAACTTAGTCATCTGCATAGAACAGTCCTTTCATAGAGTCTATTACTGTTTCTCAAAGCACAGTACAAAAGATGAAACCCTAGACTTGGACAGTCTAACTTCCTTGAGTCTCAAAGACATTCTCAAGTGACCCCTTCGTTAAATAGGAAGATAAAACCCGCAGACTCAGACAGTCTCAATACCCTTCGGATTTCCCACTTCCTTAAAGAAAAGGAAATAACCCGGACCCTTGAATCAAATCCTTGAGTACAATATTGCTCAAATAAGAACTGATTTTCTCTTTGAAATCAGTATACTGGACCTGTCACTTAACTGAAACAGTTACCATAGCCTCCTCTTAGGCTTTGTATAATGATCCTCCTCAGCGGAGTCAAACAACGTTTAACCTCTCTCTCGGGCTTTGTACGAGACACATAAGAGACTCCCTCGTTGAGTCAATCACCCCTTTCGCCTCCATCTCGGGCTTTATACGAGATACAAAAAGGCTCTTATTGAGCCAAACAAATTTCAGCCTCCATCTCGGGCTTTGTACGAGATACAAAAAACTCTCTTGTTGAGTCAAATCGCCTCCATCTCGGGCTTTATACGAGATACCAAAAGACTCCATCGTCGGGCCAAAACCTTTTAGCCTCTCTCTCTCGGGCTTTGTACGAGACACATATTAGCCTCCTCTTAGGCTTTGTATAAGAAAACCACTGGTTGATCCAATCAACCTTTTAGCATCAAAACTGTGCCTCGTTCACAGTACACAAACATCAACAACTCCTTCCCCTTCATCTAATTGCTGTAAGCGGCAAGCCTCTGGATCATCTACATCCATGCCACTGTCCCTCTTTTAGCATGAGAAATTCCTAAGGAAAGATAGCATTACTCTACACTGAGTTAAAGTCTTCTCCTTCAGGTTGAAATCCCCTATAAAGGAAATTATGGCATTGCCGGATTCACAAATCCCGGTTAAAGTAATTCTCCTTTATAAAACAGTTGTGACATACAACCCCCTCTTTAGAGATGACAAATTCTCTCTAAAGTTGAGACCTTTCAGCTTCACATCTTGGGCTTTGAACAAGATACAAATCACCTTTCGCTTCACGTCTTGGGCTTTGAACAAGACACCAAAACAACCATTTCCTCCCATAGAATAGGATGAACTACGAACGCTCTGATTTCCCTGTTTAGGTAAACGGGAATACGTAGGCATAAGATTGAAAGAAAAATCTTAGCGAGCACAATCAACAAAAAACCCAAATCCCATATCTCCATCAATCAAAAGCAGTAATTCAAAAACATCAGTCCTAACATCCTAATCCTTGTTCCCCGCCAGAAACCTTCTGTCTAGATAAAAACCAGTATTGGCGAAAATACAAATAACCAGTACAAAGGCCCCCCCACATTGATAGCATTCGTAACCTAACAGACCGCTGTTTAAACTCAGTATGCAAAGCAGGGTTAATTGGAGACATCTATTTTCCTTCCTTCATCAGCTTCAATAGGATAAAAAATGAATCGACCTGTAGTTTAAGCTCAACCGCAGAGAGCGACCAGCGCTTAAGAACCGCGTCCAAAATCGCTCACTACAGTAGGAAGTAATGCCTTAACCTTCTCTCCGCGTTGATGAGGGCGAGGGCGACCTTCTCGATTTGCTGGTACCTGAGTTTTGGCCCATGCAAAGCCTTGCTTGTGAAGTATATGGGTTTTGGCCCGCCGGGTGTTTCACGAATAAGGGCAGCACTAATGGCTTCACCGGTGACGGATAGGTATAAGTATAACGTCTCCCCGCTTTCTGGCCGCGACATAACATGGGGCTCAGATAAGGCTCACTTGAGGTGGAGCAGAGCCTGCTCGCATTCCTCTGTCCATTCGAAAGTGGCTTATTTTAGCAGAAGTTTGAAGAATGGCAGAGCGTTTTGGACAGACTTGGCCACGAAGCGAGAAAGCGAAACGAGCACCCCGTTGAGGGATTGTATGGACTTCTTCGACGTAGGAGTGGGAAATTCGGCGAATGCCCGACATTTGTCTGGGTTAGCCTCTATCCCCCTCTCGGTGAGGTAGAAGCCGAGGAATTTTCATGCCCGCATGCCGAAGGTGCATTTTTCTGGGTTAAAACGCATTTTCCATTTTCTTGCTTGGTCGAAGACCTTTTGCAAGTGGACCATGTGATCGGATTACTCTTGGGACTTCACGATCATATCGTCCATGTATACTTAGAGCATGTCTCGGATTTCTGATCGGAAGACCTTGTTCATCATACGCTGGTACGTGGCCCCAACGTTTTTCAGACCGAATGGCATTACGTTGTAGTAATAATTCCTCGACGAGGTAATGAACGCGGTATATTTCTTGTCCTTTTCGGCCATGGGAATTTGATTGTATCGCGAATAAGCGTCCATGAAGGACAAGAGCTTGGAACCTGCAAAATTGTTTACGAGCTTATCTATGCTCGGCAGAGGATAAGCATATTTCGGGTAAGCCCAGTTGAGATCAGTATAATCAATGCACACACACCATTTTCCACTATGTTTCTTGACAAGTACAATATTGGACAGCCAGGTTGTATACCTGGCCTCCGAGATAAATTTTGCCTCTAAGAGGTCTTGTACAAGTTTCTCGGCAGCATGAGCCTTTTCATCGGATTGCTTCCGCCTGCGCTGTGTGACGGCTCGGGTAGCTGGGTCGATGGTCAGTTGGTGGCATCCAGTCTCAGGGTCAAGGTCGGGCATGTCTGTGGCGCTCCAAGCAAATAGATCCGCGTTGTCCTCCAGTCATCTCTTTAACTGCTGCTTTACCTCATCGGGCAGCCCAACACCTATCTTTACCCCTCTGTTGGGGTTATCTTTGAAGGTGATGACCTTAAATTCCCCGTCATGTATCGGCCGCATGATGGTCGACGCAGGGGAGCTGCTTGATGATGTCGACGTGCCTTTGTTTCCGTCTTCATCTCCCTTAGAAATCTGGCTATCCAGGTCAATCGTGGGCACTAGGAGAGCTAGCTTCTTGTCAGGCTAACTCTCTTTGCTGGGATGGTCTTCCTTCCTTGCCCGCTTGGCGGCCTTTGGAGCTGCACCGATCGAGCTTTGTCCTTGGGTAGCTGCTTCAAAGCATCTCCTTGCAGCTTCTATATCCCCGTGTAAAGTCGCGACATGGCCCTTCTCTATATAATACTTCATCTTGAGATGAACGGTTGAAGGAACAGCGATTAGCTCCACTAGGGTTGGTCTGCCCAGGATTGTTGGCAGGTTATTTCGACCAAAGGTGAAAAACAAGAAGGAATTCCATGGCACGTTGACGCCAAAGGCTTCAAGGTGTCGATCCGACACAAGCCAGAAGGATGCGTCGGAGAGGTGGCGACAAGCCACGGCGTCAGAGGCGAATAATGGCGAAGGACAAGTCCCAAATTCAAAGATAAGTGCTTGGGCGGGAAGAGTTTGAAAGTTCCAAGAATATGGGAAGTTGAAAAGAGAGTGGGGTGCCACGTGTCAGCACCAAAGGACGTCTGGGCAGACAAACAGTTATTCTCTAGGCCTATATAAAGCCATGTATTTTCCATTTTTAAATGTCGCATTTTTTCACATTGTAAAGGGAAAACACTCAAAGTACCAAGCTTAGAGAGAAACGAGTTCAATCTTGCGAAAATGTACAACTGCGTCCAACTTTACTTAATGCAATTTACCTTCAGAATTTAAATTATTGCCTTCTTTTTTACTTTTTGTTTTTTCTTCCCTTCCTCTTAATTTTTTCGCTCTGTTCCAAACTTACTTGATCATTCAAACTTTACAACTTTCACCAAAAACTGAAAGACAACACAAGACGTACGCTTCCAATTCCCTGTTCTAGGATTTGTGTGGCCGATCCCGCGAGTGAACCTGCGACGGAAGGCCAGCGGTTGTTCGCGCTGGAGAACAAATTGGTACACCTGGTGGGACCCGTGTGAATTGAGTGTATGTTTTTGCGTAGTGGTAAGATGGTAATACCACGTTCGAACGACGAACCATCTTTGACTGAAACTACGGTCGTGACACAAACAACTGATGTTGGTTCTGGTACTGTGTCAGCGGTGTTGACTACCCCTAGGGGACCAACCGCGACGTCACGTCAACAGGACCCAAAGCCAATGATGGCAGGGACTACAGGGCAGTATATGCCTAATATCACCATGCCTATTCGACCTTATGGGATGCCGATAGAGTTCATGTCATGTTTACACTCTACCGGCCCTTTGTTTGGGGAAAGTTCGTCCCCAGTGTTTTTGCCTTATCAGGGGGCAGGACATCTGTCGAACCCGATGGTTCGATCCCCTAGTTTGTTCTCTCAATCCATACCAACATTTACCTCTAGTTCCGTTGCGGTGATAAGGCAACAGATGGATGAGAGTAATCATGAGATGGTCCATATATTGGCTCAACAGATGGGTACAATATTGAGTCCATTGATACAAGAGTCAACGCAGAGTTACCAATAACTGGCAACTCAAATAACACGTATAGGTGACTTTCTAGGTGCTCATAGGGCCCAGGGTCGACAGACCCCACCGCCGCGATCGGAGATGCCCATTCGTCAGAATGAGGTCTTCGACGAAACTTTGAACAACCCCATGAGTTCGAAGAGATTCCTAGGAGGATCCAAAGGCCTCCCGTGATTGTCCATAGGAACCAAGATCCAGATTTTGTTGTCCAACAGGTTCGACAGGATGCCTTGGCTGGGGAACACAACTTGGAGGCCATAGTCGAACGTATCATGGTTCATAATGAGGCAAACCCAGACCTTCAACGGCCAATATACACGTCCCCATTACCAGATTTTGTGTTACAAACAGAGTTACCCAGGGGTTGGAAGGTGCCAAAGTTTACCAAGTTCGCGGGTGAGACTGAGGAGTCCACTGTCGAGCACGTCGCTAGGTATCAAACCGAAGCAGGCGATATAGCAAACAATGAGGACTTAAAGATGAAATATTTCCCAAGTTCCCTCACTAAAAATGCATTTACGTGGTTCACCACGTTGCCCCCTCAGTCCATCCATACGTGGGCGCAATTAGAGAGACTGTTTCATAAACAATTTTATATGGGATAGTCGAAAATAAGTCTGAAAGAGTTGGCAACCGTCAAACGCAAAGCCACAAAGTCAGTAGACCAGTACTTGAACAGGTTTAGACTTTTGAAAGCACGGTGCTTTACTCAAGTCCCTGAGCACGAATTAGTCGAAATGGCCGCCGGTGGTTTAGATTATTCGATCAGAAAAAAGTTAGACACGCAATATCTTAGGGATATGGCGTAGCTGGCTGACCGGGTTCGCCAGGTCGAACGATTAAAGGCTGAGAAAACCCAGTCTAACAGATATCGTAAAAAAGAAAAAGTGTCTTATGTAGCTGCTGACGAATATTTGTCCGACGATGAAGAATTCGTCGATGAGAGTGAGGTCCACGTGGCTGAACTTAAGCCAGGACCTCCCTACACATGCAAATTGTTGAAACCATCAAACGGGAAAAATCCCGCCGAAACCGGAAAAATGGATAAATACGTCGCTAAAACTTATACTTTTGATGTTTCCAAATGTGTTGAAATATTTGATTTATTGGTTAAAGATGGTCAAATAATTATTCCACCAGGTTTAAAAGACCCCCCTCTAGAACAAAAGAAAAGAGGGGATTTTGTAAATTTCATAATTTCCTTGGTCATAAAACAACTCAATGTGTTCTTTTCAGGGATTTGGTGCAGAAGGCTTTGAAGGAGGGTCGACTCCAATTTGGCGAGAAGCCGAAGATGCAGGTTGACACTGACCCTCTGAAGGTCGAAGAAGCTTTGTACTCAGAAGTGTACGAATGTATGATGGTCGAGGCTATTGAAGGTCTTGACAAACAACCAATGGCTGAGGTGATGGAGTGCATGATGGTCGAAACTACGAAAGGTTCCGACAAGAAAGCTGAGGACAAACTCGAAGCAGTGTATCCCGAGGCTGGCAAAAGTTTGGAAGATTTCCAGGAGAAGTGTAGGATAAGCGGGTCGAGGGCCGCATTATGCCCTAGGTGCAACGCTGTGTTCGACGAGAAAGCTGCTGAGAGGTATGAGGCAAGCAAGAGAGAAGTGCTACCAGAGGACAAGCCACCTGTCCCAAGGTTCGTGTTTGACAAGAGTGGGGCTCCCTGTCAAAATGAGGAGTACAGAAAGCTGTTCCAAGGAGCACGTCCCAAAACTTTTGTGCCTCCGTCAGACACCCCACAGGAAAGATGGATGGCGCCAGTTAGCCAGAAAGGAAGTAAAAGACCAAAATGGAAGGCTCTGGATTTGGAAAAAGAGGCGAATTTCACCGACAAAAGGGTTGAGCCGGCAGGGTATAGGGTGTCCCCTAACTACAAGGGAAAAAACCCCATGACTAGGACCTAGTGGAGACGCTATCAGCACAGTAAGAAGGCTGAGAGGGAAGTTGCAGCTTCATGGGTGAAGCCTGTCGGAGCATTTGGACAAAAGCGCCAGCACCCAAAAGGAAAATGGGTAGAAAAAGACAGAGTGGTGACAAACCAGACCATGGTTGTAACCGTAGAAACATCAGGAGAGAAAAGGGTGGTGTCGACCCAGAGCTCACAATGTACTTCATTGGTTGAGAGCAAAAAAGAACCAGAGTATACTCCTCAGTCGGATAAAGAGGAGCCAAAATACTCTCCTCAGTTCGATGACGAGTATGATCCATCACCTGAGGGAGATTTTGACGAGGACATGTACGATGACACCAACGACGACACCTATGGCGAAGATTTCGTGCTGAATTGTGGCATCGTGTCGGTCCTACCAGCTGAGTATGACGTGGTGTCTGAGATCTCTGAGGCAGAAGAAGATTTCGTTCCTAGTGAAAATGCGGATGATAAACCGCTATGTTATTATGTGATAAATAGTGGTGTGGTCGAAGAGCAAACCGCTATGTTTGAACGTCCTAGCCCTGGGATGATGTACCACTTGAAGCCATTATTCATAAAGGCGAAAGTTGATAGAGTGGATGTCAACAAGGTGTTTGTGGATGGTGGGGCAACTGTGAATCTAATTCCTCACAATCTATTTAAGAAAATTGGAAAAACGGAGGCTGACCTCCGAAAGCATAACATGGTTTTGTCCAACTATGAAGGCAAGACCAGTAACATCCTAGGGGTTGTCCAAGTGGACTTGGCAGTGGGTATAACCAATAGGCTGACACTCTTCATGGTCATCAATTCAAAAGCAAATTTCAATCTATTGTTGGGACGGGAGTGGATCCATGGAATTGGGGCAGTGCCGTCGACAATGCACCAGAGATTGACCATTTGGAGAAAGGATGGCATCGTCGAAAACATTGAGGCAGATCAAAGTTACTACAAAGTCGACGAAGCCAAGGGAAACTAGAAGTCTTTTGACCAACACTTAGCAAATGTGGCTCCTTGTGATGACAGGTCAGGTTCCTACACCTCTGTCGACACGGGTCGCGTCCTTAACCTAGACCCCGACTATGGGTTCATCTGGGATGCTGCCGACGAAGCCATGGAGCCAATGGAAATGCCACCAACGGGGTGGCCCACCGCTGGTGAAAATGACTGTTGAGTTAGAAAACATGGCTCGAATTTCGGCCTATTTGGCTGAAAACAGAAGGATGTCGGCACTTGAAAAAGACAAATCTCCACAAATAGGTAAGGGAGCCGATTGTGATACACAAACAGGTGGCCAACAAGGCCAAGAAGGAATTTCAGAAAGCCGGAGGCTTGATTGTATTTATGACGATGAGCCTTAAGGATTTGAAAAAGACCCAAATCATGAGCTACAGAAAATGCAAGCGCAGGACCCGCTCGAGGAGGTTGACTTAGGGGATGGGACAACCAAAAGACCCACATATGTGAGTGCCAAAGTGGGGCCAGAAATGAAGGCCAAGCTGGTTAAAGTATTAAAAGAGTACAAGGATTGCTTTGCCTGGGATTATGGCGAAATGCCTGGCTTGAGTCGGAGCGTAGTGGAGCATTGACTTCCAATCCAGCCAGGTAAGAGGCTAGTAAAGTAACAACCTCGACGCTTCGCACCAAAAGTCACGTCGAAGATCAAGCAGGAAATTGAGAGACTGTTCAAAATCCGGTTCATCAGAACTGCAAGGTATGTCGAATGGATAGCAAACATAGTACCCGTTATTAAGAAAAATGGAACCCTTCGAGTTTGCATCGACTTTAGGGATTTGAACAACGCCACCCCTAAAGACGAATATTCGATGCCTGTGGCAGAGATGCTGGTCGACTCAGCCGCAGGATTCGAATGTTTGAGCATGCTCGACGGCTACTCCGGTTGCAATCAAATTCTCATAGCCGAAGAGGATGTCCCCAAAAATGCGTTTCGATGCCCTGGAGCTTTGGGGACATACGAATGGGTTGTGATGCCTTTTGGGCAGAAAAATGCTGGGGCAGCCTATCAAAGGGCTATGAATGCTATATTCCATTACTTTATTGAGAATTTTATGCAGGTATACATTGATGACATAGTCATAAAATCGTCATCAGAGGATGGTCATCTCGACCACCTTCGACGCTCGTTTGAGAGAATGAGAAAATATGGATTAAAGATGAATCCACTAAAGTGTGCTTTTGGTGTTCATGCAGGGGAATTTCTGGGATTCATAGTCCACAAGAGAGGCATCGAGATCAACTAGAACAAAACGAAGGCAATCTTGGATCTCAAGCCTCCGACGACAAAGAAACAGCTCCAGTCTTTGTTGGGGAAGATAAACTTCTTGAGGAGGTTCATCTCGAACCTAAGTGGCAAGACGAAAGTGTTTACACCACTGCTCAAGACCAAGAAGGAAAGTGAGTTCCGTTGGGGACAGGAGCAGCAGGAAGCTTTCGACGCAATTAAGGAGTACCTTACAAAGCCTCCGATCCTATTACCACCTAGTATAAATAAAAGCATGAAGTTGTACATTGCAGCTTCAGATACAACCATAGGCAGTATGTTAGCACAAGAGGATAGTGGTGGCGTCGAAAGACCCATTTATTACCTTAGTAGGATGTTGATAGATACCGAAACTAGGTACACTATGATTGAAAAGTTGTGTCTATGCTTGTACTTCTCATGTATGAAATTAAAGCAATATATTAAGCCAGCTGATGTTTATGTTTTGTCGCGTTTTGATGTTATTAAGCATATGTTGTCCAAGCCTATTTTGCCTAGTCGAATTGGGAAATGGGCACTAGCATTAACTGAGTTCTCCCTAACATACGTCCCCTTGAGGGCGATGAAGGGTCAAATAGTGGCAGACTTTATTGTCGACCACGCTGTAGTCGAAACGTCGATACATAGTATCGACATCGCTCCATGGAAATTGTACTTTGATGGATCAAGCCATAAAAACGGGGCAGGGGTTGGAATCCTAATAATATCCCCACAAGGTATTCCAACTACATTTAAATGCAGAATTGATGGCAAATTCTCAAATAATGAAGCGGAATACGAAGCCTTAATCACCGGTCTCAAAATACTCAAGGATTTGGGAGCCAAAGAGGTCGAGATAAGAGGAGACTCAGAATTGGTGATTAAACAAATCACAAGGGAGTACAAGTGCGTGAAAGAGCATCTGTTGAGCTACTTCTCGTTGGCGAAACGTTTGTTAGAGCGTTTCGAAGTCTTCATCATTTCGCATGTGCCGAGGGTAGAAAACCATAAAGCCAATGAATTAGCACAAATTGCCTATGGTTATAAAGTGTTGGAAGGTAAGCTGAGAGATTTCATCGAAACTAGGGAGAAGTTCGTGTCGAACTTACATTCACCATCAAGTTGGTCGGTACCGAAGGATTCGAAGAGTTTGGACGAAGGTCTAGGAAGTTATGAGGTTTTTGTTAACAATATGTCACCAATGGATTGGCGAAGGCCAATCATAGAGTATTTGGAGAATCCATCAGGTAGTACTGATAGAAAGACTAAGTACAGAGCAATGAGTTATGTCCTTATGGGCAATGAGTTATTGAAGAAAACTCCAGAGGGAATATTGCTAAAATGCTTAGAAGATACTGATGCCTATTTGGAAATGTCTGAGGTTCATAGTGGGACTTGTGGAGCTCACCAAGTTGGCCACAAAATGAAATGGCTTTTGTTTCGACAAGGTGTCTACTGGCCCAGCATGCTTAAGGATTGCATAGATTTCGCGAAAGGATGCCAGGATTGCCAGAGGTATGTAAAGATTCAGCACATACCAGCCAGCGAGTTGCACGTTATAGTCAAGCCATGGCCATTTCGAGGTTAGGCTTTGGATGTAATAGGAGAGATTAGTCCAGCTTCGTCGAAGCAGCAAAGATTCATCCTCGTGGGAATAAACTATTTCACGAAGTGGATAGGGGTTGTTCCATTAGTGAAGGTGGATCAGGAGACCATAATAGACTTCATCCAGGATCATATCTTGTATAGATTCAGAATACCTAAGACAATTACGACAAATCAAGGCTCTGTGTTTGTGGGGCAGAAAATGCAAGAGTTTGCGGCTGAAACAGGTTTTAAGTTGGTTACGTCGACACCATACTATGCGCAGACGAATGGTTAGGTTGAAGCAGCTAACAAGGTACTAATTGGGCTAATTAAGAAGCACGTTACGAAAAAGCCAAAGAACTGGCATAAGGCGTTAAGCCAAGTTTTGTGGGCTTGTCGGACGTCACTCAAGGAGTCAACCAATTCGACCCCGTTTCGTTTAAACTTTGGGCATGACGCCGTGCTACCAGCAGAAGTGTGCCTGCAATCAGTTAGAGTACAACGACAATACGAGATTTCGTTGGAACAGTACTGGGAAATGATGCTAGACGAACTCGTGGACTTAGACGAGGAAATAATGGTAGCTTTAAATGTCTTGTTGCATCAGAAGGCACGAGTCGCCAGGGCATACAACAAAAGGGTCCAAGAGAAAACCTTCGATGTAAATGAGTATGTTTGGAAAGCGGTGTTGCCCATAGATCGACGAGATAAGACGATGGGAAAATGGTCCCCTAACTGGGAGGGACCATTTCAGGTGATTCGAGTGTTTAGTAACAACGCGTACGAAGTGCAAGAGTTGGGAATAGATCAACGAATCTTAAGAGTAAATGGGAAATATTTAAAGAAGTATAGACCTATGCTACAGGAGATTCACATCAAAATATAATTCTCATTGATTAAAGGCCAAAATTGGCTAAAGAGCCAAAGATGGCTTACAAAATGTTGTTTGTTACATCAGTTCGACACACAAGCTAAGGAAACTCAGGAAATCTAGACTTAAAGTCTTTAAAGAGGGTCTTCTCATGAACAATCTGGCTCTCGAGGAGCACCTTTCGTCTCTGCATGCGGATAATAGCGTCCTTGATCTTCATAGCCGCTTCGACGTGAGCAATTCCTTGAGCTACCTCATGGTCGATGGCCTCTTGAGAGGGCAGAGGCTCAGTTGAGTCTAAGGAGGCTTTCTGTTGTTCGACCTCAGCAATCTTTTTTGTCAGCTCTGTTATCTGAGCTTGATATTCAGATATCTGCTGGTCAAAGGCCTAACGCTTGTCGGAGCACTCTTGTTTCTTGGTTTCAAAGTCTCCAAGCTTTTGTTCACAAACTGAGCTAAGGTACCACTCACGTTTCATGTCATTATGTCGGAACCAAATTTGAGCGTCGGCCTGATGATTCATAGAAAGGTCTTTGGCCAATTGAGTGAAGAAGGCTTCAAACTCGATCAGGTACATGGCCATGGGGGCAGGAAGCTGGAATTCAGAAAGTTCATCCAAAAGCTTAAAGACGTCGTTGTCTATGGCGGTTTCTTCAGCGACAGCCGCCAGGAACTGTTCTTCGAAAAGATAAGACCGTAACTGTTGAAGTTTGAGGTTGAAGGAGGCATCTACTTCAGGAGTTGGGATGGTTGTCGAACTGGTAGGCTGGATTTCTTCAGTCTCTCTACGAAGTCTGAGTAGCGCCTTTAGGGTCGCTGTTGGGTTTGTTTTCTTGGCTGCCAAGAGTTTCTCTGGAGTAAGGGTTTTGTCGATAGTAGGTGAAGTTCTCTCTGGGCCATGTTCAGGGGCGTGAAAATTCTCTCCAACTTCAGCAGTGGTGACGATAGGTGAAGGATTGATAATCCTCCCAAGAGTTGCACCATCAGGCACAAGGTTGTCAGTCCGGGGAGGGGGCGTCTTCGCCACCAAGTTTTCCTCCGACACGGGTATCTGAAATTCATCAATTTTCTGAGGACTTGGTGTGATGTTGATGCCAGCAGTAGTGGTGTCGGCGGTAAGTTCAGTGTCGCCAATACCTACAGTGGTCGAAGTGACCACATTTTCCTACAAAGCAAAATGTAAGTGAGATTTTTTCACCCTAAAGTCATCTAAGGTACTAAAACGGAGAAGGGAAAGTATCTGTGCAGGCTGAAAAGGTGTTATCTTGGAAGGGACGTCAGTAGGGATTGGCTCGAATACGTCTTCAAGATTTCTGGGGACCACTAGGGCCACTGCCGGAGTCCCGGTTCTTGAAGGTGTCCTCCGTGTCAGCGCTTTTTTCTTCCTCACCAAAGGTGTGGATGGAGGGGATGTTTGAGCCGCTGTGGTGAAAACTCGAGAGTGAGTACTCTCATTCGACTCAGTTCTTTCAGGAGAAGGTGCTTTCTCAGAAGCCTGTGCAGAAATACCGTCAGACAGGAAAGAGACAAAAGAAGCAGGATAAGAAAATAGGATATACCTGTGAAGTGGTGGTCCTGGGTTTTTTAGCAGGCCTAGTGGAGGTCGACGCAGTAGCTGTTTCCCGTTTGTGTCCCTGAAAACACGGCTGAAACAGTTTAGTGTAAATCCACGGACGAAACAAAAGTTAAAATTTAGAAACTACCTTTGTGGAAGGGTCTTCTGCGGGGTCGACATCTGCAACGGAGGCTGCATTCGACGGTTTAGGAACCCCACCAGCCATAGAAGCAAAGGCATCAACCATATTCTCCAAGAAAAGATTTGGAGTGAAGATTTGAGCCTGATACTCCGACCACCAAGCGTCGAATTCTTGAGTGGTAAAAAACGAGGGTTGGAAAACAAACACCAGAAATTCAAGATGTTGTGTGGCTCTAACAAACCTCATGCAAGATCTATGGCCCTCAAGGGCCAAGCGTCAGCCGGATCGTACTATATCGTCAGAATGTTTTACTAGCGACTTTGGCAACATTTGGCTCAGGCCAAATTGTCGGGCTACCAAGTTTGGCTGATAGTTCATAAAACCATAGCCAGTACTGCCTGGGTCGATCTGAAAAGATAACATGGTGGGAGTGAGAAACGCCTGCCATATAGCATTCGATTGAGCAGGAGCTTTGGGGAAAACCCCAGGAAATGGATTTCTGAACCATTCAGGGCAAAACCTATACTCTACAAACGGCGCCATGTCGAGGAAAAAAGAGGTAGTCTCGACTAACATAGTAAGATACCTCATAAGGAGAGTTTGCTTCGGAGTTTCATGGGTAGTCATCAGAGCAAGGCACATTCCTTCGACAGGGCGTTCTCTGTTCAGACGTTTCATTGTTGCGGAAGCTGGGTATCCTAACTTGTGTTCAAAAGTGGCATTGAGCCAATGCTGCAACAGCCACATAGGCCTTGAGATGTTTAAGGCTTTGGTGGTCTTGTGGAGGAGTTTCAGCCTCATGGCTGACAGGCCAAGGGAATGGTAGAGAGAGGCTAACAGAAGCTTGGCCAAAGATATCTGTCGACCTTCATGAATCTGAATGGCCAGACTAATAAAACTTTTGGCTATTTGTAAGGATCCAGGACAAAACATGTAGTACGATAGCCATAATGTCAGGAAAGCAATGTGCTCCTCAACAGAGACTTCGTTGGAGTGTCTGTCATGATGATCTTCAATATAGTTCTGGAAGCTGGCACGGTCGAAGTCGAAAGCATGGTCGGTCTCCAGAGTGGGGTCGAACGTCTCACCTTGGGGCGAAAGACCTGTAATGGCCGCCACGTCGAACAGTGTTGGTGTGAACATGCCACATGGGAGGTATAATGTGTTGGTCGACCCTTCCTAGAAGTACATTGACGCAAGTAGCAAACAGGGGTTGACCATGTGAGCAGTTCTAGAGAGTTGGATGGCGTCGGAAATGCCATATTTCTTCCATTGCTTGTGGCGTTTACCTTCGACTCTGTCGAGCCAGGCAATATAATTGTTTCCGGGGGAAGGCATGGATCGAAAAACTCGAGCCTTAGGCGCCATAAACTTGAGATCTAAAGTACCACCTTTCTCGAAAGTGGGTGGAATTTTTTGGTCGAAGCAAGGAAAGAACTTTTGGAGTTCTTGTGGGTTAGGTCTGTTGTCCGGAAGAGGGCCATGGAAGCCACAAAGCTTGTTCTCCACCGCGAAGGGGATAACCATCTGGCGGCGCCAGTTGGCTACCACCGTCTCGTCAGCAGATGACGATTGAGGAAGAGGACAGAGCGTTTCCGCTTCAGAGAGCACACACGCGACTGGATTGTTACCAGTGGTTTGAGGAATGGAAGTGGTGGCAATGTTTGACGAATCCATGAGGAGAAAAGAAATGCGAGGGTGTTCTGAGGCAAAGAACGCTTTAGGAAGAAGAGACTAAAGTATGATTCTCAGAGCAGATAACAGGTTTTGAAGAAGAGGTTATGAAAAATAATGAAACGGTTTTGAGGAGGGCTATTTATAAATCGCACGCAAAAGATGAAAGATCACCAAGGCTTTTCAACTTCTGAGAAGTGAGTGGGAGTTGGTTTCAAGGCCCATAACTCAGACGAGACTAGCCATCATAGCGTTTTTCTTGGAAATCGTGGTATGGGATTGCCATCATCATGTCAGACGGCGCTTGACACATGTTTTAGGAGACAAAGCGTTGGCGAATGTGTCAAAGGATATCCGTCAAAATCCCGTGCGCAAAACCAAAAATCCAAATTTCTCAGTCGACGTAGTACTCAGTCGAAACTGGCCTTTTGGGGGGCAACTTGTTGGCAGGTGATTTCGACCAAAGGTGAAAAACAAGAAGGAATTCCATGGCACGTCGACGCCAAAGGCTTCAAGGTGTTGATTCGACACAAGCCAGAAGGATATGTCGGAGAGGTGGCGACAAGCCACGACGTCGGAGGCGAACAATGGCGAAGGAAAAGTCCCAAATTCAAAGATAAGTGCTTGGGCGGGAAGAGTTTGAAAGTTCCAAGAATATGGGAAGTTGAAAAGAGAGTGGGGTGCCACGTGTCAGCACCAAAGGACGTCTGGGCAGACAAACAGTTATTCTCTAGGCCTATATAAAGCCATGTATTTTCCATTTTTAAAGGTCGCATTTTTTCACATTGTAAAGGGAAAACACTCAAAGTACCAAGCTTAGAGAGAAACGAGTTCAATCCCGCGAAAATGTACAATTGCGTCCAACTTTACTTAATGCAATTTACCTTCAGAATTTAAATTATTGCCTTCTTTTTTTATTTTTATTTTTTCTTCCCTTCCTCTTAATTTTTTCGCTCTGTTCCAAACTTACTTGATCATTCAAACTTTACAACTTTCACCAAAAACTGAAAGACAACACAAGACGTACGCTTCCAATTCCCTGTTCTGGGATTTGTGGGGCCGATCCCGCGAGTGAACCTGCGACGGAAGGCCAGCGGTTGTTCGCGCCGGTGAACAAGGATACATTGGTACAACGAAGGGCAGTCAATTACCAGAAATTGAGTTTTGATCGACTTTGATGCCTCCTCTTCCCCGAACGTGACTAAAAGCTCCACGTATCCCCAAGGTCTGGCAGTGGCTCCATTAAATCCTTGCAGGTCGGATCCTACATACGGGGATATATTCTTCTGGTCCAGCTTTAAGGCTCTGAACAAACTGGTGTACATGATGTCCACCGAACTGCCCTGGTCGACCAGGATCCGTCGGACATCAGTACTAGCAAGTCTAGCCCTAATGAGCAGAGGAATGTGTGAGTTCGGGGAACCCCCAGGCAGCTTCTCGTGGTAGAATTTAATTGGCTGAGAATGCCCCCAGACTTTCTCGAGTGTGGATAGCCGATCAGGACTGCAGTCAATGAGCTGGTTGAATTTTCTCTTAACTGAACCCACTGTAAGCTCGTTGTATCCTCCACGCGAAATGAAAATCGCCGTAGGGAAAGTATCCCAGGTGCTGTGTGCAGATATCTGGGGAGGATCCTCAAGGTAGTCGAGGATAATGAAGTCCTCTGGCTGCGTAATTGACATGGGGACCTGCGGGGGAGGACTGAGTGGCGAAGACTCTGTTTCCTTCTTGTCCTCTGAAGTCTCTCGTCGGGAGGACTCGCCCTTTTTTGTATATTGCTTTAGGTGACCCTCCTTGATGAGGATTTCAATAGCATCCTTCAGGTGCACGCAGTCTTAGGTCACGTGGTCGTGGCTGCGGTGGAAGCGGCAGTGTTTACTCTTGTCCGTATTGCCCTTAGACGATGTTGGCTTGGGGAACCGGACACCTCCCTGCTTGAACTCCGCATTGATGCATTCGGAAAGAATGCACTCGCAGGGAGCCGTCAACAGGGTGTATTCTGTGAAACGACCAACGGGTCCCTTGCCTTCCCAAGGACGATCATCTCGTCGTCTCTCCCTGTCGCGCTTAGGAGCCTCTGAGTCGTCTTTTTTTGTTGCCCGGGAGCTCTCCTGATCCCTTGAGTCCCGAGCCTTGTATGCGGCCTCTTTATCCTCGTATTATATATATGCTTGAGCCTTACGGAGTAATTCGTCCAAGGTGTGAGTGGTCTCTATGCCTACCGCTTTGCAAAATTCGCTCTTCGGTCTCAGCCCCTTCTCGAGGAGATACTTCTTTATATGGTCCGTGGTGCGGACCTCCACAGCCTCTTTGTTAAAATGCTCGATGTATGCACGTAAGGGCTCATCCTTACCGTGTATAATGGCTTTGAGCGTGGCCTCCGACTTGGGATGTCTTCGGGAGGCAGTAGAGTGTCGGGCAAATTGGTTCTTCAAATCTCTCCAGGACGTGACCGAACCCCGGGGAAGCCGCTTGTACCAGGTCATGGATCCTTTCCTGAGGGTAATGGGGAACAACCTAAACTTAGTAGCCTCGCTCACGTTGTGGTAGTGGAGCATGGCCTCGATGTTTTCTATATGCTCGCCTGGGTCGGTGGTCCCATCATAAGTTGCCAGAGGAGGAGGCTTTTCCAACCCACGGGGAATACGAGTGTCCATGATCTCCTGAGATAGGGGTCCATGGACATCGTCTTCACTGCTAGTGCTCGATGAAAGACCAGGGGAAAGGCTGCGACCACAGCTTCTGCTGCGTCGAGGTGAATGCCTACGCGATCGACGATGCTCATGATGTTTTTCTGAAGGTCTGGACCTCTTCAGAGCAGGGGAGCGTCTGGATCTCCGCGGGGGAGAATGGTGTCGCCTTCCGGTGACTTCTGACTCCGGCTCTTCTGACCTTGATCGTCCTCTGCTAGGGAGAGGCTCCTGGACCTGTCTCGCCGACATTTCTGAAGGGGAGACTGAGGGTGTGGAGAAGGACTGCGAAGCTTCTGCGAGGGGAGGCGTTCCTGGAGGACGTGCTCGAGCATGTTGATCTTTTCACCTTGTTGGAAGATCAAGAAATTAGACCTGTTGAGAGAGGTAATGAGGGCAGAAATGTCGGGGTCGGCATTTTGAGGGACATTCATAGGCTCAAAAACATGACCAGCAGCCTGTGCGCGCGGCTTTACATCGTCGGGGGTAGGAGACGTAGTCTTCCCATCCCGATGATCAGTCTCCGGAAAAGTAGCTACGGGGAGGAATTGGCCGGCGTTATCCGCGATAACGACGATAACAGGTTCTTGACAGACATCATCGTTCCTGTTGGAGGCCATGATGATCAAATGAAATTTGGAGAGAGCTTTGGTCTTTTGGGTGAAAAGATGGGGTATCTTTAATAAAAAAGACGGGGAAACAGTGTTTCCCACAGACGGCGCCACTGATCTGAGGTGATCAGACTGGATCGTCGTGGCCTTCCAAGTAAGACAAAGATGATGAATGTAGGAGAGGAGGGGGTGTACCTGCAAAGGTACTCCGATGCCAAAGTAAGTTTGGGCTAGAGAGAAAGCAAGTACGAAAATGTTAAGGTATGGTTTCGAATATTGAATAATGATCAAACCCGACCCTCTCAAGTGAGAGGGTATTTATAGAAGTAACCCCCAGTGCGGGGCCAAGGTCTCCCATGTGACCAAATTATCTGGTCGACTAATGGGAGACTGCCAGGTGAAGGGTCAGGCGCGTGACCCTTTGATCTGGTCCAACTGCTTCTGTGAGATTCAGGGAGGCAGTTGGTCGCGTGAACTGACAAGCGAGTGAGGGGGACGTTCTCAACGGTCATATTGCCCAACGGCTAGTTTGTGCCAACGACTAGTTTCTGCCTAATGGCTAGTTTGGCAGAATCTGTCTGTTGGGCCTTCTAGGAGCAGGACTGGATTGTACCTTGACCTACTGTGGGCCAAGCGCCTGCCCAGTCCAGAACACCTTCAAAAGAAGAAAAAAATGTTGTTGTTGTAAAGCGGTTAATTTTGAATTGTTGACAAGATATGGATCATAGTCACTAACAGGCTTATTTACCATGTGTGTGAATAGATAACGGGCTTAATGTGATTGCATTAGAATGAAAGAGAGCAAAAAGGAGGATGAGTAAGTTAGGCTTAAGCATAATAACATGATTCGAATTGGTTTGTATAGGATGGAAGTTTATGACCGTACAATTGCGGACTTGTGTTCTTACAATATCCTTAGTGTGCAAAATTAGTACCTATCGATACAATCTTGACCGAAGAAGAGTTTGTAGCCTAGAATGAGTATCCGAATGCTATTGTTTTTCATGAGTCTTGATATTATTTTGCTCGGAGTGCAAAAGTTCAAGTGTGGGGGAATTTGATTAGTGCATTTTAATGCACATTTTCTTATGTTTGTACATAGGCATTTCCTTAGTTTTTTTTTGTTTATTTTACTATTTTATTATGTTTTTATAATTAAGTATTTATTTGCTGTTAATCTATTTTCGCAGCTTATTTTCATCTTTAGCGGTTATTTGATACTCGTCCACTGTTCGAATCATAACTGAAGTTATAAGAATCAGATTTACGCGTTATACCATTCGTTGGAAAGCTGAGACAAAGAGCTACAACTTTGATGTTTTACGCAGAAGCTGGTTCAGAGCGTAGCAGACTCGAATAATTCGTTGAAGTCAGGACCAGAATTCTTCCTTTAGGAATATTTAGTTTTGGGCTGGGTTTTTTTATGGTTTTCGACCCAGTTGGGTTAGAACCGGATTTTGGGTGCTTCCCTATACCTAGTATCAGCCGTGCTACTGTTCATTACGTTTTTTACACTATTCACGAATTTTCTCAGAAGCTTTGTACGAGAAATTCATGGAGAACTAATTTTAATTGTTGATTTGCTGTATTCGGTTCCAACACCTTGAGGTTATAATAATTTCAATTTATTTTTTATTTATTTCCATCTTATTCTATGATTTTTTCTTGCTTAATCCAATTTTCATAGAGTAAGTTGATTTAATTTGATTGTTGTATGATCCTTAATCGTAATCACGTTAGCGTTTGCTTAATTCGTTATCATGATTGATCAAATCATGTTTGCTTAATTCACGAGGGCTTAATTTCGTTTGCTTAATTCAGATAATAGGAACCTACATCACACAATAAAAATTGTGTTTGTCAATGAGTTTGTAATCAAATAGGAATAGATAATCCTTTCGGAGATTGGAATTATAATAACCGATGATAGGCAGGAACCAAATCAGCAGATTGACTTTTCAACTTATTTGATAATAAATTTTTTTATAATCACTTATTTTCATTATTTTTCTTTCAATCGAAATTTAAACCCCCATTGTTCCAATTGTTGGTTAATAATAGTACAAGAATCCTTGAGATACGACTCGAGTCATTGTCAATAACTACCACTTTTAAAATTACTCGTTTTTTATCTGTGCGCGACAGCAGATTAAATTGAAAAAAAAAAGCAATTCAACAAATGCAGAAATACCAACAAGGAAAAACAAAACAAACATATGCACATGCTATTAGGTGACCCATATCAGGGAAGCACATTCATTTTGCCTCTAGTACCAGACCACTAAGGCAAGGAATAAGATACTCATAAACTTCATCAAAATTCTCTTCTTTTTTTCCCGTACAACCGTGTGTATGATTCTTTATGCGTCGTCAAATCTTGGATAAGTTGATGGCGAACAAGTGTATGACTATCTTCTCCTTTACCGAGTAAAGTCGAAAAGACTCGGTAACTACAATTACAGTACCCCACAATATAGACGATCCACTTGATATATTTGTGCATACTAACTGACATCTCGTCAATGAATAAAATCTTTGGTGGAAGCGGTGTCGAGGTGGTTTGCTAAGCGAGCTCCTTTCACAATACTTTTTTGAGATTTTGGAGTCTGTGAGTCGGGAAAAAATTTGCCAAGGTGTTCAAAATATGAAGGAGACCGTGTACTCGAGTTGTCATTCAGTGTAGGCTTCATTTTCTTCAGAGCACCTTTTGTTTTTATCGGTTGAGAGGGCGGTTTCATGTCGGTAGTTTATGGATAGGCAATTTTCCTCAATTGTTCTTTGATGTGGAGTTTCATGTTATCATCTGCTTTCAAAAATCTCTCTTGTATCACTTCCCATTCGGTCAAAATAGAGATATTTGATTTACCATCATCCATGTATCCATCATCATTAAACCTAAGTCTCTTCCAATGAGTGCAAACCTCGTCCATTCTCATTGGGTCACAAAGTTTCACCTTTTTAGCAATAACACAAGCACATGGCAGACCATATGTTTTCACAATTCTGCATCCACACTTTGCGTTATCAGAGCCTACATTATCAGCTCGTTTAGCCCCGTGAAAAATATAGTTCAAACCCGCCCGAGAAATTTTACCGACCAACTGAGAATATAGAGTGTTGTCTTTAAATTTGAGTTCAAAAACTGTGATGCTCCAACTAAATGATGTTTGTATCTCATTATGCTGGTTTTGAATCATGTGGTTCACGGAGTCCCAGTCTCTACACAAATCGCGTTTACTATTTCCCAACCAATTTTTCAAAGTAGCATGAGCAAAGCTAAACTTAACCTTATTTAATTAATTCAAAGCAAAACTCTCCCGTTTACAACTTCTCGCCTAATCCCTACCTTGTACAACTTCTACCTAGACACCCTCTAGATATGAGATCCCCGTCTCACTTCCTAATCAGTCACAATCCTAGTGAAAATTCAACAACCAACAATAGAAGTATCACACTTCGAAAACAATACTTGGTCTTTCTTAAAAGCTTCAACCAAGAACAATACACTTGCTTAAAAGCTTTAGAGTGAACAGTTAATAATTAACAATCAGTCAACCTCAATGCATCAGAAGATACATGAGTGACATACAATTAACAAACACTAAACCCTAAAGACCAACCAAAACAAAGTTAATCCTTATTCTCCAAATTCTTCATGTGTTGTCTCTACTTCAATAAGGTTAGGTCTTCTCTTTAAATAGCCTTTTGTCCACTTGGGTCTGGGCTCTTGAAGCGCAAAAATAGAAGCAATCAGTTTTAACTCACTGCAAATCATCCTACACAATAATAGGAACAAAATACAAACTTTCCTAAAAAGGCTCAAAGATCCTTTTTATGAAAAGTAACAGAATCCATCATAACAGAAATTCCCACAATATACTCCCATAAAAAACGCACATGTGTAAAACACACTAAAAAATTACGCTAAAAATACCAAAATAGTCATGCCTAACTTTCTGGTATAACATGTCCTGGAACATGTCACAACATCATGCTGGACATGATGTCTGACTGTCATGGCAGAACATCTCGTATAACATATTGCTAACAACATGTTGTTTTACCAAAGTGTAGCCAATCCACAAATCACAGAACTTACAAGTCCAAATATGTTTCCAAAGATCCTTGAAACATTGATGTGATGGTCCCGGTGCCTCAGCTATTTTCTTGTTTTTTAGATTGTGATATGACCATTCTTTTCACCTTCCCAAATGAGTTTGTCTTTTGTGTGGACCCACGAGAGTGGAATGCTGAGAATTTTTTATGCATCTCTCTAATTGAAACAATTGATAATCTTCCCATGATCCCAACACCAAAGCTCCTCATCAATAAATTAACAAACCATCAAATCCTTATCAACAAAGCTAGGATTATCTTGGACTAACTAGGGCCTATTTCAAGGAATCCATCTGTCTTTCGGCACCCTAACATTTCTGCCATTTCCAATTCTCCACCTAGAGCCTTTCTCCACCAGTTTCCTTGCTCCCAAAATACTCCTCCAAGCATAATTGGGGTTGTAGCCAAGCTTGGCTTCATGAATATTGCATCTAGGATAATAACAGCTCTTGAATACCTGTTCAAGGAATAAGGACCCCCTGTGGATAGTCTCCAAACTTGGTTACCTAAAAGACTCAGGTTAATGTCTGCAATGCCTCTGAAACCCATTCCTACTTTCCCTTTTGCTTGAGACAGCTTCTCCCAGCTAGCCCAATGGATTTTCTTGTCAACCTTCGACAAACCCCACCAGAACCTTCCTATTATAGCCGCAATATCTTTACACACGTTGTCAGGAAGTCTGAAGTATCTCATCACGTAGGTGGGGATAACTTGGGCCACAGACTTTATCAACATTTCTTTGCCAGCCCTAGACAAGAACTTTTCTTTCCATCCTTTAGCCTTCTTCCAGGCCTTGTCTATAAACTGCGACAAGATAACCTTCTTAAATCTCCCAAATATTGTGGGTAATCCTAGGTACTTGTCATGAGTCGTCACCTTCTTTACTCACATCCTTTGCTGGATCAAAATTCTTCCATCTTCAATAACATTGTGACTGAAAGGCGCCTCAGATTTCTCGAGGTTCACAACATGGCCCGATGCTTCTTAATGTTGCTTCAGAACAGACATGATACAATCAGCTTCCTTTGTAGTTACCCTGGAGAACAATAAGTTGTCATCCACAAAAAAGAGGTGCGTAATGACTGGGGCTTCCTTGCCATCTTAATCTCATGAATGATCGACTCCCTTGTTGCCTTCCTTAGCATGCCAGACAAGACATCTGCACAAATAACAAACAAGTAAGGGATATGGTATCTCCTAGGCAGAGCCCCCTCTCCGGAACAATCTCCTTCACAAGTTTCCCATTAATCAAAATCCTATAGAGACAGTTTCAATGCACCTCTTGATCAACTTCACCATCCCATCCGGGAACCCCATAGCTTCAAGAGTCGCAGTCACAAAGCTCCATTCAATTCTGTCATAAGCTTTGGACATATCAAGTTTAAGGGCCATAATTGCTCTTTTACCTTTAGTCTTCTTCTTCATCCAGTGGAAACACTCAAGGGATATAAGAGCATTATCAGTCATCAACCTGCCTTTCACAAAGGCAATTTGTTCAGAATCAATAACCTCTGGAAGAATAGCCTTCAAACTATTAACTATGACCTTGGTCACCAGCTTCATAATGGCATTGCTCAAACTAATAGGACATAAATCTTTTGGGGTGCTTGGATTTTTACACTTGGGGACGAGGGCTATGAAAGTTTTGTTCATCTCATTGGGATCAGAATTTTTGTTCAGCACCTCAAGGGCCACTCGCTTAACCTCAGAGCAAACCACATGCCAATATTTCTGATAGAAAAGAGCCGGAAGCCCATCTGGGCCTGAAGACTTAAGGGGAAGAAAATATTATACATTTAGTGCATTGAATACATACAACATTCTTTAAAAATTTTAATTATTTATGTTTTCAGTGCATTGAATGTGCACATTTTTAGAAAAATATGTATTTTTAGTTTCTTAAATAATACTCAACTTATCTTTTTAATCTTTTAACTAATACCCGGGAGCACTCGTTAACATTTATCTTTACTTTATTATTTAAAATGTAATTTAATATTTAAAAAATAAACTATTTATATTAAAAAATAAATTTTACCACAAAAATGGTTGTAATTTAAAAATATTTAATCCAACTTGAATCCGTTTTAATATATATATATATATATATATATATATATATATATAGGAAACGTATCATATGAGAATGCAATTTTTATATGAGAACATAAGAATGAGTCTGAATCATTAGATTTTAAAATAAATGGTGGAGATTATGTATCAGTTTTTTTTCTCTCTCCTTCATCATTTATTTTAATAATGGAGGAGAGAGAAAAACAAAAACCACAAATAATCTTCACCATTTATTTTAAAATCTAATGATTCAGATGCATTCTTATGTTCTTACATAAAAATAGCATTCTCATAAGATATGAACCCTATATATATATATATATATATATATATATATATATATATATATATATATATATATATATATATATATATATATTATTTCTCACTACCATAAAAAATTAGAGCTTGATAGATTTTTTAGAATTTAAATTTAAATATGAAGGAGATAAAAACTATCCGCCCCCTTTGGTTATCATGCCTACATTCAACAAAAACTATCGCGTCTCCTTTGGTTGTTATGCCTACATTCAACGACAACACAAATAAATTTAAATTTGATTAAAACTCGTTTAAGCGTGGTCCACTTTACTCCACTCCAATTCAAAGAGGTTTGGTTCATACAACAATTTTATGATTATATTTTATATAATAATTATTTTATATTTTTGTTACCATAGTTCACTCCAATCAATATTCGTTTCAAAAATTATTTTATATTTTTGTTATCATAGTTTAAAGTTTTTCTATGATAGTTTAAAAGTATTTAATTTAATTAAAATTAAGTTTTAAATTGTAAAGTATTGTAAAACTATTTAACTTTTAAAATTATAGAATGTTATTATTTTTTGTTTCAAAAAAAGTATGTATTAATGTCTAACTCAAACTCTACTCATGAAAATTGCTCTATAACCAACTTAAAACGCCTAGTCATAAAAATTATGTTTATATATTTATTATTATTTGATTTAATATATTTTTATGTATATTAAAGATAGTGTTTTAATAAACATTTTAGTTTGATATATCATGAGAATTCATTCTCTCTTCTTAATCACATACTAAGCATGATTTTTAGGCTATATTATATACGATGAAATAATTTAAAAACAAAACAATATTGTTATAAATTTTTTTCAACCGTCTAATATTGTTATAACTACTAGCTCTTACAAAAAAACAGTTATTTCAATATATAATATAACTATATATTTGACTCTTCAGTAACCCTTTTAGAACTATATGAGATGATTCATATTTATCCAAAAATTATATTTTTTTGTAATGTAACCCATGCAAAAACACTTTTTTTTTAAAATTTATTTATCAAGTTTGTCGTTTATTAATAGCGGATATTAATATAATGATTATTTTTTATTTTTATAATTTATTTAATTAGAATAACTTATCACATTTAACCATTGATAATAATATATTTAAAATACTTTTCAAACCATATTTTTACTCTTCAAGAAAATATTTTACCTTTCTTTTTTATTACATTCGTTCTTGAGCTATTTCTATTTTTTCATCAATAATTTCTTAAATATATTTTATTTTATTTATCATAACATTTTTAATCAAAAATAAACTCAAATTGTAAAAAAATATTTAATACTTATAAAATAGTATTCTTAATAATATAAATAATTATATTTTAATAAAAGTTTATTAATATTAACGATTTTTTATTACCATAGTGTTTTCAATGTTTATCTAACCGTTGTTATCTTTAAAGACTTATTTGTGTTGATGTTTTGAATTCAAGCTTATATTCCTTAAATCTTAAAAATGTCAATTTATATGATTCTTTTGGGTATATTGTTATCTATAAAGTAAAAATAAAATTTGGTTTTGGTGTGGTCTATTTTTCTACCAATTTTATCTTTAAGTAATTTACATAATAATTTTTATTGAAACTGTTATTATTATCTTTCAAATAACTTTTTATTATTAACTTTCTACATAATTTCAATTTAAAATTAACATAAAATAAAAAATATATCGTATATATTTTCACATGTGTTCTTTAAAAAAAACGGACATGGATGCTAGTAATATTTAAAGGCGAAACTTGGTTTTGATATAGTCTATTTTTCTACCAATTTTATTTTTATTTCAATGTGTAACTTACATAATAACTTCTATTAAAACCACCACTATTATTTTTTACATAATTTTTTACTATCAATTTCTTACAAAACTTTCATTTAAAATTAACATTAAATAAAAAATGTCTATATTTTCACATGTACATTAAAAAAAACAAATAGACGGGTGAATGAGTACCCTTCTAAACACTAATATAAATAAGAATAATACTAACTTTTGTCTGGAAGGGAATAATGTTATTTTTTTTGTTGATATAAATTCTATTTTCATTCAGTGGCGTGTCTTGACTGAGTGCATGACCCCTAGTCTTGAGTACATGAATAATGGTCGCAACATTTTGAATCGTATGATGGATTGGATTCTTCAACAACAATGATTTGAATTCTTGCACCTTATGAAGATTTTGAGTTATTATGATTCTTTTAAATAGCAAGTTGCTATGTTCTGTTCGCGGTGGGTAGCAGAAAGAAATACAGCATTGTTAGGATCACGAATTCGTGAACACAGTTTTACCAGAAACACCGTTTTGGTGGCGAAGACTTTGGGTGTCCGCTGGGGATTGCAGCTTGCTAGAGGCCTGGGCTTGTCTGATGTGGTTTTCCAATCTGATGCGAAGATTGTTGTGGACTGTGTGAATGATTGTGACTTCTGTGCGGAGATAGATCATATTGTAATAGATTGTAGGTCTATCTTGAATGATTTGTGTAACTCTTCTTTATTTTTCATTAGTAGGAACTTAAATGCTGATGCTCATTCTTTAATGGGTTTTGGCAAGGTTGTTGGATCACAGACTTGGTCTAACCACCTCCCACGATTGAGTGACTCTTTATCTGTAGCCACTTTGGCCCCCTTTTCCAGTTAATGCAATATTTTCGTTCAAAAAAAAAAGCAAGTTGCTATACTTTATCTCTCACAAAATGAAAAAATCCAAAATGGACAACAATAATAAACTTTTGGGATGCAATGCCCATTGACTGGGAGGAGCAAAACTCATCAGAACCCTATGTTGAGTATGAAGAAGATGATGGAAGAAGATGATGAAAAAGAGCAGCAGCACTACGGGAAGAAACCTCCCTCATGGGGTGAAGATGAGGATGAAGAATTTTTATTTTGAAAATTAGGTCAATAGTCAGTGAAGTGACATGATAATGTTTGATGATGAATTAATATAATAGTATAATACTTTTTATACTTTTGGACCATTTGAGTGGTGGAAAGATAATGGTGTCAAAGTCACAAACTAACGTTTCGGTAAAGTTTTGTTTTCCTTTCTTCCTTTTCCTCTTCTCCATTCTTTTTTCTACTCTAAACTAGTAAAATATCCGTGTTTTTACATGAATAAATTTTTTATACAGTCAAAAATATATTTAGATGAAGGAAATTATTTAATTGCACCTATATATTTAGGTACCTGTGAAATAGGAAAAAAATTTAACATTTTAAAATAATAATTTTATCTATCAAATAAATGTAATTATTAATCAAAATAAAATTGATACTACATTGATAGTGACCCGTAAGATCTAATTATAAATATTTGTAATTAGAAATAATTAATTAATTTGATATTATAAATTATTATGAATACTAATTAATTTCAATTCACATATGTTAATGTGGTACTCATATAACATAAATGATTAATCTAACATCTAACTATTAAAAACAATGATCACTAAAAATCAATTATACCCTTTTGATTACTTACTTACACTTAACCAAAAGGTATTAAAGACTAAATACACTATTGCTGCAATATTAGAGATTTGACAATTAATGTTGCTGATGTGTCATTATTAGGAATTTTGCACGCTAAAAATCTGAACTTTTTGAAAAAGGTAGATGTAAAGCCATACTCTATGTAGCTTGCACTATTCATATTGGGTAGTGAAGAGGCACTTTGAAAGTTGAAATCATACATTAAGTATGCATTAATATAAACTCATGGCTCTCCAATATCAACATCTAAACTCTCCCTATTTTATTCTGCATTCCCTCATTCTACGCCATTCAAGACCCTTCACCCCCATTGAAGACGCCAGTTCACATTCTTGAGGTTTCAACAACACCGATTTGGATATTCTCATTCACCACCGCCGCCGCCACCCCTGTGGTTTGATATTCTTCTTTGTATTTAGAATTGTTATATTTCACTTCCGTTAAGATTTGTTGTTTTTTTTTTTTCAGCTTTCAAACCAACAATGGCACGGCCGATTGAAGCTGTAGGGACATTAACGACTCAAAAGATTTGTGGAAGATTGCTGTTCGTTGTAGACATATATGGACTGTGACAAGTTCGTTAAACAAAGAAAATTTGGAACTAATTTTGGTTGATTCAAAGGTATAAACTTTTGGTTTGTTTGTTTTCATTGCATGTTGATTCTTATAAATTTAGTTATGAAGAAGCTGAATTAACTTTTCCACGTTTTATATTTGGTTTTTTAGCTTGATATGGTTCAAGCCATTGTACCATCACATTTGTTCTCGAAATACTTGGATGAACTTGCTGTCGGAAGTTCATACATCATGCAGAATTTAAAGGCTTCAAAGAACGATTTCTCTTTTAAATCAACTACTCATGATTTCAAGTTGGTCTTTTATGGTTCAACTTCTGTTAAGAAAGCAGAACTACTAGACATCCCTATAAATTATTTCAACATTCTTGGTTTGGCATCCATAGCTGATGGAAAGTTTCAATCTAATGTGTTAGTTGATACGTTCATAAGTATATTCATGGGCAGTTTTAAGTTCCGGCTAGGCTGGGCATGTGCCCAGGCTCTAGCCCAAAACTTTTGTTTCTTTTCAATAAAAAAAATGAAAATTACGTCGGTTAAAAAGTACTATTATGGCGGTTTAAACCGCCATAATTAACGAAAATCAGAAAAATATAGGTTTAACCCACAAAGAAGAAAGTGACGGTTTTTTGTCGTTGATAATGGCAGTTTAAACTGCCATATTAAACATTTTTCACAAATAAAAACATGATTTTTTTTTACCTTTTTATGCAATTAAGTTTACATTACATCAATTTTTTTATATTATAATATTTAGATTTGACTACATTACAAAAAGTGCAAGAATTGAAATAATGAATACTTAGGAGAAATAAATATTAATTTAAAAGTAGCAACTATTAAAATTTTAAAAAATATGTAAAGTGTTGTAAAAAAGAAGAAGAAAAGAATAAATTTTATCCTCAAATAATATAAAAAATATATTATGACTCTATACAATTCAATAGATCAATTTCCAAAACTATAAACGGAAATATTCGATTTACAAAAACAATAAAAATAAAAATCACCGTAAAGCAACAGACGTGTCAAAATAAAGGCGGTAAAAACCGTCATTTTTCTATTAACATTACGCCAGTTTATAAACTGCCATATTTTACTGTAAATAGTGGTGTTTTATAAAACGCCGTTTTAGTAAAGTGTTGTATTTTCTATAAATTAACCAAATAGTAATAGGATGGTTGAATGTCGTTTGAGCTGGTTTATCATGGTCAATTTGATGATTCAAGGCCAAGTAAGAGTGACATACCAGTAACTGAAAGGTTAGTTTCTTATAGCTGAATTAACATTCAACATTTTAAATCTCTTGAAGGTATCATAACCTTTTGATTTAATATATTTATTTAAATACAAAGAGACTTGAGCTTGGCAGTAGATCGTGTTCTGAGTGATCAGCTAGTACCATCAGAGCCAAAACCTAGGTACTTGGTACATATAGTTAACCTTTTGATTGTTTGAGAAAATTTAAAGTTATGGTATCTGTCATGGTCGTGTTTTTCTATTTGTATGAAGTGTTGGATGCAGCATAAAATGGCACCCATGAAAAAAGTTTTGATTTGTACATTGTAGCTATCTTGTTCAAGATATCAATCCGTGAGTTCAAGTTTTACTTTCGGTTCTATATTTATATAATATATACACTTGTTGAATTTTCGGTCTTCAAATTTTTGCCCAGGCTTCAAAAAATTTCTGGCTCCGCCACTGAGTATATTTATATTTAACTATTAGATTGATCGCTTAACTGTATGCTGAACTTTGTAACTTAATTTTGTTTAGACGTTGTTGGAGGAGTTACTGAGATTATGCAGACTCAAGTTAACGCAGATAACAACAAAAGCAAAGTTGTGTTTATGATAACTGACATGAGGTATGAACAAACATGATTTTTCATGTGTACAAGCAAATTTTGTTTTGATTGGTTTGAGTTTACATGTTTGTATTCTTATTTGCTGGGGCCTGTTTACAACCAAATGTGTTTTTTCATTGTATTGGCAACAAAACTTTCGTTCAATGTACCCTATTGGGTCATATTGCATTGTAGTTTTATGACTATTACAAGAGTCACAGTGAAGAAGGAAACATTATTGTTCTATTGCATAATGCAAGGATAAAAAGCGCCAAAGGTAATATTTATCGCGTATATTGAAGTGTTTAATTGCTAATGTATTATCTTCACTACAACGATGTTTTATACTTGTTGAAGGTGGTTTCCCGTTGAATGTATCCAATGCTTGGACGGACACAAAGTTAATTATAAATGATGTTAGAAATCTTGAGATTAATAAGCTAAAAGAAAGGTAATTCATAACAGCTTATAATTATGCGCATATATATTTTTGATATTGTTGGAATCTGCTGATACAATTCAATTTATGATTGTTTCCTTTGTTACATGCCTCACAGTCTTAATCCTGAATTGCCGAAGTTATCTTCATCTAGCTTGCAAGTTGAAACTACCCAAAACTCACAGTATTCTGAGTTTGATAAGTTTATATGGAAGGCCGATATTCTTAGTTTGGCTGAAATCACGAGTCTTAAACAAGTAAGTCAGATGGTCCTAATTGTTGAATTTATTCCACAACTTTATGTTTTCCATATTTGATAAGTAATTGTTCATGTAATAGGACCGTTGCGAAGTTGGACAAATTTGAAGTTGGTAACGCAGGGTGGTATTACGATGGGTGTGGTGAATGTACCAAAAACGTGTCTCTAAAAGATGGAAAACTCAAGTGCTATGCAAATCATATAACATCTGAACCGGTACCAAGGTATGACTTGAAGCATTGTGTTGTATAACTATTTGAACAATAGTTATAATATTTGTTCAATATTGAATCATGTTTGATGTACTTTGGTTGATATAGGTACAAGCTTGAAGTTTTGGGAATTTATGGGAAATTCAAGGCCCGGTTCGTCTTTTGAGACGGCAACTGTGTGAAGTTAATTGGAAAATCTGCTCTGCAGATGAAAAATGAATTAATAGAGGTAATATTTGTATCTTCAAAGATTATATATAATGGCTTTATTTAATATTAAGTTTTTGGTATTAATTTAGGCCGGTGAAGACAATCCCCTTGAAGTCCCTTATGAACTTGATGCTTTGTTGAAGAAAGAATTGGCTATTAGAGTTGTTTTTCAGCCAAAATTTAACTGTCTTTCAGTTATTGGTTTCAAAGAAGATGACGATTCGCGTAAGAAAATATGGGACAACCTCAAATCGCAAGAGGTATGTTTTATATATTTTTATTTTTGCAGACTAAATGAGTTATATCTATGAAACAAGTATTTAGGAAAAAATAGTTTCCTAATTGGATTACCTCTTGGCAGGATATACCGAATCTTGGCATTTCTGAACCTTCGTCACAAGAGGATTTGAGGAGTTTTTCCGTAAGTTTATTGTTTCATTTTTAATCACATTAAGTAGCATATATTGCGATATACAATATCTAATTAATGTTTGGAACATAGTTTTAGGAACCATTGTCTGCATCTGCAAATTATGACCCTTCAGCTGCAAATTTTGTGCTGACTCCCTCGAAACGAATAAATCCTGATGCTGTAAAAGATGTTGAAAGTGTTCAAATGTCTTCCACGAAGATGATGAAACCAATCAAACAGGAAAAATAGAGAAATTGATGAACCATTGAATGGTCTTTGATTTAGCTATAGATTATCATGGAATGTAATAATATTGTTTATGTTAGGTGTTAGTTTAAGCTCTCTTCTGTTTGAAAACAATTGTTAAGTGGAGGAGTTAAGTTTTTTTATCTGATACATTAGGATCATGTTGCTGTACAATGTTTTCCATAATTGTTTAAGTTTAATATATTTGTTTGAAAGGATCTTGTTCCCGCACTTGCAAAAATACTTCAACTTATATGAAAAATATAAGTCTTACATGAATGAGGAACCATAATGGTAAACAAACATTGTTAACATCAAATTTTTAATGAATTTTAATTCAAACAACCTTGGAAATTGCACATCAATTTGGAATGTGTATTGTAATTGGTTGATATCTCAAGGTAGATGAAACATATTTTAAGTTTGAGTTCAAAGTTTGCTACTTCATATTTTTACGAAGAGAACAGTGGTAACTTTTTGGAAGTTTGACACAAAAATTGGTTACATTACATTTTTAAAGATAAACTCTTGCTATATATGGTTCCTTGAATTAGAGTTTGAACACTATGAGCAATAATACCATATCAAATTCATTGTTATGAAAAACAAAAAGTCTAAAAAATAAAAACATTTTTTAATAACGTTAACTTCATTATATTTGTAATAACTAGTAGCATTACATATATAAGATCATATTACATATGCATAATAACCATATAAAATATGCGACGTATCACATTGCAACGTTATATCAAAACACAACTTCATAAACACCCTTAATACTACATCATATTCAGCTTCTTCATAACCACATTGATCCATTACAGTCACATATATTAAACCAACTGTAACATCTCCATTATACTATAATAACTTCATGATAAACCATTTTTCTTCAAGCATTCTTCTTTCGTTGAGTTCGGAACAAGTTCACATACAATATTTCCTCATCAAAATTATAGTGAAATATTAGACTATCGCCCACCTTGAGTTTCTTTTCCTTCGTGTATGAGTATCAACCAACTACGAGAAACATCTCCAGATATTCTCTCTTTGATTCCATTATCTCATAATCATAAATATCAAACGTGTCAAGGTCAATCATTCTGCATTTAGTTATGTCATCTCTTAAAGCCATCCTTATAACCTCTTGAGGGAATTGCTGCATATAATATATTGACATCAATATTCATAAACATTACAATACAATAAAATATGACTAAACCCAACATTATGTTGTTTTTCTTTTAATATAAATTGGCTTTATCTTACCAAGACTTGAGATCCATTCCTCTGTGAATGCATGATCAACTTATTCCAATACATATCTTTTACAAGCTCTTCATCGTTCACGTGTGAAGATTGGCCAACATCATGCTCCACTTTGACTTCCTTCATCACAACAACAGGTTTGCCCACAACTTCCATATTCACTACTTCTTCCACTTTAATTTCCTTCGTCGCCTGCTGCGTTTCTTTCACAATAGAGGGATACATTTTTGAAGTTGCTTTTGTGTTGCACTATCACCACAGGTAGAGTTTATAGCATTTAAAATATATTGGACTTCTAAATAATTTTTGATATATTGCTTACAAAGTCGATTAAAGTTATTATGTTGATTTGATATTACAATGTGATCTAAGTAGTAAACCTATGATATGGTTAGCCTATAAAATACGTGTCAACCATTTCTTTTGCATTCTTTATTATTACTTCTACTATGCATATGAAACTATTGCTTTTTGTTTACAGTTTCCAACACAAAGAAGTTAACCAAGGCTGAACAGCTTTTTTATTTCACATCAATGTCTTGTCTTGCATGCCTTTAGTGTATCCTTTAATCTACCTATATACTATTAATACTAACACCAATAACACTTAAGCTTCAAATATTGGTAAATTGAATAATTTCATAATTCCATCTATAATACTAGAAGTTCTTTGGGAACTGCTTAATTGAAATTCATAATTGCATATGTATTACCTATAAAACTTTAATAATATTAATTTACTTTATTAATATATTAATTAATAATATTTATATCGCTAAATATTACTTGAACATACTAATAATAATAATATTATTTGTTATATTAATAATATTCTTTAATAATATAATTTGTTATATTAATTAATAATGTTTATAAAATGCTAAATATTAATTGAATATAATAATAATAATAATATTATTTGTAGCAATATCATAATATAATTTTTTATATTAATAATATTCTTATTAATATTCTTCATTTAATTAGATTAATAATATTCTTTATTTTAACTTTAGATTAATAATGATGATTTTGTTATAATAATAATATTCTTTAATAATATTTTTCATTTAGTTAGATTAATAATATTCTTTATTTTAACTTTAGATTAATAATGATGAATATTGATAATATTTAGCATGTAAGTCATATGTCCACAACAATAATGAACTCCACTTGAGCAACAAAAGGTCTTCATCATGTGAAAGAAAATGTACTTGCATATTGTGAGATATTGGATCAAACTCTAGTAGAGCATGAGGTCGAAGTCTGTTCGCATGCATTAGTCAATATTGCTAGGTTTGTTAGCATGTTAAATTGGGCCTTGTGTTAAGGATCCAATTGTTTAAGTTAGCTTGTACCCTAAGTTAGCTTGTAATTGGTAATTTGTTAAAGGCCCATTAGTTTAGTGTGCTAGGCTTTATTATAAATAGCATGTTAGCCTCTCATTCTAAAGTGTGACAAAACCTAATAAGGGTGAGAGAGGTTAGTTTGTTATTCTTGTATACTTGTAATCCTTATTTTAAGGAGAAAGGAAAGAATAATAGTTTATAACCAATCCTTGTTGTTTTTCTCTTGTTTTTCCTTTAACCCTAAACCTTGTGTGTCTCTTGATTATAAAGAAACCGTTTAATACTTTGTTTCAAGACATCCTTATTCACAACAAATTGGTGTGGTGAGCGTGGAGAAGATGCCTTCAACAAAGTATGAGATTAAAAAGTTCACCGGAGTGAACAATTTTGGTCTGTGGCGCTTGAAGATGAAAGCCCTACTGGTTCAGCAGGGTTGTTTGGAAGCGTTAAAGGGGGAGGCAGCTATGGACGCTGCGTTAACGGTAAAAGAAAAGACGGCCATGATTTAGAAAGCCCACAACGCAATATTGTTGAGCCTTGGTGATAAGGTTCTTCGACAGGTATCAAAGGAGACTACGGCGTCAGGATTATGGGTGAAACTCGAAAGTTTGTATATGACCAAATCCCTGGTGAATCGACTCTACCTGAAGCAAGCTTTGTATTCGTTCAAGATGAGTGAAGACAAAGTCTTGGCTGAGCAGTTGGATATGTTCAACAAGCTGATTCTTGGTCTTGAAAATATTGATGTGAAGATCGATGATGAAGATCAAGCACTATTGCTATTGTGTGCTTTGCCCAGAACACATGCTCACTTCAAAGAAACTCTCTTGTATGGAAGGGAGTCCCTCACCTTTGAAGAAGTTCAACCAGCCTTGTATTCTAAGGACCTGTACGAACGAAAAGAGCATAAACCTACGGTTGGTGAAGGTTTGACCGTTAAGGGAAAATTCTTGCGAAAAGATGCTAAGCTCGACAAGAAGAAAGGTAAAAGTCAGCAGAAGTCTTATAGTGGTGAAGCATCTGGTTTTTGATGCTATCATTGTAAGAAGGAGGGCCACACAAGAAAGGTGTGACCTGAACGCCTGAAAGATCATGGAGGTAAGGATAATGGCAATGCAACCATTGTTCAAGATGACTTCGACTCATCTGATGTCCTTGTAGTTTCAAGCGGCGACTCAAGAAAATAGTGGATTATGGATTTAGGTTGCACTTGGCACATGACTCCAAACAGAGAATTGTTCGAGGAGCTATGTGATCAAGATGGTGGATCGGTGCTGCTGGGAAACAACAAATCTTGCAAAATTACAGGCATTGGATCTATGAGATTCAAGCTCCATGATGAGTCAATAAGGTTATTGACTGAAGTCAGGTATGTACCTGATTTGAAGAGAAATTTGATTTCTCTTGGTGAATTCGACAGGAAGGGACATGTTTTTCAAGGAGTGAAAAGTATCCTAAGAGTCATGAAGGGGTCGAAGGAAGTCTTGAGAGACGTGAAGAAATAAGGCTTGTATACCCTTGAGGCCGAGGTTGTATGTGGTTTGACAAATGTTGCATCCACGAAACCTGTGTCGAAGACAAAATTATGGCACATGAGATTGGGCCATGTCAGCAAAAGAGGCCTGGTCAAATTGGGGAAGCAGAACCTGCTAGGTGGTGACAAAGTCGAAAAGTTTGAGTTTTGTGAATCTTGTGTATTTGGTAAATCCTGTAGGGCGAAGTTTAACAAAGGCAAGCAAAGAACACATGGATCCCTGGATTACATTCATGCTGATCTTTGGGGGTCTGCAAGGAATCCTTCACACTCAGGTGCAAGGTATATTCTATCCATCGTTGATGACTATTCCAGAAAGTTATGGGTATTCATTCAGAAGACGAAGGATGAAACTTTTGAGAATTTCAAAAGTTGGAAGGTTCTGGTCGAAACTCAAACTGGCAGAAAGGTTGAGGTTGAGAACTGACAATGGCCTTCAGTTCTGCAACAAAGTGTTCGATAGTTACTGTGTTGAGTCTGGGATTGCAAGGCATAAGACTGTTGCAGGCACTCCTCAACAAAATGGCTTAGCTGAGAGATTCAATCTAACAATCCTTGAAAGGGTTAGATGCATGTTGGTTAGTGCTGGATTGAAGAAGGTGTTTTGGGCTGAAGCTGTTTTGACAGCTGCATATCTGATAAACAGATATCCTTCAACTGCATTAGATATGAAGACACCTGAAGAAGTATGGTCGGGAAATCCACCTAGTCTCGACAGACTGAGAGTATTTGGCTGTGTGGCCTATGCTCACATTAGGCAAGACAAGGTTGAACCTAGAGCTCTAAAGTGCATGTTCATGGGATACCTTGAAGGAGTCAAAGCTTATAGGCTATGATGCCTAGAGCCAGGTCACAGGAGAAGTATCCCCAATCGAGATGTAGTTTTCAATGAAGCTGAGATGGATTTCAAGAAAACTGATGATGCTGACGAAGAGCTGGAACAGGGAGAGATTCCTGTTGAGGTGGAGCATGTTGATGCTGAATTGCGTACCCCAGATGAAGTCGAAGACGAAGCAGAAGATGCTTTTGAAGATGAGGAGACTGATAATGACTATCTGTTAGCAAGAGACAGGTCTAGGAGAGTTATCAAGCCATCTCAGAGACTTGGGTATGCAGATCTTATAGCTTATGCCTTAATCTCTGCAAGTGAGGTTCTCGACGAAGAACCTAGAGACTATAAGGAAGTTATGAGGAGTCGGAAGAAGACTGAATGGCTGAAGGCCATGGACGATGAGATGAAATCTCTTCATGACAACAACACATGGGAACTGATCAAGAAACTTGCTGGAGCCAGGTTAGTCAGATGTAAATGGATCTTCAAAGTTAAGGAAGGAATCAAAGGAGTGGCGTCAAAGAGATACAAGGAAAGGTTGGTTGCTAGGGGGTTCACTCAAAAAGAAGGTGTTGACTTCAATGATGTGTTCTCGCCTGTTGTAAAGCATAGATCCATTTGAATGTTGTTAGCCATGGTGGCACAGTTCGACCGTGAACTGGAACAGATGGATGTAAAGACTGTGTTCTTGTATGGTGATTTAGATGAAACAATCCTGATGAGGCAACCTGAAGGGTATGTCGAAAAGGGGAAGGAATATTATGTGTGCAAGCTGAAGAGATCTTTATATGGACAGAAACAATCTCCTCGATAGTGGAATAGGAGATTCGACAAGTTCATGACATGCATAAGTTTCATCAGAAGTCAGTTCGACCATTGTGTTTACTTCAGATTTTGACCCGGTAATTCATTTGTTATTTTGTTGCTTTATGTGGATGATATTCTAATAGCAAGCAACAATGTCGAAGAGGTAATGAGGGTGAAGACTAAACTCAATAAGGAGTTTAAAATAAAGGATCTAGGAGCTGCGTCCAGGATTCTTGGGATTGACATCTGAAGAGATAGAAAGCAGTCGAAATTATGCTTATCTCAAGAGGCATACCTACGAAAGATTCTCGAAAAGTATGGTATGTCGAATTCAAAGCCTGTTGTGACTCTGACAAACCCTCAATTCAAGCTGAGTATAGATCAGTGTCCCAGTACTGATGTTGACAGAGCTTATATGAATAGCATTCCATGTGATAATATAGTGGGTTCTTTGATGTATGTTATGGTCTGTACTAGACCCGACATAGCATATGCAGTAAGTCTTGTAAGCAGGTAGATGTCGAATCCTGGAAAGGCTCATTGGCAAGCATTGAAGTGGATTCTAAGGTATATAAATGGGTCTCTGAATAGAGTCCTAATTTATGGTGGAGCCTTGGGTGAAGATAGTAAAGCAGCAATCGAAGGATATGTCGACTCTGATTACGCAGGTTGTATGGATTCCAGAAAATCTATTTCTGGATATGTGTTCACTATGTTTGGGACAACAATCAGTTGGAAGGAAGCGTTATCAACCACTGAAGCGGAATATATTGCTTTAACTGAAGCTGTGAAGGAAGTGTTGTGGCTTGAAGATTTTCCAAAGGAGCTGAAACTTCAAGGTCCAGTTATCACTGTTAAATGTGATAGTCAAATACAATACACCTGTCGAAGAACTCAGCCTATCATGAGCGAAACAAGCACATTGATGTGAGGCTGCATTTCGTCAGAGGGATAATCGAGCGTGGAGAAGTCCAAGTGCTGAAGGTTTTGACAGATCATAATGCTGCTGATATGATCACCATGACGTTGCCAAGTTGCAAGTTTTTCCACTGTATGCAGTTGATAAAGCTCCATGAAGAAAACTAGTTCGTTTTTCTTGATGGTAGAGTTAGATCCAAGGTGGAGATTTGTGAGATATTGGATAAAACTCTAGTAGAGCATGAGGTCGAAGTCTGTTCGCATGCATTAGTCAATATTGCTAGTTTTGTTAGCATGTTGAATTGGGCCTTGTGTTAAGGATCCAATTGTTTAAGTTATCTTGTACCCTAAGTTAGCTTGTAATGGGTAATTTGTTAAAGGCCCATTATTTTAGTGTGCTAGGTTTTATTATAAATAGCATGCTAGTCTCTCATTCTAAAGTCTGACAAAACCTAATAAGGGTGAGAGAGGTTAGTTTGTTATTCTTGTATACTTGTAATCCTTGTTTTAAGGAGAAAAGAAAGAATAACAGTTTATAACTAATCCTTGTTATTTTTCTCTTGTTTTTTCTTTAACCCTAACCCTTGTGTGTTTCTTGATCATAAAGAAACTGTTTAATACTTTGTTTCAAGACATCCTTATTCACAACACATATCTACACTGCTGAAGCTCTGCTACAATTTTGGTGACTACCATACAAGCCATTCTGAATGAAAATATTGTTACCTAATAACATGAATTCAATAACTCTTAAGAGCAACTGATATCAACCTGTAGAATCACTGAAACTCTCCAACAAAACAGAACCACTTTGTAACTCTAGAAAACAAGTTGCAGCATTGGCACGACGTAAAAGGAAGCAAATTCTTAAAGATAGAAGATCGAAAAAACTCATAAATGTAGAGAACGGTATCAACCACAGTGAAGGCTCTCAAAGGTATTATGCTACATCCAGTCCAAACATCAGAACACCACTATCTGATATAACTTCAGTAGTCCTTAATGAAAGAAATACGATTTCATAATAACCAGGAATTGCAACAGGCAACTCAAAATCAATGAAGAGTTTTGAAAGTGTTTCTACAAAGCAACATGTAGCTTCAGCACGACATAGGAGAAAAAATATTTTGCAAGGTAAAATGTCACAATCTTACAAACTTGATGAGAACTTTAGTAATAACAGTCCAAGTTGTTTCAGAATCAATACTCCATCATTTACTCAATTCGAAACACCATTTTCCGATTTAACTTCCTCATGGTCTAATGAAAGAAACATGAACATTTGTGCACAGCCAAGTAGTTCTGTTCAGAAATCTAAAAAAATTTTGAATGTGGATGTTATTCAATCCATGAGTGTCAAACTTTTCAATTATTTTGTCAATGAGAATCATAATTCCGCATCTTCATCCACAACCAATATGCCTATACACGATGCTGCAACTTTCAGTTCTACTCCAAATGTCAACATTGATAAGGATAACTCTGGTGATGATACATCCACAGATGATTCACTCAGCGATAACTCGTGTGAATTTAATGTCGCAGATTCAAATTATGACTCAGGTTCCAGCTTTTATGACAAATAAGTGGGCGACTCCAATTTTACATCAATTGATTCTTACAATATTGGTACGTATCACTTTAAATTATGTTTTGCTTAGAACTTCTCATTAAATATACATAGCAAATTAATCTGATGCATTATATGTCTTAAATACATTTCATTTAAAGAGGTTATTATGATATTGGTGATCCTATAGTTGAGTGCACACACTATGGAGCACTTATGTGGTATCAAGAAAAAACTGAGAAGGGAAAAAATTATTCAGTTCCTAAGTTCCAACTATGTTGTAGAAAGGGTAAAGTTGTCTTGCCACTTTTGAAAACACCACCATTATTACTTCAGTGTATGTTGTTTGATAATAGTGAAAACGAAAGTAGAAATTATCAACAATTTTGTAGATTATATAACATGATGTTTTCTTTTATGTCTTCGGGTATGAAAGTTGACAATAGATTTCAAGGGGGAAGAGGGCCACCTAACCTAAGAATACATGGACAACCTTGCCATAGAATTGGGAGCATGCTACCTTTACCTGGACATTCTCCAAAGTTTGCTCAACTATACATTTATGGCACCGACAATGAGATTCAAATAGAATTGAAGGAATAGGGTGATGTTTTGATTCTTCATTAGCTTTATAACATCATTAATATTCCTTATTTCGTAATAAAATTTATCAAACTTTACTATTAATAACTTTTATAGAATAAACTGTTTTATTACAATATCCAGGAGCAACCCCAATATTATTCCAGATACAATTAACAGATTAAAGCTTATGTTGGATGAATTCAACACACATGCCAAGTCATTTAGGATGGCAGCAGATAGATTAAAGAATTGTCCTTTACCCGATCTTAAGTTGAAGTTAATATCTGATAGATCAACAGATGGAAGGATTTATAACCATCCAACTGTTTCAGAGGTGGCAACCCTTATCGTTGGTGATGTTGATACAAGTTATAAAAGGGGCATTCTTCTCGAGAGACATAGTGGAAAGCTGAAAAGAATAAGTGAGTTTCATCCAAGTTATCTGGCATATCAGTATCCACTTTTGTTTCCTTACGGGGAGGATGGTTTTAGACTTGGCGTGCTTCTTAGGGAAACTTTTTCAAAAAACAAAATGAAGAGGAATAAGCTTACCATTAGAGAATGACTTGCTTTTAGGATTCAATCCAGACATAATGAAGCGCAAACACTATTGCGGTCAAGAAGGTTGTTTCAACAGTTTTTGGTTGATGGATTTACTATGATGGAGTCACAAAAATTGAATTATATTCGAAAACATCAAAAAAGGTTGTTGTTTCTAAATATTGCAATTTGAGCGCATTAGAACAGAATGCAAACACTCAAGGTTCAAACAAAGGTAAAAGAGTGGTTTTACCGTCGACTTATGTTGGAAGTCGAAGGTTTATGGAATAACTTTATTTTGATGGTGTGGCAATTTGTAGTCACCTTGGTTTTCCAGATCTTTTTATCACCTTTACTTGCAATCCTAACTAGCCAGAAATTCAAAGGTTGCTTAGCAAAAGTAACTTTAATTCTCAAGATCGTCCAGATATCATCTCACGAGTCTTCAAAATTAAGTTCGATGATTTGTTGTGCGATCTAACACAAAAAGCATGTCTTAGGGAGAGTACTTGCATGTAAGTTCTTATTTATTTATTTATTTTATCTTATTAAATATCTAATATGCGAAGATTTATAATAAACTCACTGTATTGCAGATATATACACAATTGAATTCCAAAAGCGGGGTTTACCACATGCCCATATCCTCCTATTCTTGCACCCGTCAAGCAAGTTTCCAACTCCAGATGATATAAACAAGATCATTTCAGCAGAGATACCAACGGAAGAAGATGATAAACAACTCTATCATTTGGTCAAGACACATATGATTCATGGTTCATGTGGTATAGCAAACAGGTCTTCACCTTGCATGAAAAATGGAAAGTGCTCAAAATACTTTCCCAAAAATTTTCAGCCTCAAACCATTGTTGATCAAGATGGATATCCTGTGTACCGAACAAGAAAATTTGGTAATACAGTGATGAAAAAACAAGTTCTACTTAATAACAGGTATGTAGTTCCTAATAATCCATATTTGTTGAAGAAATTTGAATCACACATCAATATGGAGTGGTGTAATCAGAGTACTTAAGTTAAGTACTTATTCAAGTATATTAACAATGGGTATGATAGAATTATTGCTACAGTTGTCCAAACTAAATCTGATGGATCTTCTGTCATAAGAAATGATGAAATAAAGAAATATCTTGATTGCAGATATGTCTCACCAAGTGAAGCGTGTTGGAGGCTTTTTTCATTTCCTATTCATGGTAGGTCACCTGCAGTTGAAAGGTTGTACTTCCATCTTGAGGGCGACAACTTTGTTTACTATACCGATTATGAATTGATAGATAAGGTGCTTAACAAACCAAATGTGAAAGAATCTATGTTTACGGTGTGGATGGAAGCAAACAAAACATACCCAGAGGCACAAAATTTAACTTACTATCAATTTCTTTCAAAGTTTGCTTATGATCAAAGATATCGACGATGGAGACCACGTAAAAGGGGCCATACCATTGGCTGACTAATTTGGGTTCCTCCAAGTACGGGTGAGTTGTATTATTTGAGAATAATGCTAACAGTCGTTAAAGGGCCCAACTTGCTATGAGGATATAAAATTTGTGGAAGGAAAGGTTCAGGATAGTTTTAGGGATGCATGCTCCGAAATGGGATTTCTTAATGATGACAATGAATATGTTGCAGCCATAAATGAAGCAAAGGATTAGGGTTCTGGTCATTTTTTGAGAAAGTTATTTGTTACAATGTTACTATTCGATACAGTGAATATACCACGTCATGTTTAGGAAAAAACTTGGAGAACGTTATCCGACGGTATTCTCTATCAACAAAGACGGAATACAAATAGAAGAGGTAAATACCAATTATTAATTTTTCTCCAGTAAAATGACATAAGGCTTATTTGACACTTATATAGTTTGATATTTCAGTATGTAATGATTCTCAACTAAATTTTAAGCTGCACCATGTAACTATGTTTTGTCATGTATGTAACTTATTTAGTAAATTTGCAGCTACAACATTCTATTTCATTTTTTCTGAATTTATGTCAGCCGCATCATTAACATTACTCTTGCCAATTTTATATATAATAATTATTTGTTGAGTCTTAGCTACAACATAAATATATAATGCACATGCTGTGACTCTATGACAACTTATATGAATACTATCTGCATTTAAACGTTTGATTTAAACACTAAAGTAGCAGCGACAAAAATAGAATACTTATTATTTAATTTCCATATGTTGCAAAATTACTGAATACAATTGCATAGCTGATTTTTAATACTTATTAAACTTACCCGTTGAAAATTGTATATCAACATCAAATTTACACTTGCATGATGTATATGTATGAATTATTTACCTTAGCATGACAAATACATATAGTATGGTATGAATATAGTCACAATGTAATTATATAAGCGTTGATGATATATTGTTGACAAAATTGCAACTATCAGACACTGAGTTAAAGAATTTGACACTCATTGAGATTGAAAATATGCTGCAATCAAATAGAATAAGTTTGCATGAATTTACATGTATGTCATATCTGGATTCATATGTCACAAAGCATGTTAGCAACAGGCTGATTTATGACGAACTTGATTACAATGCTGAGACCGAAAAAATAATTTCGATGAACTTTTTCATGCACTTACAGGTGATATATTTTATTTTTATTCAGAATTTAGAAATGTATTTTTTTTTGTTACACTTATAATTATAACTTGATAACTTATAGATGAACAACTTGCAATAATTCATATGATAATGGAAGCTGTTAACAAAAAGAGAGGAGGGGTGTTTTTTTACATGGTTACGGAGGAACCGGTAAAACTTTCATGTAGAGAACACCATTAAGTGCACTTCGTTCATAGAAAAAAATTCTTGCTATTGCTTCAAGTGGGATAGCATCGTTATTATTGGCAGGTGGAAGAACAGTGCACTCAAAGTTCAAAATACTCATGCCAACACTGGACAACTCAACTTGCAACATTCACAAAGACATCGAACATTCACAATTATTTGTAACAACGGATGTGATAATATGGGATGAAGCACCTATGTCTCATAAGAACTACTTTGAGGCATTGGATAAAACCCTTAAAGATGTCATGAGCAAAAAAGGGTCTTCACAATATAATTTTTGCCGGAAAGGTGGTTGTTTTCGGAGGAGATTTCAGACAGATTCTTCCAGTTGTTCCAAGAGCAGGTCGCTCTGATATTGTCCTTGCATCGATTAGCTCATCTTATGTATGGGACCATTGTTAGGTTCTAAAGCTAATGAAAAATATGAGACTTCAACATGGAAGAGATAATACAAGTTCTAATGAACTAGCAGAATTCTCAAAATGGATATTGGAAGTTAGGGATGGTAAGATTTCTGAACCAAATGATGGATTTGTTGATATAGAAATTCCCCAAGAGTTATTAATATCCAATTTTGATGATCCTATAAGGGCTATTATTAATAGCACATATCCCAATTTGTTGGACAATTTCCAAGATGTTGCATTCTTACAAGGAAAAGCCATTCTTGCCTCTACTATTGAAGTTGTGGACAAAATCAATCATTACGTATTGGATTTGATACAGGTAAATGTCCGTTAGATTTTTTCTATGTATACATAAAACAATACATTAAAGAAAATACTTTTACTAATGTTTTTATGTTTTGTTTTTAAACGGTGTTTTTAGGAGAAGAGAAAGAATATTTGAGTTTGGATTCAATTGATAGAACATATACAAGTTATAATGAAGCTTATGAAGTTTTAAATCCTGAATTTCTTAGTAAATTAAGAACATCAGGAATTCCAAATCATAAGATAAAATTGAAGGTTGGTACACCTATTATGCTAATGAGAAATTTGGACCAGGCTGATAGATTGTGCAATGGAACTAGGTTAATTGTTACAAGGTTAGAAACTCATGTCATAGAGGCAAAGATCATGCCTGGAAAGAACATAGGTAACATTTTTTACATTCCCTGAATGTCTATGTCACCTTCTGATTCACCTTGGCCATTCAAGTTGATTAGGAGACAATTTCCGATAATTGTCTCCTATGCAATGACAATTAATAAATCCCAAGGTCAATCATTTGATAGTGTCGGACTGTACTTGCCTACTCCCATGTTTAGTCATGGAGAGTTGTATGTTGCTATTTCAAGAGTTAAAAGCAAAAGTGGACTAAAAATCCTAATACATGACAAGGAGAATGCACTGTGTTCGACTACTACAAATATTGTGTGCAAGGAGGTCTTCGAAGCACTTGGTTAGTCGGTAAACTTTTTATCTTATACTATTGTGATACAAATTAAATTTCCATTTTACTTTATATATTCATGGCACAAAATTCGTTTTTTTGTTTTAGATTCTAAACATTAATTTATACTATTTAAATTATGGAATTTTATTTTATATTAATAATAATGACATTTATAATTAATTGTTGGAACATTTTTGCAAGAACCATTGGACAATATGCAGATTATGGTCCTTAAGCTGCAAATTTGGTGCTGACGGATGTCAAAAGGATTGCATTGCTTATGTATATCATGGGAATTTTTGTATTTCTTATGTTAAGTATTAGTTTAAGTTGACTTTATGTTCCAACAAAATTCCATAGTTTCGTGTTAAGTTTTTTGCATCTGATACATTGGAATACCGTTTTGACACATGTCATGGGATAAGCAATTTAAGATTTATATCTATGTTTGAAAGAATTATGTTGCTGCACTTGCTCAGTAACAGGAACTTATTTGGAAACGAACATCGAACATTCACAAAGCACCATAATGCTAAATATGCTTGCCTTTGTCATAAACTTTTTTTTGAAAAGGCTAAAATATTGTATTAAATAGCTTGTCGTAACTGCGAAAAACAACAGGCGGAAAAAATAGAGTCGCCACTGATCAGTGCATTTTAATGCACATTCTCTTATGTTTATACTTAGGCATTTCCTTAGTTTGTTTCGTTTATTTTAGTGTTTTATTATGTTTTTATACTTAAGTCTTTGTTTGCCATTAATCTATTTCCGCAGCTTATTTTCAGCTTTAGCGGTTATTTGATACCTGTCCACTATTTGGATCATAACTGGAGCTACGAGAATCGGATTTGTGTGTTCTACTAGTCATTGGAAAGCTGAGACAAGGAGCTACAACTTTTATGTTTTACACAGAAGCTGATTATGAATATACCGGGCTCAAATAATTCGTTGAAGTCAGGACCCAAATTCTGCCTTTAGGAATATTTAGTTTTGGGCCAGGTTTTTTATGTTTTTTGACCCAGTTGGGTTAAAATCGGATTTGTGATGCTTCCCTATACCTAGTAGCATTCGTGCTACTGTTCATCATGTTTTTTTCACTATTTGTAACACCCCAAAATTTGCTCTTTTGTTTTGAAGCTAATTGGCTTATGTTTCTTTGCATTTGCATCGTCATTTCTGCATTTGCATAGTTCTTTTGAGCATGGGATCGAGGTATCTTCCAGCAGCTCATTGCGTCATGAGTGCCAGTATCATTTCCAACAATGTTCAGAGCCAAGCAGATAATTTTCAAAGTCTTTTTGAGCATTTATTTTGCTCGTCAGTCATTTTGATAAACATAAGCTTCAGTAGTCATTTTTTATCCAAGCAATCCGATATCAGGCATTATTAATCCAGCAGGATATTCTGAGATATCAGCAAGAATTTGTGTTTCATTTCAGGTGTTACTCAGTGGAAATATCAAATTTTGAGTTTCAAAGGTTTAACAAGTTCAGAACAACTGTCAGAAGTCACTTTTCCAGGTTTCCCTCCAAAAAGGCGCCAAAATTCAAAATTTGCACTGTGTAACCGGTTACAGCGTATCTGATAACCGGTTACCCTTTGGTTTTTCTGGACATTTTTTTAGTTTTTGAACTGAGTAACCGGTTGGCAGATATGCTGTAACCGGTTACTCTGGGCAAAATTTGAAAATTTCAGATTGCATCATTGGTGATCATGTGCTTGGCATGTGCATGTGGGGGAAGGATCTAGAATTGATATTTTCATCATTTTCCACCCAAAATTCAAATTCCTTCCAACATTTTCCACTCTAATTTCTCATTTCCTTTCCTAATCCACTTTTCACCCCAATTTCCACCCACTAAACCTCACTCCAAACCACATTTGAATTCCTAACCTAGCTTCTATTTAAATCAATTCATTCCAAACCTCACATAACTTTGATCCATTTTCTGAATTTTCTACACATCTCTCTCCAATTCTCTCAAACTTTTCTCTCATTTCCCAAAACCCTCACTCAAAGTTTCATCATCAAAGTTCATCAAATTTCACCTTGGAATTTGTTGATCTTGAAACTAAACCACCATCCATTCATCAATTCTTGAAAGAATCTTGGATTTGCTACTGTTTTGGAGTGTAGAATCACTTTTGGAGCAGCTTTTCATTATTTGAGTTGTTTTAGCTTGAATCTTGTTTGTTCTTGCTTGGATCTTGAAGTTCATCACATAGATCTTTGGTTTTCTTGCTTGGATTCACCAATTTTCATGCTCAACAATCACCAAGGCAAATCTCAGCCTTGTAGGTTGGTTTTCCTTAGATCTATGCTTGATTTAGCTTAATTTCAACTTATGCATTGTAGATCTTTGGTTTGTGATTTGATCCATTTGCTTGATTTGATTTGTGATCTTGTTGTTTGATTGAGGAAATTGATGTTTGATTACTGATATTTGATGTGGATTCTCGTGCATTGTTGATTACATGATCATTGGATATGATTGCATGAGTGATAAGCTGCTGAAAAGTGATTCTGAACATTTATTTTTGTATTCTGCTACTGTGTAACCGGTTACAGCATATCTGCTAACCGGTTACACTGTGTATTTTTCAGCGTGTTTGTGCATTTTTGAACTGTGTAACCGGTTGTCAGTTATGCTGTAACCGGTTACCACTGAAGCAGAATGGTATTTTTGTGCATTTTCTTGCTCGTTTGACTTCCATAACATGTTTAAACTTCATGGATTAATGAACTGATGATTGGTGGATTGTTCTTGAGCTATTTCAACACACACCACTGTATGAACATGATTTTTCGACACACGTTCTTTTCTTTTTCCATTGAACGTTAATGCTTGCGTTGTTGATTAATTATTGTGATGATCATGTAATGCACACACTTTGAGCTTGTTAGTTGCTAATTGATGATGATGATTGCTGGATAATTATGTGCATGTTCATTTGCTTTCGATTTCATGAAGTGCATACTTGATTAAACTTGATCATATGTTTAATATTATGCACTCTTTCATAATGTGATGCATTCTTCCACAATGCTTTCAAGTCTATTCCATGTGAATTCTAATGTGTTTGTGGTCATGATTAATTGCTTGATACGTATGATGTTTGATGCATGATCCTTTTGCCATGTTGAATCAAGTTGTGATGCATGCTGTCCTGATTTCACATCTGAGTTTTGCATAGAGTGCTGTCATATGTGCTGTCCATGTATACACATGCTGTTTGTGGATTTTTACACCTGATTTCATGCTGGATTGTATGATGTGAAATGTTGTTTGGTGTATGTGCATGATTTCATTGTTGTTCTGAAGCAAATGTGTTGTTGTAGGTGTTGTACCTTATTCTCTTTTCACTCTTTTCTTCCCTTGGATCTCAAGACTTGTTTAAGTCTTAGATTATTTCCCCTTAGAGCTACCTAGTCCAACTTAATTTTTGATTAAGCGTGGAGAAGGATTAGCATTAGGTTTTAGGTAGTCGTCTCTCCTAAGCATCACTAACCATAGGTCATCCATGCATGATAACTTTAGGACTCTTAGTTTCCCTTTAGAGTTTCCTTTGGGTCTTCTCTCTTCTCATCTTAAAACTTCTTGAAAACACTTAATAAAGATAAAGTGTATTGCGCACGAGCCTTAAGCGTGGGAAGTGAGGAGTGGGGGGTTTCCCTTCATTCTTCTAGGGTACCTAGTGTACATCTTGTTGGGGACGATACACGAAGTATTCGTTCCTATGTCATAGACTTTGGTGCAATGCAAGTTATGAACTAACTCAAAAAACACTTCTCTCTAAAAAACACCAAACAAATTCAAATCTTTTTATCCTTTGGGATTGTTGGGTTTCAAACTTCTTTTTACAGAAAAGAGCTCGTCGTTCACGTAAAAAACACTTACCCATCCGTGGTCGTACCCACGAACTACATCAGCTCTGATTCCTCTCTCTCGTCCGATTGAGGATATGTAGGCACAAGACAACGATTGTCTTGGCGAGCAACCTTCCCCCACAGTTCCCGTCCGAACTACGTTTACTCTGACTTTCCCATTGCACTGAGGGAGTACGTAGGCCTAGGACAACGATAACGTCCTATCGAGTCATTTCTTTTCCTTTCTTCCCCGTTTCTCCTCTCTCTTCCGTTCCTGTTCCTTCTCGTGTCCAGTAGCAGTGGAGCTCCAGACGACGACACCCTTTGATGCAGACAACAAGCGTGGATCCCATCGAGTACGATGGACGTGTTGGGTGCTAACACCTTTCCTTCGCGTAACCGACTCCCGTACCCGTTTCTCTAGGTCGTGAGACCATGTTCTTTCCCTTCCTTTAGGTTTAGGCAGTGTTTCCTTTCCCTCTCTCGAGATAAATACACATTGCTGGCGACTCTGTTTTTTTCTGCGCCACTCTCGCATTTGTACTGTTGGATACGAATCTTTCGAGAGTGACAGTTGGCAACTCTGCTGGGGACAAGTTGACCTCTTGCTGGTCCATCCCCTTTTGCGAGTCAATCCTAGCGCTTGTTTGTTTATTTTCATTGGGTGTTTTTTGTGGTGCTTTGTTTGTTGTATATTACTGTATTACTATTTACTGTATTTTTGCTTTACTGCTTTACTATTTTTACCGCATTTTACTGCATTGCATTTCATTGTTATGTTGGACTGTGCTGCGTTGTGCTGGTTTTCTGTTTGGCAGTTGGGAGGTTCTAAGAGATAAGCCCACTACCCAGGCTTGAGCATACACATAGGTTTTAGTATGGGCAGGCGTGACGCTCCCGTGGTGTTGGCCACGCGCGGGTGATCACGATCCCCACAGTCAGACGAGGTTCTATCGAGAGATATCTACTACTGTATGTTGATACAGGCCAATAGTTATTCTCTTGAGGAACTGTCGACTCTGATGACCGTTCCCGAGGACTCAGTAATGACACTCCTCTGGAGAACGATAATGGCAGACCAGAAATGGCAAACCCATTACGATTCTCGACCCGAGGACCCAATGCTGGGAACTTGCCATAGGATCTTTTTTTGAAAGTGAATCAGTGGAGGTGTTCCTCGATTGGCGATAGTACTGTACCCCGAGGGATGAATGTACTATTGCTTCTCGACCTCAGTGCCAGAAGCTGAGGACCTTTCGTTTTGGAGAATCAGTTGAGGCCTCCTCGATTGATGATGATGCTAAACCAGAAATGGTGAACGTATCATCATTTCTCGACCTGAGAGCCCGGGATACTGAAGATCTTAGTACCCACATGTGAGAGGGATGGGTGTTTGCAGGTTTGCAGGTGACCTTGACCTTAAACCTACCTGGTTTTCTAGTTTTATCACTGTGGTTGCTTTTGTTCTGGGTTTTGGTACAGAGCCTTAATTTATTCAGTCAGCACAGTGCAGCCAGTGTGTGTGGATACCTTGATCCCATGTTTCGCATTGCATTCCATTTTTCTGACATTCATGTTTTTGCATTTCCAAGTAGTATCTAGTCTTTTGATTCTAGTCAGAGGGCGTTCATAGGGATGGACACTAAGAGGGGTAAGAAGCACATCATTGTCTACAAGTTCTCGAAGATCACTCTTGGCCCGTTGAACAGTTTACAGAGTATGGCTGGTCCAGAAGTTTTAGGAGTCTTTGAAGAGAAGTATGGTTGGATATTATCCCTGGTTCGGAGCCTCAGTGAATATGAATATAATGGGCTACACACCTTTATGCAGTTTTATGATCCTTCCCTGAGGTGCTTTGTGATGCCAGATTATGTGTTGGTTCCAACCCTGGAAGAGTACTCCAATATTTTAAGGATTCCTGTCAAAGAAGGTGTTCCTTTCTATGGTTCCCAAGGAGATTGTGATTTCCAAGCAGTGGCTGAGGCTCTTTATTTGAGCAAATCGACAGTGGAGTCTGACTTTTCTAAGAAGGGAAAATCCTGAGGCTATCACTTGGAGTACTTGGTGAAGAGGGCTCAAGAAGAAGCTAAGGAGAAGAGGTGGATAACTTTCAATTCAATATTGGTGCTGTGTATATATGGCATTGTGTTATTCCCTAATGAGCCTGAGTTTGTTGATACGGATGCTATTCAGATATTTACAGCTCAGAATTCGGTACCGACTTTGTTAGGTGATCTCCACTACGCCCTATACAACAGGAATGAGAAAAGATGAGGTGGGGTGGTTTGTTGTTGTGCATCTCTTTTTTACAAGTGGTTTGCCAAACGTTTACCCCGGTCAGGTGCTTTTGTGGATTCAAAGACTTCTTTAGAGTGGAGTAATCGTCTGATGGGCCTAGCTGCTAAAGACATTCTTTGGGTGGATAAGGGATTATTGGGGAATGATATTTTGCATAGCTGTGGCAAGTATCCTAATGTACCCTTGATCGGAAGAAAATGAGGTATTAATTACAACCCGTCTTTGGCTATCAGGCAGTTTGCATACGCCCTGAAAGATCCTCCAGCTGGAAAAGATTTGGAAGAATCTTTGTATTTTCATATGATTGATGGTGTGGCTATTGTACAAGAAGCTTCTGAAGCTTGGCTCAGCAGACAGAAGAGAGGTAAAACCGTTTTGGGTAAACCCAATAATCAAGCTTTCGTTCCATATGTTGAATGGGTAAAGAAGAGGGTAGAAGAGTTCTATTTACCTTTTGATCGGGCGCCTCCCTTATATCCAGAGATTGTGGAAGAGAGACTCACTGTACCACTCGAAGAATTCGACAAGCAGCGAAAGTTAGTATTTGATCTGAGGGTGGAAAACTCTGATATGAGTAGTCAGCTACAAAATGCTCTACATGACAACTTGGAGTTGAAATGGAAAGTTCAAGACATGACAGCGCATCTAGAAAAAAGAGAGAAGGATTTTGCTGACAGAGCTCAGCACTTCAAAAAGGCCAGTATGGCTGCTGAATCATCAGACAAAGCTAGAAGGAAAAACAAGAAGCTTTTGACTAAAGCGGAAGACAAGCTTGCCACGTATCAGGATATGTGGGAGGAGGTCAAGATTGAGAAGGGAGAACTGAAAGAAGAACTTCAGGCAGTGAAAGCAAGGAAAGATCGTTACTTTGCTAAGTGGAAAGAAGCACAGAAGGAAATTGAAGAGCTCAAGTTGCAAGCCGAGGTCAAGAAGTCGAGGCGCGAGGACAACAACGCTGAAGAGCAGATTGTTAAATTGAACCAAGAGATTGCAAAAAGAAACAAGTTGATCAAAGGGCTGATAAAGCAATCTGCACATCCTGACACTTTGGACCTTCTTGAGGAAGTCGAAGCTAGATTGTTTGGAATTGATTTGTAGTTGATTTTGTTGTTTATATTTTTGGGATTACCATCAGGTTTGTTGATGGAGTCACCTTTGATTATGCTTGATTTTGTCTGTAAGAACTACTTTGTTTTCGCTAATGGAATATTTGGTTTAACTATCTGTGCTCTGGCAGTTCTGGTTTTCAGAGAGGGTTTGTCCCTGTGGTTTGATCCAGTGGTATTTCTGGGTTCGGATTTATTTTCTGATAGTGTGTTTAATCCCTTGCCCGGTTTCATGGAATGGAATCAAAGCGGATGTGTCTTGGAAATGCTCAAATATGTTTGTTTGCATTTTTGCATTCACATTTGCATAATCATAATCATTTTTGCATTACCGGTTATCTCTAATTCTCTGGTTTTCTTATGCTCTCTCTTTGTGACAGTCAGGATTGATCAACCAACTCATCGGTATTCTACCAGGCTTAATCAAAACAGAGTGATGGACAAAGTTCAGGCAGACATGGCAGCTATGCAAGCTCGCATCGATCAATTCATGGAGATGATGCAAGGTGTGGTGCAAAGTCAGAATGAATTCAGAACTCTAGTTCAGCCTTTGGTGTCGCAGGTTGATGAAAATGGTATCTTACACGGTGATTTTCTTAATCGTGTTATTCCTCCGGGCGGAGGTGGTGCTGGTATCAACATTCCTATTCCTGGTGTTGGTGTACAGGGTGGGATTTCTTCAGGGATTGGAGAAGGAAGCACTGTTCGAGCTATCCATGGCCATCGTATAGATGATCAACAGGATAATGTTTTTTCAGTCAGAAGCTTGGACGCTGGCCTACCTGTGGTCAGTGATGAGAGGATCCGTTTAATTGAGGCGCAATTGAAGGGGGTTGTGAAACAGGATGATCTGGGAATAGATTTGGACGACCTAGGGTTGGTCCCTGATATTGTCATTCCGCACAAGATTCAGATTCCTACGCTGGAGAAGTATAATGGTTCTACCTGCCCGAGAACTCATGTAAAGGATTATACCAGGAAGATGGCTACTCATGCCAAAGATGAAAAACTAATGATGCACTTTTTCCAAGACAGCTTGTCTGGCGCGTCTTTGGAATGGTACATGGCGCTGGAAAGTAGAGATGTTCGTACTTGGAGAGAGCTAGCTGCAGCTTTTATCAAGCATTACCAATACAACACATACATGGCACCCAACAGAACTCAGTTGTTGAGTATGTCCCAGAAAAGTGATGAAAGTTTCAAAGAATACGCGCAAAGGTGGAGTGAATTGGCGGCTAGGGTACAGCCACCAATGCTGGAGAAAGAGATGTTGGATATGTTTATGGACACACTGCCTAAGCACTATTATGAAAAGCTGTTGCCTTGTTCTCTAGGCAAGTTTCCAGATGTGATTGCTATCGGACTGAAGGTAGAGGTTGGAATTAAGGCTGGAAAAGTTTCTAGTGGTGACGGATCGTCTTCCGGGCAGGGAAAGAAGCCATTTGATGGTTATAAGAAGAAAGGAGAGGCCAACGCTATATCATCTCACAGGGGAAAAGGGAAACAGCGTCAGAGCAATAATCAACAAGTAGCATCGGTAACTATCCCAGCAACGTTACCTCCACCACAGCAACAGAGGAATAATGCTAATCAGAACAGGCAGCAGGGCCAGTATCAGAATAGACAAAGGAATGCAGAGAGGCATTTTGATCAACCACCAATGTCATATGCACAGTTGTTGCAACATTTGCTGTAGTTGCGTCTAGTTGAGCTCCGTACCCTGGCTCCACCAACAGGGGAACTCCCACGAGGCTACGATACTAACGCACACTGCGATTTTCACTCTGGTACTCCAGGGCACACTGTGGAGAAGTGTAGGGCATTTCATCATAAGGTGCAAGACCTTGTGGACTCTAAGGCTATCAATTTCTCGAATACTGGGCCCAATGTTATTCAAAACCCGATGCCTGATCATAATGGGCCGAGGGTGAATGCGATAATTGAGGAAGGTGAAGCTTTGAATTTGACCATGGAGGTTGAGGAATTGAAGACTCCGCTGGTTGTGGTAAAAAACAGGTTATTGAAGGGTGGCGTCTATCCGGGTTGTGATAAGAACTGCTCAGATTGTTTGACGAAGGATAATGGTTGTGATTCATTGAAGATGGGTATTCAGAATCTAATTAATAAGGGTTGCTTACAGTTTGATAGAGGTAATCAGCAAGAAGAGGTTGTTAGTGAGAAGGTTGCTACTATCACCATTCCGTTCAAAACAATTACTATTTCTGGTCTGGCAAGGCCACCTCCGGTCATCATTACAAGGGCTGGACCCATTCCGTATGAAAGCACTAAGGTCATTCCCTGGAATTACGGCGCAGAGGTGTTTGTCAATGGACAAAAGTAGGAATTAATGACAACTTCATCAGTGAGTTCTAGTCCTGAAGTTAAGGTTGAAGTTGATGCTATAACGAGAAGTGGTAGAGTGCTTACTCCTGTTAATGATCAACCCAGTACTTCAAGTCAAGATAAGGGGAAACAGGTAATGGATGGTTCTGTTCAGACTCCAGTGATTGTGGATTCTACAGTAAAGCCGGTTGATGATACTTTTTCTGAAAATGTAGAGGAGTTTATGAGGCTCATCAGGAAAAGTGATTACAAAATTGTGGACCAGTTGCATCAGACCCCGTCCAAGATCTCTATTCTGTCTTTGCTATTGTGCTCTGAAGCTCATAGGAATGCTCTTCTGAAAGTTCTGAATGCAGCCTACGTTCCTCAAGAGATTTCTGTTAACCAGCTGGAAGGGGTTGTAGCGCACGTGAATGCGGGTAATGGCTTGGGTTTTACAGATCTTGATTTGACTCCTGCTGGGAGGAATCATAACCATGCCCTGCATATTTCGATTGAGTGTCGTGGTTCACTGATGTCACATGTGTTAGTTGATACTGGATCATCGTTGAATGTATTGCCAAAGAAAGCATTAATGAAGTTAGATACCAGGGGACTTATTTGTACACCAAGCAACTTGGTGGTGCGAGCTTTTGATGGCTCGAAGAGATATGTCTTTGGTGAGATTGTGCTTCCGATCAAGGTTAGGCCGGAGATCTTTGATGCAACATTTTATATAATGGATATTCAGCCAGCGTACAGCTGTTTGTTGGGTCATCCTTGGATCCATGGTGCGGGCACTGTAACCTCCACTTTGCATCAAAAGCTGAAATACATGGTTGATGGTCACGTAGTGACGGTGTGCGGGGAGGAGGACATAATGATTAGTCAGTTGTCAACCTTCAAATACGTGGAAGTGGATGGTGAAATCCATGAGACGTTGTGTTAGGGGTTTGAAAAGTTGAAGGTTTCTGAAGAGGTTATCCAGTCTGAAGCTATAGAGCAGCCTGCAGGGGCAAATCAGCCTGAAGTTTCTATGTCTTCGTTTAAAGACGCCAAAGTTGTGGTTGGGGCTGGTAGCTCACAGAGGTGGGGCCAAGTGGTTGAAGTTCAGGAGAAGAGGGATACTTATGGATTAGGGTACAAACCACCTAGGCGTCAGGAAGATCCTCCCAAGTTCTATGGTCCAGTCCGTTTCACCAGTGCCGGTGTTTTCTTCGACAGAGTTAATGCCATTGAGGAAGAAGGGGACAGTGATTGCAACATGGATAGCTGGATCCGCCCTTGCATCCCAGGAGAAAGTCTGTGCAACTGGTCTTCCGAGAATGTCATTCAAGTGACTGGCTTCGAGTAATTGCTTTGTTTTCCTATTATGTTAATCATGCGTTCTGCCCAAGACGTAGTGATTTTATTTGTAGGGCTTTTAACTGTTGCATGTTTTGCTTTATCATCAATAAAGGACTTTTCACACTCAAATATTTTGATCTCTGTCTTTCTGTTTTATTTTTATGCATTAAAAACCCACATCAAAATGGCAGTGTGTTTCTTTGTTGCATACATAATAAAATATACCTCATCAATCATGCAGGTCTTTTTGTTCAGATGACATCGATCATGACTCAGCTATAGCTCGGTATGACTTTGACAATCCAATCTATCAGGCTGAAGAAGAGACTGACGAAGATTGTGAACTGCCCGAAGAGTTGGCCAGATTGTTGAAGTAAGAGGAGAGAGTCATTCTACCTCATCAGGAGGAAATTGAGATTGTGAATCTGGGAACCAAGGACGCCAGAAAGGAAGTAAGGATAGGGGTTACATTGGAAGACAGTGTCAAGGGAAGATTGATTGAAATGCTCTGTGAGTATGTGGACATCTTCGCCTGGTCTTACCAAGACATGCCTGGGCTCGATACTGATATTGTTGTACACCGGCTACCACTTAAAGAAGGTTGTGCTCCGGTCAAACAAAAGTTGAGAAGAACTAAACCGGAGATGTCTGTCAAAATCAAGGAAGAGGTTCAGAAACAGCTAGATGCCAATTTTCTCGCCGTGACAAATTATCCTCCATGGGTTGCTAACATCGTGCCTGTACCTAAGAAGGATGGGAAAGTCAGGATGTGTGTTGATTACAAGGATTTGAATAGAGCAAGCTCAAAGGATGATTTCTCGCTCCCTCACATTGACATGTTAGTTGACAATACTGCTCAGTATTCTGTGTTTTCCTTCATGGATGGCTTCTCTGGGTATAACCAAATCAAGATGGCCCCAGAGGACATGGAGAAGACAACATTCATAACACCGTGGGTAACTTTCTGCTACAAAGTGATGCCCTTTGGATTGAAAAATGCATGGGCAACCTATCAGCGGGCGATGGTGACTCTCTTTCATGATATGATTCACAAAGAGATTGAGGTCTATGTTGATGACATGATTGCGAAGTCACAGACGGAGGAAGAACATCTGGTGAATCTTCAGAAGTTATTTGAAAGGTTAAGAAAATTCAGACTGAAGTTGAATCCAAACAAATGCACCTTCGGGGTGAGATCATGAAAATTGATGGGGTTTATTGTTAGTGAAAAAGGTATCGAGGTTGATCCTGCAAAGGTAAAATCCATACAAGAAATACCTGTGCCGAAAACAGAAAAACAGGTTCGTGGTTTCTTGGGGAGATTAAACTACATTGCTAGGTTCATCTCACACCTCACAGCCACGTATGAACCAATCTTCAAATTGCTAAGAAAAGATCAAGCGGTCAGGTGGAATGAAAATTGTCAAAAGGCGTTTGAAAAGATTAAAGAATACTTGTAGGAACCTCCAGTCCTTATGCCGCTAGTGCCAGGAAGACCTTTGATTATGTATCTCACAGTTCTTAAGAATTCAATGGGTTGTGTGCTTAGTCAACAAGATGAGTCAGGTAGAAAGGAGCACGCCATCTATTACTTGAGTAAAAAGTTTACTGATTGTGAGTCAAGGTACTCGATGCTGGAGAAAACATGTTGTGCACTCGCTTGGGCCTCTAAGCGTTTGAGGCAGTATATGTTAAACCACACAACCCTTCTGATTTCAAAGATGGATCCGATCAAGTATGTATTTGAGAAGCAAGCACTTTCTGGTAGAATAGCCCGTTGGCAGATGGTTCTGACAGATTACGATATTCAGTATGCCTCCCAAAAGGCCATTAAGGGAAGTGTTTTGTCAGAATATCTTGCCGAACAGCCAATTGAGGATTATCAACCGATGAAGTTTGAATTTCCGGATGAGCATATCATGTATCTGAAGATGAAGGATTGTGAAGAACCTTTGCCTGATGAAGGATCTGAGATTGGATCTCAGTGGAAGATGGTTTTTGATGGAGCTGTTAATTCATATGGTAACGGAATCGGGGCAATCATTACGACTCCACAGGGTTCTCATATACCCTTCACTGCCCGATTGACGTTCATATGCACCAACAATGAGGCGGAGTATGAAGCATACATCATGGGGTTGGAAGAAGCAATTGATTTGAGAATCAAGAACCTCGATGTTTATGGTGATTCTGCGTTGGTGGTTAACCAGATTACAGGTGAATGGGAGACTCGTCAAGCGAATCTTGTTCCATATAACAACTATGCCAGAAGGTTGTTACCTTTCTTTGATAGAGTGGACTTCCATCACATTCCCCGGGTAGAGAATCAGATGGCAGATGCGTTGGCAACGTTGTCATCAATGTATCAAGTGAATCGTTGGAATGAAACTCCTTCAATCAGAATCATGCGCTTGGACATACCTACTTTTGTATTTGCTGTTGAAGGGGTATCAGATGGCAAGCCTTGGTATCATGACATCAAAGTCTTTCTGAAGAGTCAGGAATACCCAGCTGGGGCATCTTCCAAGGATAAAAAGACATTGAGGAGGTTATCAGGAAACTTATTTTTGAATAAAGACGATGTGTTATACAAGAGAAACTTTGATATGGTCTTGCTACATTGTGTTGATGAACACGAGGCAGGCCTGTTAATGGAAGAAGTTCACGAAGGTTCCTTCGGTACTCATGCTAGTGGGCATGCTATGGCAAGAAAATTGTTGAGAGCAGGGTATTATTGGATGACTATGGAGTCTGATTGTTTTAAATACACCCGAAAATGTCATAAATTCCAGATTTATGCTGATAAAGTGCACATACCGCCTACTCCTCTGAATGTTTTGTCGTCACCTTGGCCTTTTGCCATGTGGGGCATTGACATGATTGGGAAGATCGAGCCAACTGCTTCAAATGGACATCGTTTTATCCTGGTGGCTATTGATTATTTCACGAAGTGGGTAGAAGCAGCATCGTATGCCAACGTCACCAGACAAGTGGTAGCCCGGTTTATTAAGAGGGACATCATCTGTCGGTATGGAGTCCCGGAGAGAATCATTACTGACAATGGTTCAAACCTGAATAACAAGATGATGAAGGAGCTATGTCAGAGCTATAAAATTGAACATCACAGTTCTTCTCCCTATCGTCCGAAGATGAATGGGGCTGTTGAAGCGACTAATAAGAACATAAAGAAGATTATGCAGAAGATGGTAGTGACATACAAAGTCTGGCATGAGATGTTGCCTTACGCTTTGCACGGTTATCGTACTTCGGTACGCACATCAACCAGGGCAACCCCTTTCTCACTGGTGTATGGTATGGAAGCAGTTCTGCCATTAGAAGTTGAGATTCCTTCTTTGAGAATTCTGACAGACGTGAAGCTTGATGAAGCTGAGTGGGTGTGTTCCCGGCTGAATGAACTAAACCTCATTGAAGAGAAGAGATTGAAAGCCATTGCGCATGGTCGGTTGTATCAGAGTAGGATGAAAAAAGCATTTGATCAAAAAGTGCGTCCTCGGTGTTTCCAAACTGGTGAATTAGTTCTGAAAAGGATCCTTCCTCCTCAAACAGATCACAGGGGAAAATGGACTCCGAATTACAAAGGGCCGTATGTAGTAAGACAGGTTTTCTCTGGTGGAGCCTTATTACTTTCAACTATGGATGGCGAAGATTTTACGTCCCCTGTGAACGCAGATGTAGTCAAAAAATACTTTGCATAAAAGAGACCCGCTGAACATAAAAAGACGGTTCAGGCAAAAATGGGGCATCCTGGCGAACCATAAAAAGAAAAGGTTCGGGAAAAAATTAGGGATAAAAAGAAAAAAGAAATAAACCCGCAAAGTTGAAAACCTGAAAAGGCAACTTTGGCAAAAATGGGTATCCCGGTGGATTGAAAACCCGAAAAGGGCGATCCAGGCAAAAGTTAGGGATTTAAAAGCAAAAACTACGATCCGCGTTCGATCTGTGATCACTATTCACACTTAGAAAATTCGAAGGAAAGGAATCAGTCCAGTCAGTCGTCTTCAAAGGCCAAAGTATCTGCGGATAAACAAGCCATATGGGTTATAGCTGAGTCGAGTTATGGTGGATGTTTGTTCCCCACATTGCCGACATGTGTATTTTCTTTTACTTTTTGCACAATTACCTCTTTTCAGGAATTGCTTCCAAATGTAAATGTCTATTTACAGGTTGATCATTCAATAAAGTTTGCATTTCAGTCAAAGAGCTTTTGTTTTTGTTTTACCTATTTTGTTTGTGAAAATGTCCGATATTTTTTATAAACATTACATGCTAAATGTTGAGTTTTGTGAAATAAGTTGGAAAACAGTGGCAATTGCTTAGGCGACAGTCACTATGATGATAATCAAAGTAATCATTTTTGCACGTAGACCTTTCTGTTGGTTTTGCAGGATGACAGGTGTACCTCCCCAGTAGAGCTCTCCCCAACTTTGAAGTCTGATCGTCCTTAGCAGTTTATTACATTTCCCCATCAGAGTATCGAGGGTCGTCTTCCTCGACAGAGTATAAAGAAGTAACTCCCCAAGCGGAGTCGTTAAGGATCGTTCCCTTCAGCAGGATATAAGAGGTTTACCCCCATCCAGAGTTGTGATTTGGCTCATCTTTCCCTAGCAGGTAGCCAGAAGTTGTCATTTCAACAGCCTCTCCAGCAAGAGATTGATGGAGTGTCTTCTTTGTTTAAAGATGGTGTTTCCCCACAGAGTATGGGGCAATCGTTTTTTCCTCAGCTAGTCAGGAAACAGGTGTTTATCCCCTAGCAGAGTGGATGTTGACAACTACTTTTTTCCAAGCAGATGTGTCGATGAGGATCGTCCCCCTCAGCAGGATATAAGAGGATCGCCCCCCTCAGCAGGAGTACAGAGGATTGTATACCCAGCCGAAGTTGTGTTTGGATTATTATTCCCCAGCAAGCATTCAGAAGTTGATTGCTCTAAGGTGGATGTTATTGTATCTCCAGCAGGAGATTCGTGGACAAAGATGTTATTATCCCCACAGAGTCCTGGTGTCTACTTTCCTCAGTTGGTCAGAAAGTATAATCTCATCGACAACGGCTTGATCTAATCCCCAGCAGGGTGAGGGTAAAGTTATTTCCCTAGCAGCAGATTAAGCTCACCGATGTCCCCAAGCAGAGTTTGTTGGTGATTGGTATCCCCAGTAGGTCTTAAGCCCAATCATTTTTGGCAGGCGTCAAATCCAAGTTCTGAAGTATTTGGTGATCCCCGGCGGAGAAGTTTCCATCTTCAATATTCATCTCCCTCCCCTGCTGAGTGGGTATTCTCTCAGAGTTTTGTCCATCTCCAGCAGAGTTGTTGATCTTGATATTCCCCGGTTGAGTGGGTTTTCTCTCAGAGTTTCGTCCATCTCCAGCAGAGTTGCTGATCTTGATATTCCCCGGCTGAGTGGGTTTTCTCTCAGAGTTTCGTCCATCTCCAGCAGAGTTGTTGATCTTGATATTCCCCGGCTGAGTGGGTTTTCTCTCGGAGTTTCGTCCATCTCCAGCAGAATTGTTGATCTCGATATCCCCCAACAGAGTGGGTATTCCCTCGGAGATTCGTCCATCTCCAGCAGAATTGGTGATTGGGATCTTCCTTAGCAGGGGGAAGTTTTCCTCAACAGGATTTCTTTGGTTTGATGACAATGTAGTTTGTCGTCCTCGGTGGAGCTGCTTCTGTTCCCAGCGTTTATTTCGCTGAGACGGCCTTTTTGCATTGCATAAGAATTTGTTTTGCATGGCATCCTCCTAAATGCGTAGCATTTCCACTTCGTGTGGAGCATTACGGCAAAATTCAAACATATGCATCTGAAGCATAAGCCAGGTTTGAGTTTTCCTTCGTCAGTAGAATCGAATTTCAGGAAAATATCATTCGACTTTACTCCACGAGTGTTGGGTTAGTCATTCAAAGCAATATTTGACAGCCCCACGGCATATTGTCTTGCTAGGATTATGATTCCATGATTTAATTTTTACCCCTTCGTCCAGGTGGTCCTTTGGTTTATCCCCTCAAGGTTTTTACCGTCAGACGCTCGTCCGTGTTTCCTTCGGCACCCGTCCGTGTTTGAACCTTTTTGTTTCAATACCCGTCCGTATTGACCTTTTGATGACACTCGTCCGTATTTCCTTCGGCACCCGTCCGTGTTTGAACCTTTTTGTTTCAATACCGGTCCGTATTGACCTTTTGATGACACTCGTCCGTGTTTCCTTCGGCACCCGTCTGTGTTTGAACCTTTTTGTTACAATACCCGTTCGTATTGACCTTTTGATGACACTCGTCCGTGTTTCCTTCGGCACCCATCCGTGTTTGAACCTTTTTGTTTCAATACCCGTCCGTATTGACCTTTTGATGACACCCGTCCGTGTTGCCTTCATTTCCCCAGCGAGATTAATCCCCGATAAAGGTTGCTTTACACCCGTCTGTGTACCTTTTCGATACCCGTCCGTATTGAAACCTTTTACACCCGTCCGTGTACCTTTTCGATACTCGTCCGTATTGAAACCTTTTACACCCGTCCGTGTACCTTTTCGATACCCGTCCGTATTGAAACTTTTTACACCCGTCCGTGTACCTTTTCGATACCCGTCCGTATTGAAACCTTTTACACCCGTCCGTGTACCTTTTCGATACCCGTCCGTATTGAAACTTTTTACACCCGTCCGTGTACCTTTCCGATACTTGTCCGTATTGAGCTTGTTACACCCGTCCGTGTACCTTTTCGATACCCATCCGTATTGAGCTTGTTACACCCGTCGGTGTACCTTTTCGATACCCGTCCATATTGAAACCTTTTACACCCGTCCGTGTACCTTTCCGATACCCGTACGTATTTGACCTTTTTACACCCGTCCGTGTATCTTTCGATACCCGTCCGTATTGATCTTTTTGATTCCTTGACACCCGTCAGTGTTTATTCCCAGCATAGATAACACTCGTTTGTGTTTATTTCATGACATTTCAATACATTGTTTGTATTGGTTTCCAACACTCGTACGTGTTGTGACAGTGCAACATTTATTGCTTGTTCCCCAGTGGAGTTGTCCCTCCTTTGAAGATTGCAAATTTTAGGTTTCTTTTGGTATTCAATCTCCGTGAATCCTTTGAACGCATGACAGCCGTTGCTATCATACCTTCAGGACCAAGTTGATTGAATAGGGGCAGCTGTAACACCCCAAAATTTGCTCTTTTGTTTTGAAGCTAATTGGCTTATGTTTCTTTGCATTTGCATCATCATTTCTGCATTTGCATAGTTCTTTTGAGCATGGGATCGAGGTATCTTCCAGCAGCTCATGGCGTCATCAGTGGCAGTATCATTTCCAACAATGTTCAGAGCCAAGCAGATAATTTTCAAAGTCTTTTTGAGCATTTATTTTGCTCGTCAGTCATTTTGATAAACAGAAGCTTCAGCAATCATTTTTTATCCAAGCAATCTGATATCAAGCATTATTAATCCAGCAGGATATTCTGAGATATCAGCAAGAATTTGTGTTTCATTTCAGGTGTTACTCAGTGGAAATATCAAATTTTGAGTTTCAGAGGTTTAACAAGTTCAGAACAATTATCAGAAGTCACTTTTCCAGGTTTCCCTCCAAAAAGGCGCCAAAATTCAAAATTTGCGTTGTGTAACCGGTTACAGCGTATCTGATAACCGGTTACCCTTTGGTTTTTCTGCGCATTTTTTCAGTTTTTGAACTGAGTAACCGGTTGGCAGATATGCTGTAACCGGTTACTCTAGGCAAAATTTGAAAATTTCAGATTGCATCATTGGTGATCATGTGCTTGGCATGTGCACATGGGGGAAGGATCTAGAATTGATATTTTCATCATTTTCCACCCAAAATTCAAATTCCTTCCAACATTTTCCACTCTAATTCCTCATTTCCTTTCCTAATCCACTTTTCACCCCAATTTCCACCCACTAAACCTCACTCCAAACCACATTTGAATTCCTAACCTAGCTTCTATTTAAATCAATTCATTCCAAACCTCACATAACTTTGATCCATTTTCTGAATTTTCTACACATCTCTCTCCAATTCTCTCAAACTTTTCTCTCATTTCCCAAAACCCTCACTCAAAGTTTCATCATCAAAGTTCATCAAATTTCACCTTGGAATTTGTTGATCTTGAAAATAAACCACCATCCATTCATCAATTCTTGAAAGAATCTTGGATTTGCTACTGTTTTGGAGTGTAGAATCACTTTTGGAGCAGCTTTTCATTATTTGAGTTGTTTTAGCTTGGATCTTGTTTATTCTTGCTTGGATCTTGAAGTTCATCACATAGATCTTTGGTTTTCTTGCTTGGATTCACCAATTTTCGTGCTCAACAATCACCAAGGCAAATCTCAGCCTTGTAGGTTGGTTTTCCTTAGATCTATGCTTGATTTAGCTTAATTTTAACTTATGCATTGTAGATCTTTGGTTTGTGATGTGATTTGATCCATTTGCTTGATTTGATTTGTGATCTTGTTGTTTGATTGATGAAATTGATGTTTGATTACTGATTTTTGATGTGGATTCTCGTGCATTGTTGATTACATGATCATTGGATATGATTGCATGAGTGATAAGCTGCTGAAAAGTGATTCTGAACATTTATTTTTGGATTCTGCTGCTGTGTAACCGGTTACAGCATATCTGCTAACCGGTTACACTGTGTATTTTTCAGCGTGTTTGTGCATTTTTGAACTGTGTAACCGGTTGTCAGTTATGCTGTAACCGGTTACCACTGAAGCAGAATGGTATTTTTGTGCATTTTCTTGCTCTTTTGACTTCCATAACATGTTTAAACTTCATAGATTAATGCATTGATGATTGGTGGATTGTTCTTGAGCTATTTCAACACACACCACTGTATGAACATGATTTTTCGACACGCGTTCTTTTGTTTTTCCATTGAACGTTAATGCTTGCGTTGTTGATTAATTGTTGTGATGATCATGTAATGCACACACTTTGAGCTTGTTAGTTGCTAATTGATGATGATGATTGTTGGATAATTATGTGCATGTTCATTTGGTTTCGATTTCATGAAGTGCATACTTGATTAAACTTGATCATATGTTTAATATTATGCACTCTTTCATAATGTGATGCATTCTTCCACAATACTTTCAAGTCTATTCCATGTGAGTTCCAATGTGTTTGTGGTCATGATTAATTGCTTGATACATATGATGTTTGATGCATGATCGTTTTGCCATGTTGAATCAAGTTGTGATGCATGCTGTCCTAATTTCACATTTGAGTTTTGCATAGAGTGTTGTCATATGTGTTGTCCATGTATACACATGCTATTTGTGGCTTTTTACACCTGATTTCATGCTGAATTGTATGCTGTGAAATACTGTTTGGTGTATGTGCATGATTTCATTGCTGTTCTGAAGCAAATGTGTTGTTGTAGGTGTTGTACGTTCTTCTCTTTTCACTCTTTTCTTCCCTTGGATCTCAAGACTTGTTTAAGTCTTGGATTCTTTAGTTTCACTAACCATAGGTCATCCATGCATGATAACTTTAGGACTCTTAGTTTCCCTTTAGAGTTTCCTTTGGGTCTTCTCTCTTCTCATCTTAAAACTTCTTGAAAACACTTAATAAAGATAAAGTGTATTGCGCACGAGCCTTAAGCATGGGAAGTGAGGAGTGAGGGGTTTCCCTTCATTCTTCTAGGGTACCTAGTGTACGTCCTGTTGGGGACGATACACGAAGTATTCGTTCCTATGTCATAGACTTGTGTGCAATGCAAGTTATGAACTAACTCAAAAAACACTTCTGTCTAAAAAACACCAAACAAATTCAAATCTTTTTATCCTTCGGGATTGTTGGGTTTCAAACTTCTTTTTTCAGAAAAGAGCTCGTCGCTCACGTAAAAAACACTTACCCATCCGTGGTCGTACCCACGAACTACATCAGCTCTGATTCCTCTCTCTCGTCCGATTGAGGATATGTAGGCACAAGACAATGATTGTCTTGGCGAGCAACCTTCCCCCATAGTTCCTGTCCGAACTACGTTGACTCTGACTTTCCCATTGCACTGAGGGAGTACGTAGGCTTAGGACAACGATAACGTCCTATCGAGTCATTTCTTTTCTTTTCTTCCCCGTTTCTCCTCTCTCTTCCGTTCCTGTTCCTTCTCGTGTCCAGTAGTAGTGGAGCTCCAGACGACGACACCCTTTGATGCAGACAACAAGCGTGGATCCCATCGAGTACGATGGACGTGTTGGGTGCTAACACCTTCCCTTCGCGTAACCGACTCCCGTACCTGTTTCTCTTGGTCGTGAGACCATGTTCTTTTCCTTCCTTCAGGTTTAGGCAGTGTTTCCTTTCCCTCTCTCGGGATAAATACACATTGCTGGCGACTCTATTTTTTTCCGCGCCACTCTCGCGTTTGTACCGTTGGATGCAAATCTTTCGGGAGCGACACTATTCACAATTTTTTCTTTTTGCTTTGTACGAATCTTATGGAGAACTAACTTCTTCATATTAATCTGCTGTAATCGGTTTTCGCCGACATTTTGAGGTTCTTTTAATTTCCAATAAAATCCATTTCCTTTCAATTCTTCTCTGTGATATCTTGTTTGCTTAATTCAATTTATCTTAGGTTTGATTAATTTGTTTCGATGATTACATGTTCTTATATTTTAATCGCGTTTGCTTAATCCGCGCATGTTTCTCGTGTTTGCTTAATTCACGGTTACTATATCTCATCTGTTTGTTTAATTCGAAAATTAGGAATATGTATAGTATAATATCAATAGCGCTTTTTTGATTGTTATTATAATCGAAAAGGGGATATAGTCCGCTTAGGAATTGGGAATTATTTGGATCGATGATAAGTTGGGAAACTAAAATAGCAGATTAACCATTTAGCTTATTTTGATAATCAGTTTTTCTATAATCACTTATTTTTACTCCGTTTTTCTTCTTAATCTAATCCTAAACCAAAACAACACCCATAATCGTTTCAGTTGGTTAATTAAATCAAAAATCCTTGCGATGCGATACTCGAGTCATTGTCGCTAAACTACCGTTTTTCAAACTACTCGTTTTGATCCGTGCGCGACAGCGTATCAAAATTGGCGCCATTGCCGGGGATTCTTGTTGATGTTGGCCAATTTTAGAATTTTAGTTTAGAGTTTTGTTAGAGTTTTTTGTTTTTTTTTTTTTTTTTTTTTTTTGCTTTTTGTTTTTGCTTGTTGATTTTCAGGGTTGCAGTACAGTGGTAAGCATTCCAGCCTGTCAGGTAAGTTTGGAAGCTACTGTTTCGATTTGCTCAGAATTTTTTTCCAAAAAAAAAAAAAAACGACAAACATTACTCATTTAGAATAATTTCTAAAAGATTTTGACCCTGAAAATCGCACCTTATTTTCCTATTTTATTTGATTTATTTTTTATTTTCATATTTTCAAAAAATCCAAAATTTTTTGTAGAGATTTATTCTGATTTGATTTGTTGGTATTTACCCTGAAAATCGCTTTCCTATTTTCCACTATTTTTCTCAATATGGACATTGTTGGTATTTCTGCATTAGTTAAATTGCTGAATTGGTTTCGTGCTTTCTCATTCTTTGTTAATTTTTTTCTCCCTTTTGATAACATGGCTGAACAAAGAACATTAAGAGAGCTTGCTGCTCTTGATGTTCATTACAATGATTTAAGTATTGAATATAGTGATGTTGTTGCTCCTTTCGAATGGAATTCTGGTTTAATACACTTGTTGCCAAGGTTTAATGGTCTTGCAGGTGAGAATCCGAATAAGAATCTAAAGGAATTCCAGATTGTGTGCTCTACACCTTCCGAACCTTCACTAGAGGACCTTGTCAAGCAAATGGCTATAAATGATCTCCAATTTCAGCAATGAACATATTCTAGTATTCAGGCTTTACAGTCACAGATTGGACATCTTGTCACTTTAGTGAATGCCATGCAGTAAGCTCAAGAATCAAACTAACTACTCGCCCAAACAGTAGTGAATCCAAAAGAGTTATTGTCTAATTTAATTGATGATACTTATCCTGAGTTGTTATCTGATTTTCCATCTTTATTAGATTATGATGATACTTACTCTTGCGATTTATGTATTGACACTAACGTTTTCTCTGTTTGTGCTGAGATTAATGCTGCCTTGCAGGGTGATGCTTTTCATGATGTCATTTATGCAACTGAAGCTCTTGATATCCCGGTTGCCCTGACCATGCCTTCCATTGAACAACCTCCTTCCTTAAAGCTTAAACCACTTCATAATAATTTAAGATAGGCTTATTTAGAGATGGATGAAAAGCTTCCAGTTATAATTTTGTCTAACCTTGATTTTGATCAAGAAAATAAGCTTTTGCAGGTTTTAAAGAAACATAAGAAGGGAATTGGATGGACCTTGATGGAAGATGAAAGAAAATTAGTGAGGCAACCCCTTAATCCTTTGATTCTTGATATTGTGGAAAAGGAGATCACTTTCACGCACCCATTCGAAACTTTTACTTATCGAATATTCTTCTTTGATCTTGGAATAAAAGGAGAAGGCACTAATAAATATTTCAAGGTCAATGGATGCTATCCAAAGTTACTCTATGAGATCCCCACTTTGGAAGAAGATACTGTAGAAGAGCTCTCTTTGGGAAAGGCTGCTTATGTGATCACCTATTCGCCTTGAATCCTCGGGTGTGTTCTTTCCTTTCTCTCACTCTTATTTTATATTTATGTTATTTCATTGAGGAGAATGTATGTTTTAAGTGGGGGGAGGGAACCATTTCTTTATTTTTGTTTTCTTTGTTTCGTTTTCAATTTTCTCTTTTTGGTTTTGTTCTTAAATAAAAAAATAAAATAAAAAATAAAGTTTTTTACTTAGAAACACATTGCATATTTTGAAATTTTTAGGCTATAGATTAATTTGAGGTTAGATTGTGGAGACTTGGGAAAAATTCATAAGATCGGTACTGTTTTAACACCTTAACTCTCCCGAATATAGAAACTGATTTAAATACTTGTTATGACATAGCCTTGAGTTCTCATCCTATAATAGCTCTTAAGTAGTTTATCTAGCAGTCAGCTCCATTTAAAAAGCACACACTAAGTAATTAAGTTGATACAAATAAGTGAATGATCCCGTGCTTAATAAGAAATCTAAATAGGAATCTGACTTTTAAGTTAGGTGACCCTCACCCGGTCACTTAGGCAAACGGTTGTGAAACCTTCAAAAAATGTTGTTGTTGTAAAGTGGTTAATTTTGAATTGTTGACAACATATGGATCATAGTCACTAACAAGCTTATTTACCATGTGTGTGAATAGATAACATGCTTAATGTGATTGCATTAGAATGAAAGAGAGCAAAAAGGAGGATGAGTAAGTTAGGCTTAGGCATAATAACATGATTCATATTGGTTTGTATAGGAGGGAGGTTTATGACCGCACAATTGCAGATTTGTGTTCTTACGATATCCTTATTATGAAAAATTAGTACCTATCGATACAATCTTGACCAAAGAAGAAATTGTGGCCTAGAATGAGTTTCCGGATGCTATTGTTTTTACGAGTCTTGATACTATTTTGCTCGGAGTGCAAATGTTCAAGTGTGGGGGAATTTGATCCGTGCATTTTAATACATATTCTCTTCTATTTGTACTTAGGCATTTCCTTAGTTTGTTTTGTTTATTTTAGTGTTTTATTATTTTTTTATAATTAAGTCTTTGTTTTCCATTAATCTATTTTCGCAGCTTATTTTCAGTTTTAACGGTTATTTGATACATGTCTACTGTTCGGATCATAACTAGAGCTCCGAGAATCAGATTTGCGTGTTCTACCAGTCGTTGGAAAGTTGAGACAAAGTGCTACAACTTTCATGCTTTACGCAGAAGCTGATTCGAAGTGTAGCAGGCTCAAATAATTCGTTGATGTCAGGACCCAAATTCTGCCTTTAGGAATATTTAGTTTGTGCCGGGTTTTTTGTGTGTTTTCGACCCAGTTGGGTTATAACCGGATTTGTGATGCTTCCCTATACCTAGTAGCAGCTGTGCTACTGTTCATCATGTTTTTTTTCACTATTCATGATTTTTGCTTTTTGCTTTATACAAATCTAATGGAGAACTAACTTCTTCGGATTAATCTGCTTAATCGGTTTCCGCTGACACTTTGAGGTTCTTTTAATTTCCAATAAAATCTATTTCCTTTCAATTCTTCTCTGTGATATCTTGTTTGCTTAATTCAATTTATCTTAGGGTTGATTGATTTGTTTCGATGATTGCATGTTCTTATATTTTAATCGCATTTACTTAATCCGCGCATGTTTCTCGTGTTTGCTTAATTCACGGTTACTATATATCATTTGTTTACTTATTTCGGAAATTAGGAATATGTATCGTATAATATAAATTATGCTTGTTTGATTATTATTATAATCGAAAAGCGGATAGAGTCCGCTTAGGAATTGGGAATTATTTGGATCGATGATAAGTTGGGAAACTAAAACAACAGATTAACCATTTAGCTTATTTTGATAATCACTTTTTCTATAATCACTTATTTTTACTCTGTTTTTCTTCTTAATCGAATCCTAAACCAAAACAACCCCTCATAATCGTTTCATTCGGTTAATTAAATCAAGAATCCTTGCGATACGATACTCGAGTCATTGTCGCTAAACTACCATTTTTCAAACTACTCGTTTTGATCCGTGCGCGATAGCGGATCAGCCATCGAACTTTATTTATCCCAACGGGGGAAAGGAAACGATCGAAGAAACCTCAAAAGGGAAAGGAACATGGTCTCACAACCAAATCCTGGGTTCGGGAGTCGATTACGCAAGAGAAAGGTGTTAGCACCCCTTACATCTGTTGTACTCAACGACATCCACTCTTGTTGTTTTAATCAAAGGGCGTGTTTATCTAAAGCCTACATGCTAACGGAAATGAAAAATGAGACTCGATAGGACTTCTCCTTCCTATGCCTACGTATTCCCTCGTACAATGGGAAAGTCAGAGTCTATAGCGGGGAAATTTGTGAGTGTAAGCTATTGATTAACTTAACTCCAAAAAAACAAGAGTCGCCACCGCACTTTTATTTTATCCAAAAAAGGAAAGGAAAAAGAGTGAACAAAACCTAAGGAGTTCTAAAAAACAAGAACAAACAGAGAATGGGTAAGGGGGGTTGGTTACGCAATGGGAAGGTATTAGCACCCAAAATGTCTATAGTACTCTATAGGAACCCTTTGAAATATCTACCGCTTTTTAGTTTGAAAATGTTTGCTTGAAAAAGAGATTGAGGAGATGAGAGGAGAATTATTTTTTAGATTTTTGTGTTTGGAGAGACTTATTGCCTTATGCCTACGTACCCACGATGTGCAATGTAGGATCAAAACCCCGTAGTTCGTGGTACAAATAAAGAAATTTGTTTGTTTTGGTTGATTTTAAGTGTAAAGACAAATCGTCATTTCCAAGCGAATAATTCCGCTTAAAGAAATGAATCATGTCTAAACTTATGAAAAAATTTTAAAGGGAAAAAGTGCATAAGGTACAAAAAAAAAAGATTGATGAGTTTGGTATTATTTTTTTTTCTTTTGAAATGGTCAAAATATGGTTAACATGGATTGACGTTTATTAAGAAAACAAAGTTTAAAAATCACTTGACCGAAGTCAAGGTTTTATTATGAAAGCGGTTTTAAGTTTGAAAACAAGAAAGTTTTAAAAAAGAGAGGAGATTTTGAAAATTGAAGAAGGGGGTGGAGAAGAAGTGACTATCCTAGTGCATAAAATAAAAGCTAACGTAAGAAAGATCTAACCACGTGGAGACACTCTTCAAAGCATAATGAGAAAAGGATTCCCTCCTCTTGAGCCAATAAGCAAGCCAAATAAAGGCTAGGATACCAAACTCCATAATGGTCCAAAGCGCAAGGGAAAGAGTCCTAAGTCTAAGTCCATAAGTCCATAATCAAGCCAAGAAGATCCTCCAATGCAAGGGATAGTGGCCATAGTCCAACAATTAAGAGCACAAGTCTTTTAGTGGTTTAATCCTTTATTAATGTTTTTTAGTCCAAATGGACAAAAGAAAAAACAAAAACACAAGATAATATGGTCCAAGTGGACAAAAGAAAAATGACATAAACATAAACATGATATAATATATGATAATAAGCAATAAAAAAAATAAAGGGAGGTAGGGAGCAAGAAAGAAACATAAAAGTAAGGTTAGAAGTTAGTAATTAGTATCACAAGGGCTCTAGTGCCATAAGCCTTCACCGATTATTCCGTCTCGCGTCTTGAACTATAGTGATTAAACAATGTACTTAGGTCAAGGTTAATGAAGACTTGACAGAAGATTGGTAGAACCAAAGCCTCTACAACGCCAAGTTTCAAAGATTTTGAACCTAATACAAAAGATTAACCAACATTGGGTTGACGCGACCAATCAAGGTCCGGACCACGAAAGATCAAGTTCTAAATTGGATAAAGAGGGACAAATGTAGCGCTATGTTAAGCAATCGCCGAGTAATTTACGAAGTAATTACCCTACAATGAGGCCGATCAATAGTGATCTTTGTGCTAATGCATGCTAGATGAACGATATGTAAATCGTCATCCGAAAGCAATACCGCACGAAAAGAAAATAGGTAACGATCTAGTCTTGATCAAGAATTCAACAAAGAAATTCTAAGATCCATAAGACTTTCATCAATCAAAATAAAAAAGGAAATAGATGAAGAGAATGCCAAATTGAATTACACTTTCAAGATCCTTTCATCTTCAAGTTCAATCACCTTCAATTGATAGATTTAAGTGTGAAAACATATCACTAATTCAAAGCACCTCAAATGAATTAAACAATTCATTAAAAGATAGATTTGAACTAATGAATGTTTAATTACTTCAACCATATCCAAAGTCAATTGAAATTGAAAAGAAATTAATCTCAAAAATGCATTTCAAGGCTAAAACAAGAAGAAAGGGGAAGAAGGAGGAAGAAAAACCAAAACAGCCCCAAAAACAAGGCAAAAACTGCATTCTGACTTAGAGTAATCGATTACTCTAATTGAGTAATTTGTTACTCTGCACGCAGAGCCAAAAAAAGAAAATTTGTCTCTGAGTAATCTGTTACTTTAATTGAGTAACCGATTACTCTGCACGCAGCAACAAAAAATAGTGCAAAATTCAGCATGATCAACTTTCAAAACTTTTTACAAACACCTTGTGATCATGGAACTGAAATTGCACAAAATTTAGAGTAAAACACCAGCAAAAACCAGCAATTAAATACAATTACAAGATCCAAAAGATCAAGTAACAAGGATCTCCAAAGATCTACATCATGGAAGATGAAAATGAAGCTTCAACAATGGTGAAAGATGAATTACCACTTCAAATCTGAAAATTCCTTCAAGTTGCTTCAAGATCGAAACACCAAAGCCTTGATCTATGAGAATTGATGAAGAAAATAAGTTTGGATGAAGGTTTAGCTCAAATTTGAACAAGATTCAATGTGAATTCTTGTTAATTTTCAAAAGAAGAAAAATGAGCTTTAGTGAAATTTGTGGTTGGGGATAGAATTTGCAAGAGGTTTGTTGGCTATCAAAAGCTTGTGAAATGAATGAAATGAGGCCTCTATTTATAGAATTTAGGCTTGGAAAATTTGGTGGTTTGGAATTTGGTTTGGAAATGAAAATTAGGCTTGGAATTTGAGTTTGGAGGAAAATTATCAAAAGAGTGGTGATTAGTGGAGGTACATGGTAGGAATTAATTATGATGATGTAGGGGAATTAAAACGAGATGGTCTAGAATATTCCACATGTGATCAAAATGCTGAAAATTGGTGCCAATTGCTGAATTTGAATATGCTGCCATTTTTTTTCAAATTTTCACGAGGGTAATCTATACCCTGATTGAGTAACCGATTACTCAGTGCAAATTTTGAAAAAAAAAATACTTTTTTGAGTGTACTGCTGTGGTTCGGCTCGATTCTTTTGCTTGTTAAAGAAGGCATGGAAATAAACACATGAACCTTGGAATTCCTTGGATAATAATCAATTAAAACTTGAGGAATCCTTGATTGGATAAAATTTGACATGATTACGGATCAACTTCGACGTTGTACAAATGAAATTCATTCGAGATGCGGGGCTGTTGTTTTAGTATTTTTAACTTGTTCTTCCCCTGAAAATGTTAGTGAAAGAAAAAAAAATATTTTTGGATTTTGATTCAAGGTTATTAAACATAAACAAATTAAGCAATAAAACAACTAACAAACACACACACACACACACTCAAAGATCCCGGCAAGGCACAATCCTATAAAAGAGGGAACCAATGTGTGATATTGTTTGTATGTATGAATGCACATGATAAGCAGAGAATCTTAGGGGCAAAAATCAGGGTATTACAGTTGCCCCTATTTAAGTTTCTTCTATCCGGAGATATGAAGATGGACATCTTTGTCTCGACGGGATAAAAGAGACTTAATAATAACAATAAACCCAATTTTTGGCCCTAAGAGACCACAAAAAGATATGATTATGCAAATGGTATGCAAACACAAGACCTCTGTGGGGAGAATAACACCACAAAAGATCAACAAAATGAAGAACGGGAGAATGAAACTCCACCGAGGAAACACATCACATGATACCACCAACTAGCCTGGAAACATACCGCACAACTATTGGGACTCAGCTAAAGAAAAGATTCAAACTGGGGATAACTGTATATGGAAATAAACCACAACATAACAAGGACATTACTTAACAGGGAAGACTTAGCACAACAAGGCTCCACAGGCGAAAATCTATACCTCAACAATGAACTATCTCTAGCATACCGAAGAGACTAACCATCCATCTGAGTAGAAAACCTCAACAACGAACTGTCCCGTCTAACCGAAGAGACTTACCATTCATCGGAGTAACAAAATCTCAACAACGAACTGTCCCGTATAACTGAAGAGACTTACCATTCATCGGAGTAACAAAATCTCAACAACGAACTGTCCCGTCTAACTGAAGAGACTTACCATTCATCGTAGTAACAAAAATCTCAACAACGAACTGTCCCGTCTAACCGAAGAGACTTACCATTCATCGGAGTAACAAAATCTCAACAACGAATTGTCCCGTCTAACCGAAGAGACTTACCATTCATCGAAATAACAAAATCTCAACAACGAACTGTCCCGTCTAACCGAAGAGACTTACCATTCATCGAAATAACAAAATCTCAACAACGAACTATCCCGTCTAACCGAAGAGACTTACCATTCACCGGAGTAACAAAATATCAACAATGAACTGTCCCGTCTAACCGAAGAGACTTACCATTCATTAGAGTAAAAATAATCTCAACAACGAACTGTCCCGTCTAACCGAAGAGACTTACCATTCATCGAAGTAACAAAATCTCAACAACGAACTATCCTGTCTAACCGAAGAGACTTACCATTCAACGGAGTAACAAAAATATCAACAATGAACTGTCCCGTCTAACCGAAGAGACTTACCATTCATTGGAGTAGAAGAATCTCAACAACGAACTGTCCCGTCTAACCGAAGAGACTTACCATTCATTGGAGTAACCAAATCTCAACAACGAACTGTCTCGTCTAACCGAAGAGACTTACCATTCATCGGAGTGGAAAAAGGTATTAACTGCATCGCCTCAGGCTTCTCAAATAAACGAATGCCACGAAACATCCTTGAGCCTTCTAATAGGGGAATCATAGGCAGATTTCAGCTGAAGGGCGCATAATCCTCAAAGGTGCAAAATAAATGCACTCTCAATCTAGGTTTCACAGCCTAGAGATCCAAACAAATGTTGCAGGGGACCAAAGTTCATTCCAAGAACAAGCTGGATAGAAACGTTCAAATAAGACTCATCCCTAGGAGGATATATCTCAGCTGGGGATTAATTCCATCCAGATAATGAACTGAGAAGGAAACTGAATCAAAATCTTCCACGAGAAACAAACTCAGTGGGGAATTAACAAAGATAGGCATTTTCTGCTTACGGGTCGACACTCTAAATGGAGAGAGGACACACATGCTCTGCGGGGATAACAGCACCAGAGAGCAAAGAAGCATCAACACAAATGCAAAATGCACAAGGCATCAACAACATGCTATGCACAACAAATGAATGTGCATGCGATGCGTATGAGTATGCATATGCTGACAAAACAAACATAAAGAAAAGCAGAGGGTGGAATGAACATCACAACATCACCGAATACTTGACTAATCTCAACAAGATGGAGATATCATTAGCAACTCTGCTAGAGATTTAGCTGAAGAAATCCTTCAAGAGAAAAACAAAAGCCATCAAAGGAAAATAAATCCTACTACAAGGCTCAAATCTTGCTGAAGAAAAGAAGATGCTCTTCGGGGAGAAACCCAAATATCAAACTTCTAACATCAATGATCCACAAAGGGGATAACAACATAAACTCTACTTTGAGGATGGAAGGAAAGCTATCGAGGAATCATACAACCCAAATCTTTCTGAATCTTCCCGGGGATAACAAAAATCCACAGGAACTTCCACTTCAATAAGATGAGGAGATCTGTTACGGAAAAATAAATGAATCCATTAGGGATTGTAGACATCTACGCAAAATCCACTGGGAAGACAAGGCAGATCTGTTGGAGATACGAGAACACTCTCAGGGGAATTAACCAAATCTGAGCAAAGCATCCTGGACTTGCTGAGGAAAATAGCCAAAGGTCAAGTTGTGGGGGGATTTTAGATCCATACTCATCATAAATGAGAGAAAACCTAACAGGTGACCAAAAGGGATATCATCAGCGACTTCACCGGGGAATAGCCGCAATAGTGATGCACGATCTTCTCTAGGAGAATTCTCTTAATGAAACAATCTAGAGATAAGTACATCCTGGACTTGCCGGGGAAAAATAAGAAGTTAACATCACTGCTCTATGCTTGGGGAACAATCGAAACAATAATGCACTACCTCCGTTGGGGAATTAGTAAGGATACATCAACCTGGAGAGAAATACATCCATAAGGCAAGATAAAAATCTGACAAACAGCAACTAAGTCAATGCTTCTTAAAGGAAAAATAGCATTGCTCTCTGTTTTGGGATATCCAAAGCAACAAAAACACATCTAGAGGATGAAACTCTGAGTGAGGATTCTTCATATGATTTTTGCTGGGGACAACTAAAGATTGAATCTCTGCGTGGGGATTAACACCAATGAGAGATGGTCTTCAAAATTGCTCAACTGCCTGACCATAACATAATCAGTTGGAGAAAATCGGGATCGAGACATAGCTGGGGAAAGAACGAACAACATTTGTCTGGAGAAAAACTCAGACCGGTATACCATCCACTTGTCAACAACTAGTTACATGAATAAATTCTACTAAGGAAACATCAACAACCTTGATGGGGAAAAATCAACAAACTCTACTGGGGAGCTGTCAATAAATTCTGCCATATGAGTAAGAACAAACCCTGCTGAGGAAAACATCGATCATACCATCCTTGGAATAATCGTTGACATTCCTTTAAGCATTCATAAATCAAAGGGAAATGTTTTTATAATTTTCAAAAATTTAAATCAATTATTCACATTTTGTTTCAAAAATCATCATCAACAATAAATGAAATTTTGCAAACAGAAACAAAGTAAGAATTACAAACAAAGGGACAAAGGCCCAAATTTTATTAATAGAATGGTAGTCCGCAAATGGCTTAACTCTATAGATCATTACAAAGTTTGAAAAATGGTAAATACATTGAAAGGGTTACATTGAAATACAATGACCACTATTCTCCCTAACAACTTTGAATTCCACTGTGCTCAAAACTTCAGCTGAGGATGATTGAAGCAGAATCCTTGATAGAAGATGTTGCTTTCAAATGATCAAGACTGGCCAGATACAGTTAGTTGCCATAATCCCTAATTTCTTCCTAGATTGCCCTCTCGGGTTTTCAATCTATCAGGATGATTATTTCTGTTTTTGTCTCTAATTTTTGCCTGGACCGCCCTTTCAAGTTTTCAGCCCACCGAGACGCTCTTTTTTTCCTAAGCCGCCCTTTCGGGTTTTCAACTTAGCGAGCTGTTCTTTTATTTTTTTTAGGCGAAGTATTTCTTGACTGCATCGGCATTCACAAGACGAGTGAACTCTTCACCATCCATAGTTGTAAGAAGTAATGCACCGCCAGAGAAGGCTCTCTTAACAACGTATGGGCCTTCATAATTAGGAGTTCACTTGCCCCTAGAATCATTAGTAAAAGTCGAGATCCTTTTGAGCACGAGGTCGCCTTCTCTGAACACACGAGGTCGAACCTTCTTATCAAAAGCTTTCTTCATTCTCTGTTGATACAATTGGCCATGACACAAGGCCTTCATTCTTTTCTCTTCAATCACATTCAACTGGTCATATCTGCTTTGACACCATTCAGCCTCAGATAACTCAGCTTCCATCAAAACTCTCATAGAAGGGATTTCAACTTCTACCAGAAGCACTGCTTCCATACCATAAACAAGAGAGAAATGGGTCGCCCCTGTTGAAGTGCGGACAGATGTACGATACTCATGCAAAGCAAAAGGGAGCATCTCATGTCAATCCTTGTAAGTAACAACCATCTTCTGAACAATCTTCTTAATATTCTTATTAGCAGCTTCAACAACCCCATTCATCTTAGGTCTGTAAGGAGAAGAATTATGATGCTCAATCTTAAACTCATCACATAATTCCTTCATCATCCTATTGTTCAGATTCGACCCATTATCAGTGAAAATCTTGCTCGAAACACCATACCGACAGATGATTTGGTTCTTGATAAACCGGACCACTACTTGCTTGGTCACATTGGCATATGATGCCGCTTCAACCCACTTGGTAAAATAGTCAATAGCCACCAATATGAAACGGTCCATTCAATGCTTTAGGCTCAATCATTCCAATCATATCAATTCCCCGCATGGAGAAAGGCCATGGAGAAGAGATAACATTGAGAGGAGTTGGAGGTACATGAATTTTATCAGCATAAACCTGGCATTTATGGCACTCCTTCACAAATTTGCAACTGTCAGATTCCATTGTCAGCCAATAGTAACCTGCCCTTAACATTTTCTTAGCCATTGCATGCCCATTGGCATGAGTACTAAAAGATCCTTCATGAATTTCTTTCATCAACATGTCTGCTTCGTGTCTATCCACACATCTGAGCAAGACCATGTCATAATTTCTTTTATACAGCACATCATCATTCAAGAAGAAACTACCAGCCAATCTTCTCAAAGTTTTCTTATCTTTCTTAGATGTCCCAAGTGGGTACTCTTGATTTTGAAGAAAACACTTGATATCATGATACCACGGTTTATCATCAACGACCTCTTCAACCGCAAACACATGAGTTGATCTATCAAGACGCATAACATTGATTTTGGGCACATCATTCCACTGATTTACCACAATCATGGAGGAAATGGTTGCTAAAGCATCTGCCATTCGATTCTCTACTCTGGGTATATGGTGAAACTCAACCTTATTGAAGAAAGTTGACAACCTTCTTGCATAATCTCGATAAGGAATCAAATCAGATTGACGTGTCTCCCATTCCCCTTTAATTTGATTAATTACCAGGGCTGAATCTCCGTATACATTAAGAATCTTGATTCTTAAATCAATAGCTTCTTCCAAGCCTATAATACATGCTTCATACTCAGCCACATTATTCGTGCAAGTGAACATCAACCTTGCAGTGAAAGGAATATAAGAACCATGAGGAGTAACAATTATTGCCCCAATACCATTGCCATACTCATTAACAGCCCTATCAAAAATCAAACCCCAACGGGATCTAGGCTCAGGTCCTTCATCAGGTAATGGTTCTTCACAATCTTTAACCTTTAGATACATCACATCCTCATCAGGAAAATCAAACTTGATAGGTTGATAATCATCAATTGGCTGGTGTGCCAAATGGTCAGCCAAAACACTTCCTTTTATTGCTTTTTGAGTTCGGTACTCAATATCATATTCTCACAACAAGATTTGCCAACGAGAAATCCTCCCAGTTAAAGCAGGCTTTTCAAAGATATACTTGATTGGATCCATTTTGGATATCAACCAAGTTGTATGATTCAACATATACTGGCGGAGGCGCTTGACAGTCCAAGCTAAAGCACAACATGTCTTTTCAAGCATTGAGTACCGAGACTCATAATTGGTGAACTTCTTTCTCAAATAATAAATAGCAAATTATTTTCGACCAGATTCATCTTGTTAACCCATAACACAACCCATAGACTCTTCTAGCACAGTTAAATACATAATCAGAGGTCTTCCTTCCACGGGAGGAGACAAAATCAGAGGTTCAAGCAGATACTCTTTAATTCTTTCAAAAGCTTTCTGACAGTCCTCTGTCCATACACAACCTTGATCTTTACAGATAAGCTTGAAAAGCGGCGCACATGTGGCAGTCATATTGGATATAAATCGGGAGGTATAATTCAAACGTCCCAAGAATCCTCTTACTTGTTTCTCTGTTTTGGGTGCAGGCATTTCCTGAATAGCTTTAACTTTACCAGGATCAATTTCAATGCCTTTTTGGCTGACAATAAAGCCCAATAACTTTCCAGAACGGACACAAAAAGTACACTTATTAGGATTCAAACGGAGCTTAAACTTTCTCAAACGTTGAAACAACTTCAATAAGTACTCAATATGATCTTCTTCAGTCTTCGACTTACAAATCATGTCATCCACATAGACCTCAATTTTCTTATGCATTATATCATGGAACAAAGTAGTCATAGCTCTCTGGTACGTTGCACCAGCATTTTTCAAACCGAAAGGCATCACTCTGTAACAGAATGTTCCCTAGGGTGTAATGAATGTTGTTTTTTTCCATATCCTAGGGTGCCATCTTTATCTGATTATAACCGAAAAATCCATCCATAAAATAAAAGATACTGGATTTAGCAGTATTATCTACCAACATATCAATGTTTGGCAATGGGAAATCATCTTTTGGACTAGCTTTATTCAAATCTCTATAGTCAACGCACATTCGGACTTTTCCGTCTTTCTTTGGAAGAGGCACAATATTGGCCACCCATTGAGGATACTCAGAAGTCACAAGAAAACTAGCATCAATCTGCTTTTGAACCTCCTATTTAATCTTCACAGCCATGTCGGGATAAGTTCTTCTCAATTTCTGCTTCACAGGTGGACATTCAGGCTTCAATGGAAAATGGTGCTCCACAATATCAGTATCAAGACCAGGCATGTCTTGATAGGACCAAGAAAACACATCAAAATATTCTCTAAGAAGCTCCACAATCCTCTTCTTAACATCTGACTGAAGCAGTTCCCCAATCTTGACTTCTTTCTTATCATCATCTGAACCCAAACTGACCAATTCTACCGGCTCTTTATGAGGCTGAATGGCTTTTTCCTCGTGCTCAAGCAATCGAGAAATTTCATCTAGAATCTCCTCAATACCCTCCTCTTACGCTCCAAACACAGGTAACTCAAAGTTGGGAGAGGGCATAGGGTCATTGTTTTCAATGGGTTTAACAATCAATCTGCACAATGAGTTATGCTTAATTTTAGAATATGAACAAGAAGTGCAAGTATTATGCAGATAAAAAGTGATTATCACATTATTATTATATTTTTGATTTTTATTTTACCATTTTTCAGAAATAAAGCAAAAAGGGAAAACATAGTATGGATAAACAAAATAACATTTTATTGATGATGATAAAATTTGAAACAAAGCCCTCACAGATTCACTTTCACCTTGGGCAGAGTGAAAGGATTTTTGAAAGAAACAAAAACAAATTACTTTGAAATATGAACAACAGTGGGAACATCAATAGCTATTCAATTCTGGTAGATTTGTCCATGTGTCACGTGTCATACCCCAAATTTTGACCACTTAGATTTCCCATCATTGGGCAAATCATCTGTCTCCCCAAAGATGGGTGAGCATCCACTACAATCAAAATTAGGGTTTCAGGCCCTCTCTGAGTTTTAGACAAAGGCTCAATCAAGAAATGACTTGATTTTCAACTTCTCTAATCTCTCAAACATCCTCAAAGGATCAAAAGGACTCCCACTTCAAGGATTAAGCACAAGGTTGCTCCCTTCTAGGTGGATCAAGTCTCCAGATCGCTAGTATCACCAAATTAAGGTTTTGATCACCCAGGGCCTCCAGATGGAAAATTTCATCTGGGCACAAGCCATTGATCCAAAACATAACCTAATATACTTCATGGAACCTCATGAACCCATGCATCAAGTCAATTTTTCCTCAAGGGATGCATTCATCAAAAATCAGGAATTAGGGTTTCTTGACCTAATTCACCCCTAAGTTGACTTTTGGGACAAATCATGAGCCAAGACCTCAAGAGATGATTTGAGGATCTCTAATATACCATATTGATCCATTTGGAACAATGGATTAATCCAAGAAGTTTGAGCAACAAGTTTCAATTTCATCTGCACCACAATTAGGGTTTTAAGGGAAAAGTCAACTGTAACATTGACTTTTGACCAAGACATGCTCCCAAACCCTAATACATGATTGAATATACCCTATGACACCCATGGAACATGTCCATCAAGTTTGATTTAGGTCAAGGACATGATTTCCTGAAGAATTGCACAGTTTGGAATTCATCTGATAAAAAGTCAACTGTGCACAAAAGTCAACTTTGACTTTTTGAGATTTTTCACCAAAATTGATTTTTAACCCTAAAATGATGTTAATGTATGATTTGAATCATCATTCATCAAGAAAAATCAAGAAAAGTGAGATAACTTGTAAAAGGGGTAACCATAAAACTTAGAAATTTTTCTAAGTTAAAAATAAAGTGGCAAGGGTACCAACTTTGGAGGACCATAACTCCTAAACCACAAGGCCATTTTTACTCATCCAAAGATGGATTTGTAGCCCTCATTGTCACCTACAAAAACTTCAACTACAAGTCATTCCAATTCATTAAGGATTTTGAGTTATGGAGTGATCAAAATAGCTGAAAAGTGAAAAAGTCACTTTTTCCAACACTTAGTGAAATTTTCACTAAGTCAGATTCTGCCTCACTTTTTGCCAAATGTAGGGGGATTTTTCACTTGGAATCAAAAGAGATCAAAACCAAACTTGTTTAAACAGTTGTTGTATCATGTAAGAGCTTTCCAAAATGGCCAAAAACATTGCCAATTTCAACTTACACCATGAGATATGACATTGCCAAGTTGCCTTGCTGAAATCTGTCAAGGCAAGGCAGAATTTGCAACTTTGGTCGATTTGCCAAAATCAGCCAAATTCAATTGCTCCTATCCACTTGGACACCTCAGAGGATTGAATCTAAAGGGGACAATCACTGAGCCAAGCCTCCAAAGTCCATGGAACAAGAAATAGCATGTTGAACCTAGAATGGCCAAAATAGGGACAAGACTTCAAATTTGGAATGAAGCATTCAATGAAACCATCAAGGTGGCATGGATTGAGCCATTCTCATCTGAAATCAGTCAAGACTTATCCAAGACCAAGGGAACCAAAGCTCTGTGCCCTAACCTCTAGTCAATGGCTAGAGGAGACTTGGATTTTCATTTGCCAACATTGGCCAAACCTACTTACCAGCTGCCATGCACTATTCCTTGCAAAACAAACTTGCTCTACTATAAATAGAGCTCAATTGTGGTCAGTTTGAGTACACCAAAGCCATCTAACAGATGCTTTCCTCAAAATCTCTTCTTTCACTCCAATTTTGCCTTCTAAGGCAAGTCACTATCGAGTTTTGAGTTTGAGAGCAATTCCAATCAAACCAATCACTCACACACCTCACATACATCACATATGAGCTGATCAAACACTTAGATTACTTCTGAAACACCAATTTCACAAAATCACCAGCTGGTTGCTCAAGGTTTTAACCAAAGTGCAGCTGAGGTACCACAAAATGATCCAGCCAATTTCAATCAAGTCCAACCATCCAAACACAATCCATAGGGTGTAGGGAAGCTGTTCAGATCATCACAACTCATCTGTAACACCTCCAAATCAAAAATCACTTTGAACTTGCTGTCACGACCTAAAGGTAAGCCTAAACTTGGGCATCTCTCAATCTATGCATATTTCCTCGCACAATAATTTGGCCATATGTTCATAATAATGCATGGAATGTTTTCCCTCAATTAATTGCATTGTTTGAATCGTGTATCAAAAATCCTAGCCTTCATGCAGAAATTAGGGTTCTTGAGGTCTCTTCGTGATTTCTTGTTGTATGTTTAATTTAAATGAAATTAAAGTACATAGACATGATCGTGAGGTTGAGACGAGCATAATGATATGTGGATTGCATGATATGATTTCGTATTCAGTGAGATTGAATAGAAAATGCAAATCTGAGAAACCAAGAACACGCGCGTGTTCTTCAGCTTGTTCTTGGCGCCATTTTTAGAAATTCAAATATTTGAATTTTGTGATTTTGTTTAATTGATTCAAAAATTAATTTCTCTCTGAGTTTTAATGATTTTGAGTTGATTCTTTTTTTAATAATTCACAAAAATGTTAAAATATTTTATTTTCCCAAAAAATCCCAAAAAATATTATTTATTTCATATAATTGATATTTTTGTAAAGAATTAATATTTTGATTGTTTTTGGCATTTTAAATATTTTTTCTACATTGATTTTGCAACTTTTAATGCTTTCTAATTATTTTGTAGGTCAATACTTAATTTTTGAAGCATTAGTCCAAGATCACAATTTGTTTTCCATGTGTTAAACAATTTTTGATCATTTTAATTGAGTTTTTATTCAATTAAATACATTTTGAAAACAAATTAGGGTTTTGGATTAATTCAACCCTCATAAATCATTTTCTAAACTTTTTGGGCCTCTTGAGAGAGTGTAAGACCCATCCCTCCTTGTACAAAAACTTTTTGGGCCTCACTCATTGTATAAGTCCCTCTGTACAAGTAAACGGCGCGATTGTTGCCCGTTTAAAATAATAAAAACTTTTTGGGCCTCTCCTTGAGCTATAAGACCCATTCAAAACACTTTGGGCCTCTATTAGAGTGTAAGACCCAATCCCCCTTTTAACCAAACATCTTGGGCCTCACTTATTGTATAAGTCCCTCGGCGTTAAAAGAAAACCTCGGCGCGATCGCCATTTCAAACGAAAAATCATTTGGGCCTACCCCGTGTTATAAGCCCCACTCTTTTTTCTCTAAACTTTTTGGGCCTCTTGAGAGAGTGTAAGACCCATATCCCTTTGTACAGAAAACCATTTTGGGCCCCAGTCACTTGTATAAGTCCCGCTGTACAAAGTCAAACAGTGCGCTCACTGATAAAACCCTGGGCCTCTCCTTGAGCTGTAAGCCCCAAGTCTTTCTTTTTCAAAGCACTTTCTCCTTTGATTTTGAATATACTGTTTTTTTCAATCTTTCTTTGTTGAACAATTAACCAAACGGCATGGAAGCACTACAACTGAGTAAGTGGTTATCGCTTTCGTTTACTGCTTTCATATTATAAACTGTATTGTGGGGCTGCTCACTGTAAGTCTCCTTTCATAAACTCATATCTACTGTGTAATAATAGTATAGATATTTCGAGTTTCCCCGACAACTACGTCTAGCACTAGGTAAAGCCGTTTCGTTTATTCGTAGAAATAGACGCCTAGATCCCCAATAGGAGCACCAGATACAATCTTCTCTTCGGCTGTCCTCCTTAGGAATCGTCAAGAAGCTCTACTCCCCAAGATGAATGTATTCTCCGTGAATGGCATCTTTGAGTTTCTTCCAAATTCTCGAACTTTCCTGACTTGATCTATTCCTTGTGGATAGCTTGCCTTGAATGTCTCGGGGTTTGGGTACCCACTACGGTCATAATCTTGGACCTTAACTAAGGAACCCTCTTTAAAAGCTAAAAGTCGCTGGATAGTAAACCTCGCACGTTTACCAGTGGTTTTTTTATCTTTAAAAGAGTTATCTCTCCTAATGAAAATGAGATGATAGACCCACGGGCTTCTTTAAAGCATCGGCCTCCTCTTGGGCATTATTCAAGGACCCTACGGCTTCTTAGAAGTATTCACAGCCTCCTCTTAGGCTTCGTATAATGATCTCTTCCTCCGGGAATGATAGCCTCCTCTTGGGCTTCGTACAAGGACCCGTCGGCTTCTTAAAAGTTTCCAGCCTCCTCTTGGGCTTCATACAAATTGTCCCGACGACCTCCTAGAGGTATAGGAACAGAACCTAGTCATCCTCATAGAACAGTCCTTTCATAGAGTCTACTACTGTTTCTCAAAGCATAGTACAAAAGATAAAACTCTAGACACGGACAGTCTAACTTCCTTGAGTCTCAAAGACATTCTCAAGTGACCCCTTCGTTAAATAGGAAGGAAACCCGCAGACTCGGACAGTCTCAATACCCTTTGGATTTCCCGTTTCCTCAAAGAAAAGGAAACAACCCTGATCCTCAGATCTAACTCATGAGTACAGTGATGCTCATATAAGAACTGATTTTCTCTTTCAAAATCAGTATACTGGACCTGTCACTTAACTGACACAGTAACCTTAGCCTTCTCTTGGGCTTTGTACAATGATTCTTTCCAGCGGAGTCAAACAACGTTTTAGCCTCTCTCTCGGGCCTTGTACGAGACACATAAAGAGACTCCCTCGTTGAGTCAATCACCTTTTCGCCTCCGTCTCGGGCTTTATACGAGATACCAAAAGATTCCACCGTTGAGTCAAAACCTTTTAGCCTCTCTCTCGGGCTTTGTACGAGACACATAATAGCCTCCTCTTAGGCTTTGTATAAGAAAACCACTGGTTAATCCAATTAACCTTTTAGCATCAAAGCTGTGCCTCGTTCACAGTACACAAACATCAACAACTCCTTCCCCTTCATCTAATCGCTGTAAGCGGCAAGCCTCTGGATCATCTATATCCACGCCACTGTCCCTCTTTTAGCATGAGAAATTCCTAAGGAAAGATAGCATTGCTCTACACTGAGTTAAAGTCTTCTCCTTCAGGTTAAAACCCTTTCTTCGGAAATTATGACATTGCTCGGATCCGCGTATCCCAGTTAAAGTAATTCTCCTTCTCCCCTCTTTAGAGATGACAAATTCTCTCTAAAGCCGAGGTCTTTCAGCTTCACATCTTGGGCTTTGAACAAGATACAAACCACCTTTCGCTTCACGTCTTGGGCTTTGAACAAGACACCAAAAACAACCATTTCCTCCCATAGAATAGGAGGAACTACGAACGCTCTGATTTCCCTATTTCGGTAAACGGGAATACGTAGGCATAAGATCGAAAGAAAAGATCTTAGCGAGCACAATCAACAAAAAACCCAAATCTCATATCTCCATCAATCAAAAGCAGTAATTCAAAAACATCAGTCCTAACATCCTAATCCTTGTTCCCCGCCAGAAACCTTCTGCCTAGATAAAAAGAAAGAAAACAGTATTGGCAAAAATACAAATAACCAGTACAAGGCCCCCGTACATTGATAGCATTCGTAACCTAACAGACCGCTGTTTAAACTCAGTATGCCAAGCAGGGTTAATTGGATACATCTATTTCCCTTCCTTATTCAGCTCACAATAGGATAAAAAATGAATCGACCTGTAGTCAAAGCTCAAACCGCAGAGAGCGACCAGCGCTTAAGAACCGCGTCTAAAATCGCTCGCTACATCACGAAATTGGGAAATTCTTCCTCTTCATCATCTTCAATGATGGCATTGACTTCAAATTCAGGTTCCTTAAACTTCTTTCGAGGGGAATAAAAAGGCACATATGCATCCTCTGGGGACATATACCCGGGGTCTTCCAAATAAGGCTCCCAATCTTCAGCAAGAATGACATCATCCTTAGAGCCAAATGGGATGTAGCCTTCTGAGTCTTCTTCAAGAATCAGAACTGTAGAATGATCTTTACTAGGACAATCTTGAACCATATTGACAGACGCCTTGCCATGATTAGGTAGCGGATTCGGTTGTACATTAGGGTTGGAATCTTCAAAAGACAAAATACCACTCATAGCCAGCCTTTGTACTTCCATCTTTAATGGATAACAGTTCTTAGTATCATGCCCAGCTCCTCCCTGATGGAAAGCACAATGAGCTTCAGGCTTATACCACCATGGCGAATCTTTTGGAACAGAAGGTGGTGGACGGGTCTGAACAAGATTCTTCTTAATCAAACAAGGAAGCAATTCCGTGTAGGTCATCGAAATTGGATCAAAATCTTTCTGAAAATGGCCCCGTTGATTTTTCTGTTGATTAGAACATTGTTGATGAGCAGGAGCTGCCTGAACAACAGGAGTTGAATTAATAACAGGAGTAACAGATGCAACATGTTGCTGGCACTGATTATTCTTACTGTAAATCTTTCTGCATCCTCCACAGGAAATAGCATTGGTCTCACCTTCTTTCTTCTTGGCAAGTCCTCCCCCATATTTCTTGGAATTTCCAGCAGAATTACCATCTTTTGAAAATCGTCCCTCACAGACACCTTCTTCTAATCTCATCCCCATATTAACCATCTCAGTGAAGTCACTCGGGGCACTAGCAATCATACGCTCATAATAGAAAGGACTTAGAGTTTTTAGAAAAATCTTGGTCATCTCTTTTTCTTCTAAAGGAGGATTAATTTGAGCAGCAATCTCGCACCACCTCTGCGCGTATTCTTTGAATGTTTATTTTATCTTTATGAGCCATTGCTCGAAGCTTGTCACGGTCAGGGGCCATATCCACATTATATTTATATTGCTTCACAAAAGCTTTACCCAAATCTTCGAAAGTGCGAATGCGAGTACTATCGAGTCCCATATACCATTTCAAAGCTGCACCAGATAAACTGTCTTGAAAGTAGTGAATGAGAAGCTAATTATTATTGGTCTGAGTTGACATCTTACGAGCATACATAGTCAAGTGACTCAACGGACAAGAGTTACCCTTATAGTTTTCAAAGTCAGGGACCTTGAACTTATGTGGGATCTTCACATTAGGAACCAAGCATAACTCATGAGCATTTTTCCCAAACAGCTCTTTTCCTCTCAAAGCTTTGATTTCTTTCTGCATTTTAGCAAACTGGTCTTGAATCTCTTCCATTTTATCATAAGCATCAACACTCTCACTTGGAGCAGTATGGAAAATATGTTCTTCACCAAAAGGAGCAGTATGAACCACAGGCGGTGGCACCGTCATCACAGGCTGGATAGTAGGAACAGCTGGAACTTTAGGCGGTAGTGGTTGATAACCTTCAGGAACAAATTACGTGGCATGCCCCAAGGGAAACCAGGAGGTATGGAGTGTTGAGGAACACTGGCATGCGCCATAGAGATGGGCGTAGAGACAATTTCAGAAATGAATGTCCTTTGCTCAGGAGTTGAAAGTGGAGGAGGAGGGGGTGCTGGCTGATTCTGAGCAGCCACCAGAGCTTCCATCATAGCAGTGAGTCTTTCCAAACCATCCTTCAGAGTTGATACTTCTTCACGAAGATCACAGTTCTCTTGTTGCAACTGATCCATCTTCTTCTTCAGATTAGCCCGAGTATTATACTGGTGGGACAGTTTGGCTGAATAAAGACCAAAGGTAAATAATAAGACACCTGGAAAAGGCAAGAAACAATGTAGAATGATGCTTGATGTGCAATATGCAAATGCAAAGTTTCAAGGAATTATAAGGCATATCGCAAACATTGTTATACTAAAATCTCATTCATTAATGATGCAAAAGATTACATCTTGGAAGTACAGATTCAAGAATCCTAAAACAATAGAGAATAAAGAAAATAGAACCCTAGAGAATCTCATGAGAAGAAGTCCCAGCTCTATCTTCCAGTTTCTTGATGCGGGCCTGCATTTGAGTCTTCTCAATTAGCAACTGATCAACGATCAACTTCCAAGGAGATTCTGAACTCTTCGGAATATCGGAAACTGGCTGAATGCGAGAGGAAAATAAATCCTCTTGCACCTTTCTCTTCTTGTTGGCAACTTCGTCTTCATTCTTCTTCTTGAAGTGCTCTTGAAGCCTTACATTATCTAACTCAACAATCTGATACTTGTTCTTCCAAGCATCTCTCTCTTGTTGCATCTCGGCCAAAGCGATCTGAAGCTTCTCTGTGTTTTCCATAAAGTAGAGGATATGCTTCTTAGCAGTTAGAGACAAAGGCTCCTGACGTGCATAAGGAATCTTCAAAGTAATAGCTCTATTTTTAACCCACTGGAGGTAAGATTCCGAAGAGACACAATTCAGATTTCCCAAACTTTTCTTTCCTTTTCTACGAATGTTGCGCCAATATTCCACAATCTCTCTCTTGAGAGCAACCTGGGATTCATCTTCCTTGAAAAAGAGATCGGCCAAATAAATGTTCTTCGGTACCTCTCGCAAAGGATATCCCAACTGACGACGAGCCAACACCGGATTGTAGCTGATTCCTCCCTTTGTACCAAGAAGAGCCGCGTTGGGAAAATCACCACAACTATCAATAATCATTGCTCCAAAAGGAACACGGCTACACCAATCAATATCAGAATGAGTGAGAGACATGATTTTCCGCGACCAATATAAACCATCCTTGAGGTTCTAGAAAGCTGCAGACTTTGGCAAGTGAGAAATAAACCACTTGTAAAGCAAAGGCGCACAACAGATAATCATCCATTCACCATGGAAATTCCTGAGGTGAATAGAATGGTAAGCATCGGCTAGCAAAGTAGGAACTGGATTCCCAATCAAGAAAATCTGAATAGCGTTGATGTCGACAAAGTTCTCAACATTCGGGAAGAGGAACAGTCCGTAAATGAGCAAAGCAAGAATAGCCTCAAAAGCAACTGTGTTCTTCACACTAGTAAAGTGATGAGCTCTATCCATCAAGAACTTAGCAAGTAACCCAAGAATCTTTCTTTTGGTATCCATGCGAGCCTTAATCTCAAAAACCTTCAAGTGAGTAGCCTTCGCAATAACGTGATGCTCGAGAATGGAATCCAAACTAGAGAAAATCCGACCATAAACAGGCAAACCAAGCAGGAGAGAATACTTCTCTAGTGTAGGTACCAATTGATAATTAGGAAAGGTGAAACAATGAAGCAAAGGGCCATAGAACTGAACCAAATTAGCAAGCAATCTTTCAGCCATATCAACCTTCAAGAGAGATAAAAGCCTTCCATATCTGGACTCGAACTTCTTGGTATCAGCAACCAAAGATCCTAGCTCTCTCAAACCCCTAACTTAAGACTCTTGAAAGTGTACTTCCTTGTACTTCTCCTTCCAAAATCCATAACAAAAGTATCTGCAATGTTTGCAATAACACCTTTAAGTTCCTTGAAACCTTCCAAAAGAATGCTCATGAATGCATAAATGCATGAATGCAACAACTACAAACAAGATCACACAAAGCACACAGGTCAAGGTTCAAGTCACGAGCATGAAGCCAAGGGTAAGAACCAATCCCACAAAGGTATGTACTAAGGTTTTGTCTTCATTGTACCTACAGAAAATAGCGGTTCTAACAGAGTGCCCAGGGTCCACAATCCACTATCAGACACACCAGCGCACTGATTTACTCAGAGGTTAGTAGTTATCTTCAAGAGAATCTAACCTGAGTGTGGAATCACATAACAGCTAAGTCGGATTTGAATCCTCATAGCTTCCGCGCCATGATCCTAAAAAGGCTAAGATGGGTTAAGGGTTACTACGGTCCTCAGTGTTATAGGCTTCTATGGAAAAAGTAATGCCTTCAACGATCGCTCGATCGGCATCAGTAATTCCAAAGAGGCAACCACCGAGTGGATAGATTCTCAAGTTCTGCTTTTTCGGGATTCGACTCCCTCAAAGCTCCCTTGACTATACCATACTCCTATCTCAAATTACACTTTGGTCCGGGTATAGGACCTATCTCACACACAGAAGAACTCCCAAACAGAACAAACAAGTAACAAACAAATCAGACAAAAAGCAGTAAATAAATCAAAGTAGGCTAAACCCCTCAAGGGAGATAATTCCCCAGCAGAGTCGCCACTTTTCTGTAGCGGGGAAATTTGTGAGTGTAAGTTATTGATTAACTTAACTCCCAAAAAACAAGAGTCGCCACCGCACTTTTATTTTATCCAAAAAAGGAAAGGAAAAAGAGCGAACAAAAACTAAGGAGTTCTAAAAAACAAGAACAAACAGAGAATGGGTAAGGGGGGTTGGTTACGCAATGGGAAGGTATTAGCACCCAAAACGTCTATAGTACTCTATAGGAACCCTTTGAAATATCTACCGCTTTTTGGTTTGAAAAGGTTTGCTTGAAAAAGAGATTGAGGAGATGAGAGGAGAATTATTTTTTAGATTTTTGTGTTTGGAGAGACTTATCGCCTCATGCGTACGTACCCACGATGTGCAATGTAGGATCAAAACCCCGTAGTTCGTGGTACAAATGAAGAAATTTGTTTGTTTTGGTTGATTTTAAGTGTAAAGACAAATCATCATTTCCAAGCGAATAATTCCGCTTAAAGAAATGAATCATGTCTAAACTTATGAAAAAGTTTTAAAGGGAAAAAGTGCGTAAGGCACAAAAAAAAAGATTGTTGAGTTTGGTATTTTTTTTTTGTCTTTTGAAATGGTCAAAATATGGTTAACATGGATTGACATTTATTAAAGAAAACAAAGTTTAAAAATCACTTGACCGAAGTCAAGGTTTTATTATGAAAGCGGTTTTAAGTTTGAAAACAAAAAAGTTTTGAAAAAGAGAGGAGATTTTGAAAATTGAAGAAGGGGGTGGAGAAGAAGTGACTATCCTAGTGCATAAATAAAAGCTAAAGTGAGAAAGATCTAACCACATAGAGACACTCTTCAAAGCATAATGAGAAAAGGATTCCCTCCTCTTGAGCCAATAAGCAAGCCAAATAAAGGTTAGGATACCAAACTCCATAATGATCTAAAGCACAAGGGAAAGGGTCCTAAGTCTAAGTCCATAAGTCCATAATCAAGCCAAGAATACCCTCCAATGAAAAGGATAGTGGCCATAGTCCAACAATTAAGAGCACAAGTATTTTAGTGGTTTAATCCTTTATTAATGTTTTTGAGTCCAAATGGACAAAAGAAAAAACAAAAACACAAGATAATATGGTCCAAGTGGACAAAAGAAAAATGACATAAACATAAACATGATATAATATATGATAATAAGCAATAAAAAAAATAAAGAGAGGCAGGGAGCGAGAAAGAAACATAAAAGTAAGGTTAGAAGTTAGTAATTAGTAGCACAAGGGCTCTAGTGCCATAAGCCTTCACCGATTATTCCGTCTCGCATCTTGAACTATAGTGATTAAACAATGTACTTAGGTTAAGGTTAATGAAGACTTGACAGAAGATTGGTAGAACCAAAGCCTCTACAACGCCAAGTTTCAAAGATTTCGAACCTAATACAAAAGATTAACAAATATTGGGTTGATGCAACCAATCAAGGTCCGGACCACAAAAGATCAAGTTCTGAATTGGATAAAGAGAGACAAATGTAGCGCTATGTTAAGCAATCGCCGAGTAATTTATGAAGTAATTACCCTACAATGAGGCCGGTCAATAGTGATCTTTGTGTTAATGCATGCTATATGAACGATATATAAATCGTCATCTGAAAGCAATACCGCACGAAAAGAAAATAGGTAACGATCTAGTCTTGATCAAGAATTCAACAAAGAAATTCTAAGATCCATAAGACTTTCATCGATCAAAATAAAAAAGGAAATAGATGAAGAGAATTCCAAATTGAATTACACTTTCAAGATCCTTTCATCTTCAAGGTCAATCACCTTTAATTGATAGATTTAAGTGTGAAAACATATCACTAATTCAAAGCACCTTAAATGAATTCAACAATTCATTAAAAGATAGATTTGAACTAATGAATGTTTAATTACTTCAACCATATCCAAAGTCCATTGAAATTGAAGAGAAATTAATCTCAACAATGCATTTCAAGGCTAAAACAAGAAGAAAGGGGAAGAAGGAGGAAGAAAAACCAAAACAACCCCAAAAACAAGGCAAAAACTGCATTCTGACTTAGAGTAATTGATTACTCTAATTGAGTAATCTGTTACTCTGCACGCAGAGCCAAAAAAAAGAAAATCTATCTCTGAGTAATCTGTTACTCTAATTGAGTAACCAATTACTTCTCATGCAGCAGCAAAAAATAGTGCAAAATTCAGCATGATCAACTTTCAAAACTTTTTACAAACACCTTGTGATCATGGAACTGAAATTGAACAAAATTTAGAGTAAAACAACAGTAAAAACCAACAATTAAACACAATTACAAGATCCAAAAGATCAAGTAACAAGGATCTCCAAAGATCTACATTATGGAAGATGAAGATGAAGCTTCAACAATGGTGAAAGATGAATTACCACTTCAAATCTGAAAATTCCTTGAAGTTGCTTCAAGATCCAAACACCAAAGCCTTGATCTATGAGAATTGGTGAAGAAAATAAGTTTGGATGAAGGTTTAGCTCAAAGTTGAACAAGATTCAATGTGAATTCTTGTTAACTTTCAAAAGAAGAAAAGTGAGCTTTAGTGAAATTTGTGGTTGGGGATATAATTTGCAAGAGGTTTGTTGGCTATCAAAAGCTTGTGAAATGAATGAAATGAGGCCTCTATTTATAGAATTTAGGCTTGGAAAATTTGGTGGTTTTGAATTTGGTTTGGAAATGAAAATTAGGCTTGGAATTTGAATTTCGAGGGAAATTATCAAAAGAGTGGTGATTAGTGGAGGTACATGGTAGGAATTAATTATGATGATGTAGGGGAATTAAAATGAGATGGTCTAGAATATTCCACATGTGATCAAAATGCTGAAAATTGGTGCCAATTGCTGAATTTGAATTTGCTGCCATTTTTTTTCAAATTTTCACGAGGGTAATCTGATTGTTTCCTAAGAAGAAACATCCACCAGAGGACAAAGAGACACAATTTTGCTTTTTGCTGAACCAGGAAATCAGATTGTTTCCTAAGAAGAAACATCCACCATAGGTACTCTTTCTGTCATCAGCATTACCAGCCCAATCAGCATCACATTATCCTATCAATACAGAGTCAGAACTATGTAGAGTAGACCATAGTTACATGTTCCCTTCACATACTTTAGAATCCTCTTGACCTGATTAATATGGCTGGCATTGGGTTCAGCCTGGTACCTTGCACAGACTTCTACTGAGAATGTTATATCAGGTCTACTAGTTGTAAGATATAGGAGACTTCCAATCATGCTTCTATAGAGACTTTGATCAACACTTATGCCATTTTCATCTCTTGTCAATTTGAGGTGCGTGGGGGCAGGAGTCCTTTTGTGCTTTGCATTTTCCAAGCCAAACTTCTAATTAACAATATTCTTGGCATATTTCCCTTGACAGAGAAAGATAGAATCTTCCATTTATTTGACTTGGAGTCCAAGAAAGTAGGCTAGTTCTCCAACCAAGCTCATTTCAAATTTGGACTGCATTTGCTGAACAAAATGCTGCATCATCTCTTCAGACATTCCTCAGAAAACAATGTCATCAACGTATATTTGTGCTATCAGGAAATTACCTTCCCTTTCTCTGACAAAAACAATTTTATCAATTCCTCCCTTTCTGTACCCATTTGTAACAAGGAGCTCAGTCACCCTTTCATACCTGACCCTTGGAGCTTGTTTCAACCCATATAAGGCTTTCTTCAGCTTGTAGACATGATCTGGAAATGCTGGATCAACAAAGCCCTTGGGTTGCTCCACATAGACCTCTTCACTGAGATATCCGTCCAAAAATGCACTTTTGACATCCATTTGAAAGAGTTTAAACTTCAGAAGGCAAGCTATTCCAAGGAGCAGTCGTACAGATTCCAGTCTCGCTACAGTTGCAAACGTCTCATCAAAGTCCACTCCCTCTATCTGGGTGTATCCTTGTGCTACGAGTCTGGCCTTGTTTCTTGTGACAACTCCATGTTCATCAGACTTGTTCTTAAAGACCCACTTAGTGCCAATCACATTTGATCCCTCTGGTCTAGGTACTAGATCCCAAACATCATGTCTCTTGAACTGCTCAAGCTCTTCCTGCATTATATTAATCCAAAATTCATCTGTTAGGGCCTCCTTAACATTTTTTGGTTCCATTTTTGACACAAAGCAGGCACTTGCCACCACATCCCGTGATCTCGTCATCCTTTTTCCATTTGGATCCCCTATTATAAGTTCCTTAGGATGATCCTTATGTATTCTAATGGAAGGTCCCTTGTCAATTCTCTCGGACACAGTAGACTCATGATTGTCATTGTTGGATACTGCAATATCTTCAGAGTCGTCTTGAGGTGTTTCAACATCTTCTGTGACATCTTCCTCTTCCATTGGAAAGTATGCTCCAATATCATTTGTATCTTCAACCTCCATGGGAGAGTCATCAACCACAACATTTATGGATTCCAATACAACCTGAGTTCTTGGATTGTATACACGGTATGCTCTGCTGCTTGTGGAATAACCTAGGAAGATTCCTTCCTCACTCTTGGGATCCATTTTTCTCTTTTGTTCACGATCTTCCAGAATGTAGCACTTGCTTCCAAAGACATGAAAGTATTTCACCGTAGGTTTTCTACCCTTCCACAATTCATATAAGGTAGCAGAAGTTCCAGTCCTGATGGTTACTCTGTTGAGGATGTAGCATGTTGTGTTCATGGCTTCAGCCCAGATATGATACGGGAGATTCTTTGCATGGAGCATGACCCTTGCATACTCTTGAATAGTTCTATTTTCATTTCAACCACACCATTCTGCTGAGGAGTGATGGGAGAAGAAAATTCTTGACTAATTCCTTCTGAGGATTAGAATTCATCAAACTTACTGTTTTCAAATTCCCTCCCATGATCACTTCTGATTCTGATGATACCACAGTCCTTTTCTCTTTGAAGTCTCTGACATAGTCCCTTAAAGACTTCAAACACCTCTAATTTCTCCTTGATAAAGTGTACCCAAGTATATCTAGAAAAATCATCAACAACAACATAGGCATACCTTTTTCCTCCAAGACTTTCGACCTGCATGGTCCCCATTAAATCCATGTGAAGAAGCTCTAGGTTCCTTGAAGTAGATTAATGTTGAAGCTTTTTGTGTGACATTTTAGTTTGTTTACCAATCTGGCATTCACCACATATTCTCCCTTCGTCTATTTTAAGATTTGAAATCCCTCTGACAACTTCCTTGGATATGACTTCTTTCATTCCCTTTAAGTGCAGATGTCCCAGCTTTTGATGCCACAACTTAACTTCATCCTCCCTAGACATCAAGCAGGTGGAGGGATTCTGGAGTTCTTGAGGATCCCACAAGTAGCAGTTGCCCTTGAATCTGGTACCCTTCATAATAAGTTCTTCTTTATCATTTGTAACTAGGCACTCAGATTCAAAGAAGTTTACCTTGAGACCTTGATCACACAGTTGGCTGATGCTTATTAGGTTCGCAGTAAGACCTTTGACATACAAGACTCTGTCAAGGCAAGGTTGTCCCTCATACTTTAACTTGCCAACCCCTTTAATTACTCCTTTTGAGCCATCTCTAAAGGTGACATGGCCAGTGGGATGAGGCTTAATGTCATCCAAGAACTTCTTCACCCCAGTCATGTGCCTGGAGCAACTGCTGTCAAAGTACCAGTCTTCCTTGGCGGAGGCTCTAAAGGAGGTATGGGCAATGAAAGCTACAGTTTGGTCCTTAGGAACCCACTTCTTCTTTCCTTTGGAGGTCTTCCTTCTTCTTCTTGTGGTTTGTTTTGAAGATTTGGGATATCCATTCAACTTGTAACAATGAGCCTGTATATGCCCAGTCTTCCCACAGTAATAGCATTGTCTGTCCTGTTTTTGTATTCTTGGGAAGTTCCTTTGAGACCTTTGGTGATGTTGGGACATCTGTCTTGACATCACCTCAGTTGAGTTCCCTCCAGCCCTATGTGTTTTGATCTCAAATTGGTCGTTATAACCAAGACCCTTTCCATTCCCAGCATTCCTTCCTGACATAAGGATTTCATTAAGCATGTCAGAACCATTGCTCATCATCCTTATATACTTGGTCATATTGTTGAGCTTGGAGTTCAACCACTCCACCTGATCTTCTAAATTCGAGATAGTCTCCAAATGATTCAACCTTTCATCACACAGTTGTGAGATAAGGTTCTACTGATCTTGTCTAAGTTGATACAGATTAGCAACATTCTTAAGATTGATTGATCTGTTTTCTGATTCCTTGTCGGAGTCATACACTCCAGTTATGGCTGACACCTTCTTAGTGGTATCTCCATCGCTTGAAGAGTCATCTTCAGACCATGAGGTGGACACACCCTTTTTATCCTTCTTGTTGTATGTAAGACACTCACCTCTTGTTTGTCCAACACTTCCACATTCATAACACTGAACTCCCTTCCCTCGATTGAATTTTCTATCATAGTTGGGTCTCCTCCCAAAATTCCTTGATCTATGGAAGTCAGAAGTCTGAGCCTTGACATTTGAATTCGACTTCTCATCTAATTACTTTGCCAGTTGTTGAAATTTTTTTTCAAGAAACCCAACAGCTTTAGACAACTCCTCTTTTGTGTCACGTTCATCTTGGTTGGTCACAACGGCAAGGCTTTTCTTCGGTTCATCCTTTTGGCTGATGGTCATTTCAAAGGTTTGAAGAGACCCCATAAGCTCATCTACCTTCATGGTGTTTATATCTTGAGCTTCTTCAATAGCTGTCACTTTCATGTCAAACCTCTTGGGGAGAGACCTTAGAATTTTCTGAACCAACTTGGCTTCAGGGATCTTCTCACCAAGGTCACTGGATGTGTTGGCTATATCAACAATATTCATATGAAAGTCATGTATACTTTCATCTTCTCTCATTCTCAGGTTCTTAAACTTAGTAGTGAGCAGCTGAAGTTTTGAGGTTTTTACACGAGAAGTACCTTCATATGCGGTCTTCAGGATTTCCCACGCATTCTTTGCAGCAGTGCGATTCTTAATGAGTCTGAAGATGTTCTTGTACACCCCATTGAACAATGCATTAAAGGCCTTAGAGTTTCCTTGAGCAAGTTTATCATCTTCATCATCCCAATCTTCTTCTGGTTTCAGCTCCTCAGTGAGCTTCCCATCTTTGTCTTTGATCTTTGGTGGATCCCACCCCTTGACCACAGACTTCCAAGCCTTTCCATCCATAGACTTGATAAATGCCACCATACAAACTTTCCAATAATCATAATTGGAACCATCCAGTATTGGTGGTCTATTCAGAATTCTTCCTTCTTTATCCATCGTACCAGAAAGTATCGTCCCTGAATCTCACCCGGATACAGAGCAGGATGCCTGCTCTGATACCAATTGAAATTCTAGTTAAGCAGATCACGAAGATGTCAGACAGGATGTCATGACACTTGATCTTTGCTTCTCACAAGGACCTAAGGAAGAACAAATGAAAGCAGCAGAAAGTAAATAACACCAGAGATTGTTAACCCAGTTCGGTGAACAACAACACCTATGTCTGGGGGCTACCAAGCCAGGAATGAAATCACTAAGTAGAATTGGTTCTAAGCTAAACTCAAGCGTTTACAACTTAGTACCTAGAAACTATCCTTCCTAGATTTCTACCTAAGACACATCTAGGTATGAGACCCTTCTCAATTCCCTTCCAATCACAGCAGTGACTGAAAATATTACAACTCAATAAAAACGTCATTCTCAAGTATTCACACAATACACAAGAGGCTCACAAGTACAAACCCTAGTACTTTTAAAAAAGCTGCAACGACTCAGTAAAACTAGGTTAACTCAACCTATTTATATTGCAAACCACAGCTGGACTTGGGCTTCAAAACCGCAGCAGATAGCTTCCTCAGAATTAGCGACCTAATTCTTTCTTCTATCCTAAGTTACCAAAAATGTCTCCTTCACAAGGAAACCGCAAATACAATTAGAATCAGAATCGCTGATTTCCCAATCTCAGGTGCCACCTGGAATCCTAGTCATATTCCAATCACACATGTTAACAAAGACATTTAATCCAAAACTGTAACAGACAAAGATGTCGAAACCTCCTGATAGGATATCTTGTCAAACATCTCAACCTGCAGTTAGTTCAACATGTTGGGACATCTTGTCCAACATCTTTCAGCTAAGTTAGTTTTACCAAAATTAATGCCAACCTCAGAATCAGGGACTCAACATAATAAATTACCCTGATTGAGTAACTGATTACTCAGTGCAAATTTTGAAAAAAAAGCTTTTTTGAGTGCACCGCTGTGGTTCGGCTCGATTCTTTTGCTTGTCAAAGAAGGCATGGAAATAAACACATGAACCTTGGAATTCCTTGGATAATAATCAATTAAAACTTGAGGAATCCTTGATCGGATAAAATTTGACATGATTACGGATCAACTTCGACATTGTACAGATGAAATTCATTCGAGCTGCGGGGCTGTTGTTTTGGTATTTTTAACCTATTCTTCCCCTGAAAATGTTAGTGAAAGAAAACAAAATATTTTTGGATTTTGATTCAAGGTTATTAAACATAAACAAATTAAGCAATAAAACAACTAACAAACACACACACACACACTCAAAGATCCCTGCAAGGCACAATCCTATAAAAGAGGGAACCAATGTGTGATATTGTGTGTATGCATGAATGCACATGATAAGCAGAGAATCTTAGGGGCAAAAATTAGGGTATTACAGCTGCCCCTATTTAAGTTTCTTCTATCCGGAGATATGAAGATGGACATCTTTGTCTCGACGGGATAGAAGAGACTTAAAAATAACAATAAACCCAATTTTTTGCCCTAAGAGACCACAAAAAGATATGATTATGCAAATGGTATGCAAACACAAGACCTCTGTGGGGAGAATAACACAACAAAAATCAACAAAATGAAGAACGGGAGAATGAAACTCCACCGGGGAAACACATCACAGGATACCACCAACTAGCCGGGGAACATGCCGCACAACTATTGGGACTCAGCTAAAGAAAAGATTCAAACTGTGGATAACTGTATATGGAAATAAACCACAATATAACAAGGACATAACTTAACAGGGAAGACTTAGCACAACAAGCCTCCACTAGGGAAAATGATAATCAACAATGAACTATCTCTAGCATACCGAAGAGACTAACCATCCATCTGAGTAGAAAACCTCAACAATGAACTGTCGCGTCTAACCAAAGAGACTTACCATTCATCGGAGTAACAAAATCTTAACAACGAACTGTCCCGTCTAACCGAAGAGACTTACCATTCATTGGAGTAACAAAATCTCAACAACGAACTGTCACGTCTAATCAAAGAGACTTACCATTCATCGAAGTAACAAAAATCTCAACAACTAACTGTCGCGTCTAACCGAAGAGACTTACCATTCATCGGAGTAACAAAATCTCAACAACGAACTGTCCCGTCTAACCGAAGAGACTTACCATTCATCGGAGTAACAAAATCTCAACAACGAACTGTCCCGTCTAACCGAAGAGACTTACCATTCATCGGAGTAACAAAATCTAAACAACGAACTGTCCCGTCTAACCGAAGAGACTTACCATTCATCGGAGTAACAAAAATCTCAACAACGAACTGTCCCATCTAACCGAAGAGACTTACCATTCATCGGAGTAAGAAAATCTCAATAACGAACTGTCCCGTCTAACCAAAGAGACTTGCCATTCATCGGAGTAACAAAAATCTCAACAACGAACTGTCCCGTCTAATTGAAGAGACTTACCATTCATCAGAGTAGAAGAATCTCAACAATGAACTGTCCCGTCTAAGCGAAGAGACTTACCATTCATTGGAGTAACCAAATCTCAACAACGAATTGTCCCGTCTAACCGAAGAGACTTACTATTCATCAGAGTGCCAAAAGGTATTAACTGCATCGCCTTAGGCTTCTCAAATAAAGAAATGCCACGAAACAGTATTGAGCCTTCTAATAGGGGAATCATATGTAGATTTCAGCTGAAGGGCGTAGAATCCTCAAAGGTGCAAAATAAATGCACTCTCAATCTAGGTTTCACATCCTAGAGATCCAAACAAATGTTGCATTGGACCAAAGTTCAATCCAAGAACAAGCTGGAGAGAAACGGTCAAATAAGACTCATCCCGAGGAGGATATATCTCAACTGGGGATTAATTCCATCCAGATAATGAACTGGGAAGGAAACTGAATCAAAATCTTCTACGAGAAACAAACTCAGTGGAGAATTAACAAAGATAGGCATTTTCTGCTTACGGGTCGAAACTCTAAATGGAGAGAGGACACACATGCTCTGCGGGGATAACAACACCAGAGAGCAAAGAAGCACCAACACAAACGCAAAATGCACAATACAACAACATGCTATGCACAATAAATGAATGCGCATGCGATGCGTATGAGTATGAATATGCTGACAAAACAAACATAAAGAAAAGCAGAGGGTGGAATGAACATCACAACATCACCGAATACTCAGATAATCTCAACAAGATGGAGATATCATTAGCAACTCTGCTAGGGATTTAGCTGAAGAAATCCTGCAAGAGATAAACAAAATCCATCAAAGGAAAATAAATCCTACTACAAGGCTCAAATCTTGCTAAAGAAAAGAATATGCTCTTCGGGGAGAAACCCAAATATCAAACTTCTAACATCAACGATCCACAAAGGGGATAACAACATAAACTCTGCTTTGAGGATGGCAGGAAAGCTGTCGAGGAATCATACAACCCAAATCTTTCTGAATCTTCCTGGGGATAACAAAAATCCACAGGAACTTCCACTTCAATAAGATGAGGAGATCTGCTACGGAAAAATAAATGAATCTGCTGGGGATTGTAGACATCTACGCAAAATCCACTGGGAAAACAAGGCAGATCTGCTGGAGATACGAGAACACTCTCAGGGGAATTAACCAAATCGGAGCAAAGCATCCTGGAATTGCGGAGGAAAACAGCCAAAGGTCAAGCTGTGGGGGGATTTTAGATCAATACTCATCATAAATGAGAGAAAACCCAACAGGTGGTCAAAAGGGATATCGTCAGCGACTTCACTGGGGAATAGCCGCAATAGTGATGCACGACCTTCACTAGGAGAATTCTCTGAATGAAACAATCTGGAGATAAGTACATCCTGGACTTGCCGGGGAAAAAATAAGAAGTTAACATCACTGCTCTATGCTTGGGGAACAATCGAAACAATAATGCATTACCTCCGTTGGGGAATTAGTAAGGATACATCAACCTGGAGAGAAATACATCCACAAGGCAAGATAAAAATCTGACAAACAGCCACTAAGTCAATGCTTCATAAAGGAAAAATAACATTGCTCTCTGTTTGGGGATATCCAAAGCAACAAAAACACATCTGGAGGGAAATTATCAAAAGAGTGGTGATTAGTGGAGGTACATGATAGGAATTAATTATGATGATGTAGGGGAATTAAAATGAGATGGTCTAGAATATTCCACATGTGATCAAAATGCTAAAAATTGGTGCCAATTGCTGAATTTAAATTTGCTGCCATTTTTTTTCAAATTTTCACGAGGGTAATCGATTACCCTAATTGAGTAACCGATTACTCAGTGCAAATTTTGAAAAAAAAATGCTTTTTTGAGTGCACTGCTATGGTTCGGCTCGATTCTTTTGCTTGTCAAAGAAGGCATGGAAATAAACACATGAACCTTGGAATTCCTTGGATAATAATCAATTATAACTTTAGGAATCCTTGATCGGATAAAATTTGACATGATTACAGATCAACTTCGACGTTGTACAAATGAAATTCATTCGAGCTGCGGGGCTGTTGTTTTGGTATTTTTAACATGTTCTTCCCCTGAAAATGTTAGTAAAAGAAAACAAAATATTTTTAGATTTTGATTCAAGGTTATTAAACATAAACAAATTAAGGAATAAAATAACTAACAAACACACACACACACACACACACACTCAAAGATCTCTGCAAGGCACAATCCTATAAAAGAGGGAACCAATGTGTGATCTTGTTTGTATACATGAATGCACATGATAAGCAGAGAATTTTAGGGGCAAAAATTAGGGTATTACAGAGTCAACGTAGTTCGGAGGACTACGGGTGAAGGGGGAAGGGTGCTCGCCAAGATTTCTCCGTCTTGTGCCTTTGTATCCTCATTCGGACTAGAATGAGGAAATCAGAGCGTTCGTACTTCGGCCTACAAATTTTTAAGTGTTTTTTTATGAGCGATTCTAAGTTCGCGTTCCAGCAGTTAGGGTCAATGCCTTCTGAGTAAGATCCTGCAGCTGTGTTCGGTTAGGAGCCATATCACTATTATATTGATAATGCTTAACAAAGGACTCGGCCAGGTCCCTCAAACTTCTATTGTAGGTCCTCTCCAGCCCCATGTACCACTCCAGGGACGCCCCAGCCAGAATGTCCTGAAAGAAGTGCAAGAGCAACCTCTCGTCGTCAGAATAGGTGGACATTTTCCTGTAGTATGCTTCGATATGGGTTTTGGGACATGTCGTCCCCTTGTATTCATCAAAATCAAGGACCTTGAACTTAGGTGGGATCCTCACACCAAGAACCAAACCTAGATCAGTCATATCAATGCCGAAAGCATTCTGATTTTCATAGGCCCTCATCCTCTCTTCGATCATCTTAAACTTCTTTTTAGCCTCCGCCAGGAGACCAGTTTCCAGATCATGCATAGAGAACGTGTCTTCCTGTTGGTCAACCTCCCAATGATGGTTATGACCTCCACATCCTCCATGAACAGCACATACATGATCTCCGCCAACACCACCTCCGACAACACCACCAACACCACCAGCACCTCCTCCGGGTGGACTAACAACACCAGTGCCAGCTCCTCCAGAAGGGATAACAAAACCAGCATCACCTCCGCTAGGAGGATTGGCACCACCAGCAACACCTCCACCTGGAGGAATAACACCAGTGTCTTCAGCTCTGGGAGGATCAATAAGGGGTTGAACCAAAGTTCTCAACTGCTCTTGACCCTGAGCCATATTCTGCATCAGTTCTATAAATTGATTTGTACGGGTTCGCACCTTAAGTAATTTAGTCTAAATTTGTTCCATTGCTCATTTCTGATTTCCCCTTGTACTGTACCTATGAATACCAGAGTTTGTTATCTTGCTGAAGAAAATCAGGTAGAGATAAGAAAACCAGCCAAAAACACCTGTTATGCATATGATTATGGGAGTGCAATGCAAATGCCATGTTTGATTATTCCCAGGGCGATCTACACCTTGATTCAAGTCTTATAACAATAAACACGAGAGATGGATAGAATAATGGTAAAAATCACTCATACATTAGCTGAATAAGAATCAATAAAAGAGTCAATACAAACAGCTCATACAGAAGAGATTAAATCAAATACAAAGCCAATGATCCCAATCGACAGATCTAATAAATACAAAAAGAAAAAGCAACTAAGGTGTATCCTCCATCACCACCAAAGTCAATCCTCCCTAGCCACTATGTTCTCTGTACCAGGCTTGAACCTCTTTGAACAGCTTCTTGGTATCAGGATGTTTTGGCCTCGGAATCAGATCTTGGATGAGAATATCTCGCCTGTGCATGATCCCTTCTAAGTAGTGAAATGGAATTCCCAAGCATCCTCTCCAAAAGCATCTTTAAGTCGGGGCTTCTTTACCTCTGCTTGAACCTTGAGATCCTCCATGGCTGATAAGGTTTCCCTAAGTTGCTGATCACTTCTGAGCCCGTGAAACAATTCTTCTCTGATCTTATTCTTCTTGTCCTCAAGCTGCTGCTTCAACTTTTCAATTTGGACTCTGATCTCATCTTCTTTCTTCTTGTGAGAAGTCACAGTGGCATTCCATTGGCTGTTGAACTTAGAAATCTCCAGATAGACTTTGTCTAGCTCCTTTTTCTTCTGCTGAAGAAGGCTATTGGAACTCCTCAAATCCTTTCCAATTCTTTCTATACTCTTGACTTGTTCTTCCATCTCTTGCTCTCTCTTGGCTAGAAATTTTGTCTTCATCTTGGCTATATATATGGTGATTCATCCCTAGCATGACCCAACCGATAGACTTCCCTATTTAGCTCTTTGTTTTCTTTGCAAAGCTCCTCCTTCTCGGCCCACAACTTATTGTACCTCTCTACATCCACAGTAGTGGGTTGCTCAATCATCAATGGGTACAACGGAGTCTATATATAAAAAGGAAAAAGTACCTCTTCAATTCTCTTCTAGATTCAGTCCAAGTAAAGAGAATAGGCTCTACAGTTATTCTTCCCCAAGTAAGTCTTTCCCTTTCTGTGAACATTTCCCCAAGGGCCTACAACTTTCTTGAGCAACTCCTGATCTTCTGTACCATGAAAGAATAAAGATTCTTCGACATCTTGATCCTTCGGAAGCCCCCTCAAAGCATACCCGAACTGCCTGATAGCAAGGGAAGGGTTATAATTAATACCGCATTTCCTTCCCACCAGGGGCACATTTGGAAAGTCCCCACAACTATGAATGATCTCCGTACCTAGCAGTCTCTGATCAAACCATACAATATTCTCAGTAGTCAACCCCATTAGCCTCTTAGACCACTTCAAGGAATCTTTTGTATCAACAAAGACACCAGACCGAAGTAGATGATTCATAAACCATTTGCATAAGAGTGGCGCACAATAATTTACAAGCCCTCATCTCCTTTTCTCATTCTTGAAGTGCTCGAAGTGGTACAGATCACCAAGAAGGGTTGGCACTGGATTCTTCATGATAAAGATACGAACAACGCTCATATCAACAAAGTCAGCCACGTTAGGGAATAAGATGATCCCATAGACGCATAAAGCCAGAACAACATTGAAAACAATCCAACTGCCAGCTTCAGGAAACCTTTGAGCTTCACCCATCAAGAAACTCGGATGGAATCCTTGAAAGTCTCCCTTGTTAGCCACATTACCTGCTAAATCTGACTTACTCAAATAAAGAGCAGTAAAAATATCACCAAGCTCGGGATTCTCCTTGGAACTGAAGAAAGGTACCCTATCCTTAATTGGGATTCCTAGAATAAGTGCAAACTCCTCCAGTGTTGGAACCAACTGATAATCCGGAATGGTAAAACACCTCAAGGGAGGGTCATAGAATTGCAGAAGAATATGGATGGCATCATGTTCATACTTGGTGATGGTGTGAAGAATGCTCAATATCTTCCCATAATCCATTCTGAAATCCTCCAGGATGCTAGAACTTTCCAAGGCAACCAACTCATGAAGAGAACTTTGAACAGGTGTTGGAAACTTGTAGGCCACATTCTTCTTCTGACCAATGTCCATCTCTGCTGATCTTGAACAACTAGAATAAAGGATAAGATGCAAACCCAGGAAATAAACAAACATGAATATTAGGATGCAGGTGTGATGTTATGCAAATGCAATGACACGGGATCAAGTTCTCTATGTGTTCTGAATAACTGTTGTAATTTTGACTGAATAGATTCAAAAGTGCACTATGACGAGAAAACCAGAATACCATAATAACAAGAATAACAGGTTCATAAGTCCATACTGATAAGAAAACCAAAAAACCAGGTAGGTGCAAAGTCAAGGTTTCTTTCAAAAACCTATCCCCTCTCACATGTGGGTTCTAGTCTTAGACAGGGCATCCTAGCAGGTCCTCAGTCTCACGGGCTCTCAAGTCGAGAAATGATAGTACGTTTACAATTTATGGTTTGGCATTATCACCCTCAAGGAGGCCTCCACTGATTTCCCATGAACGGTCTCCAGAGTCATAAGCTCTCTATGGGAACACTCTGTCATATACACAAGACGCGCAAGACAAATATCTCCCAAGAAAACCTCGTATGAATGTGGGTCTCGTGTCAACTAAACAAAACAAGACGCTACGCAAGCCACACGAATATCCACTCTAATCCTATGTGTATACTCAAGTCTAGGTAGTGGGCTTATCCCTAATGAAACCATCCCACACAACGGCACATCAGCAACAGAACACTATGATAAAAGTAATCAAATGCAAATAATGCAAGAAAAATGCAATAATATACAACAAATAAAGACAATAAGAGCATAATGATAAACACTCAATGACAAAAAATAGACAAGCGCTATGATTGACTCGCACAGGGAACCAGAGTCCCCAACAGAGTCGCCAGCTGTCGCAACTGCGAAAAATAACCGGCGGAAAAAATAGAGTCGCCACCGAATGTTATTTATCCCGACGGGGGAAAGGAAACGATCAAAGAAACCTCAAAAGGGAAAGGAACATGGTCTCGCAACCAAATCCTGGGCTTGGGAGTCGATTACGTGAGAGGAAGGTGTTAGCACCCCTCACGTCCGTTATACTCAACGGGATCCATTCTTGTTGTTCAAATCAAAGGGTGTGTTTATCTAAAGCCTACATGCTAACGGAAACAAAAAGGAAAAAAAAACAAAAAGACACTCGATAGGAGTTCGCCGTCCTATGCATATGTATTCCCTCATGCAATGAGAATGTCAGAGTCAACGTAGTTCGGAGGACTATGGGTGAAGGGGGAAAGGTGATCGCCAAGACTTCACCGTCTTGTGCCTATGTATCCTCATTCTCGTCCGAATGAGGAAATCAATGCGTTCGTAGTTCGGCCTACGAATTGTTATGTGTTTTTTATGAGCGATGCTAAGTTTGCATTTCGGCAGTTAGGGTCGATGTCTGTTTGCGGTAGAACGAAAGTAGCATGCCCTTTCTTAAAAGGTTTGACAGAAAATCTCGAAGGACAAAATGATTTGAATTTTGTTTGAGTGTTTTAAATGAAGTGAATTGACTTTGTTTGAGATGCGTATAGCAATAAAGTCTATGACATATGGTCGAATACTTCACAAGATCGACCCAAAATGGGACGTATGCAAAGTACTCTAGACAAGGTAAGGAGAGACTACCGCTTATCACTTCCCATGTACTTAAGGCTCGTGACGTACCATACTCATCATATGTATTACACATTTTGATTTTTGTTTAAGAGAGAGAAGAGGAAGATGCACAGAAGGTCTAAGAGGAACTCGGTCCTACATGTTATCATGCAAAGTGGTTATATAGCTGAGGATACGAAAGGAAAGCCTAACCTAATGTTATCATACAAAGATGGACCTAAGGTTGAGGTTAGGTAAACTATCATAATGTTATCATGCATGTATTAGCACCTAATGTCTATCCTACTCCAAGCTTAATCAAAAATTAAGTTGGACATTCAGCACAATGATAAAATCCAGCAACAGCAAAACAACATTTAACATTATGCTTCTTCAGAACAGAACAAGTGTAAAATGCAACAAACAGAATGAATACATTTTACAACACATATTCAATACATCAGTAGTGTATACAGCAGCATACCAAACATCAAATAGGCATCAAGCATAGATGAACATATGACATCACAACATCAAGTTAATCATACATCAAAGATTAAACAATCAATAATGAACACGTCCAACAACCAAGCATATACACGTGTCAAATGAATTGAACAAGAACATGCCTTCACATTTAAACAAATGCACATGAATTGCTAGGATCAAGTATGAACATGTGTCAAGTAAAATCAATTGATGAACAAGTATCCACAATTAAGCACGAGGAAGGTTCAACAACATTGCACACTTAAGCATTCAACAAGAACCACATGGATATTCATCAATCATTAATCATCTCAAACGAACACGCATTTTCGGAATCAAAAGTAAGCATGAACATGTATCATGGATCAAGTAAAATAAGCATAAAAAGCAAGCCAACAAGTATGAACAAACAAGTATCATGAAGAATGCATCAATAATGCCATACAATTAGTCATGAACATGCATCATGAAAATCAATGCGTCGCGTGTCAGAGAATCACATACATGCTGCAAAATAGAGTGAAATAGCACAAGAAAATTCCACAAATATGTATCATACCAAGCCATGAGGTTTAGAAGTGAAAAAAAATCAAAACAAGCTTGAAAAAGCACAAAAAATGCCTTCAGCATTAGTGTTAATCGATTAACCACTTTTTCCTTGCAAATGGTTAATCGATTAACCCTTTGAAAATCAGCAAAAACACGTAAAAAAAGATCTGTTAATCGATTAACAAGATTTTCCTTGTAAATGGTTAATCTATTAACCCTATAACAAAAGCTAAAAATCATCAATTCAAAAGCACTTTTATCAACAAATCACTTCTCCAATCATCCACGTGTTAAGGCATGCAATGGTACACGAAAATTACATCAAATAGCAACAATCAAACACCAATTGAATCCATCAAACATCAAGATTAACAATTAAATCAATCAATGGATCAATTCACATCACAAATAAATGGATCTATATTGTGAAAGTTATAAATAAGCTAGAATAAGGTTGGATCTAAGAATTACCAACCTACAAAGCGGAGATTTGCTTTGGTAAGTGTTGCAAACTGAATTTGACAGATCAAGCACAAAAAATCCAAGATCCAATGAATTCTTAGTAAGAAAAGTTGAAGATCAAAGCAATTATCCAAAAATAATCCAAAAGCTCTTCAAGAAGATATTCCAAAACTTGATTAAGACCCAAATAAGCTTCAACTTCAGAATTGAACAATGGATGATGATGTAATGGAGGTTTAGCTTAAGAATTCACAAATTGCAATGTACAATTTGTGAAGCTTTTTGGTTATGGAGCTTTAGTGAAGGTTGAAGATGAAAATGGAAAGTGAAAAAAGTGAGAGAGGATTGAGAGAATTGGAATGTGAAGTGTAGAAAAATCAGAAAAATGAGTGAAGTTATGTGAGGTTTGGAGCAAATTTACTTAAATAAGCTCTAAATTTGGAGTGTAAATGAGGTTTGGAGTGTGGGTTTGAATAAGGGTTAGTATTAGGAATGGAATTAGGAGAGGAGTTATTTGACTTTTGGAGGGAAAGTGAAGTTAATTTTGAAATGAACCAAAATTTGGAAGCATTTTAGATCCTTCTACTGATGCAAATGTGAATCCAAGTGATCAAAATGGAATTACAACTGCCATAGTGCTAAAAACTGAAGTTTCTAGGCAAAAATCCCTTGTGTTAATCGATTAACCATTTTGTAGGCAAAATGGGTTAATAATTAACATATCCAAAATTTGAATTTTGGGCGCCAAAAGGAGGGAAACTTGGGGAATCAACTGTTGCCACCATAACTTTTTATTTATGCATCTTTTGAAGTTGCTTTCTTGTAAAAACTTGTAGTATGTGATGTCCTATTTAATTTGATTACAACTTTGTCTCATTTGGTTCAAGGATGAGGAAGTTATGAATCTTGCAAGATAACACCATAAACATAAACTCTTCCACACTGAGAAAACTCCACAAACCCTAATTTAACAACTTCTCCTTATTTTATGATTTCTCTTGATTCCTCTCGATCAAACCTCATAATACCATGGATGATGACTTGAAATGACCAAATATGACCCAAGAACTCAAAATTTGACTTTGGTAGGTGTCATACCCCAAATTTTGACCACTAAGATTTCCCATCATTGTGCAAATCATCATCACAATATGGATGTACCTCTTTGCCTCATCAATCTCCTCAAGGAATTATTGAGCATTCACTAAAATCAAGCTTAGGGTTTCAAGCCCTCTCAGAGCCTTTAGACAAATGATCAATCAAGGAATGACATGATATTCAACTTGTCTAAACCTCTCAAACATTCACAAAGGATCTAGAGGACTCCCACATCAAGAATTAGGCACAAGAGTGCAACATTTCAAGTGGATCAAGCCTCAAGTTCATCTAATACAAAGTCAACTGACGCAAAAAGTCAAAGTTTGACTTTTTGGTCAACTATGAGCTTCACAAGCCATTACTCAAGAAAATATGATGGATGATTTAATTTGATCAAATTTAAATCAAGAAATCACGCAAAATTGCAAAATTGATCAAATTCAAAGAAACTTAGAATTTTTTTCTAAGTTAAAATCATGTTCAAGTGCACAACTTTTCAAGGTTGTAACTATTGATCCAAGCATCCATTAATTTTGCGTAAGAGTTACTTTTAAAGAGGGTATTTGATACTTCAACATTGTAGAAGGAATCAACTCAAAATATCATACGGATTGAAAGATATAAGTGATCAAAGTTTGGAATTCTTAATGTCTGATGTTTTGACATTGCATATGACATCGCTAATATTTTTCCAGCAAGAATGTCCCAACTTCAAGGATGTTTTTCTCCATGATCCAAGTTGATTCAAGCTAAACCTTGAACATCAAAGTTGAAGTACGTTATCTCAGCTTTCCAGAAAGTTGTAGAACGTCGTTGTAGCATACTCGAGCAAGGAGATATGATTTTTGCAAAAAGCATTGATAAAGCAGAATTTTCATGACAGCTTTTAGGAAAAATTTGACTACACAAGTTCAAGACCATTTTTGATGACTTTGCAAGCTGAACCGAGACAAAAGTCAAACATCAAAGTTGAAGTATGTCATCTTAGCTTTCCATAGAGTCCTGGAATAGCCATTCATCATTCTTGAGCAAGAAGTTATGGATTTTACAACAAGGCTTGCTGCAGCTGATTTTCAAGACATGTTTCAGGACAGATTTGCACATTTCTTGTGCCACACAAAATTCCAAGCCTTATCATCACTTTGGACACATCTGAGGATCAAATCTAAAGGGGACAATCACTGAGCCAAGCCTCCAAAGTCCTTGGAACAAGAAGTAGCATGCTATTCCTAAAAATCCCTAAAAGAGGGACAAGACTCCAATTTTGGATTGGAGTATTCAATGGAAGCACCAAGGTGTCATGGACTGACACATTTGCAACTGAATTCAGTCAAGATTCCTCCAACAAGTAGGGAACCAGCAGCCTGTGCCCTAACCTCTAGTCAATGGCTAGAGGAGACTTGGATTTTCATTGGACAACATTGGCCAACCCTCTGCTGCAGTTGCCATTCACTATTGCTGCGAAAACAAACTTGCTCTACTATAAATAGAGCTCCTTTATGTTCAGTTTGAGTACACCAAAGCCATCAAACAGATGCTTTCCGCAAAATCTCTTCTTTCACCTCAAATTTGCCTTCCAAAGCAAGTAATTCTGAGTTTTTGAGTTAGAGAGCAATTCCACTCAAACTAATCACACACACACACCTCATATATATCATATGCAAGCTGTGCAAACTATCACAAGTGACTTGTAATCACAAAATCACAAAGTCACTTCTCAAAACCTCAAAATATCACTTTTTTGCATTTTTCAAGCCATGTCTTGATTCAGTCACTTCCCAAACCAGATAAAACCTCAAACACACTCCAAATATCATCCTTGAACTATCCCAAATGGTTCCCAACATCTGGAACGCCATTTGAGGGAGTGCTATTTTGGTCACTTTTAACCCCATTTGCAAGAAAGGGACAGTTTGTGTTTTTGCAGGTACCAGTTGATTCCAACCATCCTAAAAGCTTCTAAGAGGTCATTTGAGGGTGTCCAAAGCATCAAATCATTTCTGGAACAAAGCACTTGGTAGGTTGCACAAAATCTCCAAAAAAAGAGGTAAAATTCATAACTTGAATTCTTTGAATCATGCTTTCCTTTGATGTCCACATACATGCATCATATTGAACAATTCTTGAAGCAAAAATGCAGTCCTTAATGTGTATGTTATGATCCTCCTACTGTTTGCACTTTAACATGTTTATATGTGGAGTTTATGTTGTTTTAAACTTAAGGTGCAGATCTGGTTTTTTGCCTTGTGTGTGCTGTACATTAAGTTTCAGTATGTATGAGTAATACCATTGGATTCCTTGCGAAAAATTGGTCAAGATAGGTTCTTACGGATTTCAATTTTGTTAAAAATTGAGAGAGTTATGAATGTTTGAAAATTTGATAAGCAAAGATGTTTAAACTTAAGGTGCATATCTGGTTTTTTTCCTTGTGTGCGCTATACATTAAGTTTCAGTATGTATGAGTGATACCATTGGATTCCTTGTGAAAAATTGGTCAAGATAGGCTCTTCCGGATCTTAATTCCGTTAAAAATTGAGAGAGTTATGAATGTTTGAAGTTTGATAAAAAGATGTTGAAAATCAAGGTGCAATTCTGGTTTTTGTCTGATGTCGAATGTGATGTTGTGACATATTCCCTTGTTCTCTTATCTTCAAAACTCATGAGTGATGTCGAATGTGATGTTGTGACATCACATTCCTCTTTTTCTTAGTTTATCTTCAAAACTCAACCAATTCTTTCACATAGCAAAAATTATCATTTTCCAAATCTGTTTTACACACTTCTTATTCATACTCCATAATATTTTAATCCACCAAAAAATCACAAAAAATATTATTATTTGATATATTTTTAATATATTCAAAAATATTGTTTTAAATTGTTTTAAATGCTTTTAAAATGATTTCTTTTTCTTGATTTTTAAAACCAAAATGATTTTAAATATTCATGTGGATAAAATACTTTTTCATAAACCTTAATCACTGTTTATAACATGATTAATGATTTTATTTGATATTTTTTTATCATTTTTTACTTGATTTTTCTTGAAAAATGCCCTTTAAAAAATGAAATTAGGGTTTTTGATTAATTCAACCCTCATCAAACTTTTTCAAACACTCATGGGTCTCTAATAGAGTGTAAGACCCAATCCTTTTTTTGACCAAATCATTTTTGGGCCTCAGTGTATTGTATAAGTCCCGATACCGTCAAAAACAAACAGCGCGATCGTCGCCTTTTCAAAACAAAAAACCTTGGGCCTACCCTCGAGTAGTAAGACCCATTCCTTTTCTTAAAACTCTTTGGGCCTCTTGAGAGAGTGTAAGACCCATCCCTTTGTAAATACAACCTTTTGGGCCTCTATTAGAGTGTAAGACCCAAGCCACTTGTACAGAAATATTTTGAGCCTCACTTATTGTATAAGTCCCTCTGTACATTTGGGCCTCTCCTCGAGCTATAAGACCCATTCAAAAATTTTGGGCCTCTAATCGAGTGTAAGACCCAACCCCCTTTTAACCAAAACAATTTTGGGCCTCACTTATTGTATAAGTCCCTCTGTGTTAAAAGAAAACCTCGGTGTGATCGCCATTTTTAACGGAAAAATCATTTGGGCCTACCCTCGTGTTATAAGCCCCACTCTTTTTTTTTAAAAAACTTTTTGGGCCTCCTGAGAGAGTGTAAGACCCATCCCTTTGTACAGAAAACCTTTTTGGGCCATAGTCACTTGTATAAGTCCCTCTGTACAAATTCAACAGTGCAATCACTGCTAAAACCCTGGGCCTCTCCTTGAGCTGTAAGCCCCAAATCTTTCTTTTTCAAAGCACTTTCTCCTTTGATTTTGAAATATACTGTTGTTTTCAATCTTTCTTTGTTGAACAACTAACCAAACAGCATGGAAGCTCTACAACCGAGTAAGTGTTTACACGCTTTCATTTACCGCTTTCATATACATATAACTGTATTGTGGGGCTGTTTCGCTGTAAGTCTTCTTTCATAAACTCATATCGACTGTGTAATAATAGTATAGATATTTAGAGTTTCCCCGGAAACTACGTCTAGCATTAAGCCCGTTGATCACTCTTAAATAGTCAAAACTAGATCCCCATAGGATTACCAGACACAGTCTTCCCTCCTCTTGGGGTTAAACAATATGGAGATATGAAAGGCAGCATTCTCGGTGAACCCTTTCATAGACTGTCACTCGTAGAAGTTGTCAAAGAAACTCTACTCCCCAGAGATGATCTTTTCTCCGTGAATGGCATCTCTTGAGTTTCTTCCAAATTCTCGGACTTTCCTGGCTTGATCTATTCTCGGTAAATGGCATGTCTTGAACTTCTCGGGGTTTGGGGACCCACAGGCTTCTTAAAAGCACTTGTCAAGAAACTCTACTTCCCAGAGATGATCTTTTCTCCGTGAATGGCATCTCTTGAGTTTCTTCCAAATTCTCGGACTTTCCTGGCTTGATCTATTCTCGGTAAATGGCATGTCTTGAACTTCTCGGGGTTTGGGGACCCACAGGCTTCTTAAAAGCACTTGTCAAGAAACTCTACTTCCCAGAGATGATCTTTTCTCCGTGAATGGCATCTCTTGAGTTTCTTCCAAATTCTCGAACTTTCCTGGCTTGATCTATTCCTCGTGAATAGGTTGTCTTGAACTTCTCGGGGTTTGGGGACCCATCGGCTTCTTAAAAGCATCGGCCTCCTCTTGGGTATCGTACAAGGACCCACAGGCTTCCTAAAAGCAACCCCGCCTCCTCTTGGGCTTAGTACAAGGACCTCTCGGCTTCTTAGAAGTATTCACAGCCTCCTCTTAGGCTTCGTATAATGATCTCTTCCTCCGGGAATGATAGCCTCCTCTTGGGCTTCGTACAAGGACCCGTCGGCTTCTCAAAAGCTTCCAGCCTCCTCTTGGGCTTCGTACAAATTGTCCCGACGACCTCCTAGAGGTATAGGAACAGAACTTATTCATCTTCATAGAACAGTCCTTTCAAAGAGTCTATTACTGTTTCTTAAAGCATAGTATAAAAGATGAAACTCTAGACACGGACAGTCTAATATCCTTGAGTCTCAAAGACATTCTTAAGTGACCCCTTTGTTAAATAGGAAGGAAACCCGCAGACTTGGACAGTCTCAATACCCTTTGGATTTCCCATTTCCTTAAAGAACAGGAAATAACCCTGATCTTCGAATCAAAATCCCTGAGTGCCAACATTACTCATATAAGAACTGATTTTCTCTTTAAATCAGCATACTGGACCTGTCACTCAACTGAAACAGCGCCATAGCCTCCTCTTAGGCTTTGTATAATGATCCTTCTTCAGTGAAGTTAGCCTCTCTCTTGGGCTTTGTACAATGATTCTCCCCAGCAGAGTCAAACGACATCTAACCTCTCTCTCGGGCTTTGTACAAGACACATAAGAGACTCCCTCGTTGAGTCAATTGCCCTTCCGCCTCCATCTCAGGCTTTATACGAGATACAAAAAGGTTCTTATTGAGCCAAACAAATTTTATCCTCCATCTCGGGCTTTGTACGAGATACAAAAACACTCTCTTGTTGAGTATAAATCACTCTCTTGTTGAGTCAAACCTTCTAGCCTCCATATCGGGCTTCGTACGAGATACCATAGAGGACTCTCTTGTTGAGTCACTTCCCTTTTAGCCTCTCTCTCGGGCTTTATACGAGATACAAAAACACTCTCTTGTTGAGTATAAAAGATCCTCTTGTAGGATCAACCCCTTTCAGCCTCTCTCGGGCTTTGTACGAGACACATATTAGCCTCCTCTTAGGCTTTGTATAAGAAAACCACTGGTTGATCCAATCAAACTTTTAGCATCAAAGCTGTGCCACGTTCACAGTACACAAACATCAACAACTCATTCCCCTTCATCTAATCGCTGTAAGCGGCAAGCCTCTGGATCATCTACAACCATGCCACTATCCCTCTTTTAGCATGAGAAATTCCTAAGGAAAGATAGCATTGCTCTACACTGAGTTAAAGTCTTCTCCTTCAGGTTGGAAATCTCCTATAAAGGAAATTATGGCATTGCCGGATTCACACATCCCGGTTAAAGTAATTCTCCTTTATAAACAGTTGTGACATACAAATCCCTCTTTAGAGATGACAAATTCTCTCTAAAGTCAACACCCTTTTCGCTTTACATCTTGGGATTTGAACAAGATACAAACTGCCTTTAGCTTCATATCTTGGGCTTTGAACAAGATATAGATCACCTTTACGCTTCACGTCTTGGGCTTTGAACAAGACACCAAAACAACCATTTCCTCCCATAGAATAGGAGGAACTACGAACGCTCTGATTTCCCTGTTTCAGTAAACGGGAATACGTAGGCATAAGATTGAAAGAAAAATCTTAGCGAGCACACTAATCAAAAACCCAAAATCCCATACTCTCACATATCTATCCAGAAGCATCCGTCCTAACATCTTAACACCCCACCAATCGACCGAACACCACTTTTAAAAAAAATACACCCAATAGAGAGCCCGAATCTTTGTAGCATCTGTAAACCAACAGTTTTGACTGTTTAACCTCAGTTTGAAAGCAGGGTTAATTTGAGACATCTATTTCCCTTTCTTCATCAGCTTTAATAGGATAAAAAATGAATCGAGCTGTAGACACCAAAGAGCGATAGCGCTTCGCAACCGCGTCCAAAAATCGCTCGCTACAGAAAAATGGCGACTTCACTGGGGAAATGGCGACTCTACTGGGTATTTTCTTGTCATTAGGATCCATCTCACCTTTGTAGCGAGATCTTGTTCTCTTCCCATCTATTAGGTGGAAACTTTAAAAGTGGCGCCCACCGTGGGGCACTTCTAACCTTTTTTCTCTTCTCTTGTGTGAAAATCACAGATTGGGGCTTCCGCCGGGGAAACCATTTTCTGTCAGGAACATAGGATTCATAGCTTTAAAGGTCTAGGATGATAAGGACAAATATATATACTGCTTTTCCTAATTGATATATGTGTTTATTTTTCTGCTAATGGGAATGCGTGTGATGCCGCATGTGGAAAGATTGAGTATACACTTAAGATAAGTGATGGCGACGAGGTCGACCATCAACCTCAGTGGAGGCTGACCAATGCAACCCATTCGCACTCTTAGGCAATGGGCCGATTGTGATGTCTGAGAAGGTGAGGAGCCAAACCCTTTTGTAGTGCGGAAGTTATCGGAAATAGTTGTCACGCGATACTACCCTCATTTGAGGCTGGTGATCTATTCTCAGTGAATGGCACTTACTGTAAGATTGCTCTACAACTCGCTGGCGATCCGCTTGTTGTTTTGCTTTCCTGGGAGGAGCTGATGATAATGAGTACAGGTACAAAAATCACCTTAGTATAAACCTTTGGGGATGGGTAGAGCCTTTACTTCATGACAACGACCCTTTGACCCCATGTTTTTTCTATGTTTTTGTGTGCTGCATTCATGCATTCATTTAAAACATTAAAACATTCCAAAAAAAATTTTCTCTTCTAGTCTCTCTATTTTTCAAATTAAACTAAGACTGTGATTGCAAATATTAGAGAAAAGGATTGTGCTAATGGATTTCGGTAGAAGGAGAACTCATAAGTACACCTTCAGGATTCCAAAACTAGAGGATTTAAGAGGTTTGGCGCGGATGATCACAAACCAAGAGGCTTTCAGAGCCAAGTACGGAGGTCTGCTACCTCTGTTAAGGGTCCATGTGATTGAGGGAATCATGGACGCGTTCGTTCAATTCTACGATCCGGTCTATCACTGTTTCACATTCCTAGATTACCAGCTAACACCAACGCTGGAGGAATATTCTCATCTGATTGATCTACACATTACAGATCAAGCTCCATTTTCTGGACTGGAAGAAATTCCAAAGAATCAGACCATTGCAAGAGCAATTCATTTGGACGAGTCTGAGGTCAGGACTCACATGACCACTAAGGGTGGCATACAAGATTTGCCAGCCCAGTTCTTGACAAAGAAAGCCCTGTACTTCGCCAGTATCGGGAATGTGACTGCTTTTGAAAGCATCTTTGTTTTACTCACCTACGGGTTATTTCTGTTGCCCAACATTAATAACTTCGTCGATATTAACTCCATTAAGGTTTTTCTCATTGGAAACCCTGTGCCGACTTTGCTCGCAGATGCGTATCATTCTGTACACTTAGGGAATTTGTACAGCGGAGGGGAGATCACATGTTGTGTACCTTTGCTTTACAAATGGTTTATCTCTCATTTACCTAAGTCTACCGCTTTCTGGGATCATAAGAGTGCCTTACGTTGGTCACAGAAAATCATGTCCCTCACCAACTCTGACATAGATTGGTGTAATAGGATTTATGACGGAATTAGGATCATTGATCGTTGTGGAAATTTCCCCAACGTACCCCTTATAGGAACTAAGGGAGGAATCAACTATCATCCGATATTGGTTCGCCGTCAGTTTGGATACCCAATGAGGCATGTCCCAAGGAATGCTCATCTGGAAGGTCTTTTCTTCAAGGAAGGAGAAAGTGACAGAGCACTAAAGACAGAAATAATGCACGCTTGGAAACACGTTCATAAGAAAAGACGAGAGTCTCTAGGAAAACTAGATTGTGTCTCGGTGGAGCCTTATCTCCATTGGGTACAAACTAGAGCTCTAAAGCTAAAGATGCCTTATCCTCGTTACGGAATTCTTTCGCCGAGGGAATCTGTCATGTACTTCATGACGGAAACTAAAAAGCTTCAGGTTACTCTCAACAAAGTTCAACGGGAAAGGAGGTCTTGGAAGAACAAGTACCGCACCCTCGACATAGAGTGCATCAAAATACAGCAACTGCTGAAAAATAAGGATGCTCTGATCGAGATTTTAGAGCAACATGCTGTGGATAATCAGGATGACCAAAGGAATTTGCTTGCTCCTTTCACCTGGCAAAGGAATGACAACCCGACAACGGCTCAAGAGCCCCAGTCAAAGAAAAGGAAGATACTAGAATCAGCACCCGGTTTCTCTTCAGAGAGGACTCGGGACCCATTAGTTAGGTTTCTGTTTCTGCACCTTGTAATCTACTATATTTCCATTTCTGTAATCCTTTGAATTCAATAAAAAGGGGTTTCCCCACTGTTTGATATTTGCAATCTAATTGTCGAAGTTTATTTTGATTAAACCAAAAAAAAAAATTAATATAATCATTGCATTCATCATTCTCACATCGCGTATTCTTCTTACCTACGAATCTCACATTTGTGTCTCGGTTCTAGAGTCAAACTGTCTCATTCGTACAATACTCGGGCCAATCGTCAGAAAAAGATGGATGATCTTGAGGAAGAAAACAGAGAGTTGAAAGAAGAGATCGACACTCTGAGAGAGGATATGAGAAAGCTTCGTAACGACATACAAGCCATGGCAGAAGCTCAGCTACAAAGGACTGTGATCTCAGAGATCACCTCCGCGCCCATAGGGGAGAAGTTTGATCCTAGGTATCAGATGCCAAAAGATCGTCCCTGGGGAATGTCTGTTAACTATATCCCGGAAGGATATGTTCCGCCGATCGTTGAAGATCAGAGAATCGCGACAGATGCCGCTGGTCCTAAAGGTTACAAACATCGGGAAAGCGAAGATGCCAGAGGCATATTGAAGACTCCTGAAGGTTACAAACTTCGGGAAACGCCAAGACTCACTGCCGTAGTCACGGTACCACCCCCTGTGGTGCACACTATCCTGGAAGGACAGATTCCACAAATACCTTCTGGAAAAAAGGAAACTATGTTTGACCAAATGGATGAATTCCAGGAACAGTTCTTGGAGATGCAAAAAGAACTGCAAGCCATTCGCGGTCAGGATCTATTTGGAAAGGACGCCGCAGACCTCTGCTTGGTCCCCAATGTGAAAGTCCCGCACAAGTTCCAAGTTCCCGACTTTGAAAAGTACAAGGGTAACTCTTGCCCTCAGAGTCACTTAGTGATGTACGCTCGGCGAATGTCGGCTCAGACTGAGAATCAGGACCTACTGATTCACTACTTTCAGGATAGTTTAACCGGTGCCGCCTTAAAATGGTACATGGGTTTAAACCGTGCTAAGATCAGTACATTCAGAGATCTTGGTACTGCCTTCGTCCAACAATGCAAATACAATTTGGACATGGCACCAGACAAAGATCAACTCAGATTAATGTCACAGAAGGACAAGGAAACCTTTAAGGAGTACGCCCAGAGATGGCGTGAAATTACCGCTCAGATTTGTCCACCTCTTGAGGAAAAAGAGATGACAAAGATCTTCCTAAAGACCTTAAGCTCATTTTACTATGACAGAATGGTTGCCAGTGCACCCAGTGACTTCACCGAGATGGTGGGCATAGGAGTTCGTCTTGAGGAAGCCGTCCGAGAAGGACGTTTGGTAAAAGACGCTGGACCATTAAGTAGTACAAAACGATACGATAGTGCTCTCCCTAAGAAAAAAGAGCAGGATATTGGGAATATCTCTCTCGGAAAGCAAAGGTGACGTTATCAATCGGTAGTAGCTATAACTCCTGCTATCAGCCCTGCGCCTATTCCTACGTATCAACCTCAGGTTGCGCAGAGCCAACCTAGTCAGCAAAGGACACAACAGCCTCTTCAGCAGGCTCGTCCTCCATACAATAACAACCGTACAACACGGCCACCAGGGTTTGATCCTATACCCATGTTGTACGCAGAACTATTTCTATTACTACTAGCTAAGGGGCACATCCAGACTAAGTCTCCTCTTACAGTACCAGAAAATCTGCCTTTTTAGTTTAAGGTGGATCAAGCATGCCCTTATCATCAAGGAGGATCAGGGCATAACATAGAGAACTGTCTAAATTTCAAATCCGACGTGCAAAAGCTTATTAGAAGCGGGCTCTTATCTTTCAAAGATACAAATCCCAATGTTCTCACAAACCTGCTGCCTCAACATGAGAAAGCTGCAGTCAACCTGATTGAGAAAGAGTCTAACAATGTCTATCAAATTCATGATGTACTCTTATTGAGGACCAATTTGGTCAGGATGCATTGTAGACAGAGTGGATATGGCCATGTGCCACCTCATAATTATCATCAGTGTGATGTCTGCTCTAAAAACAATCAAGGGTGTTCTGTAGTGCAATCCGCTCTACAGGAACAGATGGATCTCAGATGGATCCAAGAGCACTGAGTTCGTGGAGTTAACATGGTCTATACGAACTCCAACATCATTCAGAACCACAACATCTATGCAATGAATGTCAACTTGGTGGCGATGCACTCAAGGCAAAGCCAGTATCATAATCTGCCACGGCACAATTACAGTTCCTGTCTGACTTGCTCGGTAAACAAACAGAGATACTCTTTCATACAAGAGGCCCTCCAGCATCAGATGGATCTTGGATGGATCCAAGACTACCATGATAGGAACCCTTATCAGATCAACATGGTTCAGATCTTCGATATTCGCGTGATGAATACCAACCTGGTAGAGTTGCATGCTGAGCAGGTCCGACTCAGATTCTTAATATCACACGACTATCAAAGCTGTAAAGCAGGTTGCGAAAACGATCGAGGTTGTACCCTTGTCCAGGAGGCACTTCAGCACTTATTAAATCACTGGTGGATGCCAATCTATATGGATGAAGATACTCAGCAAATTAGTATCAGTAACATGAATCCTACTCGACGTCAAAGTCAGGATGTCCGATCTGTGGAAGCTAACCTAGTGAGGTTACATTGTATTCAAAGTGGGTGTGGCCAGGTGCCACCACACAACTATGACCGTCGTAGTGTCTGTTTGGAAAGTAACTAAGGGTGTTACCTTGTGAGAGCAGCTCTTCAGGGCCAGGTGGATCGTGGAGAGATTTACCCATATCCGGGTTCTGGACCCATCAACTGGACGCCGAACTACCTTTCCAATCAAGTCGAGGATGTTGTCACAATCTCTGGTCGTCACCAGACCAGGAATGTTTTTGCCATCACCCCCCCTACTTGACGAATCTAGAATTCCCAACCGGGAACGGATCGAGATTACTTATGATGGTCAGAAAAATCAGAAGGTTCCCATAGTCGTCTATCTACCGGGACCACTACTGTATGAATCAACTAAGGCTATCCCTTACAAATACGGTGCAACAACAATTGAAAATGGAAAGGAAATTCCATTACCCTCCGTCGTGAATATTGCAGACATCATTCGTGTAACACGGAGCGGTCGAATCTTCAATCGAGGAGTTGGAGAACCTAACAAGGAAAAGGATCTTCAGACAGAAGCTCCTGATCCATCAGTCGGTTAATCCAGCAATCCCGACCTTTCAAAAAATAATGATGAGATGCTGAAGCTCATCTAAAGGACTGAATATAACATTGTTGATCAGCTGTTACAGACTCCTTCAAAGATCTCGGTATTATCACTGTTACTCAGTTCAGAAGCCCACAGGGAGGCTCTACAGAAAGTCTTGGAGCAAGCCATTGTTGAACAGGATGTAACAATCAGACAGTTCGATGGTATTGTCTCTAACATCACTTCCTGCAATAGTTTGGGATTTAGTGATGAGGAATTACCCGAAGAGGGTCGCCGTCATAACATGGCGCTCAACATTACAGTTAACTGCCAGGACGATGCTTTAGCCAGCGTACTGGTAGACACAGGGTCAGCCCTGAATGTTATGCCGAAGTCCACTTTGATGCAATCATCATTCAAAGGCCCTCCGATGAGAACCAGCGAGGTCGTCGTCAAAGCGTTCGACGGATCCAGAAAAACAGTTATCGGCGAAGTCGACCTTCCCATAACTATTGGTCCTCACACTTTCCAAGTCACTTTCTAGTTCATAGACATTCGGGCAACATACAGTTGTTTATTAGGAAGACCTTGGATACATCAGGCTGGAGTGGTCACTTCGACCCTCCACCAAAAGCTAAAGTTCGTTCAGAACGATCAACTTGTCACAGTCTGTGGAGAACCGGCCTTGCTCGTGAGTAACTTATCATCATCTACTTGTGTAGAACTCGAGGAGGTTATTGGGACACAGTTCCAAGCGCTGTCGGTGGGCAAGGACAGTCAATCCGGAGGAGGAACTTCGATTTCCTCATACAAAGATGCTATTAAAGCGGTCGAGAGTACCGATACAACAGGATGGGGATAGCCTGTCATTCCTACTGATAATAAAACAAAGAAGGGTCTTGGGTTTTCTGCAACCTGTACCTGGACATCTGCTAACAATGAAAGTCTTCATCCCATTCAGGATTTCTTCCACAGTGGAGGTTTCCTTCACCCAGTGTCTCAAATAGTCCATGCTATCAATGAGGAGGATCCCTCCAATACAGATGAAGAATGGAAGTCCTATCTTAACGAGGACGGTTATATGTCTCAGGAAGAGGTGCCTACGCCATTTTCCTATCCCGTACAGAGTCTGAGATTTATACCACGATCAGATGTCGAAATGATATACGGGGATTGTGATCCGAAAGGATGCCGTGCTCCGCCAAATTCATTAGAGGAAGATACTCCGATGAAAGACAATTTTGACTACACCTATTATGACCCAATGGATGGTCTGCCAATGTGGCAACCTTATCCAGGAGACTTGGGGCAAGAGAGTCAGCCGAACAATGAAAATCAGCTGACCGTCATTGAATAGAATACCTGTGTCCCCACCATGTCATGGGATTAACACTCAGGTCATTCAGAAACTACTCAACATGACGATGAATTTGCAACGTTTTCCGGACTAGAATTCATCAACTATACTTTTCCCGAGGTCAACGTCATCGAGAGGGATGACTCCTCCAGTTCGAAAGAAGTGTGGGACACCCTGGGACAACCAAGTGGAAAATTTGACTATATGGTCAAGTACACCGCTCCCGAAAGCTCTCGTATCAGGCTCGAAGATATCCAGCCAACTGGATGGGGAGATACAGCTGAGAGTACAAATGCTATGCAAAATGCAACAGAGGAATTCTCCTACGACAATTCTGCCTGGGAGACAGATTCCAATGATCCCGCTCCACCAGAAATCAGCGTCATTTCTGAAGACAAATCAAGGAAGGTGCCAGACTTTGTGATTCACCGAGGAGTTCGCCACCAATGGGTTGCTGTCGATGTTCCGAAGGTCGTTCATCAGTCAAAGTAATTTCCGTCTTTAACCTTTCACCCTGCCCAGGTGAAACGGGTCTTTTGATAGGGCCCATTTTCTGTAAATTTCCCTCTTCACTTCGCCCAAAGCGACAGAGTTTTGTTTTATAGGGCTGTAGTTTCAAGAATCGACTTGTTCATTAATAAAATAACGTCGTTCTGTAATTTCCGCATTAATTGTTGTTTTCTCTTTTTGCTTTTTCAGAAAATGGTAATCCTAAAAAACAATTAAATAATAAAAACAAGCAGTAAAAATAATACACTGCACACACTTGCATTTTCTCTATCTCTTCTAAACACGAATCATCACGTCATGCAGATTGCTTGTTTTAAACCCCGTTGAAACATACGATTCGATGCCTTCTCCTAACTTTGAGTTCCCGGTATTTGGGGCTGAAGAAGAAGTTGACAACGAAATTCCATCGAACCTCACAAAGAGCCATTGGAAACGATCAATGTGGGTTCGAAAAAAGAGAGAAAAGAAATCAGGATTGGGGCACTGCTCAGTCCAACTGCCAGAGAGGGTTTGATAAAGCTTCTCAGAAAATTTCCCAATGTATTCGCTTGGTCCTATCAGGACATGCCAGGGTTGGATACCAACATCGTGGAACATCACTTACCGTTGAGGTCAGAATGTCCGCCAGTAAAACAAAGGTTGAGACGGACTCACCCGGACATGGCTATCAAAATCAAATAGGAGGTACAGAAATAGATCGACGCAGGTTTCCTCTCTACATCTGAATATCCTCAATGGTTAGCCAATATCGTACCCGTTCCCAAAAAGGACGGAAAGGTCAGAATGTGTGTTGATTACAGGGATCTAAACAAGGCAAGTCCAAAGGACGACTTTTCTTTACCACACATTGACATGCTGGTAGACAGCACAACAAAGTTCAAAGTTTTCTCTTTCATGGATGGATTCTCGGGCTATAACCAGATCAAAATGGCGCCGAAAGACATGGAGAAAACTTCATTCATTACCCCATGGGGTACCTTTTATTACAAGGTGATGCCGTTCGGCTTGAAGAACGCCGGGGTAACCTATCAAAGGGCCATGACTACTCTGTTTCATGACATGATACACAAAGAGATAGAGGTATATGTCGATGACATGATTACAAAATCTAAGACAGAAGAGGAGCATGTGACCCACCTGTCAAAACTATTCGAGCGTCTGAGAAAGTACAAACTCTGCTTGAATCCCAACAAGTGAACCTTCGGTGTCTGTTCAGGAAAACTCTTAGGGTTCATTGTCAGCCAGAAAGGAATTGAGGTTGATCCTGACAAGGTCAAGGCCATTCGAGAAATGCCTTCTCCGAAAACTAAAAAATAAGTCAAAGGATTCCTGGGACGTTTGAACTACATCTCCAGATTCATATTCCTCATGACCACGACATGCGTGCTAATCTTCAAACTACTCAAGAAGATACAATCATTTCTCACTGACTCTCGGGGCAAATGGACCCCAAATTATGATGGCCCATATGTGGTCACAAAAGCTTTCTCAGGCGGTGCCTTGAGACTTGCAACCATGGACGGAGAGGAATTTTCCTACCCCATGAATGTTGATGTAGTCAAGAAATACTTCGCCCAAACTAAAAAAAAAAATGTCTCGGTGGATTGAAAACCCGAAAGGGCGATCCAGGTAAAAGTTAGAGACATGAAAAAAATCATCCCGATGGATTGGAAACCTCATAGTACAATCCAGGCAAAAATTAGGGATAATGGCAAGTAACTATGTTCAACAGAGGCAAGTCCCTCAGCAGCAGTTACATCATCCATCAGAGGAAAACTCCAGTCAAGGTCATCTTCAACAAAAGCTCAGGATGCCCAGAATTCAAAGTTGGTAGAAGGATAGTGGTCTTTATGTTTCAACGTAGCCCTTTTCCCTGTAAATTACCATTTTCTAACTTTGTAAATACTCTTTGGAATCACGCGTTTGGCTGATCTCCATCTTATCAATAAAATTTGAGCCCTTGTGCTTTTGTTTGTAATTCTCATTTGTTTTAGCTTTACAGAACGGCGTTTTTAACATGATCAATGATTCTTGAAATAAAACAAAAATGAATTTACTTGTTAAACTTTTCTGCTTTTAACATAAAAATGACAATTTCTTTTGACTGGTGAACATCGAAAGAACGTCGATTGCGTCTCCAAAGGCGTTTGAATTTCAAAGTGCAGAATCAAAGTACTCCTTCTAGGACAGTACGCCTCAACGAAGGATCAACTGTATGAGATGCGGCTTTCCCATCTGATACCCTCGGCCAAGTTCTTATCTCCTAAGCCCGATCAACGGTATTCCCCGCAGGGACTATCTCTCCTAAGCAAGGTAGAATTGCTACTTTTTTGAACAACGGTACTTATTCGCCCTGTGATGGCCGAGTATCTAATCGTGTTCATCTTTTAGTCTGTATGTCGCGTCAGTTTTGTCAGCATATACATACATACACACATCATACATTGTTGATTTGCATTCATATTCATATTGCATCACTATCACTCTAGTCGGTCTTGTCCCCTAGTGATAACAGTCTTTTCAATCGAGTTGTCAGTTCTTGCCTCGTCAGAAAATGCTGCGTTCGAACAATCTCGCCTCCAGTGTACCTCTGGATTAGAGTCAGCACTCGACCACTTTGATAACTTGAACCTCTGAAAAGCCAGAGAAGCTTTCTACAAATGTCACTCTTCGCCATTGAAGATGATATCTTCACTTTCCAGGATTAAGGAAAATCCCCAGAGAAAGCCTCCTAAGCAGAGATTTGGCAGTACAGCTGCCTTTCTCCAAAGAACCGTTGATGAAAAGGTCATCGGCACCTCAAAATTGGAGCCCATCATATGGCATTTCTCCGGGAAGATCCCGAGAAAAGTATGATGTATGACCCCAAGCGGAAGCAGTCTCTCAAGAGACTCATTTTCCCCAGATAGAGTCGACAAATGGCGTCTCCAACAGATAACTTTGTGCACCTCTACAACTCAGACGATTGGGCTCCCCAGCAAGTTTGACGTCATTTTTTTCCCTCAAATGGCATCTCCCCAGGAAAATCCGGTGAGAAGTTTGAGGAAAACCGCTACAAATAGCGTCCCTTGTCAATAAAGTTTATTGACGGAAGAAACTGAGACCAGGTCCTTAGTAGGAAAACAGGATCGAGGGGAAGTTTACAACAACAACTTAGACCAGTTCCTTGGTAGGAAACTAGGATCGAGGGGAAGTTGACAAAAGAAACTTAGACCAGTTCCTTGGTAGGAAACCAGAATCGAGGGGAGGTTTATTTCAAAAGAAAACTGAGACCAGTTCCTTGGTAGGAAACCAGGATCGAGGGGAAGTCTACCTTTTCTAAGCATCATTGCTTAGCAAAAAAAGATGAATGCACAAGCTGCCATTCATAGCCATCAAAATTTCGGGTATTCCGATATTTAATCCTCTTGCACCCCGAATGCCCGAATACCTTCGCCATTCACACCTTCGTGTCCAAGAATATTAAATAGGGGCATCTGTCATACCCCAAATTTTGACCACTAAGATTTCCCATCATTGTGCAAATCATCATCATAATATGGATGTACCTCTTTGCCTCATCAATCTCCTCAAGGAATTGTTGAGCATTCACTACAATCAAGCTTAGGGTTTCAAGCCCTCTCAGAGCCTTTAGACAAATGATCAATCAAGGAATGACATGATCTTCAACTTGTCTAAACCTCTCAAACATTCACAAAGGATCAAGAGGACTCCCACATCAAGAATTAGGCACAAGAGTGCAACATTTCAAGTGGATCAAGCCTCAAGTTCATCTAATACAAAGTCAACTGACGCAGAAAGTCAAAGTTTGACTTTTTGGTCAACTATGAGCTTCACAAGCCATTACTCAAGAAAATATGATGGATGATTTAATTTGATCAAATTTAAATCAAGAAATCACGCAAAATTGCAAAATTGATCAAATTGAAAGAAACTTAGAAATTTTTTCTAAGTTAAAATCATGTTCAAGTGCACAACTTTTCAAGGTTGTAACTATTGATCCAAGCATCCATTGATTTTGCGTAAGAGCTACTTTTAAAGAAGGTATTTGATACTTCAACATTGTAAAAGGAATCAACTCAAAATATCATAAGGATTGAAAGATAATAGTGATCAAAGTTTGGAATTCTTAATGTCTGATGTTCTGACATTGCATATGACATCGCTAATATTTTTCCAGCAAGAATGTCCCAACTTCAAGGATGTTTTTCTCCATGATCCAAGTTGATTCAAGCCAAACCTTGAACATCAAAGTTGAAGTACGTTATCTCAGCTTTCCATAAAGTTGTAGAACGTCCTTGTAGCATACTCGAGCAAGGAGATATGATTTTTGCAAAAAGCATTGATAAAGCAGAATTTTCATGACAGCTTTTAGGACAGATTTGACTACACAAGTTCAAGACCATTTTTGATGACTTTGCAAGCTGAACCGAGACCAAAGTCAAACATCAAAGTTGAAGTATGTCATCTTACCTTTCCATAGAGTCCTGGAATAGCAATTCATCATTCTTGTGTAAGAAGTTATGGATTTTACAACAAGGCTTGCTGCAGCTGATTTTTAAGACATGTTTTAGGACAGATTTGCACATTTCTTGTGCCACACAAATTTCCAAGCCTTATCATCACTTTGGACACATCTGAGGATCAAATCTAAAGGGGACAATCACTGAGCCAAGCCTCCAAAGTCCTTGGAACAAGAAGTAGCATGCTATTCCTAAAAATCCCTAAAAGAGGGACAAGACTCTAATTTTGGATTGGAGCATTCAATGGAAGCACCAAGGTGGCATGGACTGACACATTTGCAGCTGAATTCAGTCAAGATTCCTCCAACAAGTAGGGAACCAGCAGCCTGTGCCCTAACCTCTAGTCAATGGCTAGAGAAGACTTGGATTTTCATTGGACAACATTGGCCAAACCTCTGCTGCAGTTGCCATTCACTATTGCTGCAAAAACAAACTTGCTCTACTATAAATAGAGCTCCTTTGTGTTCAGTTTGAGTACACCAAGGCCATCAAACAGATGCTTTCCTCAAAATCTCTTCTTTCACCTCAAATTTGCCTTCCAAAGCAAGTAATTTTGAGTTTTTGAGTTAGAGAGCAATTCCACTCAAACTAATCACACACACACCTCATATATATCATATGCAAGCTGTGCAAACTATCACAAGTGACCTGTAATCACAAAATCACAAAGTCACTTCTCAAAACCTCAAAATATCACTTTTTTGCATTTTTCAAGCCATGTCTTGATTCAGTCACTTTCCAAACCAGATAAAACCTCAAACACACTCCAAATATCATCCTTGAACTATCCCAAATGGTTCCCAACGTCTGGAACACCATTTGAGGGAGTGCTATTTTGGTCACTTTGAACCCCTTTTGCAAGAAAGGGACAATTTGTGTTTTTGCAGGTACCAGTTGATTCCAACCATCCTAAAACCTTCTAAGAGGTCATTTGAGGGTGTCCAAAGCATCAAATCATTTCTGGAACAAAGCACTTGGTAGGTTGCACAAAATCTCCAAAAAAAGAGGTAAAATTCATAACTTGAATTCTTTGAATCATGCTTTCCTTTGATGTCCACATACATGCATCATATTGAACAATTCTTAAAGCAAAAATGTAGTCCTTAATGTGTATGTTATGATCCTCCTACTGTTTGCACTTTAACATGTTTATATGTGGAGTTTATGTTGTTTTAAACTTAAGGTGCAAATCTGGTTTTTTGCCTTGTGTGTGCTGTACATTAAGTTTCAGTATGTATGAGTAATACCATTGGATTCCTTGCGAAAAATTGGTCAAGATAGGTTCTTACGGATTTCAATTTTGTTAAAAATTGAGAGAGTTATGAATATTTGAAAATTTGATAAGCAAAGATGTTTAAACTTAAGGTGCAGATCTGGTTTTTTGCCTTGTGTGCGCTGTACATTAAGTTTCAGTATGTATGAGTGATACCATTGGATTCCTTGCAAAAAATTGGTCAAGATAGGCTCTTCCGGATCTTAATTCCGTTAAAAATTGAGAGAGTTATGAATGTTTGAAGTTTGATAAAAAGATGTTGAAAATCAAGGTGTCATTCTGGTTTTTGTCTGATGTCGAATGTGATGTTGTGACATATTCCCTTATTCTCTTATCTTCAAAACTCATGAGTGATGTCGAATGTGATGTTGTGACATCACATTCCTCTTTTTCTTAGTTTATCTTAAAAACTCAACCAATTCTTTCACATAGCAAAAATTATCATTTTCCAAATCTGTTTTTCACACTTCTTATTCATACTCCATAATATTTTAATCCACCAAAAAATCACAAAAAATATTATTATTTGATATATTTTTAATATATTCAAAAATATTGTTTTAAATTGTTTTAAATGCTTTTAAAATGATTTCTTTTTCTTGATTTTTAAAACCAAAATGATTTTAAATATTCATGTGGATAAAATACGTTTTCATAAACCTTAATCACTGTTTATAACATGATTAATGATTTTATTTGATATTTTTTTATCATTTTTTTACTTGATTTTTCTTCGAAAAATGCCCTTTAAAAAATGAAATTAGGGTTTTTGATTAATTCAACCCTCATCAAACTTTTTCAAACACTCATGGGCCTCTAATAGAGTGTAAGACCTAATCCTTTTTTGACCAAATCATTTTTGGGCCTCAGTGTATTGTATAAGTCCCGATACCGTCAAAAACAAACGGCGCGATCGTCGCCTTTTCAAAACAAAAAACCTTGGGCCTACCCTCGAGTAGTAAGACCCATTTCTTTTCTTAAAACTCTTTGGGCCTCTTGAGAGAGTGTAAGACCCATCCCTTTGTAAATACAACCTTTTGGGCCTCTATTAGAGTGTAAGACCCAACCCACTTGTAAAGAAATATTTTGGACCTCACTTATTATATAAGTCCCTCTGTACATTTTTAAATTTGGCACGATCGTCGCCAGTTTAAAAATAAACCATCTGGGCCTCTCCTCGAGCTATAAGACCCATTCAAAATTTTTGGGCCTCTAATAGAGTGTAAGACCCAACCCCCTTTTAACCAAAACAATTTTGGGCCTCACTTATTGTATAAGTCCCTCTGCGTTAAAAGAAAACCTCAGCGCGATCGCCATTTTTAACGGAAAAATCATTTGGGCCTACCCTCGTGTTATAAGCCCCACTCTTTTTCTTTAAAAACTTTTTGGGCCTCCTGAGAGAGTGTAAGACCCATCCCTTTGTACAGAAAACCTTTTTGGGCCATAGTCACTTGTATAAGTCCCTCTGTACAAATTCAACAGTGCAATCACTGGTAAAACCCTAGGCCTCTCCTTGAGTTGTAAGCCCCAAATCTTTCCTTTTCAAAGCACTTTCTCCTTTGATTTTGAAATATACTGTTGTTTTCAATCTTTCTTTGTTGAACAACTAACCAAACAGCATGGAAGCTCTACAACCGAGTAAGTGTTTACACGCTTTCATTTACCGCTTTCATATACATATAACTGTATTGTGGGGTTGTTTCACTGTAAGTCTTCTTTCATAAACTCATATCGACTGTGTAATAATAGTATAGATATTTAGAGTTTCCCCGGCAACTACGTCTAGCATTAAGCCCGTTCATCACTCTTAAATAGTCAAAACTAGATCCCCATAGGATTACCAGACACAGTCTTCCCTCCTCTTGGGGTTAAACAATATGGAGATATGAAAGGCAGCATTCTCGGTGAACCCTTTCATAGACTGTCACTCGTAGAAGTTGTCAAAGAAACTCTACTCCCCAGAGATGATCTTTTCTCTGTGAATGCCATCTCTTGAGTTTTTTCCAAATTCTCAAACTTTCCTGGCTTGATCTATTCTCGGTGAATGGCATGTCTTGAACTTCTCGGGGTTTGGGGACCCACAGGCTTCTTAAAAGACCTTGTCAAGAAACTCTACTCCCCAGAGATGATCTTTTCTCTGTGAATGGCATCTCTTGAGTTTCTTCCAAATTCTCAAACTTTCCTGGCTTGATCTATTCCTCGTGAACAGCCTGTCTTGAACTTCTTGGGGTTTGGGGACCCATCGGCTTCTTAAAAGCATCGGCCTCCTCTTGGGCATCGTACAAGGACCCACAGGCTTCCTAAAAGCAACCCCGCCTCCTCTTGGGCTTAGTACAAGGACCTCTCGGCTTCTTAGAAGTATTCACAGCCTCCTCTTAGGCTTCGTATAATGATCTCTTCCTCTGGGAATGATAGCCTCCTCTTGGGCTTTGAACAAGGACTCGTCGGCTTCTCAAAAGCTTCCAGCCTCCTCTTGGGCTTCGTACAAATTGTCTCGATAACCTCCTAGAGGTATAGGAACAGAACTTAGTCATCTTCATAGAACAGTCCTTTCAAAGAGTCTACTACTGTTTCTCAAAGCATAGTACAAAAGACGAAACTCTAGACACGGACAATCTAATATCCTTGAGTCTCAAAGACATTCTCAAGTGACCCCTTCGTTAAATAGGAAGGAAACCCGCAGACTCGGACAGTCTCAATACCCTTTGGATTTCCCATTTCCTTAAAGAACAGGAAATATCCCTAATCTTCGAATCAAAATCCCTGAGTGCCAACATTACTCATATAAGAACTTATTTTCTCTTTAAATCAGCATACTGGACCTGTCACTCAACTGAAACAGCACCATAGCCTCCTCTTAGGCTTTGTATAATGATCCTTCTTTAGTGAAGTTTGCCTCTCTCTTGGGCTTTGTACAATGATTCTCCCCAGCGGAGTCAAACAACGTTTAGCCTCTCTCTCGGGCTTTGTACGAGACACATAAGAGACTCCCTCGTTGAGTCAATCGCCCTTCTGCCTCCATCTCGGGCTTTATACGAGATACAAAAAGGTTCTTATTGAGCCAAACAAATTTTAGCCTCCATCTCGGGCTTTGTACGATATACAAAAACACTCTCTTGTTGAGTATAAATCACTCTCTTGTTGAGTCAAACCTTCTAGCCTCCATCTCGGGCTTCGTACGAGATACCATAGAGGACTCTCTTTTCGAGTCACTTCCCTTTTAGCCTCTCTCTCGGGCTTTGTACAAGATACAAAAACACTCTCTTGTTGAGTATAAAAGATCCTCTTGTAGGATCAACCCCTTTCAGCCTCTCTCTCGGGCTTTGTACGAGACACATATTAGCCTCCTCTTAGGCTTTGTATAAGAAAACCACTGGTTGATCCAATCAACCTTTTAGCATCAAAGTTGTGCCTCGTTCACAGTACACAAACATCAACAACTCCTTCCCCTTCATCTAATCGCTGTAAGCGGCAAGCCTCTGGATCATCTACATCCATTCCACTATCCCTCTTTTAGCATGAGAAATTCCTAAGGAAAGATAGCATTGCTCTACACTGAGTTAAAGTCTTCTCCTTCAGGTTAGAAATCTCCTATAAAGGAAATTATGGCATTGCCGGACTCACACATCCCGGTTAAAGTAATTCTCCTTTATAAACAGTTGTGACATACAAATCCCTCTTTAGAGATGACAAATTCTCTCTAAAGTCAACACCCTTTTTGCTTCACATCTTGGGCTTTGAACAAGATACAAACTACCTTTAGCTTCACATCTTGGGCTTTGAACAAGATATAGATCACCTTTACGCTTCACGTCTTGGGCTTTGAACAAGAGACCAAAACAACCATTTCCTCCCATAGAATAGGAGGAACTACGAACGCTCTGATTTCCCTGTTTTGGTAAACGGAAATACGTAGGCATAAGATTGAAAGAAAAATCTTAACGAGCACACTAAACAAAAACCCAAAATCCCATACTCTCACATATCTATCCAGAAGCATCCGTCCTAACATCTTAACACCCCACCAATCGACCGAACACCACTTTTAAAAAAAATACACCCAATAGAGACCCTGAATCTTTGTAGCATCTGTAAACCAACAGTTTTGACTATTTAACCTCGGTTTGCAAGCAGGGCTAATTTGAGACATCTATTTCCCTTCCTTCATCAGCTTTAATAGGATAAAAAATGAATTGAGCTGTAGACACCAAAGAACGATAGCGCTTCGCAACCGCATCCAAAAATCGCTCGATATAGTAGGGCATCAATTAACTTTTTGACCAAATGAATTCAATTCCTCCTCTATACATTTCAGAAACTCTTGGAATGACTTGTGATAAACCATAAGGCGTATGTAGAACCCTTGAGATGTACATTGACCCATGGAACCTTGTCTTGCTCAAGAAAACAATCACAAGTAGCCTTTGACCCAAAACCCTAGCTCAAAGCCACTAGGAGCCTGATCAGATAAATCCCTTGAAACCAATGAAACCTCAATCCTCAGATGATTGGGTGAGCTTGTTGAGAATACCTTGATGAATATGAATACTTTTGTAGCTCAAGGATAACATGATGTTGAGGATATCTCCTTGCTCATTACTTTGAAAACCACCTCCCCCTCTTGAGGAAAGCCCATAAACCTTGATCCTATGTCTAAAGCCAATGCTATGCACAAATGAAGATGCAAATGAAATGAAGAATAAGCCAAAAAGGTGAAAAAAAAGGAGAGAAAATTTTGGGGTGTTACACAGCTCAACCTGGAATAAGATATGCACAAGAAGAGTAGCACCAGTACAAAGTTCAATGCAAACCAATAAGGTTCAAAAAGGCCAGAAGCAACAAGTCTGCGAATAGACTATGTAGGCACCCACCAAGCCAAGTCTGGAAAACAACAACAAGGTTAAATTACAAACCATTAAACACCTGAAGTAAATACCACTGCCAAAACTAAGCACAAAACCAAAACAATTGCAAAACACTACAGACCGACACCACCATAACTGACCAAATAACTACTTTCAGAATTGATCCAAAACGCCTCTGATAGAAAGTACTAATGTTGCAACGTAACGTCTAAAGCACCTGGCTAATGCTCCACATCCAAACTATGGAGTAACCACCAAACCAACCATGATCATCGGCACCCACTGTTTCTGCAAAACACCCTCACGGCAGACGAGTTGGCAAAGAATACCAATGGGAAACACTCCCCAAATCAAAAGGAGACTGTCAACCTCCAAGGGCTCCCAGTACCTCAAGGAATACACCTCCAAATGCATAAACCTCCTCCAGCCAGAACACAACTTCCACAAAACTAACACCTAAGGCACTTGCCGCTGGTGGAGAGCTGCAACCCCAATCCCGCAAAATTAATGCACCACATACAACATCCTACCAAAACAATCTGGATTTTGATAAAGACTCTTGTACCACAAGAGATATGCGCACCAACGAGAACCGCCAAAGCAGCAAAAGAATGCTTCCCACCAATAAAGTAACTTGAAACGCCAACATCAAAACCTTAAATAGCCATATCACAACTAACTCTCCAAACAAGATACTTTTGCCTTTGTCATAAACTTAATTTGATTTTTATGTTTTCATTCTGAACATGAATTTAAAATATTAATAGGAATATATGTTTTATAATAGTTATAATGACATTAAAACTTTATACCAACAACTTAAATTGCATAGGCAATTTTTTAACAGCACTGAATACTAAGAATATCTACTGCATAATTGCAACAAAAAAGAATGTGACAATATAATCATTCATTCATATATATAATTACTTAATCCAGCAAAGATGATAAAGTTATACAACCCTTAACTTTAGACAAACCAAAAAGTGTTGTTATGCAGCTACATATTCCATACATCGGTACACTGATAAGCAACAAAAAAAAAAGTTGATATGAAAAACCCCAAACACATCAACACCTATTTATTGTTAGATAGAGGTATGGGGAAAACTCATCATCTTTAAAACCAATATATCCCCATTACAAATTTTTTTTCTCCCATAATCATACCATTCTTGAGCAAAAAACCTCTCATAAGGATTTGGTCTATTATCCCGTTTGGCCGTGTGAATTTCCCATTTCAATGTCTCGTCACTTTCAACATCAACTACTTTGATATCATTATGATTAAATCGAAGGCATTTCTTAGCCATATATCTAGGAAAATGCTGTAAAAATATAACAGAACGAAAATAACATACGTCAACAAAATATAGGGTCTAAAAGAATACACAATGTATGCTTATAAGATTACTAGTACATTTCTAAATTTTCGTTTTGCATCTAATACAATGCTTTCCCAAACATATACTTTGTTTCCCATTACCATTTCTTCATATACTCTATTTGAGACAATTGTTTTCAAATCAGATTGTTTTCTCCCTTCCGACCGAATTACATTATCTCCCACCGGTTTCTTAACAGACTTCTTTTTAATAATCATCTTCTTCTTACCTTTAGCTACAACCATCTTCTCCTTACCTTTAGCTACAACCATCTTCTTCTTACCTTTAGCTACCTTCTGTGTGATTTATAATAAACAAAGAATAATTAGGTTTTTTAAAATTAGTTAACAGAGAATTAAAATAATTAAGACTTCGGAAAAGTTACTATACCAACTCATTTTTTGCCTTCCTAGGCAAATGAAATTCATCCTGAGATATTTCCATAATTTCATCTTCTTCTTTAACAACAACAGTGTTAGTTGGAGCCTCACTTACTTTGGTATGTCTCTTATCATCAACTTTGTTCTTCGATTTACACTTTTTTTTTCCGTCTGTTCACAAATTTGTTAAAAGATGAAATTCCACCAATCTCCATCATCAATCCCTTGATTACCTCCATTGCAGATTCTTGGCTTACAAAAATTAATAAATATTGTTATTTATCTGTATCATAACTAATAATCCGAATACAATGTTTCTTAGGTAAACAAATCATTTGTGATTTGTTGACAAACCCTAAATATGAATATTTCTTTTTTAAAACCCATAACAAAATTTCTACCTAATAGTCAATAAAACTCGGTGCTTTTAAAACAAATATGTTAAGATTCAAAGATAAAATTCAATAAACCTATCGAACAACAACAAATCAATAGAAACCTGAACTAATTTTTAATTTTTGAACGAAATTACAAGAATAGGAGATTTACCTCATCGTTTCTGTCCCGTTGTCGTTCTCACTTTCAGAAATTGGCGGCTTCGTTGCCTCCATTGTTTTTCACGAGCTCTTGAAGAAACATGCAATTTTTGAAAACTGTAAAACAAAACCTAGAAACTTACTTGCAGTAACGATGTAAATTTAGATGCATACATGTATGTTTTGCTTTTGGGCCTACACTATTATAAATTTTAAGTGTTTTATGGATACTTTCTTTCTCAAAGTGGGCCTATTTTTGAAAGTTGACTTAAATTGCAATGGATAATTTCTCTCTAATAATTTAAATAATATATATTTTTAATTATTATAATGTATTTAATCAATTTATATTCCTCATTTCTTATATTTGATTTCATGTTTTGATTTAGTAAAAATTCATATAATTGGAATATACTATAATTTATTAAATTTGAATTTTTCATTATAAAAATAATTTTTTCATTAATTTTTATTTTTTAAAGTTGTACTATTTTGTAATGTATATGTACTATTTTTGTTGGATTTATAAACTTATTATATTAGATACACCATTGAAGTTTTAGAGACTGAAAAGATTGAAAGATTGACAAGTGATTTTCAGAACATAGCGTGTGAATACATACATGACCCGTGCGATAGCACGGGTATCCCACTAGTTTATATGAAAAAAGTGTTTATATTTTATTTTATTATAAAATTTTAATAATTAAAAATAAAATTAGCTACAATAATGAAATAAATGAGTTTTCATTTTAAGAATATAAAAAATAAAATAATTTTATCAAATTATTATTATTATTAAAATATATAAAGAAAAACTTAACATTGAATTTACTTTAGCCTTCCTTTAATTTTGGACTTCATCCTCTCACTCACACAATTAATTTCAACGAATATTATTCTCACTCACACAATTAATTTCAATGAATATTATTATATATCTTTTCGGGCTTCATAAACTTGTAGCATATAATCATTTTGTCATTTTACATTAAGGTTATTTATTCCAATGTAAAAACCATTATTCTATAACTTATTGAATCAATGGAAAATTATAAAAAGAAACCAAAATACCAAAATACTCAAAACAAAATTTATCATTCTCTTAAGGTGTAGGTCATCATTTTATTTGTTTTGCAGCTAGTTTACTTTTTGATTATGAATGATGTTCTGGACCGGGCAAGGCTTCCTGCCCTTAAGGGCCAGGCCCAATCCATCATATTTGGCGAACATGCCCAATAGGCACAATATAGCCGTTGGGCACAATGTAGCCGTTGGGCATGTCCCCTTCACGCGCAGAGCAGTTCACGCAACCAACTGCCTCCCCGGATATCACGGAAACAGGTAGAAAGACCACGTGCTTCGCCCTCCAGCTGGCATCACCTCATTGGCCGATCAGGCACTTTGTTCGCCTACAATCTCCCTATAAAAACCCCTCACTTGAGAGGGGCAGGTATCTCAAAACATATACTTGACTTCTCTTACTTGCTTTCCCCTTTCTTTTGAGCAAATACTTACTTTGGCATCGGAGTACCTTGCAGGTACCTCCACCCCTTTTCCTCTCCTACGAGCATCAGCACTTGTCCTACACGAAGGCCGCGACGATCTCCTTCTCTCCGATCAGTGGCGCCATCTGTGGGAAACTTCGCTTCCCTGTCTTTTTGAATCAAGATCCCTCATCTTTTCACCCAAAAGACCAAAGCTTTCATCTCTCTCCCAAATCCCAGATCATCATGGCTTTCGTTAAGAGTGACATCCACCAAGATCCTGTGACCGCCGTAGGCAATACCGACCACGATGCTGTCATCGGGCACATCCCGTCTGAAAACGTCCAGCGCAACGGTGGATCGGCTTCCCCAAAGCCCGACGAACAAAGACCACGAGCACAAGCCGTGGAACTTTCCTTCGAACCCATTCCGGTTCCTCAAGGCGCTGATCCGACCACTGCAGCGCTCATCGCCTCTTTGAACAATTCCAATCGTTTCATCATCTAGCAGGGGGAAAAGATCAGCGCCCTCGAGCACGCCCTTCAAGAGCAGCACACTTCGGAGATGCCGAACCTCTCCCCGCCTCTGCGAGTTCACTCAAAGCGGAGACGTGATAGTCCTCCTCCGGTCAAGGAACGTTCAAGATCAGGGAGCCCGACACCCGACCTTGCTCGCCGTCATCGTCGTTCTCCTAGGAAAACTAGGCACTCCCCTGTTTCCAAAAGACATCGACATTCGAACGAATACGAGGATAGGCGGACCCACAGACACTCCCCTCGCCGCAGTCAAATCCGCGACCACAGTCTTTCTCCATCATACTCTCACAGCTTTAGCAGTGACGACGAAGCTCAAGGCCCATTCACGAGAAACATTGTGGACGCCCGGATCCCCCGCGGGTTAGAGAAACCTCCCACACTAGCGACGTACGATGGCACGTCAGATCCTCACGAGCACCTGGAGAACATCGAAGCTATGCTCCAGTACCATGGTGTCTCCGGAGCCATCCGATGCAAAATATTTCCCATCACCTTGAGGAAAGGTGCGATGACATGGTTCAAAAGACTCCCTCGAGGATCCTTCTCCTCCTGGCGCGACCTCAAAGGCCAATTCACCCGCCATTTCATAGCCTCCCGGGGACATCCAAAGACGGAGGCAACGTTAGAAGCCATCATACAGGGCAGGGAAGAGCCTCTGTGGGAGTACATCGAGAGATTCAATAAGGAGGCATTGGAGGTCAGAACTTCCGATCACATGAAGAAGTACCTCCTCGAAAAAGGACTCCAACCAAAGAGCGACTTCCGCAAAGCTGTCGGGATCAAAGCTCCTCGAACGCTGACAGAGCTTCTTCACATGGCCAAAGATTACATCCGGTATGAGGAGAAAGAGGCCGCATACCGCGCCCGGGACGCAAGAGATCGGGAAGCACCCCGAGCACCCAAAAAGGAGGAGTCAGAGCCATCCCGTAAGGGGAAGGAGAAGCGACGGGAGGAGCGTCCCCGTGAAGGTAAAGGGCCAGCTGGCCGATTCAATGAATACACTGTGCTCACTACCTCACGTGAGCGTATTCTCTCCGACTGTATCAACACCGAATTCAAACAAAGAGGTGTCAGGTTCCCTAAACCAACCGCGTCCAAAGGAAACGTCGACAAAAGCAAATACTGTCGTTTCCACCGTAGTCACGGGCACGTGACGGAAGATTGCATGCACCTCAAGGACGACATAGAGATCCTCATCAAAGAGGGTCACCTGAAGCAATACGTGAAGAAGGGAGAGTCCTCCCGACGAGACACGTCTGATCCGAAGAAAGAAGCAGAATCAACCCCCTCAAGTCCTCCCCCGCAGGTCGCAATGTCCATCAGCCGACCAGAGGACTTCTTCGTTCCTGACCACTTTGACCCGACTTCCCAGGCATTCATACACAGCACCTGGGAAGCCTTTTATACGGCCATGGTTATCTCATGTGGGGGGTACCATGAGCTCACGATAGGATCCATCAAACAAAAGTTTGAACAACTAATCGACAGTAGCCCCGACCAGTTGTACACGATTGGCAAGGATAAAGGGCGTTCACAGCCGATCACATTCTACAGAGAAGAACTCCCTGGAGGATCACCAAACTCCCACATTCCTCTACTGATCAGGGCCAAATTATTGTCTACCGACGTGCGGAGAATCCTGGTCGACCAGGGTAGCTCCGTGGACATCATGTACTCCAGCCTGTTCCGGGCATTGAAGCTGAATAAATCTAATCTCTCCCCATACGTAGGATCTGATCTCCAAGGATTCAACGGAGCAACGACCCGACCTTGGGGTTACGTGGAGATACCAGTCACGTTTGGCGAAGAGGAGGCATCTCAGACTATCAAAATGCAGTTCTTAGTCATCGATTGCCCGTCGCTCTATCAGTGCATCCTCGGCAGACCAGCTCTGGCCGAACTCGTTGTTGTCCCCTCTATGGTACACCTCAAGCTCAAGTACTATACCGAGAAGGGACACATCGCAACTCTGCACGGTGACATCAAGGCTGCTCGCAGATGCTTCGAGGCCGCGACAAAGGGGCAGAACCAAATCGCGACAACAACGAAGTCGACAAAGCGCACCAGAGAGGGCGAGGTTCCAGCCGAGGATGGCTAGCCAAAGAAAAAGCCCACGCTTCCACTACACACCATCGACCTCGACATTAGGATTACTGAAGATGGAAACGAAGATCGGGACTAGGACAAAAAACTAGGAGTGACAAGCTCCCAGTCTCCTACACTTCTACGACCAGTTCTAGACGGGGAATTCGAGATCATCACCTTCAGCAACAACCCCAACAGGGGGTGAGGATAGGCGCTGGTCTACCCGACGAGGTAAAGAATGAGTTGAAGATATGCCTTGACGACAACGCCGATCTGTTCGCCTGGAGTGCAGCGGATATGCCCGGCCTTGATCCAGAAACTGCGTGTCACCACTTAACCATCAATCCAGCTGCCCGCGCCATTGCCCAACGACGAAGGAAACAATCCGAGGAAAAGGCATAGGCTGCCGAAAAACTTGTACAAGACCTCTTAGAGGCAAAATTTATTTCTGAGGCCAGGTATACGACCTGGCTCTCAAATATTGTACTTGTAAAGAAAAATAATGGAAAGTTGCACATGTGCATTGACTACATCGATCTCAATCGGGCTTGCCCGAAAGACGCTTACCCACTACCGAGCATAGATAAACTCGTAGATAATTCCACAGGATTCAAACTCTTGTCCTTCATGGACGCTTATTCGGGATACAACTAAATTCCAATGGCAGACGAGGACAAGAGATACACGGCGTTCATGAAATCCTCGGGGAATTATTACTATAACGTAATGCCCTTTGGACTGAAGAATGTCGGGGCCACATACCAACGCATGATGAACAAAGTATTTCGATCAGAAATCGGAGACATGCTCGAGGTATACATGGACGACATGATCGTGAAATCCCAAGAGGAATCCGACCATATGACCCACTTGCGCAAGGTGTTCGACCAAGCTCGAAAGTGTAAAATGCGTTTTAATCTAGAAAAATGCACCTTCGGTGTGCGAGCAGGAAAATTCCTCGGATTTTACCTCACCGAAAGAGGAATAGAAGCAAACCCAGACAAATGCCGAGCACTCGTGGAATTCCCCACGCCGCGGTCGAAGAAGGCGATACAATCCCTCAACGGGATGCTCGCGTCCCTTGCTCGCTTCGTAAGCAAGTTCGCCCAGCACGCTCTGCCCTTTTTCAAATTACTCAGGAAAGAGGCAAATTTCGAGTGGACGGACGAGTGCGAGCAGGCCCTTGCCCGTTTCAAACGAGCTCTGTCCGAGCCACCAGTATTGTCCCGACCAGACCACGGGGAAACGATATACCTGTATCTCTCCGTGGCCAACGAAGCAGTAAGTGCAACACCTATTCGCGAGACTACTAACGGGCATAAACCCATCTATTTCACCAGTAAAGCCCTACAAGGACCCGAAGTCAGGTACACGTAAATAGAACGAGTGACCCTTGCTCTCATAATTTCCAAGAGGAGACTCAGATATTACTTCCTGGCGCACACTATCGTCGTCAGGACCGACCAGCCAATTAGGCAGCTGTTAAGCCAACCAGATATGGCGGGCAGGATGCTAAAATGGTCCCTTGAATTGGCCGAGTTCGACATTCACTACGAAGGGAGGAAAACCCTCAAGGCACAGGTCCTGGCCGACTTCGTGGCAGAAATAACTCCGGATTCGCCCCTCCAGGAGGGACACGGGAATGGGTCATTTACGTGGATGGCGCGTCGAGCCCCTCGGGCAGCGGAGCAGGAATTATCCTCGAAAACGAGGAAGGGACCCTGATCGAAGTATCCCCGATCCTTTCTTTCAAAACATCCAACAATCAAGCCGAGTATGAAGCCTTCCTCGTAGGATTACAACTCGCCAAAGACGTCGGCGCAAAGAATAAAAATCTGCACTGATTACCAACTCGTGGCGTCTCAAGTACGAGGAGAATTCCAAGCAAAGAACGACCAACTCGCCGAATACTTGGCCATGATGAAAGACAAAATGACGGAGTTTGAAGCATGGGAAGTTCAGCACGTCCCGTGCGAACAGAATACCCGAGCAGACATCCTCTCTAAACTCGCCAGCACCAGGAAAAAAGGTGGAAACAAATCCATCATACAAGAGATACTGGCTAGCCCGAGCATCACAAAGCCCGACCTGCCCGATGTTAACGTCATCGGAGAGCCCCATTATTGGATGACCCCAGTATACAATTATCTCACCAAAGGGGGACTTCCCGAAGATAGTAAGGAGGCCAGTGTGACTAAGCGACGAGCCTGCTCGTACGTACTGGTCGAGGACAAGTTATACCGACGAGGATTTTCCATCCCCCTGTTGAAATGTGTCGACGAGGCTCAGGTCCCCGAAATCTTACAAGAAATCCATGAGGGCATCAATGCACAACACCTAGGGGGGAGATCCCTGGATCGAAAAGCTTTGCGCGCAGGATATTACTAGCCGACCATGCAGCAGGACGCCAAAGAACATGTGCAAAAATGTGACCGTTGCCAGCGCCACGGGGACATGCATTTGGCACCACCCAACGAGTTAAGGACACTCTCCTCGCCGTGGCCCTTCGCCTGGTGGGGGATGGACATCCTAGGCCCCTTTACAATGGGGTCTTATCAAAATAAATTCCTAATCATGGCCGTCGACTATTTCACAAAGTGGATTGAAGCCAAAGCGCTTGCCAAGATCACAACCTTCAACATAATGCGTTTCTACAAAAGAAACGTCCTCGCCAGATTCGGGGTTCCCCAGGCCCTCGTGACCGACAACGAAACATAGTTCACGGACAGAAAATTCCAAGACTTCGTCACCAAATTGGGAACGAAACAACACTTTACTTCTGTCGAGCATCCCCAAACCAACGGGAAAGCGGAGGCCGCGAACAGAGTGATCCTATGCGGATTAAAATGAAGGCTAGGCGAAGCCAAGAAAAGGTGGGTCGATGAACTCCACAGCGTCCTCTGGGCGTACAGGACAACACCTCACTCCACCACCGGGGAAACCCCTTTCCGACTAGCATATGGAACAGAGGCGGTAATACTGGTGGAGATAAGGGAGCCCTCCAGAAGGACAGAAGCTCCCCTCTTCGAAGAGATTAACAATGAGGCCCTACGTGAGGAACTCGACCTGGTCGAAGAAATAAGATCAGGGGCTGCCCTCCGCGAGGCCGCATTGAAGCAACTAATGTTGCGACATGACGCCAGAGTCATAAAGCGCGACTTCCCCGTAGGCAGTCTGGTCCTGCGCAGAAACCAGAAGGATTCTCGCGAAGGGAAACTGGCGGCGAACTGGGAAGGACCCTATAGGGTCAAGTCCAAAACGGGCACTGGAGCATATTACTTGGAAACACTGGACGAAAAACAACTTGCTCGACCATGGAATGCTGAAAAACGCAAGAAGTACTATAGCTAAGTCCTTAACCACGAGGATAGACAAGTCGCCGACATAATTTCCCCAAACGGGGAGAGTCGCGCGACCATCGCATCATGCCCTGGTGAAGCATGACGCACATCACAACGCCGGCCAGCTTCTGCTCATTGTACGAGAAGAACCTGCATACAACGGGGATACCTCAACTGAGCTCCGCCGTTGCCGTACCATTCAGGCAGGACACCCATCCCGCGATGGGAACAGTCCAAGCCTATGAGATTAGTACCTCAAACGAAGTCCTAACCTCATCATGGGCAGAACCACCCCGCCCTGCTCGGTAGGTTTTACGCCTAGCCGGGGACACACGCACACATATAAACAAAAAGAGCAAAGTCCATGATAAAACATTCACAATCCAAGTATATTAAAGTACCGGCCTTGACCGGATAATGTCATAAATACAAGAAAAGAGGGGCAGCGCCCATACACATAGATAAATACAAATTGATAAGGGCACGCAGGTCCACAAAACATGCTAAAAACAACAACCCTATCATGCGACTTCACTTTCCTCTTCGGCGGGGACAACTTGGCCGTCTACCACTCTGTTGAACAAACCCATTCCATCAGTCAGGAGCTGCACATCGGAGTTAAGGGCCACCATCTGCTCTTTTGCCGCATTGAAGCCGAACTCAACTGCTTTTAGGTTATCTTCGCCAAGAATTCTAATCCTCTCGATCAAGTCAGTCCGCGACTTTAGAGACTTCTCGTCATCATTTTCATCCTGGGCAGCTGAGGTCAATCCTTCCAACTCAGCAATCCTCGCCTGCAGCCTTTTCCTCTCCTCGTCAGCCTTGAGCGCATCTAGCTTAAGCTGGGTCACCTCTATTTGAAGCAACACTTTGGCCTCCTCGTGACCTTCAAACTGTTTTAAATCATTGAACATCTTGTTATTTTCTATCTCCAACTCAGCGATTCTATTCTTGAACGTCACGAGGTTCACCCGAGTAGCCGCTTCATCGTCGGCGAGGATAAAGGCAGCTTCGAGGACCCTAAATATGCCCGCCGCATCCTGACACAACTGTTTTCTCCGCACCTTAGAGTTGGTATTTAGAATAGCCACGGCTTCGGAATCCTGGACCTCTATCGAATCCCCTTCGGCGAACAAATCCCGACGAGTGTAGCAAGCGGGCAGGACAAAGTGACCGGACCCCGACCCCCCAGGACCAGCGGCCATAGAACTCCCCGCGGTATCTCTCTTCCTCTTGAGGGAACCCTCCGGGGTCAGTGGCGTGGAGGCTCTCTCCGGGACGGGGGTAGGTCCAGCAGCAAAACTCTCCATCACTGTCTGCTTAGGCGCCCCGGCCTTGGTACCTGTGGCCGCCTTCTTATGGACCTTCGTGGCCTGCGACTTCATCAGACGCTCTCGCATGTCAGCCATCGTACCTGCGAATACACACATCAAGTCAGAACCAAAAGAATTTAAAGAAACAAACTAAACAATGGAGCATACCAAGCAAAGTCATAGCGTCGTCTTCATTATCGCACTCAAGGAGAGCTTTGATATTAATATATCTAGATGCTCAGGCAGGTCCATCCTCCCCGACCAACTGATTCCCGTCCTGATCAACGACGAAGGCTGGAGTAAAGCTCTCCACATAAGCATGGAGGATCTTGTACGACTCCTTATCCACCGGGCAAAGCTACTCATGCTTCACCAGGAACTGATCTGTTCGGCGCTTAAAATGGGTGTAGACCCATTCCAAAGGAAAGATGGAGACCACACCATCCCTTTCCCGACCATCCACCATCACCCTCTCAATAGTCGAGATGCTCCTCTTCGCCTCTTCGGTTATAGGCCTCACGATCAGAAACCTGTCCTTAAAATTGCGTATCGAATCAGAGTACGGCCAGAACAGCCTACTCTGTTGCTTAAACGATACCCAACTCTGTTTTGACCCCGCCGTGCTCCGCTGAATTTGGAAGAGGCAGAAGAAGAGATCCGTGGACGCCCCGATGCTGAGGTAACGACATACTAACTCAAAAGCCCGAATAAAAGCCAAAGCGTTCGGGTGAAGCTGGGATGGGCACAAGGCCAGATGGGTGAACAGGGAGGATTGGAAGTCAGTGAAAGGGAGACGCATTTTGGCCTCCGTAAATGCAAATTCGTACATAGGAAAGCGAAGTCCCGGGTACGAGGAACATATTCTATCGTACTCCCCGGGACGAAAAGCTTTCCAGGCCCGTGGAACTCCCTCGTCGCGTCTCTCCAACAAGTCGAAGTCCCGTATCTCCTTGTCAGAGAAGGTTGATCGAAAAGACAAAGGCTCATGTCCAAGCCAGTCAAGGTCCCCTCTCGCGACCTTGATATTCGAGTAATCGGCGGACACACTGGGCCCCTCTTGTACTTCCTGTGGGTCGGGCATAACTTCATCGCGGGGTTCAGCCATTTTCACCTGAAAAGTAGAGGAAGATAAGTGAATTCGACATCCTCGATCAAATCCACTCTTCCATCACTAATCAAGTGAAAGGGCGTTAACGAATCCGAGGACAACCACGTGCTCGTATAAATTACCTACCAATAGCTAGGAGAGGTCTCCGCGACCAGAACTCGCAGGTGCACATACGAGGACGCGTGTTCGTCCCAAAATCACGCCTAAACCCCGAACAGGCCTAGTGCCCGACTACAAACTAAATCCTACACCTAACCAGATTCTACAAGGATCTACGCTAACAATTTCTACAAAATTCTAGAAATTCATAAAATTCATCATGTTCTTCATAAAATTTCCAGAAATTCATGTGTTCATCGAAGAACACATGAACTTCAACCGGAAAACATGAACTTCAACCGGAAAACCTATAAAAATTTGCAGAAAGGGAAGAACGAACTTACAAGTAGAAGAAGAAGTTGACGGTGGCAAAGAGAAGCTCCGGCGAAGACTAATTGCAGAGCAAACGAGAGCAAAGAGTGAAAAACTTGTGAAATTATGAAAATGAAACCTTCCCCCACCTTCTTATAACCATTTGATCGTGGGGAATCGTGAAGGTCATCATAGCCTATACGCCCCTAGGACTGACAAAGGCAATAAATGCTCACCACGTGTCACAAACTCTTCACCTGATTCAGCGTAGAAAATACACTAGCCCTTGGCCCCAAGAGCAAGTCTCTTCGTCAAAGTGAACACGTCAGTGCAGGGCTACTCGCCAAAAAAAAACTCCCATTTCTCCGAGGAAGGTACAAATCCTGGTCGACATTTCACGCTAGCAGCTGGTGACTGCATCTGGTCGGGCACGTACAGAACATTCCACGCGAACAACCACTTCCCCGACAGTACGGTCGAAGTCACAGCTACCTAAAGTCATTGCTCTCCAGCAGAGCAACGACTTGGGGGGCTCCTGTTCTGGACCGGGCAAGGCTTCCTGCCCTTAAGGGCCAGGCCCAATCCATCATATTTGGCGAACAGGCCCAATAGGCACAATATAGCCGTTGGGCACAATGTAGCCGTTGGGCATGTCCCCTTCACGCACAGAGCAGTTCACGCGACCAACTGCCTCCCCGGATATCACGGAAATAGTTAGAAAGACCACGTGCTTCGGCCTCCAGCTGGCATCACCTCATTGGCCGATCAGGCACTTTGTTCGCCTACAATCTCCCTATAAAAACCCCTCACTTGAGAGGGGCAGGTATCTCAAAACATATAGTTGACTTCTCTTACTTGCTTTCCCCTTTCTTTTGACCAAATACTTACTTTGGCATCGGAGTACCTTGCAGGTACCTCCACCCCTTTTCCTCTCCTACGAGCATCGGCACTTGTCATACACGAAGGCCGCGACGATCTCCTTCTGGTCCTCTCCGATCAAATGAGTACAATTATCTCCCTCAATATAGATTGGAAATTTCATAAATGACAGACACAAAGTCTAAACATTAGCATAAAATAGACTTCTAAAATATGTTACAGTAACTTCAAAAAACAAAAAAACAAATGGAAATGTTATTGTTTTCACTATATGAAATCTATTATGTCACACCTAGTCTCTTTCTTATAATTTTCTATCTAAATGAATAGGTTTATAATTGAACAAATAATTAGTGGCAATGGGTCTGTAAAAATATTAAGAATTTTATCATAACTCAAGAAGATGCAGTGTCATCAGACTTGTAATTTAGCAGACATTCCATCAGCTGCCTCATAACAACATTAATCATATCAACATATTCTAATATTACCCCCCATTGCATGTTACTCATGCCCCATCCAACAATTCCATAGCCACTGATTCAAATCATTGTATAATTATAGCACACCCTTCAAAAGTAAATCATATATCATAGACACATACATATAAATACAACTATACTCACTCAAGCAACATATGAAAGTAGATGAAAAAAATGTATTTACTCCTATATAGTAATAGTAATAGTAATAGTAATATATACATTTATCAAAAGTCAATCACATCTTAAAGAATTGTCGTAGAATCTACATTCACGTGTACTCGTCGCGTCTCCCTTCTCGTAATCAGGTGTATGAGTGCTTACTGCACGCTTATCTGCTTCCTTAAAAACCAAATAATCCTCATCAGGAACCCAATTCCTCAAAAGGGTATCACTAAAAGGAATTATTTTCACACCTCAAACATTAATCCTATGAATAGTTTCTAAAACCAGAGATGAAATGTTTATGTACTCTTCCATACCAGAAGGACCAACCGACCTTGTTCCATAATCTATAACAAAATCTTCAGAAACAGTAAAAACTTCCACAACATTTACAAATCCAAAACCCGAATTAAAGGGTCTAAATACAATTTCAAGAAAGTTTGACTCAATCTTCAAAATAAACTCTTTAATCAGAACCTCGCCAGTTGGCCTAAACTCACTAAATTTGCAAATTTATTATAGAACCTGCTCACAAAAAATCAAACCAATATAACACAAAAACATAACAAAGTTTGTCAGATATGAGGTGTGATATTAACTGAGGTAACTGATATTAACTTCCAAGTCATATGAGGTGTTATAAAACATCTTGGCAGAAGATTCTTTCAAGGGACTTAGCGCTTACCTCAAAAAGAGAAACAAAAGATGCTGCTAACAAAAGATGCTCCAAGCACTCGAAGTTGTGATATTGATAATTGATAGTTGATGTGGAATAAACTCTAGCTGTAACCAATGCCCTTTCTTGTCCACCAAAAATCTCTACCACATAATGATCAATCTGCAACAAAAAAAGAGGTAGAAACCCATTTATTAGTAGGCCAAGTTTTTCTCAACAAAATTCATGGGCACCACAATAATAATTGCTATATCATTTTCATTTCATTCATTCCAGCATACAAAAAAAGTCATTTAGAATTAAGTGCACAAATAGCCAGCAAGCATCATAACAAACAAAAAAGATAAAACATGGTTGATATGTTAGAGACATTGTCACTCTTGAAACACAGGCGGCAGGTACCAGGCATTTGAAAATGAACCCCAAAATTCTATGCTATGCATTCATACATTCATTATCAGACTCAATATAATGAATCAAATCACAGTAACTTAAACCATATTGTTGTTTCCTACACATAACCTATATCATATCATAGTAATTTAAGTGTTCTTATGTGAACAAAAATAAAAATAAAAAGTAGGATCCATGTGATATTCAAAATTCATATCTGTTCACATTATTTACAATGCCTCATCATCACTATATATGTGAATATATTCATGTACATCACAATTTCAGAGTAAATTTTACTGTATTAAAGTGGGTAATCATATGGAAACTTGTAAGGTTAAATTTTTTGAAATAGTACAAAAAGAAAATAAATAAATAAATAAACAAAAAGTTATATAGTACAGTTCTAACTGATTTCTTAAAATCAACAGCGTAAAGATCGTGTTCTCCATGTACCTATGGATCACTCTCACCATAACCAACTTGTACTGCAGTTTCAAAATGGCAACTCGTTTGCGAAATCTCAATTCCCAAAAGCTAGTATTTGACCACTTATCTTCCAATATTCCTATCAATAAAAAACAAAAATGACCCATCAATCTTGACTCGCGAACTTTAACAAAACAAAAAAGTCACTGAAAATAAGCTTACATCCATATTTGGATTCTTAAATCAAAACAAAGGACTTGTTGCACCCAGATAGTGACAATTTGTTCTAGTGTTTTTGTTATCCTGTAAAACATGAAAATAACATATTCAAGCAATGTAAAAAATGAGGATTGTAAAAATGAAGAAGGTAAAAAATGGCGAACACAGTGATACACAAAGTTGTAGAGATCCAACAATGAAACATTTTATCGTTAGCTAGCAGTGTTGGTGACCAGAGATGAAGGTAAGAAAGGGATTTCCAATAAAGTTGCTTAGATCTAAAATGTGTTTGGTTCTCCTTTGTGCATACAGTTCTCCTGCACCGGAGTCGATTTCATCAGATTAAAACAACTGTTGGAAGCAACAAAAATAGAGTAACATCAACACAAACACAGTAACATATTTAAACAACAAAAATAGAGAAGGAAAAACAGATTTCCAAACATCTATTTCTAAAACAAAAATTAGATTTCCAAATACAATCACAAAGAAAATAGAGAAGGCAAAACCAATTACAAAGTTAAAGAAAGTAACATCAAACAACATACCTTTTGAGAGTAGCAAGGGAAGGAGCAAAGTTGTCAACGACGAATTTTATCCAAACAAAATTCCAACTGGTTCATTAGGAAGATCGTGAGATGAAGAGTAAGAATATGACTTTGATTTTTTCCATTGGAGGTGGGGGAAGGGGTATATAGGGTGAAGAAAGGGGGCTGCGACGGGGGTTGGTTTAGGGTTTGTGGGAAAACTGAGAGATCGAAGAAAGGGAAAACGGGAGAAAGAGAGAGAAAAGTGGAAAATGAAATAGCAAGAGAGAGAAAAGTGGAAAACTGGAGAAAGTCTAGTCATTAGGCTGACACGTGGGAGCAAAAGAGTAAGAATGAAGTGAATTAATGTTGTCTTTTGTTATTTCCTGATTCAACCTTTTTGTAGTGTAAAATATTGACTTAAAGGGCATATTTGGCAAACCATTCAATTGTTCACTATTAGATAGATAGTAGATGCATCAATCTTCTCTTCTGTATTTGGAACAATTCACGTATATCCAGCGACCCAAGATTGATTTTTTTTGTTATTTTTGTTGTTGACATTCGATAAAGTTGATTGCTTACTATAGTTATAGTACTACAAGTAGTAAGGGTTTAAACAATACTTTTTTGCTTTTGTTTTTTCTTTTCTTCTAAGAACTTTTAAGGATATTTGTACTACTCACTGGTATTGGATTCCACTAATTGGTGTTGTTTTTCAACAGGAATTGGACATTCATAGCTTAACTTGCCATTTGAATTGGGATTTTATAAGAAAGTTTGAATTGTAAATATGGTGGAGATTGGAGAATTTTGAGTTTTTGCCTTTGAGAGAGTTAGTTGTTCACTTGTTCATTGGAATTGTAAGCTCATCTCATGACGCGAAGTTGCTATGAGATACATGTAGAACCAAGATGATTGAAGAATTCATCAATTTTGTAACAATATATCATACTCTATGTAGAAATGATGTTGCCATGTGCAATTTACTATCTCCATTCCTTTTTCTAAGCCTCGCTTATAATTTTCACATATATCAACACAATTATGTAGTGTATGTAATGTTTCTATTTTGTATATTGACGCTTCTAAATTACTCTTTTCTATATATGAGAATGTGAGAATCAATAAAAACCATCAGATTTAAAAAGGAAAGGTTGAGTTTAAAATATATTTTTAAAATTTGATTAACAATTTCTCTTTCTTCTTAATGACACATGATTTAGTGAAAATCACGATTTAATCTCAACATTTCCTTTTTAAATTTGATGGTTCTTATTCATTCTCATATTCTCATATAACTTATCAATTCTCACTAGATATGCCATATATATAGGGAACGTATCATATGAGAATATCATTTTTATGTGAGAACATGAAAATGAATTTGAACCATTAGATTTTAAAATAAATTGTGAAGATTATGTGTCAGTTTTTTTCTCTCCTCCATCATTTATTTTAATAATGGAGGAGAGAGAAAAACAAAAACCACAAATAATCTCCACCATTTATTTTAAAATCTAATTGTTCAGATTCATTCTCATGTTCTCACATAAAAATTGCATTCTCATATGATATGTCTCCTCTATATATATATATATATATATATATATATATATATATATATATATATATATATATATATATATATTATTTTGAAAGCTCTATCATTAATTAATATAAAATTTTTTAACACATCCCTTCACACCTAACATTCATAAGTTTAACCAATTGTTAGTTGGTTCAGTGGTGATTGCCGTTGTACTTGGTAGGGAGAACCACAGTTCGATCCACCGCAACTGCGATCGGAAGGGGGTTGGAACCACTTGATGCCAGAATTTACCCCTGAACTAGATTAAACTGATGGTGAAAAAAAAAAAAATCATAGGTTTAGTATGTGGATAAGAAAAACAAAGTTCTAATTTCTGACGCAATGTAAATGAACAAAAACTTATCACTAACGTCTAAGACTCTATTTTTAATTACTAAATTATTTTTTATTGTTTAAAATCTCATAATAACAAAAAAATGCCTATTTAATAATTTTTACTTTTTTTACGGGTTTTCAATTTTACTTTACTAATTTATAATTTATTAAATTTTCTCTCATTTAAATTTTATTAATTAATTAAAAAAATCTTATGTATATAATATTATACTAATCAACGAGTTCAATGGTTAATTTTATAAAACAGTACAAATTATATTAAAAAAAAATTGAGAACAATAAATGTATAAGTTTTGCATCATATATATTTAATACAAAAATACTTAATTCGTTTCAAGATGACTGTTGTTTAAGATTTTTGCACATAAATTAAAAAATGCAATGATATTGTCATAGGATATTAACCTTTTATTAAATTAGTTTTAAAAATGTGTTGAAAATAGTATACAGAGTAATAATTATGACACAATTGAAAAAATATCAATTAGTACTATATTGAAAAGTGAGTACGACAATCATTTTAAAACAAAAATTTTCCTCTAAAACGATAGTCATTTTAAAATAGAAGGAGTATATTTCAACTCTTCTTTTGTCAACATAAAAAAAAATTAAAAATAATACACTGAAAATATAAAATAGTTTTAATTTATCATTCACTTAAAATTATCAGTATGATTTGTCATTTGATAGAATAGAGTAGTAATTGATTGATAATATAAAATCATTATAAGTGCATTTTATGCTCTAAAAGAAATATGTAAAATTGAATTCTCCATGATTTTTTTTAGAATTCTCGGAGTAAGTGGTTTCTCTAAGATAGGATTTAAATAGGTTAAATTGAATCGATTAAACATTTTAAACATTTTAGAATAAATTGAATTAAATAGGATTTAAACACTTTTAATACATGATATATTTTAAACGTTTTAAACATGATATTGAATACATAATTATTTATTAAAAAAATATTTAGTATTTAATAATATTAATTAAATAATTATATATGATATGTTTTATATTACTAAATTATATAATAAATTAATATTATTAGATATGAAATTTATATAATATATCTATTACATATAACTTGATTACTATTTAATTTAAATTAAATACGATTAACTTGATTAATATTTAATTGAATTAAAAAATACTATTAAATTGATCAATATTTAATTGAGTTATGAATTAAATTAAATTAAATTAACATATTTATTTAGTTAATTAATTATTTAATTAATTAATAGTATTTTTTTATCAACAGAATCTTCAAATCTAATCCTCCAAAAAGAAAAACGGCGGCACCAGCAATGGCAGCAAAAAGAAATAAAATGCTCATATTTACCGGAGGAATTATGGGAATGCCGAATGCATCTTCAAATCTTCAAATGGCGACCACCACACTTTCAAGTCTCTCTCCGTCACCATCACCGATCAAACCATCCCTAGATGGATTCAGAGCTTTATCCAAAACAATGAAAACTATGAAGTCATTCTCTTGTTCAAAAATTAGTATTATCCACAAGAATGACCTTTTCTTGATTGCTGATTGTTTCCCTTTACTGGAAGAACTCAAACTCACTTATCCCTATACTTCTAGGGACTGTGATTTTGTGATAGAGGATGATGAATTCTTGGCACTTCCCAAACTCCAAAAGATTGATTTGTCTGGTATTTACATCCTCAATCCCGAATCTATTTACCGTCTTTCAAAGAATGGTCACCTGCATGGTTTTAAATTGCGGTTGCGGCTGCGGATGCGGTTGCGGTTGCGGGTGTTGCGGTTGCGGTTAATGCGGTTGCTGCGATGCGAATTGCGGTCATTGCGGTGTGAAATATTTTTATAGTCGCACCAAACACAAAATTATATAAAAATGAATAGGACTTCTTATTGTGACGGTGATGCGGTCTGATGCAGCGGTGATGCGGTGCGGTGCGGCGGCGATGCGGTCCGATGCGGCGGTGATGCGGTTTTGTTGCGGCGGTTCCATGTGATTTCATTTCACACCGCAATTGCGGTCTGATGCCGTTGCGGTGCTGCCCGCATCCGCAATATTGCGGCCGCATCAAGTGATGCGGTCCGCAATTTCAAACCCTGGTCACCTGCTTCAAGAAGTCATATTGGTTGACTGTTTTTTATGGAGAAGACTATATGAGCTACCCAGTTAAGTGTAGATTGTTATGCTCTATATAAACCACAAACCGCTGCATTGCTTTTGCTTCATGTATATCCATGATTTTACACTCTCAACACATCTTTCAATAAATGACATAGTCAATTGGCTTTGTTTTCTTAAAAGATTGGTTTATGTTTGTTTATCGTGGTAGAAAGTGATTCTGATGAATTAATTGGAGACTTTGTTTATCATGTTATGTTTTTGTTACACTCTTCGCCTTGTATATCCTTCTGAGTGAAGAAGACTTCACAATCAGGAAAAATAAAAGCAGCTTTGGATTATGACTATCTATTGGTAGTTATTCTTTATATTATTTACCATTAAAAAATCCAAAAGGGCATCCTTCTAAAAGCAAAGGTTCATAGAGACAAGTAGAAGTTGTTTTTCCTTGATCTTTCGGATGTATAGCTATTTGATTATAGCTGGAGTATCCATATAGAAAACGGTAATACTCTTTTCCTACCAATCTATCTAATATTTGATCAATGAAAGGCAATGGGAAGTGATCTTTCTTAGTAGCCTTATTTACCTTCATGTAATTCATGCAAATTCTCCAGCCGTTACAGTTCTTGTTGGAATCAGCTCATCCTTTTCAGTGGTGACCACAGTCATGCCTCCTTTCTTCGGGACACAGTGTATATGACTCATCCACACGCTGTCAGAAATGGGGTAGATGATTCCTGCGTCCAGCCACTTGATGATTTCCTTCTTCACTACTTCCTTTATGATGAGGTTTAACCTTCTTTGACATTTAATGTTGTTCTTATAATTTTTCTCCAACAGAGTTCTGTGCATACAAACAGTAGAGCTGATTCCCTTGATGTCAGACAGTTGCCATGCAACATCCTTCTTGTGGTTCTTGAGAAGTATCAAGAATTGACATCTCTGTTCTTCAGATAAGTCTGCAGCTATGATGACAGACAACTTCTATCCTGCCTCCAGGTAGACATATTGCAAGTGTGGAGGTAACTGTTTAAGTTCCAGTTCTGGTGGATCTTCTATTGATGGCTTGCATTGATTCTTTAAATCTCCAGTCAGCTCTAATAATTCCAATGGTTCTTCTTTGCCTACTGGTTTGCACAATGGTCCAGTTATGACTCATTCTTTCAAATGCTTCTCTTCCTTTAATCTTCCAAATTCTTACTCCAAAACATCAGTTGATTTGAGAAGACTTTTGTGAATAATGGTCTCCCAACTGGAGATCATTGAACATTCAGCTACATTCTCTTCGGGGTATTGCAAAGCATTCAACACGTTGAACACAACTTGTGTCCATTAACACACATTGTCAACTCTCCTTTTTCTACATCGATTAATGTTCTTCCGACAGTAAGGAAATGTCTTCCCAAAAGGATATGAGTATCCTCATCAGCGTTGAAATCCATGATGATGAAGTCAGCTGGAAACACGAACTTATCAACCCTTAATAACACATCTTTAATTTTTCCTTGTGGATAACATATGCTTCTATCAGCCAGCTGAAGTGTGATTGTTGTAGGTCAAGCTGCACCAATACCCAGCTTCTTAAATATAGATAAGGGCATCAAATTTATACTTGCACCAAGGTCACACAGAACCCTGCCACATAATGAATCTCCAATATTACATAAAATTGTGAAACTTCCAGGATCCTTCAGCTTTATTGGTAGTGTTCCTTGCACAAGCTGACTACATTCTTGTGTTAAAGCAATAATAGCAAATTCACCTACTCTTTTTCTCTTGGTGAGCACGTCCTTCATGAATTTGGAGTAGTTTGCCATTTGTTGTATGGCTTCAATTAGAGGAATATTGATATGCAGTTGCTTCATAATCTCCATAACCTTTCCAAATGGTTGTTCTTCCTTATCTTTCTTACACTACAAGAAAGCATTGTTTTAGCGTCGGCCAGAAGCCCTAGCTAAAAATAAAAAAACCGACGCTACAAGGGGTTAGCGTCGGCTTAGTGTCGGGGTCGGGGCGGACTTTCCAAAGTTTGAAGTTAATTACAATTAGCGTCGGTTTTTGCGCGACACTACTATAGCGTCGACTTTTCTTTACGCTAAAGCAACACTAAATGATGACCCTTTTCTCTACGCTAATTACTAATTAGCGTCGGTTAAAACCGACGCTATGTAATGCCAGGTGTCATTTTTTGATTGAGTTGGCTTTCATCAAGGATATCTCCACGTCATTAGATAGCGTCAGTTATTTGGTCGCCACTACAATACTTAGTCAGCAATTTATTTTATAATAGCGTCGGTTTCGTGGCCGCCACTACTAGATTTAGTCAGCAAATTATTTTATAGTAGCGTCGGTGTCGTGGCCACCACTACTAGATTTAGCCAGCATATTATGTTGCGCTAGCGTCGGTGTCGTGGCCGACACTACAAGATTTAGCCAGCAAATTATTTTATAGTAGCGTCGGTGTCGTGGCCGCCACTACTAGATTTAGCCAGCAAATTATTTTGCGCTAGCCTCGGTGTCGTGGCTGACACTACTAGATTTAGCCATCAAATTATTTTATAGTAGCGTCGGTGTCGTGACCGCCACTACTCTATTTAGCCAGCAATTTGTTTTACTGTAGTGTCAGTATCGTGGCAGCCACTACTATATTTAGTCGGCAAATTATTGATTTGTTTGATTGTAACCAATTCTAATCGAAACCTGTTTCTTATCAATTTAATCAATACGATTATCTATCTTAATCAAAACCTGATTGTTAATACGATACTGAATACAATCCTATACCAAAACCTGACTTGGAATACATAATCTTTTGAGATCCATATGAGATCCAAAACAAATTTACTTCAAAGTACATAATCCCAATACATCAACATCAAAATACTAATGTGTTCCAAAATACACCAACATCAAAATACACCAACAATAAAATACACCAACATCAAAATACACCAACATCAAAATACTAATGAGTTCTAAAATACTGATAATCTCCTAAACGATCTACGTACTAATCATGATAACCAACATCAACTTCCTCATCATCATCCTCATAATCCTCCTCCTCCTGCAACATCCAAAATAAATAGTCACGAGTCAGACACATAAAGATTCAAAATAAATAGTCACGAGTCAGAAATATAAAATATGGCCAATATCGGACATTGATCTTTGCATCTACATCCCATCATAGCAAACTGACCTAATTGTAACATTCAGACTAACTTCAATTCACTAACAATTAGCTAACACCTAACATAAAGCATCAATATAACTAACATCTAACTTATATTTCAGATAACACAATGCCACAATTCTATAATAATAGTTCATAACTCAATCAACTAATTCCAATTTCATTAATAATTCCAACAAGTTTCCATAGCATCAATTAGCATAACAGTTCAAATAGCATTCAAATTAACCCCTATCAACTAATGCAACATCAATTCTAACAGTTCAATTTAATTTATCAATCCAATTCCATAACAGTTCAGAAATTAACCTACATTTCTAACTATCATACATTGATTAACATTTGTTTAAACTCCTCCTAACTCTAACACAACCCTAACTGTTTTAATATTATTCCTAAGTAACAACTTACTAACCAATTACCCTACCAATTCATGAACACAATCCTAATCCCACATTTGCACTAACAAATTCAAAAGGAAATTCACTTAACAAATTAACCTCTAAATGTCATGAGATTTCACCATAACCTAACACATTTCTATAACAGTTCAATAATAACTTAACCAATTTCTTCACTAACAGTTCCTTAGAAATTAACATAACTAATTTTTCTAATTGTCACTAACAGTCAATTAACATCAATTAATAACTACACTTACAGTCCATAACAGTTCATTAACAATTCAATGTAACTACCCTAAAAATGGATCTGCACCATTAACAAACTTCCATAACAACACCCTGTTACCATAACCAAACATCTCTTCACCACTACAACAAACCAAAACAACCACCGAACCATGTGAAAGAACACCATAAACCACCATAAGTCACGAGTCAGACACATAAAGGTATGCACAAGGTATTCACCAAAAAGGAAAGTAGACAACACATGTTTTCATTTTGCAGCAACTATGTTAACAATTTATTCACAAATTCAGCAATGGGCAGGCAACATATAGCAGCATATTTCTTTGTCATCTACCTCTCACATACATAAAAAAAAAACTTAAATCTTTCTATTATAAATCAGATCAATCACAAATTCAAGAGAGGAGAACAACCATAAGCAACTATCAATCGAAAATCCATTCAAAAAAAACCTAACAACCTCAGAGAAAAATAGAATGTACCGAATCGTTATAATCAGGATGACCACTCGTAGAAGCACTAGAAGGGCCCGCCTGATGAGAATGCAACATATCAAATTTCTTTGACAATTCATCAAATTTCTTTGCCAATTCATCTGTCTGTGCACTAGCCTGTGCAGCCTCTTCACGTGCAGTAGCAGCTTCAGCTCTGGCAGCCTCAATGGCCTGGTTATCTGCTTCTCTATATGGGTTTGTAATTGATACCTGTGTCAAGAAGTTCACTCCATATCTTATGTTACACGCCAATTTTCCAGTTCCATAACACCGCCCCCGTGTTTTACCCCCTGCAGCTTCTTTCCAAATTTGTATTCTTGTTGATCCTTCCACTTCATCACCAGCTTGTGTCAAACTACTGCAAAATTTTTCCTGTACACGTTGATAACACAAACCAATCAATTAGTAAGCACACAAAATTCATGTAAACATTACCAACAATAGCTCGATCAAATATGAACAAACAGTAAAGGTTTTGGATCAAAATCCCATATACGAAAGCAAGACAATACCAACACGATTCGGATCGAAACACAAACGACATGAAATTCATAACTATATAAAACCAGTCCTGAGTTCAATCACATAAACAAAACATGAATAGATTATGAAGAACCAATATACTTGAATCTCAGTTGGAACAAAACAATGTCAGCACATCAGCAGCAACATTATACTCAATAAATTCCCAAGAATCAATATACTTGAATTTCAGTTGGAACAAAACAACATCAGCTCTTTGTCTATATACACATCAACAGCAAAATACGTGTTAATATATTTTTCAAAATATTTCTATACACGCATTCAATCACATCACACAACAATACAATTTTTTGAGTTAGTAATTTTTAAAATATCTAAACAACAACTTCCTTTATCTATGAATGAATGAAGTGACAAAGCACCATTTATATATTCAAAATGACGTGTTTCAAATTGGCTGCATGTGTATATAAACAAAGAGCGCATTCAAAAGTTAAAAAATTATAGAAAATACGCCAAAGAAATTTGAATAAAACAGTACCCTATTAACTACTAATATGCATTATTATGAAAGTTTCACTCTGACTAACCATATTAATCCATCTCATTCTGTGACTTATAAACAGTAATCTTATCCCTAAATTAACGGCTAGGGTGCCACCAAGTTTACAGCTCAAATAAGCAAAACCATGTTGTGATTTCTATCACACTCATTATATAGACCTTTGAAAAAATGAGTTCATAACTAGGCTTTTCATTTCATGCGCATGCATGATACTATGATTGTGACTGAATCTATACAAGAGCTAGCACCTAACTGTTTAACAAAGACTAACAGATTCTAACTGTTTAACCCTAATAAATACTTTTGAAAATAAAATTCACATATAATACTCTGATACTTCACAATAGTATTTAAATTTCATAGCTTTGAGTAAGCTAGAAAATGATTGTGGGGAAAGACAGACATAGACCTTTCCTTCATTCTTACAACTTACATATCTACTCTCTATTGTTTTTCCTGTACATGAGTATATACACAAAATTATACCAATATATTGTATGACTCATGTAATCAAACTCTAACTTTTTCAATAAACACCATTCTAAATATTTCTGTTTGAAGTCGCAAAGCAAAATAAGCAACAAGTTTATGTGAAGAGCCCCTTCCAAGATATGACAAATGATAAACAACAGCTAATCCAAATGCATTTTAACTGCAATAGAAGAAACATAATAAGTTCTTCTATTTAGTATATAAAGGTTACAACTCTTGTAAGACAGTGGTTCATAATAAAAAGCAATATCCCAATATACGAAGATATGAAGCAAAAGTAAACATGTTTTAACTAAAAGTTAAAACGCTTCACAAATGAGATTTAGCATGACAGTGATACAAGACTCTCACAGCAAATATGTAGATTGAACCTTAGAGTGTTGTCGGAAACGTTTCACAAATGAGATTTAGCATGACAGTGATACAAGACTCTCCTATAGTAATATGCATACAAATTTAGATTAAGATCGGAAACGTTAACTTACATGTGTTGCCGCTGCACGAACGTCAAACCACTCCCCATTCTTCTTTTTATGGGTGGCAATGAAAATCTCATCTGGATGTGCGGGTCGATTGAGTTTTTTAGCCTATGATTAGAAGCAGTATATATGGTCAGAATGTGTATCAGATATAATTATATTAACGCATTGTAATTACAAAGTATATATGTATATATATATATATATATATATATATATATATATATATATATACACCAATTCAAGTGCAACATCATGGTGAGCTCTACGACCTGTTGTATGGACCGCCCCACCTTTCTTGGATGATCGATTAATCTTCTTTTGTTGGCATACAACTTTGAATTCATCTGACTTCCATTTGTATAGAAGATACATCCATGTATCTATACCCATCCAAGGAGGCGTGCGCCCCGTTTCTCTAGCCTTTCGTTGTATATCAGACATTCATTTTCCACATTTTTGATGAAACAATTCTTCCATTTTTGCATCATCACAACGGTCCCAACATACAAGCCTCTGACAAAATATACAAATAATAAATTAAACTCAACAATATACATCATCATCAAACTACTAAAAAAGAAATGCCATGTCTTTCTTTAAATGAGTCGAAGCATTCCTTTCTCACGTCGTCTCTTTCGGAGCGTTTAAGCTCACTATAATTAACGAAGGTTCCTCGATAATTCTGTTCAATAACTTTTCGAACCATTGCGGCAACAAGATCACCTGGACTTAACCTACATATAATGCAAACAAAAGTATATTTGTATGTCTGCTCTGTTTTTGTTTCATTCTGTTTTTTTTCTTCTATTTTTTTCATTTTGACTCCATATCAAGTATATTACTATTATGTTACTTATGGTTCATGGTTCATTTTACAAACCGATTTATTGTCCAACCCTACTAAGAAAAGAAAAACATCACAATCAGTAGTAAAACACAACATTATTAAGATTCTAATGGAACAAATTCGATCTTTTGGAATTTTGCTTTTGTGTGTTGTGTGGATTAGGTGCAAAGCTACTTTCTTTCTATCTTACCATCAAGTTAGTATAAAAAATAAAAGTTTGCTCCATAACTCTATAGAATCGGATGCTATGCTTCTATAGCTTTTTTTTTCTTCTTTTTTCCTCTTTACTTTGTGTTGATTATTCCATTTTTAAAACTATGGCTAAAATTCTCTCTTAGCTTCTCCTCTTTATTCTAGTTTTCTTCAGTTTCAGTCTAAAAGCTTTTAGATTGGCGGATGTGAGGCAAAATTGTCTTAGCATGAATGATTAAGTACTCAATTTGAATCAAGTAATAAGAAAAGTAGTCACTTGACAGATTTTACTTGTAACTTGTCAAATTAAATTGAACCCAACAAAAAAATTGAAAGAACAAGTAACAGGCGTGTTACTAAAAACAAGTAACAGTAAAGTCAAAATCAAAATTCAATAATCTATCAAAAATTCGCATTCGCGACAGTAAAGAAATCTCACTAACTATTTTCAGTTCTATATCATAATCTATGTTTTGTTAAATTCCAAATTTCCAATAAAACTAGTAATAGATTATGAATGACACATTGGTATCCGAAAGAGAAAATTATTTACTTACGCATTAGTTGCTTCCACAATATAGATCTTTAGTTTTTGCCCACCTCGTGTTGTTGTTCCTCATTTGAAAGTGTTTGGTCCCTCTGCACTTCCCCGTCTGTGGTGTGATGGGGAGGACTTTGCGGCTGAGGCTGAGTATATCCTGGAGTAGGAATGAATATGAACTCCTCAGAAGTCGGGTTTTTCGGTTGAGGCTGAGTAGGTGGTGGTGTTGGGTTTGTCAGAATCGGTGCTGGAGGCTGAGTAGGTGGCGAAGGTTGACTAGGTGGTGGAGGCTGAGTAGGTGGTGGAGGTTGAGTAGGTGGTGGTGTTGGATTTGTTTGAATCAATGGTCGAGGCTGAGTAGGCAGCAGTGGGTTTCTCTGAGTAGGTGGTGGTGGGTTTCTCTGAGTAGGTGGTGGTGGGTTCGTTGAACCAGGTTTGCTATGGACCTTACGAGAGTTGTTTATAGCAAGAGTCCCAAGTGGAATCTGTCGTTGACGGCATAACATGTCAACAACTTTTTTTTACAAAGAAACCATAAAAAAAAATAAGTTTAAATCCAAACATTGTTAATTAATTATGACAAAAATACCAAATAGGATAAAAGGTTTAGTCATCTTACTTAGATGTGCTCGATGATGCTTTTCTTTTTCCGTTTTGTCCAGTTATTTCAATAGAAGCTCACAACAAAGTTACCAACAATACATTGTAAGATGCAAATCAAAAACACTATCAAAGAAAACAAGTGTGTGAAATGACATTGACAATATGTGACACAACCAGCAGATCATTTATGTTTGTAACAATTAGCATCAAATTGCATATTTTGGACCTTAAAATAAGCCACAATTTACCGAATACCAGATGGAGATACCAACTAACAGTTGGTTTAATTAAACACATAAACTAATTCAATACTGATTTCATCCATCACTAATTGTTAACGAATTCTAAACTAACTTGCAGTCAAGGCTCCTAACTAACATTTCCCAACTTAACTAACTTCATTAAGTTAACACAACACAACTCATTGACAGTAAAAATGTCACACATAAACTCAACCAGCATCTCTCTATTTCCGTCTCATGGTTCACACCAATCAAAGTCATTGAATTACGGACTAATAACGGCAGCAACAATTTCTAGAAACATCAAGCGAAATTCAGTATAATAAGGAACGCAAGTAGCATACCAGTTCAAGAATTCACAACAAGTTCTTAACAAAAAAAATCTCATAAACTAACTACCATTAAAGCACTCTAACAAAATTTCTAACTGATTTTAACCACCGACCGAGTTCATAAAGTCATCTCATAACAGAATTTTTGACACAACAAACTAACTGCACTCCATATTACAAAAAACTCATGACTAATTGCAGCAAGTTAACATAACTGAATTTCACTCTTAGCTCATACAATACAAATGTTCATGACATACAACACAAATGAATAGAGATACAAATCCATCTGTCTGTGTGTAGAAAATTCAACATAGAAAAAGAATGGCAAATAGAAATTAGATTCAAAAAAATCTATTCAAAATATATTCACCAACACCTGAGGCCTACAACTCAAATTCTAGAGAAGATTCCAATGCAGATCCAACTCAAATGAAATAGGGTACTTGAAGCTTACAACAGAATTACAACTATTTTAATAATCACCTCCAAAATTTCCATCACAAATCTTAGGTTTGTAGAAATACATACATATTACACATCCAAGGTAGCTGCTATTAAATTGATTTGTATTTAAAAGCATAACAAAAAGGGGGAAACTATTACCAAAAAACATTATTAAAATAAGAAGAATAAGTTTTTATCTTACTCCATAATTGTTTTATAATATACTCCATAATTAATACTTGAATTCTTTGAGAAAAAACAAGTGTATAAAAGTCTATAATAAAAACAAGATAAAATGTTCTCTCAATCTTGAGTCATTGGGTCAGTTGTCATTGTTATTGGCTCGGCCTCGTCAATTAACCCTCCATCAGCTAAACCATGTATTTGTTCAATTTCTGTAATAGGCACAACTGGTAACATTTCATCGAATTGATAAGGAATTGCATCCCCGGTGTTGTCTATCTCGATATAACCCATTGGTTTTGTGGTGATTTCTGCACACCATCCACGCATATTCCTACACATTTCTGGATATGGGACATAATACACTTGTTTTGCTTCTTGTGCAAGAATGAACGGGTCATACTGACGATATCGCTTATTCATCTTAATGTCAACAATGTTGTACTCAATATTAACTTTTGTGCCAGTATTATTTGTAGGATCAAACCAATCACAATAAAATAGGGAAATCTTGTTGCTAAAGCCATGGTATTCCAATTGAAGGATACGTTGGATGATGCCATAAAAATCATTTTCTCCTCCATCTGTAACACCTTTAACATGTACCCCACAATTAGTATTCTTTTTACCACGACTCCATTCTTGAGTGTGAAACTTGTACCCATTAACAAAGTATATGTTCCATGATGTTGCCTTCGGATTAGGGCCTAGAGCTAAGGCCTTCAGATATGGACTAGTCGTTCCATTTCTCTCATCATTCACCTAAAAATATATATCTAACCTTAGAGATAGTTTATTGTCAACCACATAATATAAATTGTGAGAAATATACTAACATAGTTCTTTAGCCATGAAGGAAACTGCTCGTGTATAAGACCGGAAGCATCTTCCTCATTGATAGAATGATATTGCATGAATAATCTGACATCGATCATAAAATTGATGAGTGTATTTATAAAAATTGGTTGAGAACAACACAGTTGTCTTACAAAAATGTACTTACTCGAGATACGGTTTAACCTTGTCACAATTGATTAGGACGTGCACGTGAGTAGACTTTCATTCCTTATCAATCACCCAATATACTCGAGCCTTTCCACTAGGACGGCCACATTTACTAAAAACTGAAAGTGTTGACTGGGAATTCTCATGATCTGATCGAGGATCGGTCCTTAAACTTGTACTTGGCAACAAACTAAAGGTCTTGAAATAGTGAGAGAAAAAATGAGTAGTTTCAGTGTGCAAGTAGGCAGTGCATATTGAACCTTCAACCCTAGCTTTATTTTTCACTGAACGCTGGTAGTCTCCCATCAATCTACACATGAAACGATTAAACAATGTTTTTTCATTTAATTAATCTACAAAAATTGAACATCAATTACCTTTCAAATGGATACATCCAACAATAACGTACAGGATCACCAAGGATTGCTTCAGCAGGTAGGTGAATCGGGAGATGTTCCATCGAGTCAAAGAAACCTGGTGGAAAAATTCTTTCTAGCTTGCATATGATGATGGGAATGTTTTGTTCCAACCTAACAAGGTCTTCCAACTTCAATGTATTACAACACAAGTCTTTAAAAAAACGACTTAACTCAGTTAGCGGCTTCCATATCTCAAGAGGCAAGGAACGAAAAGCAATTGGAAGCAAACATTCCATGAATACATGACAGTCATGGCTTTTCATCCCCTTCATCCTACCCTTGGTAGCATCAGTGCACCTAGAAAGATTCGAGGAATAACCTTCCGACATTTTTATTTCCTTAATCCATCTACAGACTAACTTTGCCTCTTCGGGTGTCAATGAAAATTTTGTCTTTGGCTTAGCCATCTTTCCATTAGGTAGAGGGCGTATCTCTAAATCCCCACGTAAACAGTTAAGAGGTAAATCCAATCTTGCCTTCTCATTGTCCTTTGTTTTTGCAGGATCATTCATGACAGTGTAAAACACATTATCAAATACATTCTTCTCTATGTGCATCACATCAAGGTTGTGCCTTAACAAGTTGTCCTTGTAGTATGGAAGATCCCAAAATATACTTCTTTTATTCAAATTATGTTATTTCCCATACCCTGGAAATTTGGTGGCCCATACACTGTCTGTGACTTTTGGAAAATCACGAATAACTTCCCAAACATCATGGCCGATAAACATTGGTGGTGGTCTTTTTTTCATAATCTTGCTTTTTGTAAATCTCTTTTTACTTTTTCTGAAAGGATGATCCATTGGTAAAAACCTACGATGACAATCAAACCAACAACTTTTTCCACCATATCGTAAGGTGAAAGCATCTGTATTGTCCATGCAATAAAATTTACCTTGTGTCCCCCATCCAGACAACATACCATATGCTGGAAAATCATTGATTGTCCACATTAAATGCGCTCTCATAACAAAATTCTGCTGCATAGAGATATCATATGTCACAATGCCATCTTTCCACAAGCGCTGCAAATCATCAATCAAAGGTTGCAAGTAGACATCTATTTTAACTTTCGAGTTGTACGGTCCAGGTACAAGACAAGTAAAAAACATGTATGGTTTAGTCATGCACATTTCAGGAGGGAGATTGTATGGTGTGACTATTATTGGCCAACATGAATATGGAGAACTAGAGGCTTGAATCTAAGGGGTAAACCCATCAGTACATAAACTCAATCTTACATTTCTTGGGTCACTAGTATAATCGGGATAAACTTCATCGAAGTGTTTCCAAGCTTTTCCATTAGATGGGTGACGCACAACATTTGGATTGCTGGTGTTCTCATGATGATATCTCATCTGAGCTGCAGATTCCTTTGAAGCATAAAGTCCTTGTAACCTAGGAATGATTGGAAAATAGAACATTCTCTTCACTGCCACATCTTTGTATTTTCCCATTCCACACTTTCGAGGAACATACCTGTCATACCCTAAATTTTGACCGGGCGTTTTTATTTTTTCTCATTTCATCTGTTTATATTTTTCATACTGTGTCGTCTGCATGCAATATCATATATTTTCTTCATGAATATTTTTTGAATTATCAGCCGGATTTAACGTATAAAATTTTCATGTATTTTTGGTCAAACTGAAAAATCAACTGACGCAGAAAGTCAAAGATGCCATTCACGGAGAATACATTCATCTTGGGGATTAGAGCTTCTTGACGATTCCTAAGGAGGACAGCCGAAGAGAAGACTGTATCTGGTGCTCCTATTGGGGATCTAGGCGTCTATTTCTACGAATAAATGAAACGGCGTCACCTAGTTCTAGACGTAGTTACCGGGGAAACTCGAAATATCTATACTATTATTACACAGTAGATATGAGTTTATGAAAGGAGACTTACAGTGAGCAGCCCTACAATACAGTTTATAATATGAAAGCAGTAAATGAAAGCGATAACCACTTACTCGGTTGTAGTGCTTCCATGCTGTTTGGTTAGTTGTTCAACAAAGAAAGATTGAAAACAACAGTATATTCAAAATCAAAGGAGAAAGTGCTTTGAAAAAGAAAGATTTGGGGCTTACAGCTCAAGGAGAGGCCCAGGGTTTTATCAGTGAGCGCACTGTTTGACTTTGTACAGTGGGACTTATACAAGTGACTGGGGCCCAAAAAGGTTTTCTGTACAAAGGGATGGGTCTTACACTCTCTCAACAGGCCCAAAAAGGTTTAAAGAAAGAGAGTGGGGCTCATAACACGAGGGTAGGCCCAAATGATTTTTCGTTTAAAAATGGCGATCGCGCCGAGGTTTTCTTTTAACGCAGAGGGACTTATACAATAAGTGAGGCCCAAAATGTTTTTGGTTAAAAGGGGGATTGGGTCTTACACTCTAATAGAGGCCCAAAGTGTTTTGAATGAAAAAGAAGTGGGTCTTACTACTCGAGGGTAGGCCCAGATGATTTTTGAAAAGGCGACGATCGCGCCGTTTATTCTTTTTGACGGTATCAGGACTTATACAATAAGTGAGGCCCAAAGATGATTTGGTCAAAAAAGGATTGGGTCTTACACTCTAATAGAGGCCCAAAGTGTTTTGAAAATGATTTATGAGGGTTGAATTAATCCAAAACCCTAATTTGTTTTCAAAAATGTATTTAATTGAATAAAAATTCAATTAAAATGATCAAAAATTGTTTAACACATGGAAAACAAATTGTGATCTTGGATTAATGCTTCAAAAATTAATTATTGACCTACAAAATAATTAGAAAGTATTAAAAGTTGCAAAATCAATGTGGAAAAAATATTAAAATGCCAAAAACAATTAAAATATTAATTCTTTACAAAAATATCAATTATATGAAATAAATAATATTTTTGGGATTTTTTGATAAAATAAAATATTTTAACATTTTTATGAATTATTAAAAAAAGAATCAACTCAAAATCATTAAAACTCAGAGAGAAATTAATTTTTGAATCAATTAAACAAAATCACAAAATTCAAATATTCAAATTATTCAAAAATGGCGCCAAGAACAACACCAAGAACACGCGCGTTTTTCAGTTTGCCCAGATTTGCATTTTCCATCCAATCTCACTGAATACGTAATTATAACATGCAATCCACATATCATTATGCTCACCTCAACCTCACGATCATGTCTATGTACTTTAATTTCATTTAAATTAAACATACAACAAGAAATCACGAAGAGACCTCAAGAACCCTAATTTCTGCATGAAGGCTAGGATTTTTTATACACGATTCAAACAATGCAATTAATTGAGGGAAAACATTCTATGCATGATTATGAACATATGGCCAAATTATTGTGCGAGGAAATATGCATAGATTGAGAGATGACCAAGCATGTGCTTACCTCCAAGTCGTGATAGCAAGTTCAAAGTGATTTTTGATTTGGAGGTGTTACAGATGAGTGGTGATGATCTGAACAGCTTCCCTACACCATATGAAGTGTGTTTGAACACTTGGATTGAATTGAAATGGACTGGATCAGTTTATGGCATCTCAGCTGCAACTTCACTTCAAACTTGTGTGGATGGCAAGTGATTTTGAGATTTTGATGTTTCAGAAGTTATGTGAGTGTTTGATCAGCTCATATGTGATGTATGTGAGGTGTGTGAGTGATTGGTTTGTGCAGAATTGCTCTCAAACTCAAAACCCGATAGCTACCTTGCTAAGAAAGGCATTTTTGCCAAGAGAAAGAGATTTTGAGGAAAGCATCTGTTAGATGGCTTTGGTGTACTCAAACTGACCACAATTGAGCTCTATTTATATTAGAGCAAGTTTGTTTTGCAAGGAATAGTGCATGGCAGCTGGTAAGTAGGTTTCCTCAATGTTGTCCAATGAGAATCCAAGTCTCCTCTAGCCATTGACTAGAGGTTAGGGCACAGAGCTTTGGTCCCCTTGGTCTTGGATAAGTCTTGACTGATTTCAGATGAGAATGGCTCAGTCCATGCCACCTTGATGGTTCCATTGAATGCCTCATTCCAAATTTGAAGTCTTGTCCCTATTTTGGCCATTCTAGGTTCAACATGCTATTCTTTGTTCCTTGGACCTTGGAGGCTTGGCTCAGTGATTGTCCCCTTTGGATTCAATCCTCTGAGGTGTCCAAGTGGATTGGAGCAGTTGAAATTGGCTGAATTTGGCAAATCGAGCCAAAGTGCAAATTCTTCCTTGCTTTGACAGATTTCAGCAAGGTAACTTGACAATGTTGTATCTCATGATGTATGTTGAATTTGGCAATGTTCTTGGCCATTTTGGAAAGCTCTTACATGATACAACAACTGTTTGAACAAGTTTGGTTTTGATCTCTTTTGATTCCAAGTGAAAAATCCCCCTACATTTGGCAAAAAGTGAGGCAAATTCTGACTTAGTGAAAATTTCACTAAGTGTTGGAAAAAGTGACTTTTTCACTTTTCAGCCACTTTGATCATTCCATAACTCAAAATCCTTAATGAATTGGAATGACTTGTAGTTGAAGTTTTTGTAGGTGATAATGAGGGCTACAAATCCATCTTTGGATGAGAAAAAATGGCCTTGTGGTTTAGGAGTTATGGTCCTCCAAAGTTGGTACCTTTGCCACTTTATTTTTAACTTAGAAAAATTTCTAAGTTTTATGGTTACCCCTTTTACAAGTTATCTCACTTTTCTTGATTTTTCTTGATGAATGATGATTCAAATCATACATTAACATCATTTTAGGGTTAAAAATCCATTTTGGTGAAAAATCTCAAAAAGTCAAAGTTGACTTTTGTGCACAGTTGACTTTTTATCAGATGAATTCCAAACTGTGCAATTCTTCAGGAAATCATGTCCTTGACCTAAATCAAACTTGATGGACATGTTCCATGGGTGTCATAGGGTATATTCAATCATGTATTAGGGTTTGGGAGCATGTCTTGGTCAAAAGTCAAAGTTACAGTTGACTTTTCCCTTAAAAACCCTAATTGTGGTGCAGATGAAAATGAGACTTGTTGCTCAAGCTTCTTGGATCAATCCATTGTTCCAAATGGATCAATATGGTGTATTAGAGACCCTCAAATCATCTCTTGAGGTCTTAGCTCATGGTTTGTCCCAAAAGTCAACTTAGGGGTGAATTAGGTCAAGAAACCCTAATTCCTGATTTTTGATGAATGCATCCCCTGAGGCAAAATTGACTTGATGCATGGGTTCATGAGGTTCCATGAAGCATATTAGGTTATGTTTTGGATCATTGCCTTGTGCCCAGATGAAAATTTCCATCTGGAGGCCCTGGTCGACCAAAACCCTAATTTGGTGACACTATCGATCTTGAGACTTGATCCACCTAGAAGGGAGCAGCTTTGTGCTTAATCCTTGAAGTGGGAGTCCTTTTTGATCCATTGTGGATGTTTGAGAGATTAGACAAGTTGAAGATCATGTCATTTCTTGATTGATCCTTTGTCTAAGCACTCAGAGAGGGCTTGAAACCCTAATTTTGATTGTATTGGATGCTCACCCATCTTTGGGGAGACTGATGAAGCATGATGGTTCATCCATATTGTGATGATGATTTTCACAATGATGGGAAATCTAAGTGGTCAAAATTTGGGGTATTACAGATGCCCCTATTTAATCTTCTTGGACCCGAAGGTATGAATGACGAAGGGATTCGGGCATTCGGGGTGCAAGAGGATTAAATATCAGAATATCCGAAATTTTGATGGTGGTTATGAATGGTAGCTTACGCATTCATCTTCTTTTGCTAAGCAATGATGCTTAGAAAAGGTAAACTTCCCCTTGATCCTGGTTTCCTACCAAGGAACTGGTCTCACTTTCTGATTTAAACTTCCCCTCGATCCTGGTTTCCTACCAAGGAACTGGTCTTAGTTTCTGTTGTAAACTCCCCCTCGATCCTGGTTTCCTACCAAGGAACTAGTCTTAGTTTCTGTTGTAAACTCCCCCTCGATCCTGGTTTCCTACCAAGGAACTGGTCTTAGTTTCTTTTGTCAATAAACTTTATTGACAAGGGACGCTATGCGTAGCGGCTTTCCTTCAAACTTCTCGCCGAATTTTCCTGGGGAGATGCCATTTGAGTGGAAAAAGTTTTGATGTCAGACTTGCTGGGGAACCCATTCATCTGAATTGTAGAGGTACACAAACTTCTCTATTTTGGAGACGCCATTTGTCGATTCTACTGGGGAAAGCGAGTCTCTTGAGAGACTGTTTTTGTTTGGGATCTTTCATCATACTTTTCTCGGGATCTTCCCGGAGAAATGCCATATGATGGGGTCCAATTTTGTGGGGCCGATGACCTTTTCATCAGCGGTCCTTTCGGAGCAAAACTGGCATGTTGCCGAATCTCTGATCACGAGGCTTTCTCTGTGGATTTTCCTTAATCCGGGAAAGTAAGGATATCATCTTCAATGGCGAAGAGTGATGTTTATTGAGAGTTTTCTCTGGCTTTTCAGAGGTTCAAGTTATCAAAGTGGCCAAGTGCCGACTCTGATCTAAAGATACACTGGTGGCGAGATTGTGCAGACGCAACACTTCCTGACGAGGAAAGAACTGACAAACTCGATTGAGAAAACTGTTTATCACTAGGGGACAAGACCGACTCAAGTGATAGTGATGCAATACGAAATGCGAACGCAAATAAAATGCATGAAGTATGTATGTATATGCTGACAAAACAGACGCGACATACAGACTAATGGATGAACACAATTGGATACTCGGCCATCGCGGGGCGAAGAAGTACCGTTGATTCAAAATAGCAATTCCACCTTGCTTAGGAGAGATAGTCCCGTTGGGAGCTATGTTGATCGGGCTTAGGAGATGAGAACTCGGCCGAGGATGTCAGACGAAACAAAGTCTCTGACATAGTTGATCCCTTCATTCAGGCGAACTGGTTTAGAAGGAGTACTTTGATTCTGCACTTTGAAGTTCGCTTACTTCGGGAGAAGCGATCAATGTTCTTCTGATGTTCAACAGTCACAAGAAATTGCCATCTTTATTTTAAAAGCAGAAAAAGTTTTAACAAGTAAATTCATTTTCGTTTTATTTCAAGAATCGCTGATTAAGTTTAAACAACGTCGTTCTGTAAAGCTAAAACAAGCAAGAATTATAAACAAAAGCACAAGGGCTCAAATTTTATTGATAAGATGGAGATCAGCCAAACGCGTGATTCCAAAGAGTATATACAAAGTTAGAAAATGGTAATTTACAGGGAAAAGGGCTACGTTGAAACATAACGACCACTATCCTTCTACCAACTTTGAGTTCGGGACATCCTGAGCTTCCGTCGAAGATGACCTTTGACTGGAGATTTCCTCCGATAGATGATGTAACTACTGCTGAGGGACTTGCCTCTGTTGAACATAGTTACTTGCCATTATCCCTAACTTTTGCCTGGATTGTACTATGAGATTTCCAATCCATCGGGATGATTCTTTTTTTTCATGTCTCTAACTTTTGCCTGGACCGCCCTTTCGGGTTTTCAATCCACCGAGACGTTTTTTTTTTTAGTTTTAGGCGAAGTATTTCTTGACTACATCAACATTCGTGGGGTAGGCAAATTCCTCTCCGTCCATGGTTGGAAGTCTCAAGGCGCCGCCTGAGAAAGCTTTCGTGACCACATAGGGGCCGTCATAATTCGGAGTCCACTTGCCCCGGGAATCAGTGAGAAATGATTGTATCTTCTTGAGCACGAGGTCTCATTTCCTGAAGACACGAGGTCGGACCTTTTTGTCGAACGCCCTCTTCATTCTCTGTTGATACAACTGACCGTGGCATAGTGCCGTGATTCGCTTCTCTTTGATCAGGTTCAGTTCGTCGTGTCGACTTTGACACCATTCAGCTTCGGTGAGCTTAGCTTCCATCAATACCCTGATTGACGGGATCTCTACTTCTATGGGAAGCACTGCCTCCATGCCATATACTAGAGAGAAAGGGGTAGCCCCTGTTGAAGTGCGGATAGATGTGCGATAACCATGAAGAGCAAAGGGTAGCATCTCGTGCCAATCTTTATAGGTTACAACCATTTTTTGAACGATCTTCTTGATGTTCTTGTTAGCCGCTTCTACCGCCCCGTTCATCTTGGGTCGGTAGGGAGATGAGTTATGGTGTTCGATCTTGAACTCTGCGCATAACTCTTTCATCATCTTATTGTTCAAGTTAGATCCATTATCAGTAATGATCTCGCTTGGAACACCATAACGACAAATGATATTGTTTTTGATAAATCGGACCACCACTTGTCGGGTTACATTGGCGAATGACGCTGCTTCGACCCACTTGGTGAAATAGTCAATGGCTACCAGGATGAACCGATGTCCGTTTGAAGCCTTAGGTTCGATCAAGCCAATCATGTCGATTCCCCATATGGAAAATGGCCATGGGGAAGAAAGGACTTTGAGATGTGATGGCGGTACATGAATTTTGTTGGAGTATATCTGACATTTGTGACACCTCCTCATGTACTTGTAGCAGTCGGATTCCATGGTTAACCAGTAGTACCCTGCTCTCAGAATTTTTCTGGCCATTGTGTGTCCGTTGGCATGAGTGCCAAAGGATCCTTCATGAATTTCTTTCATGAGCATGTCTGCTTCTGGTCTGTCGACGCATCGGAGCAAGACCATGTCAAAATTTCTCTTATAAAGAGTGTCACCGCTCAGGAAGAAGTTTCCAGCCAATCTTCTGAGGGTTTTCCTGTCTTTTCTGAGTGCCCCAGATGGGTACTCTTGTTTCTGAAGGAAGCATTTGATATCGTGATACCAAGGTCTGTCGTTTATGACTGCTTCAATCGCGAAGATGTAAGCGGGCCGTTCAAGGCGTATGATGTCGATCTTAGGTATGTTATTCCATCGACCTACACTAATCATGGAAGAGAGAGTGGCTAATGCATCAGCCATGTGATTCTCATCACGAGGGATGTGATGAAACTCAACTCTGTTGAAGAAAGGTAGCAACCTTCTTGCGTAGTCTTTGTAAGGAATCAATCCTGATTGGTATGTGTTCCAATCTCCTGTTATCTGATTAATAACCAGGGCTGAATCGCCGTATACGTCCAAGTTTTTGATCCTTAAATCAATCGCTTCTTCGAGACCCATGATACATGCTTCGTATTCGGCCTCGTTGTTCGTACATTTGAACGTAAGTCTGGCAGTGAAAGGAATGTGGGAACCCTGAGGGGTAACAATGATTGCCCCAATTCCGTTTCCATAATGATTAACTGCTCCGTCAAAGATGAGTCCCCACTGGGAACCTGGTTCTGGCCCTTCACTGGGTAGCGGTTCATCGCAATCTTTCATTTTTAGATACATGACATCTTCGTCTGGGAAGTCAAACCCGATTGATTCTTGATCGTCAATTGGTTGATGAGCCAAATGATCGGCTAAAATACTTCCTTTAACGGCTTTCTGAGCATGGTACTCTATGTCACATTCTGATAGTAACATCTGCCAATGGGCAATCCTTCCCGTGAGAGCAGGTTTTTCGAAAACGTACTTGATTGGATCCATTTCGGAGACTAACCAAGTAGTATGACGAATCATGTACTGGCGAAGATGTTTGGCTGCCCAAGCCAAAGCGCAACAAGTTTTCTTAAGCATCGTATACCGAGTCTCGCAGTCGGTGAATTTCTTGCTTAGATAGTAAATGGCAGACTCTTTCCTTTTAGTTTCGTCTTGTTGGCCAAGTACACATCCCATTGAGTCCTCTAGGACTGTGAGGTAAATGATCAGGGGTCTTCCTTCCACTGGAGGTGATAGAATCGGAGGATTCAACAAATATTCCTTGATACTGTCGAAGGCGGTTTGGCAATCTTCTGACCAAACGCAATCCTGGTTCTTTTTCAATAACTCGAAAATCGGCGCACAAGTGGCGGTCATAAGGAATATGAATCTGGAGATGTAGTTCAAACGTCCCAGGAATCCTCTAACTTGTTTTTCAGTTTTCGGAGAAGGCATTTCTTGAATGGCCTTGACCTTGTCAGGATCAACTTCAATTCCTTTCTGGATGACGATGAACCCTAGTAATTTCCCCGAACGGACACCGAAGGTGCACTTGTTGGGATTCAAGCGGAGCTTGAATTTTCTTAGACGTTCGAACAATTTTGACAGATGTTCAACGTGCTCATCCTCTGTTCTTGATTTTGCAATCAAATCATCGACATATACCTCGATTTCTTTGTGTATCATGTCATGAAACAGAGTAGTCATGGCCCTTTGATAGGTTGCCCCGGCATTCTTCAAACTGAACGACATTACCTTGTAACAAAAGGTACCCCATGGGGTAATGAACGAAGTTTTCTCCATGTCTTTCGGTGCTATTTTGACCTGATTATAGCCCGAGAATCCATCCATGAAGGAGAATACTTTGAACTTTGCTGTGCTGTCAACCAGCATGTCAATGTGTGGTAAAGGAAAGTCGTCCTTCGGACTTGCCTTGTTTAGATCTCTGTAATCAACACACATTCTGACCTTTCCATCCTTTTTGGGAACGGGTACGATGTTGGCTAACCATTGAGGATATTCAGATGTAGCGAGGAAACCCGCGTCGATCTGTTTCTGTACCTCCTCTTTGATTTTGATGGCCATGTCCGGGTGAGTGCGTCTCAACCTTTGCTTTACTGGCGGACATTCCAATCTCAACGGTAAGTGATGTTCTACGATGCTGGTATCCAACCCTGGCATATCCTGATAGGACCAAGCGAACACATCGGGGAAGTCTTTGAGAAGCTTTATCAAACCCTCTCTGGCAGTTGGACTGAGCAATGCTCCGATCCTGATTTCTTTTTTCTCTTTTTCTGAACCCAAGTTTACCGTTTCCAACGGTTCTTTGTGAGGTTCAATGGACCTTTCCTCTTGTCTGAGTAGTCGGGAGATCTCTTCTGGAATTTCGTTGTCATTTTCTTCTTCAGCCTCGAATACCGGGAACTCAAAGTTGGAAGAAGGCATCGGATCGTATGTTTCAACAGGGTATAAAACAAGCAATCTGCATGACGTGATGATTTGTGTTTAGAAGAGATAGAGAAAATGCAAGTGTGTGCAGTGTATTTGTTTTTACTGCTTGTTTTTATTTTCATTGTTTTTTAGGATTACCATTTTCTGAAAAAGCAAAAAGAGAAAACAGCAATTAATGCGGAAATTACAGAACGACGTTATTTTATTAATGAACAAGTCGAATCTTGAAACTATAGCCCTATAAAACAAAACTCTGTCGCTTTGGGCGAAGCGAAGAGGGAAATTTACAGAAAGCGAGCCCTATCAAAACATCTGTTTCACCTGGGCAGGGTGAAAGGTTAAAGATGGCAATTACTTTGACTGACGAACCACCTTCGGAACCTCGACGGCAACCCATTGGCGGCGAACTCCTCGGTGAATCACAAAGTCTGGCACCTTCCTTGATTTGTCTTCAGAAATGACGCTGATTTATGGTGGAGTAGGATCATTGGAATCTGTCTCCCAAGCAGAATTGTCGTAGGAGGATTCCTCTGTTGCATTTTGTATAGCATTTGTACTCTCAGCTGTATCTCCCCATCCAGTTGGCTGGATATCTTCGAGCCTGATACGAGAGCTTTCGGGAGCAGTGTACTTGACCATAAAGTCGTATTTTCCACTAGGTTGTCCCAGAGTGTCCCAAACTTCTTTGGAACTGGAGAAGTCATCCCTCTCGATGACGTTGACATCAGGAAAAGCATAGTTGATGAATTCTAGTCCTGCAAACGTTGCAAATTCATCTTCATGTTGAGTAGTTTCCGAATGACCTGAGTGTTGATCCCATGACATGGCGGGGACACAGGTATTCTGTTCAATGACGCTCAGCTGAGTTTCATTACTCGGCTGACTTTCTGGCCCCAAGTTTCCTGGGTAAGGCTGCCACATTGGCAGACCATCCATCGGGCCATAGTAATTGCGGTCAAAGTTGTCTTTCATCAGAGTGTCCTCCTCTAATGAATTTGGCGGAGCACGGCATCCTTCCGGATCACAATCCCCGTAGATCATTTCGACATCTGATCTTGGTATAAATCTCGGACTTTCTGTAGGAAAGCAAAAAGGCATAGGCACCTCTTCCTGAGACATATAGCCGTCCTTGTTAAGGTAGGACTTCCATTCTTCATCTGTGTCAGAGGGATCTTCCTCATTAATAGCATGAACTATCTGAGACACTGGGTGAAGAAAACCTCCACTGTGGAAGAAGTTTTGAAGGGGATGAAGACTTTCATCGTCGGCAGCTGTCCGGGTACAGGTTGCAGAAAAACCAAGACCCTTCTTTGTTTTATTGTCAATAGGAATGACAACCTGTCCCCATTCGGTCGTATCGGTACTCTCTACCGCTTTGATAGCATCCTTGTATGAAGAAATTAAAGTTCCTTCTTCGGACTGATCGTTCTTGTTCACCGATAGTGCTTGGAACTGAGTTCCAATAACCTCCTCGGGTTCCACACAAGTAGATGATGATAGGTTACTCACAAGCAAGGCTTGTTCCCCACAAACCGTGACAAGTTGATCGTTCTTGACGAACTTTAGCTTTTGGTAGAGGGTCGAAGTAACCACTCCAGCCTGATGTATCCAAGGTCTTCCTAATAAACAACTGTATGTTGCCCGGATGTCCATGACCTGGAAAGTGATTTGGAAAGTGTGAGGACCAATAGTTATGGGAAGATCCACTTCGCCGATAACTGTTTTTCTGGATTCGTCGAATGCTTTGACGACGACCTTGCTGACTCTCATCGGAGGGCCCTTAAATGATAATTACGTCAAAGTGGACTTCGGCATAACATTCAGGGCTGACCCTGTGTCTACCAGTACGTTGGCTAAAGCATCGCCCTGGCAGTTAACTGTAATGTTGAGCGCCATGTTATGACGACGACCCTCTTCAGGTAATTCCTCATCACTAAATCCCAAATTGTTGCAAGAAGTGATGTTAGAGACAATGCTATCGAATTGTCTGATTGTTACATCCTGTTCCACAAAGGCTTGCTCCAAGACTTTCTGTAAAGCCTCTCTGTGTGCTTCTGAACTGAGTAACAGTGATAATACCGAGATCTTTGAAGGAGTTTCTAACAGTTGATCAACAATGTTATATTCACTCCTTTGGATGAGCTTTAGCATCTCATCTTTATCTTTTGAAAAGTCGGGATTACTAGATTGACTGACTGGTGGATCAGGAATTTCCGCCTGAAGTTCCTTTTCTTTGTTGGATTCTCCAACCCCTCGGTTGAAGATTCGACCGCTCCGTGTTACACGACTGATGTCTGCAATATTCACGACGGAGGGTAATGGAATTTCCTTTCCATTCTCGATTATTGTTGCACCGTATTTGTAAGGGATTGCCTTAGCTGATTCATACGGTAGTGGCCCCGGTAGATAGATGACTATGGGAACCTTCTGATTTTTCTGACCATCATAAGTAATCTTGATCCGTTCCTGGTTGGGAACTTTAGATTCGTCAAGTAGAGGAATGATGGCTTAAACATCCCTGATCTTATGATGACCCGAGATCGTGATAACATCCTCAACTTGATCGGCAAGGTAGTTCGGCGACCAAATGATGGGTCCTGAACCTGGATATGGACGAATTTCTCCATGATCGACCTGACCCTGAAGAGCTGCTCTCACAAGGTAACACCCTTGGTTACTTTCTGAATAGATGCTACAACTGTCATAGTTGTGTGGTGGCACCCAGCCACGCCCACTTTGAATACAATGTAACCTCACTAGGTTACCTTCCATTGATCGGACATCCTGACTTTGACGACGAGTAGGATTCCTGTTATTGATACTAATCTGCTGAGTATCTTCGTCCATATAGATTGGCATCCACCAGTGATTTAACAAGTGCTGAAGTGCCTCCTGGACAAGGGTACAACCTCGATCGTTTTCGCAACCTGCTTTACAGCTTTGATAGTCATGTGATATTAAGAATCCGAGTCAGACCTGCTCAGCATGTAACTCTACCAGATTGGTATTCATTACGCGGATGTCGAAGATCTGAACCATGTTGATTTGATAGGAGTTCCTATCATGGTAGTCTTGGATCCATCCAAGATCCATCTGACGCTGGAGGGCCTCTTGTATGAAAGAGCATCCCTGTTTGTTTACCGAGCAAATCAGACAGGACCTGTAATCGTGCCGCTGCAGATTATGATACTGGCTTTGCCTTGAGTGCATCGCCACCAAGTTGACATTCATCACACGGATGTCGTGGTTTTGAATGACGTTAGAATTCGTAGAGACCATGTTAACTCCACAAACTCGGTGCTCCTGGATCCATCCGAGATCCATTTGTTCCTGTAGAGCTGATTGCACTACAGAACATCCTTGGTTGTCTTTAGAGCAGATATCACACTGGTGATAGTTATGAGGTGGCACATGGCCATATCCACTCTGTCTACAATGCATCTTGACCAGATTGGTCCCCAATGAGAGTACATCATGAATTTGATAGACATTGTTAGTCTCTTTCTCAATCAGATTGACTGCAGTTTTCTCATGTTGAGGCAGCGGGTTCGTAAGAACATTGGGATTCGTATCTTTGAAAGATAAGAGCCCGCTCCTAACAAGCTTTTGCACGTCGGATTTGAAATTGAGACAAGTCTCAATGTTATGCCCTGAACCTCCTTGATGATAAGGGCATGTTTGATCCGCTTTAAACCAGAAAGGAGGATTTTTCGGAACTGAAAGGGGAGACTTAGTCTGGATGTGCCCCTTGGCTAGCAGTAACGGAAACAACTTTGTGTACGTTACGGGTATAGGATCAAATCCTGGTGGCCGTTTTGTACAGTTGTTGTTATATGGAGGACGAGCCTGCTGAAGAGGCTGTTGTGTCCTTTGTTGGTCAGGTTGGCTCTGCGCAATCTGAGGTTGATACATAGGAACAGGCGCGGGACCAATAGCAGGAGTAACAGCTGCTACTGGCTGATAACGTCGCCTTTGCTTTCCGAGAGAGATATTCCCAATATCTTGCTCTTTTTTCTTAGGGAAAGCACTACCGTATTTTTTAGTACCGCTCGTTGATCCAGTGTCTTTTACCAAACGTCCTTCTCGGACGGCTTCCTCAAGACGTACCCCCATGCCGACCATTTCGGTGAAATCACTGGGTGCACTGGCGACCATTCGGCCGTAGTAAAATGAGCTTAAGGTCTTTAAGAAGATCTTTGTCATCTCTTTTTCCTCAAGAGGTGGACAAATTTGAGCGGCAATTTCACGCCACCTTTGAGCATACTCCTTAAAGGTTTCCTTGTCCTTTTGCGACATTGATCTGAGTTGATCTCTGTCGGGTGCCATGTCCAAATTGTACTTGTATTGTTGGACGAAGGCAGTACCAAGATCTCTGAATGTACTGATCGTAGTATGGTTTAAACCCATGTACCATTTGAGTGCGGCACCAGTTAAACTATCCTGGAAGTAGTGAATCAGCAGGTCCTGATTCTCCGTCTGAGCTGACATCCGCCGAGCGTATATCACCAGATGGCTCTGAGGGCAAGAGTTACCCTTGTATTTTTCAAAGTTGGGCACTTGGAACTTGTGCGGGACTTTTACATTTGGGACCAAGCAGAGGTCTGCGGCGTACTTTCCAAATAGATCTTGACCGCGAATGGCTTGCAGTTCTTTCTGCATTTCCAAGAACTGTTCCTGGAATTCATCCATTCTATCGAACATAGTTTCCTTTTTACCAGAAGGTGTCTGTGGAATCTGTCCTTCCGGGACAGTGTGCACCACAGGGGGTGGTACTGTGACTACGGCAGTAAGTCTTGGCGCTTCCCGAAGTTTGTAACCTTCAGGAGTCTTCAGTATGCCCCTAGCATCTTCGCTTTCCCGAAGTTTGTAACCTTTAGGCCCAACGGGTTCTGTTGCGATTCCCTGATGTTCAGTGATCGGCGGAACATATCCTTCCGGGATATAGTTAACAAGCATGCCCCAAGGACGATCTTTCGGCATCTGATACCTAGGATCATACTTTTCTATGATGGGCGTTGAGGTGATCTCTGAGATCACAGTTCTTTGTAGCTGAGCTTCTGCCATGGCTTGCATGTCGTTACGAAGCTTTCTCATATCCTCTCTTAGAGCGTCGATCTCTTCTTTCAACTCTCTGTTTTCTTCCTCAAGATCATCCATCTTTTTCTGACGATTGGCCCGAGTATTATACGAATGAGACAGTTTGACTCTAGAATTAAGACACAAACGTGAGATTCGTAGGTAAGGAGAATACGCGATGTGAGAATGATGAATGCAATGATTATATTAATTGTTTTTAGGTTTAATTAAAATAAACTTCGACAATTAGATTGCAAATATCAAACAGTGGGGAAACCCCTTTTTATTGAATTTCAAAGGATTACAGAAATGGAAATACAGTAGATTACAAAGTGCAGAAACAGAAACCTAAACTAATGGGTCCCGAGTCCTCTTCTTTGACCGGGGCGCTTGGGCCGTTGTCAGGTTGTCATTCCTTTTCCAGGTGAAAGGAGCGAGCAAATTCCTTTGGTCATCTTGATTCTCTATAACATGCTGCTCCAAAATTTCGATCAGAGCATCTTTCTCTTTCAGTAATTGCTGTATTTGGATACACTCTACGTCGAGGGTGCGGTACTTGTTCTTCCAAGATCTTCTTTCCTTTTGAACTTTGTTGAGAGTAACCTGAAGCCTTTTAGTTTCCGTCATGAAGTACATGACAATTTCCCTCGGCGGAAGAATTCCGTAACGAGGATAAGGCACCTTTAGCTTGAGAGCTCTGGTTTGTACCCAATGGAGATAAGGCTCCACCGAGACACAGTCCGGTTTTCCCAGAGACTCTCTTCCTTTCTTATGAACATGTTTCCAAGCTTGCACTATTTCCATCTTTAGTGCTCTGTCGCTTTCTCCTTCTTTGAAGAAAAGACCTTCCAGATGAACACCCAGTGGGATGTGTCTCATCGGGTATCCAAATTGACGAAAAACCAATATCGGATGATAGTTGATTCCTCCTTTAGTTCCTATGAGGGGTACGCTGGGGAAGTTTCCACAACGGTCAATGATTCTGATTCCCTCATAAATCCTATTATACCAATCTATATCGGAATTGGTGAGAGACATGATCTTCTGCGACCAACGTAAGGCACTCTTGCAATCCCAAAAAGCAGCAGACTTGGGCAAGTGAGAGATAAACCATTTGTAGAGCAAAGGTACACAGCATGTGATCTCCCTTCCGCTGTACAAATTTCCCAAGTGTACAGAATGATACGCATCTGCGAGCAAAGTCGGCACAGGGTTTCCAATGAGAAAAACCCTAATAGCGTTGATATCGACGAAGTTATTGATGTTGGGAAACAAAAATAATCCGTAGGTGAGCAAGACAAAGATGCTTTCAAAAGCAGTCATGTTCCCTATACTAGCAAAGTACAGAGCCTTTTTTGTCAAGAACTGGGCTGGCAAACCTTGGATGCCACCCTTAGTGGTCATGTGAGTCCTGACCTCAGACTCGTCCAAATGAATTGCTATTGCAATAGTCTGATTCTTTGGAATTTCTTCTAGTCCAGAAAATGGAGCTCGATCAGCGATATGTAAATCAGTCAAATGAGAATACTCCTCCAGCGTTGGTGCTAGCTGGTAATCCGGGAATGTGAAACAATGATAAACCGGATCGTAGAATTAAATGAGTGCGTCCATGATCCCCTTAATCACATGGACTCTTAACAGTGGTAGCAAACCACCGTGCTTGGCTCTAAAAAGCCTCTGGGTTAGCGATCATCCTTGCTAACCTTTTCAAATCCCCTAGTTTTGGAACCTTGAAGGTATACTGGCGAGTTCTCCTTCTACCGAAATTCATTAATGTAATCCTTTTCTCTGATATTTGCAATCACAGTCTTAGTTTAATTTGAAAAACAGAGAGACTAGAAGAGAAAGTTTTTTGAATGTTTTAATGTTTTATTAAATGGATGCATGAATGCAGCACACAAAAACATAGAAAAAACATGGGGTCAAAGGGTCGTTGTCATGAAGTCAAGGCTCTACCCATCCCCAAAGGTTTATACTAGGGTGATTTTTGTACCTGTACTCATTATCATCAGCTCCTCCCAGGAAGGCAAAACAACAAGCGGATCGCCAGCGAGTTGTGTGCAATCTTAGAGTAAGTGCCATTCACCGAGAATAGATCACCAGCCTCAAATGAGGGTAGTATCGCGTAACAGCTATTTCCGATAGCTTCCGCACTACGAAAAAAGGTTGGCTTTTCTTAAGTGTATACTCAATCTCACCACATGCGGCATCACACGCATTCCCAGTAGCAGAAAAATAAACACGTATAGCAATTAGGAAAAGCAGTATATATATTTGTCCTAATCATCCTAGACTTATAAAGCTATGAATCTTAAGTTCCTGACAGAAATGGGTTCCCCGGCGGAAGCCCCAATCTGTGGTTCCCTGCCTAAGAGATGGACCAGCATAGGTCAATCTTTCTCCTCAGCAGAGTTCCCATTTTCCGTAGAAAACGGGGATGATGCCCTAAGGCGGAAAAGGAGACTCCCCAGCAGAGTCGCCATTTGTGTAATTTTTCACACAAGAGAAGTAGAAAGAAAGGAACGGGCCCCACGGTGGGCACCACTTTTCTGTAGCGAGCGATTTTGGACGTGGTTCTTAAGCGCTGGTCGCTCTCTGCGGTTTGAGCTTTAAACTACAGGTCGATTCATTTTTTATCCTATTGTGAGCTGAATAAGGAAGGGAAATAGATGTCTCCAATTAACCCTGCTTTGCATACTGAGTTTGAACAGCGGTCTGTTAGGTTACGGATGCTATCAATGTGGGGGGGCCTTTGTACTGGTTATTTGTATTTTCCCCAATACGGTTCTTTCTTTCTAGGGGCTTGGGCAAAAGGTTTCTGGTTGGGAATAAGGATTAGGATGTTAGGACTGGTGCTTTTGAAATACTGCTTTTGATTGATGGAGATATGGGATTTGGGTTTTTTGTTGATTGCGCTCGCTAAGATCTTTTCTTTCGATCTTATGCGTACGTATTCCCGTTTACCGAAACAGGGAAATCAGAGCGTTCATAGTTCCTCCTATTCTATGGGAGGAAAGGGGTGTTTTGGTGTCTTGTTCAAAGCCCAAGACATGAAGCAAAAGGTGATTTGTATCTTGTTCAAAGCCCAAGATGTGAAGCTAAAAGGTCTATTTGTGTCTTGTTCAAAGCCCAAGACGTGAAGCTAAAAGACCTGGCTTTAGAGAGAATTTGTCATCTCTAAAGAGGGGAGAAGGAGAATTACTTTAACTGGGATACGCGGATCCGAGCAATGCCATAATTTCCGAAGAAAGGGTTTTAACCTGAAGGAGAAGACTTTAACTCAGTGTAGAGCAATGCCATCTTTCCTTAGGAATTTCTCATGCTAAAAGAGGGACAGTGGCATGGATGTAGATGATCCAGAGGCTTGCCGCTTACAGCAATTAGATGAAGGGAAAGGAGTTATTGATGTTTGTGTACTGCGAACGAGGCACAGCTTTGATGCTAAAAGGTTGATTGGATCAACCAGTGGTTTTCTTATACAAAGCCTAAGAGGAGGCTAATTTGTGTCTCGTACAAAGCCCGAGAGAGAGGCTAAAAGTTTTGACCCAGTGGGGTATATCGTTATACAAAGCCTAAGAGGAGGCTAGCAAAGAGTTGACTCAGTTGGAGAATCTTTTATACTCAGTAAGAGAGTGTTTTTGTATCTCGTACAAAGCCCAAGAGAGAGGCGAAAAGGTTATTTTGACTCCACTGGGGAGAATTTTGGTATCTCGTACGAAGCCCGAGATGGAGGCTATTGTAACTGTTTCAGTTGAGTGACAGATCCAATATACTGATTTAAAAGAGAAAATAAGTTCTTATATGAGTAACACTGTACACAGGGATTTAATTTGAGGATCAGGGATATTTCCTTCTCGTTGAGGAAACGGGAAATCCAAAGGGTATCGAGACTATCCGAGTCTGCGGGTTTCCTTCCTATTTAACGAAGGGTGCTTGAGAATGTCTGAGACTCAAGGAAGTTAGATTGTCCGTGTCTAGAGTTTTATCTTTTGTACTATGCTTCGAGAAACAGTAGTAGACTCTATGAAAGGACTGTTCTATGAGGATGACTAGGTCCTGTTCCTATACCTCTAGGAGGTCGTCGGGAAAATTTGTACGAAGCCCAAGAGGAGGCTGGAAACTTTTAAGAAGCCGACGGGTCCTTGTACGAAGCCCAAGAGGAGGCTATCATTCCCGGAGGAAGAGATCATTATACGAAGCCTAAGAGGAGGTTGTGAATACTTCTAAGAAGCCGTAGGGTCCTTGAATAATGCCTAAGAGGAGGCCGATGCTTTTAAGAAGCCCATGGGTCTATCATCTCCTTTCCATTAGGAGAGATAACTCTTTTAAAGATGAAAACCACTGGTAAACGTGCGAGGTTTACTATCCAGTGACTTTTAACTTTTAAAGAGGGTTCCTTAGTTAAGGTCCAAGATTATGACCGTAGTGGGTACCCAAACCCCGAGACATTCAAGGCAAGCTATCCACAAGGAATAGATCAAGTCAGGAAAGTTCCAGAATTGGGAAGAAACTCAAAGATGCCATTCACGGAGAATACATTCATCTTGGGGATTAGAGCTTCTTGATGATTCCTAAGGAGGACAGCCGAAGAGAAGACTGTATCTGGTGCTCCTATTGGGGATCTAGGCGTCTATTTCTACGAATAAATGAAACGGCGTCACCTAGTTCTAGACGTAGTTGCCGGGGAAACTCGAAATATCTATACTATTATTACACAGTAGATATGAGTTTATGAAAGGAGACTTACAGTGAGCAGCCCCACAATACAGTTTATAATATGAAAGCAGTAAATGAAAGCGATAACCACTTACTCGGTTGTAGTGCTTCCATGCTGTTTGGTTAGTTGTTCAACAAAGAAAGATTGAAAACAACAGTATATTCAAAATCAAAGGAGAAAGTGCTTTGAAAAAGAAAGATTTGGGGCTTACAGCTCAAGGAGAGACCCAGGGTTTTATCAGTGAGCGCACTGTTTGACTTTGTACAGCGGGACTTATACAAGTGACTGGGGCCCAAAAAGGTTTTCTGTACAAAGGGATGGTTCTTACACTCTCTCAAGAGGCCCAAAAAGGTTTAAAGAAAGAGAGTGGGGCTTATAACACGAGGGTAGGCCCAAATGATTTTTCGTTTAAAAATGGCGATCGCGCCGAGGTTTTCTTTTAACGCAGAGGGACTTATACAATAAGTGAGACCCAAAATGTTTTTGGTTAAAAGGGGGATTGGGTCTTACACTCTAATAGAGGCCCAAAGTGTTTTGAATGAAAAAGAAGTGGGTCTTACTACTCGAGGGTAGGCCCAGATGATTTTTGAAAAGGCGACGATCGTGCCGTTTGTTCTTTTTGACGGTATCGGGACTTATACAATAAGTGAGGCCCAAAGATGATTTGGTCAAAAAATGATTGGGTCTTACACTCTAATAGAGGCCCAAAATGTTTTGAAAATGATTTATGAGGGTTGAATTAATCCAAAACCCTAATTTGTTTTCAAAAATGTATTTAATTGAATAAAAATTCAATTAAAATGATCAAAAATTGTTTAACACATGGAAAACAAATTGTGATATTGGATTAATGCTTCAAAAATTAAGTATTGACCTACAAAATAATTAGAAAGCATTAAAAGTTGCAAAATCAATGTGGAAAAAATATTTAAATGCCAAAAACAATTAAAATATTAATTCTTTACAAAAATATCAATTATATGAAATAAATAATATTTTTGGGATTTTTTGATAAAATAAAATATTTTAACATTTTTATGAATTATTAAAAAAAGAATCAACTCAAAATCATTAAAACTCAGAGAGAAATTAATTTTTGAATCAATTAAACAAAATCACAAAATTCAAATATTCAAATTATTCAAAAATGGCGCCAAGAACAACACCAAGAACACGCGCGTTTTTCAGTTTGCCCAGATTTGCATTTTCCATCCAATCTCACTGAATACGTAATCATAACATGCAATCCACATATCATTATGCTCGCCTCAACCTCACGATCATGTCTATGTACTTTAATTTCATTTAAATTAAACATACAACAAGAAATCACGAAGAGACCTCAAGAACCCTAATTTCTGCATGAAGGCTAGGATTTTTGATACACGATTCAAACAATGCAATTAATTGAGGGAAAACATTCCATGCATGATTATGAACATATGGCCAAATTATTGTGCGAGGAAATATGCATAGATTGAGAGATGACCAAGCATGTGCTTACCTCCAAGTCGTGACAGCAAGTTCAAAGTGATTTTTGATTTGGAGGTGTTACAGATGAGTGGTGATGATCTGAACAGCTTCCCTACACCATATGGAGTGTGTTTGAACACTTGGATTGAATTGAAATGGACTGGATCAGTTTATGGCATCTCAGCTGCAACTTCACTTCAAACTTGTGTGGATGGCAAGTGATTTTGAGATTTTGATGTTTCAGAAGTTATGTGAGTGTTTGATCAGCTCATATGTGATGTATGTGAGGTGTGTGAGTGATTGGTTTGTGCAGAATTGCTCTCAAACTCAAAACTCGATAGCTACCTTGCTAAGAAAGGCATTTTTGCCAAGAGAAAGAGATTTTGAGGAAAGCATCTGTTAGATGGCTTTGGTGTACTCAAACTGACCACAATTGAGCTCTATTTATAGTAGAGCAAGTTTGTTTTGCAAGGAATAGTGCTTGGCAGCTGGTAAGTAGGTTTCCTCAATGTTGTCCAATGAGAATCCAAGTCTCCTCTAGCCATTGACTAGAGGTTAGGGCACAGAGCTTTGGTCCCCTTGGTCTTGGATAAGTCTTGACTGATTTCAGATGAGAATGGCTCAGTCCATGCCACCTTGATGGTTCCATTGAATGCCTCATTCCAAATTTGAAGTCTTGTCCCTATTTTGGCCATTCTAGGTTCAACATGCTATTCTTTGTTCCTTGGACCTTGGAGGCTTGGCTCAGTGATTGTCCCCTTTGGATTCAATCCTCTGAGGTGTCCAAGTGGATTGGAGCAGTTGAAATTGGCTGATTTTGGCAAATCGAGCCAAAGTGCAAATTCTTCCTTGCTTTGATAGATTTCAGCAAGGTAACTTGACAATGTTGTATCTCATGATGTAGGTTGAATTTGGCAATGTTCTTGGCCATTTTGGAAAGCTCTTACATGATACAACAACTGTTTGAACAAGTTTGGTTTTGATCTCTTTTGATTCCAAGTGAAAAATCCCCCTACATTTGGCAAAAAGTGAGGCAAATTCTGACTTAGTGAAAATTTCACTAAGTGTTGGAAAAAGTGACTTTTTCACTTTTCAGCCACTTTGATCATTCCATAACTCAAAATCCTTAATGAATTGGAATGACTTGTAGTTGAAGTTTTTGTAGGTGATAATGAGGGCTACAAATCCATCTTTGGATGAGAAAAAATGGCCTTGTGGTTTAGGAGTTATGGTCCTCCAAAGTTGGTACCTTTGCCACTTTATTTTTAACTTAGAAAAATTTCTAAGTTTTATGGTTACCCCTTTTACAAGTTATCTCACTTTTCTTGATTTTTCTTGATGAATGATGATTCAAATCATACATTAACATCATTTTAGGGTTAAAAATCCATTTTGGTGAAAAATCTCAAAAAGTCAAAGTTGACTTTTGTGCACAGTTGACTTTTTATCAGATGAATTCCAAACTGTGCAATTCTTCAGGAAATCATGTCCTTGACCTAAATCAAACTTGATGGACATGTTCCATGGGTGTCATAGGGTATATTCAATCATGTATTAGGGTTTGGGAGCATGTCTTGGTCAAAAGTCAAAGTTACAGTTGACTTTTCCCTTAAAAACCCTAATTGTGGTGCAGATGAAAATGAGACTTGTTGCTCAAGCTTCTTGGATCAATCCATTGTTCCAAATGGATCAATATGGTGTATTAGAGACCCTCAAATCATCTCTTGAGGTCTTAGCTCATGGTTTGTCCCAAAAGTCAACTTAGGGGTGAATTAGGTCAAGAAACCCTAATTCCTGATTTTTGATGAATGCATCCCCTGAGGCAAAATTGACTTGATGCATGGGTTCATGAGGTTCCATGAAGCATATTAGGTTATGTTTTGGATCATTGCCTTGTGCCCAGATGAAAATTTCCATCTGGAGGCCCTGGTCGACCAAAACCCTAATTTGGTGACACTATCGATCTTGAGACTTGATCCACCTAGAAGGGAGCAGCTTTGTGCTTAATCCTTGAAGTGGGAGTCCTTTTTGATCCATTGTGGATGTTTGAGAGATTAGACAAGTTGAAGATCATGTCATTTCTTGATTGATCCTTTGTCTAAGCACTCAGAGAGGGCTTGAAACCCTAATTTTGATTGTATTGGATGCTCACCCATCTTTGGGGAGACTGATGAAGCATGATGGTTCATCCATATTGTGATGATGATTTTCACAATGATGGGAAATCTAAGTGGTCAAAATTTGGGGTATTACAGATGCCCCTATTTAATCTTCTTGGACCCGAAGGTATGAATGACGAAGGGATTCGGGCATTCGGGGTGCAAGAGGATTAAATATCGGAATATCCGAAATTTTGATGGTGGTTATGAATGGTAGCTTACGCATTCATCTTCTTTTGCTAAGCAATGATGCTTAGAAAAGGTAAACTTCCCCTTGATCCTGGTTTCCTACCAAGGAACTAGTCTCACTTTCTGATTTAAACTTCCCCTCGATCCTGGTTTCCTACCAAGGAACTGGTCTTAGTTTCTGTTGTAAACTCCCCCTCGATCCTGGTTTCCTACCAAGGAACTAGTCTTAGTTTCTGTTGTAAACTCCCCCTCGATCCTGGTTTCCTACCAAGGAACTGGTCTTAGTTTCTTTTGTCAATAAACTTTATTGACAAGGGACGCTATGCGTAGCGGCTTTCCTTCAAACTTCTCGCCGAATTTTCCTGGGGAGATGCCATTTGAGTGGAAAAAGTTTTGATGTCAGACTTGCTGGGGAACCCATTCATCTGAATTGTAGAGGTACACAAACTTCTCTGTTTTGGAGACGCCATTTGTCGATTCTACTGGGGAAAGCGAGTCTCTTGAGAGACTGTTTTTGATTGGGATCTTTCATCATACTTTTCTCGGGAGCTTCCCGGATAAATGCCATATGATTGGGTCCAATTTTGTGGGGCCGATGACCTTTTCATCAGCGGTCCTTTCGGAGAAAAACTGGCATGTTGCCGAATCTCTGATCACGAGGCTTTCTCTGTGGATTTTCCTTAATCCGGGAAAGCAAGGATATCATCTTCAATGGCGAAGAGTGATGTTTATTGAGAGTTTTCTCTGGCTTTTCAGAGGTTCAAGTTATCAAAGTGGCCAAGTGCCGACTCTGATCTAAAGATACACTGGTGGCGAGATTGTGCAGACGCAACACTTCCTGACGAGGAAAGAACTGACAAACTCGATTGAGAAAACTGTTTATCACTAGGGGACAAGACCGACTCAAGTGATAGTGATGCAATACGAAATGCGAACGCAAATAAAATGCATGAAGTATGTATGTATATGCTGACAAAACAGACACGACATACAGACTAATGGATGAACACAATTGGATACTCGGCCATCGCGGGGCGAAGAAGTACCGTTGATTCAAAATAGCAATTCCACCTTGCTTAGGAGAGATAGTCCCGTTGGGAGCTATGTTGATCGGGCTTAGGAGATGAGAACTCGGCCGAGGATGTCAGACGAAACAAAGTCTCTGACACAGTTGGTCCCTTCATTCAGGCGAACTGGTTTAGAAGGAGTACTTTGATTCTGCACTTTGAAGTTCGCTTACTTCGGGAGAAGCGATCGATGTTCTTCTGATGTTCAACAGTCAAAAGAAATTGCCATCTTTATTTTAAAAGCAGAAAAAGTTTTAACAAGTAAATTCATTTTCGTTTTATTTCAAGAATCGCTGATTAAGTTTAAACAACGTCGTTCTGTAAAGCTAAAACAAGCAAGAATTACAAACAAAAGCACAAGGGCTCAAATTTTATTGATAAGATGGAGATCAGCCAAACGCGTGATTCCAAAGAGTATATACAAAGTTAGAAAATGGTAATTTACAGGGAAAAGGGCTACGTTGAAACATAACGACCACTATCCTTCTACCAACTTTGAGTTCGGGACATCCTGAGCTTCCGTCGAAGATGACCTTTGACTGGAGATTTCCTCCGATAGATGATGTAACTACTGCTGAGGGACTTGCCTCTGTTGAACATAGTTACTTGCCATTATCCCTAACTTTTTCCTGGATTGTACTATGAGATTTCCAATCCATCGGGATGATTCTTTTTTTTCATGTCTCTAACTTTTGTCTGGACCGCCCTTTCGGGTTTTCAATCCACCGAGACGTTTTTTTTTTTTTTTAGTTTTAGGCGAAGTATTTCTTGACTACATCAACATTCGTGGGGTAGGAAAATTCCTCTCCGTCCATGGTTGCAAGTCTCAAGGCGCCGCCTGAGAAAGCTTTCGTGACCACATAGGGGCCGTCATAATTCGGAGTCCACTTGCCCCGGGAATCAGTGAGAAATGATTGTATCTTCTTGAGCACGAGGTCTCCTTTCCTGAAGACACGAGGTCGGACCTTTTTGTCGAACGCCCTCTTCATTCTCTGTTGATACAACTGACCGTGGCATAGTGTCGTGATTCGCTTCTCTTCGATCAGGTTCAGTTCATCTAATCTTGGGCTTTGAACAAGACACAAAATACACAACCCTTTAGCTTCATATCTTGGGCTTTAAACAAGATACAAATCGCCTTTAGCTTCATATCTTGGGCTTTGAACAAGATACCCAAATATCTTTTTTCCTCCCATAGAATAGGAGGAACTACGATCGCTCTGATTTCCCTGTTTCGGTAAATGGGAATACGTAGGCATAAAATTGAAAGAAAAATCTTAGCGAGCACACCACATCAAAAACCTCAGGTCCCATACTCTCACATACTCATCAAAAACTCCTCATTTAGCACCTGCACATATTAGTCAAGAAAAATAAATCAGTATCCTAACCAAAATCCTCCCTAACAGACAAAACATTCCCTCCTTAAACAAAATAAGCCTAAGAAAGACCCCCCATCTCAGGTAGAATCTGTAAACCAACAGTCATCTGTTTAATCTCAGTATGCAAGCAGGGTTAATTGGAGACATCTATTTCCCTTCCTTAATCAGCTCACAATAGGATAAAAAATGAATCGAACTGCAGCCCAACGGTGTGACTCGCAACCACAAAAACCGCGCTACAGAAAAATGGCGACTCTGCTGGGGAGATTGTTATCACTAGGATCTTAGGTCGAAACCTTTAAAGTTGGGAAGGTGCCACAGAATGGTGACTCCGCCGGGGAGCCATTTTTGTCAGGAACATAGGATTCATAGCTCTTTAAAGTCTAGGACTTTAGGACAAATATATATACTGCTTTTCCTAATTGATATTTGTGTTTACTTTTCTGCTAATGGGAATGCGTGTGATGCCGCATGTGGAAAGATTGAGTATACACCTAGGAAAAACCTCTTTTAGTGGTGCAGAAACTATCAGAAATGGTTGTCACGTGATACCACCCTCTTCTGATGGTTCTTCGAAAAACATCACCTAGCACGGTTCCCGGCCCGCTGGTGTTTTCTCGACAAGAACTGATGATTTTGAGGGACAGGTACAAAAGTCACTAGTATAAACCTTTGGGGATGGGCAGAGCCTTAACTTCATGACACCGAACCTTTGACCCCATGTTTTTTCTATGTTTTTGTGTGTTGCATCCATGCATTGCATTTGCATCCCTTGCATATTTCATACATACGTCCGGGTCATTGTCAATTCATTCCAACCTTCTTTCTTTCAGTCATCTGTAAGTCGTCAAACTGATTCCTCATCACCGATACGGGACTAGAGCTAACGTCAGGCGCAAAATGTCAGAACAAGAAGTGCACAATGCAGAGATTAGGATGGAAATAGACGATCTAAAGTCAAGCATGACTAATTTAACGGAAATGCTTCAGGTCCTAATTGCCAGAGGAGAGCCACCTCAGAGGACTGTCATCCAAGAAATCACGAGTGCTGCTATTGAGCCTCCGCCTGTTCAGATGCCACCATCTACATGGCCGAAATTTGGATTACCTCACGATTTCATTCCACAACAGGTCACTACCACTTTGGTCGGTCAAGCTCCGAGACCAGAGTTTCAAATCCCTATTACCTCAGAACCTAGACCTCTGGTACAGACTGCCAGAATTCCCTTTGAGAATCCTAACTTTGATTACAATGCTAGTGCTCAAAGTGAGGACAATGTGGACATTGAGCCTGAAGAAGCCAACAAACAATATCAAACTTTGGAGAAAAGACTCAGAGCTGTAGAAGGAAATGACTTCTTCAAAGTTGATGCAGACAACATGTGTCTTGTGTCTAACCTCGTCATGCCAGCCAAATTTAAGATCCCTGAGTTTATAAATTACAAAGGCGACTCTTGCCCAAAGGCTCATTTGGTTATGTACTTTCGTAAGATGGCTGCCTACACCAAAAACTAGAAGTTGCTCATCCACTGCTTTCAAGATAGCTTAAGTGGGGCTTCACTCAAGTGGTACATGAGCCTTGAACGAAGCAACGTTCATTGCTTGCAGGATCTTATCAATGCTTTCATGAATCAGTACAAGTACAACCTGGACATGACTCCAGACCATCGTCAACTCCAGAACACGACTCAGAATGAGAAGGAACATGCCAACTAGACATGGCAGCCAACAACTTAACTGAAATAGATAGTCTGGATTCAGAAGCTCCCTCATAAATGGGTTGGTTTCCAGAGATAAATTCATCATAAAATCGTTGAGCCTTTTCATTTGGTACCTCACCCTCACTAATTGTTTCGTTTTCCATATTAGCATTCACATTTGGGTGTCATACCCCAAATTTGTCCTACCTGTATATAATTTCCATCTGTACATCCACCCACCGACAATTATTTGGAAAAATCCAAAAAATGTGTTATCTTCAACTTCATCTCTTTTTTATTTCTTATCCTTTTTATTTTAAGTCATATCTACTTTTTAACCCTTTTTTTATTCATCCAATTAAATATCCATTTCAACATATAATTATCCATATCCATTTTACAAACCCGTTAACCATCCTTTGTTTCCAATTATCCATACATTATCCATTTTCCAAAAAAATACCCAATTTTATACTATTTATTCAAATAATCCATTTTTTTCTTTCATTCATTCAAGATCCATACTACACATCAAAGTCCAATTTAGATGATACAAAGCCAGGCCCATGACATCTTTACATTTCCTCATTGTCAAGAAAATTGCAACAAAAAATAAAATTCCATTTACAAAAACCCATCACTACTTCATTCAAAGTCCTTTACAAAAATTACTACAAAATTGAAGAGAAACATAAAGCCTTTTTTTTTAACAACTTGCAAGAGAAAGATCATGATTCACAAGCCCTCTGTAGCCATAACTTGGTCCACCACGCCTTGAACAAACTTCAGCCATAAGAGGCAAATTTGCCAAAGTTGAGTCCACATGAGACAAAACCTATAATTAAATTCCAGCTGCCAAGCCATATGATACCACGAAAATGCCTTCAGCAAAACCTTTAATATGCAGCACATCATTCATATCATCTTGCCATCACGCATCACATAAACCATTTTGTAAAGCATTTCCAAGCAACCACAATTCACAAACCTGCCCCACACAAAATCGATTTGCAAAACCTTTCCACAAAGAGATTTCCAGACAACCTGTACCTGCACAAGTCAACAACGTGGTATTAGCCACCCCCAATAACCATATCACCAAACCGTCACAAACCGCACCAGGTGCAAAACATGTTGACCCCACAAAAGCCATTTCACAACAGAAAACAAAAAAAAAGTGATTTCCAATCTCAGCAGGGCCCACACCACAACGTAACATTTCGCTGCACCATCTTCGCAGGTACGAACCCAATAGAGTGGATACTGCAACATTTTTCACAAACCGACACAATAATTTCACAACAAAACCAATCCATTCATCAGTAACTGCAAGAATAAATACATTATTCATGTACAAAACCACAAAACGGCTGCACCACAACTTGCAAAAAAACCAAAGCGAATCTTCTGAAAACCGTTACAATAACCAGCAAAATTGTTTCTCGTCTTACAACCACGTCGCCAAATTTCTCACCAAGTTTCCCAATTCACCCCTGCAAACTCCTCTATAAATCCAACGTATCTCTACCTCATTTAAAAAGGAGCTCTCTCAGCTAAGCTTAGGCTGCTAAAATTCTTACCCTTGACCTCACTCGCTTATGTTTTTTTTCCCAATTTCTACTCAATTTCTTTCCCCAATTTCTACTCAATTTCTTTCTTCATAAAATTCTTAAACTTCCCAGAACTGCTAGCTTTCTTCATCAACCCACAACCCAGTTTTCCAAACCTCAACCCGTCACCTTTCTCAACATCAACGGCAACCCAAACACACCTCCATAGCAACCCTTCACACACCCTAAATCAAAACCCACCCTTCCAACTTTTCAAATCCAACCACAAATTCCCCATTCCTCCTTCAAACTTCAATCCTTCCAACACCAAACCATTTTCTCCTCCATTCATTTTTCAACGAAACCTACCCAAACTTCACCTTCTCCAACTCGTTTTCGATTCAGTCAAACCTCCCTTATTTTTAACCAACAACCACACCAAATCATCAACCACAATAACCCACAACCATTTTCGCATTGAAACAGAACCAGAAACAGAACAGAGATGAAGAGAGAGTGGACGAGAATCAAACAAACCTAAGCAAATAATGGAGAAATCGAACCTGGATGAAACCGTTTTCGAGACCCAGAAGTGAGACGGAGAAGAGCACGGCGAAGATTGAAACGAGAAGAAGGTGGGGAATCGTTTGCTTCATGTTGTTGCTCATGTTTCTTCTCCGTTTTCCTTTCCGTTTGGATTTTTCACTGTTGGAGATGTTGGAGGCTGATGCTTTCTGATATTTGGTTTTAACGTTGGAGTCTTCATTTGACCATGACATTTTAAGGTTTTGACCATTTTTCTTGGTAAAATAATATGAGAGCCATGTTGTTGCTGTTAATTTATTTTTTATCCGTTGGCTTTAGGCCCATTTTTGATTCCACACACACACCTTTGTTTTTGTTGGTTGTTGTTCAGCCATGTTGTGGTGGATGATGGGCTTTGAGTCCACATGATTCCACCTATTTTACACTCTCTCGGTTGATACACACCCCCCTCCCTCTTGATTTTTGTTTTTTAACTAAACCAATTTGTTTAAATATCTTTTTAATCTTTTATTTTCTAAACTTTAAAATTATTAGTTCTTAATATGTTTAGTTTAGATAACTCCATCTTTATTTTCATTTTCGGGCCAATGATATAACAACATCATGATTTAATTGATTTTCTTAAAACCGATTCCAAATCTTGATCTATATGAGGCCTCCCCTTTTTTTATTTATTTCCTTTTTCGATTTTTTTTTGTATTTATACAATTTATCATTTTATTTTATTTCAACTTATTTTGTCATTATTTTTTTTTTATCCTTTTTTGGGTCAATGAAAACTAAATATTAAGATTTCTCGATTTCTCGATTTTAATTCTTGATAAAGGTGAGACCTTTATTATTTTTCTAGTCATTTTTCGATCTTATTTTATTTCTAGTATTATTCATTATTTTTATCTATTGTTGGGTCAATGAAAACCAAATATCAAGATTTGTCGATTTTCGGTTCTAAATCTTGATAAAGGTGAGACCTTTCTTATTTTTCTTACCTCTTTTCGATTTTATTTCATTTCTATTATTTTTCATTATTTTTATTCATTTTTGGGTCAATGAAAATCAAATACTAATGGTTATCGATTTTTCGATTTAAAATCTTAGTAAAGATGAGACCTTTCTATATTTTCGATTTAATTTCTATCTCCATTTAATTTCCATTTTCGTATATTCTTTTAGTTGGTCAATGAAAGTCAAATATTTAAAGATTATCGATTTCTCGATTAAATCTTGATTAAGACGAGACCGATTTTATTTCTATTTCGATTTTATTACCTTATGTCTTTTCATTTTTGGTCCATGAAAGTCAAAAATCGTTGATTATCGATTTGTCGATTAAATTCCGATTAAGACGAGACCAATTTAATTTTATGTCAATATTATACCTGTTCATATTATCTCTATTATATTATTCATACTCTTATCATATTGTTCATATCCATATTCATATTTATCTAACCATTTCATTTGTTCACCATTAATCAAAAAACACTACAAATATCGAAACCCTAAAACAATAATTGATGGACTGTTAGTTGCTTGGCGATTTGGTTCAAGGCTTAGTTTAGGACACCTTGCACACACACAACTTTCTCTTGGGCTACCTTACAATGATACCCTTTATTTCATGTCATCCCCTGTAATTTATATGTATCCCGCTCCCCATTTCGATGTACGCATTTAGTTTTCTTTTGATCGCGGTTTGTTTACTAGGAGCACCCCTAGGGACTAGCATAGACAACCCATTTTCAACCAAACCCTCGATTCGTCGTCGAGCCATTTTCAAACAAACCACTTTTCAACCAAACTCTTGATTCGTCGTCGAGCCCATTTTCAAATCAACCTCTAACCAAACTCTTTCCCCTAACCAAATCCTTTTTCAAACCAAACTCTTTTCATAACAAATAAACCCTTGATCCAACGTCAAGCGGATTTTCATAATCAAACTTCAAAAACAACTAACAATTATCGCAACTCTTTTAAGGTGAAAAATGGGGGTTCAAGCCTTTGATCTTCCTTTGATTGTTTGGGTGCGAGTTCTCTTACTCATGTGTGAGCAATTGACGCCTCTTCTTTTAATAAATCAAAGCCTTTTCAAAATAACCAAGCGCATACAATAAACCCTTAATCCCACGTCAAGCGGATTTTCATAATAAAACTCAAAACGACTAACAACTATCGTAATTCTTTTTTCAAGGTGAAAAATAGGGGTTCAAGTCTTTGATCTCTCTTCGATTGTTTGGGTGCGAGTTCTCTTACTCGTGTGTGAGCAATTGGCGCCTCTTTTAAAAATCAACCAACTCCCTTGTTTCGTGGGCGTACCATGAACTACGACTGCTATGATTCTTTACTCTCGTCCGAGTAAAGATACGTAGGCACAAGATTGCGACGATCTTGGCGAGCACACTTTTTCTTTTTCCCCCGTTTGCGTCCACACTTTTTCTTTTTTCCCTATTTCTACCTACCATCTTTTTACGTCAAACCCCGTAGTCGAACTACGATTGCTCTGATTTCTCATTCTCGTCTGAATGAGCATATGTAGGCCCGAGGTCGCGATGATCTTCCCGAGCACCCTATCCTTAAACCACCCATTTCCCCTTAGTATCTTTTCCTTTTATCTTTACCTTTCCCGCATTTATTTTAGAGAAGAAAACAAACAAACTTAGCTAACGAGCATCGCGATTCGAATCAAGAGGTTCCCGTTGAGTACAACGGACATGAGGGGGTGCGCGTACCTTCCCCTCACGTAATCGACTCCCGAACCCGGAATGTGGTTGCGACGACCATGTTCTTATCCACTCCTTAAAGGTTTTCTCGATATTTTCCTTTCCCTTCTTTTGGGATAAATAAAGTTCGGTGGCGACTCTGCTGGGGAAGTATTTGCTCCATCCAAGAGAGAGTCGAGCCTATCTTGATTCGAATTGCGAGCTCTTTAGCTTTGTTTATTTATTTTCTTCTTGTTTATTCGTTTGCTAATTTATTTGCTTTCCTGTTTCCTGATCTGTGTTACCTTTTGTGACATTGTTGGGTTATTCTGATGTTGGGAACTTTGTGAGATGGCTCTACACCCGAGTCTGAGTATAACCCTAGGATTAGGATGGTGGTTATGTAGTGTAGGCTTGCGTGGTCTCTTCCGCGTGAGTTGAAGCGAAAACCACCGCTTGAAGTAGATTCCCTTGGAGATATTATTGTTGTGGTGAATCTTTGCCATGGTGGTAATACTTTCGAGGTGGGTCGTCGATCCCAAGGACCATTAACCCAATTTACCCATGGTGGTTGGTAGTGTTAATTCTTTGTGAGTTAATACGAACGCCCCAATCAGATGAGATCCCTCAAATGTATTACTTCCTGACAGTAATATTTTCAACCTCGATCTAGGATTCTGAGAATCCTATTTAGAACCCGTGTGTCGATGGTTGTGTAGTGGGCGCTGTCATACCCCAAATTTTGACCACTAAGATTTCCCATCATGGTGCAAATCATCAGCACAATATGGATGTACCTTTGTGCCTCATCAATCTCCTCAAGGAATTGTTGAGCATTCACTACAATCAAGCTTAGGGTTTCAAACCCTCTCAGAGCTTTTAGACAAATGATCAATCAAGGAAGGACATGATCTTCAACTTGTCTAACCTCTTAAACATCCACAAAGGATCAAGAGGACTCCCACATCAAGAATTAAGCACAAGAGTGCAACATTTCAAGTGGATCAAGCCTCAAGTTCATCTAATACAAAGTCAACTGACACAGAAAGTCAAAGTTTGACTTTTTGGTCAACTATGAGCTTCACAAGCCATTACTCAAGAAAATATGATGGATGATTTAATTTGATCAAATTTAAATCAAGAAATCATGCAAAATTGCAAAATTGATCAAATTGAAAGAAACGTAGAATTTTTTTCTAAGTTAAAATCATGTTCAAGTGCTACTTTTAAAGAGGGTATTTGATACTTCAACATTGTAGAAGGAATCAACTCAAAATATCATAAGGATTGAAAGATATAAGTGATCAAAGTTGGGAATTCTTAATGTCCAATGTTCTGACATTGCATAGGACATCATTAATATTTTTTCAGCAAGAATGTCCCAACTTCAAGGATGTTTTTCTCCATGATCCAAGTTGAACCAGGTCTGGGTTCAAACATGAAAGTTGAAGTACATCATCTCAGCTTTCCAGAAAGTCCTAGAACGTCCTTGTAGCATACTCAAGCAAGGAGATATGATTTTTGTAAAAAGCTTTGATAAAGCAGAATTTTCATGACAGCTTTTAGGACAGATTTGACTACACAAGTTCAAGACCATTTTTGATGACTTTGCAAGCTGAACCAAGACCAAATTCAAACATCAAAGTTAAAGTATGTCATTAGGGCTTTCCAAAATGTATAAGAACCCCCATTAATTCAACTTGAGAAAGGAGTTATGCACCTCACAACAGGCCTTGCTCGAGCTGATTTTTTTAGGACAGATTTTGAGCACTTTTCTTGTGCCACCCAATTTTCAAGCTTTGTCACCATGCAAGACAAGCATCAAAGATGCAATTCACTTCAACTCAAAATATCATAGTGGATTAAAAGATACAAGTGATTAAAGTTTGGAATTATTAATGTTCAAAGTTGTCTGATGTTCCAACATTGCATAGGACATCACTAATATTTTTCCAGCAAGAATGTCCTAACTTCAAGGTTGTTTTGCTCCATGATCCAAGTTGAACCAGGTCTGGGGTCAAACATGAAAGTTGAAGTACATCATCTCAGCTTTCCAGAAAGTCCTAGAATGTCCATGTAGCATACTCGAGCTGGGAGTTATGGATTTTACAAAAAGGCTTGCTACAGCTGAATTTTTCATGGGGCAGATTTGCACATTTCTTGTGCCACATGAATTTTTAAGCCTTGTCATCATTTTGAACACATCTGAGGATAAAATCTAAAGGGGACAATCACTGAGCTAAGTCTTCAAAGTCCTTGGAACAAGAAGTAGCATGACAAACCTAGAAATGCCTAAAAGAGGGACAAAACTCCAATTTTGGATTGAGGCATTTAATGGATGCTTAGAGGTGGCATGGACTGACACATTTGCAACTGAATTCAGTCAAGATTCCTCCAACAACTAGGGAACCAGCAGCCTGTGCCCTAACCTCTAGCCAATAGAGGAGACTCGGATTTTCATTGGACAACATTAGCCAAACCTCTGCTGCAGTTGCCATTCACTGTGGATCCTAAAACAAACTTGCTCTACTATAAATAGAGATCATTTGTGCTCAGTTTGAGTACACCAAAGCCATCAAACAGATGATTTCCTCAAAATCTCTTCTTTCACCTCAAATTTGCCTTCCAAAGCAAGTAATTCTGAGTTTTTGAGTTAGAGAGCAATTCCACTCAAACTAATCACACACACACCTCACATATATCATATGTAAGCTGTCCAAACTATCAAAAGTGACCTGTAATCACAACATCACAAAGTCACCTCTCAAAACCTCAAAATTGGACTTTTTGCATTTTTCAAGCCATGTCTTGATTCAGTCCCTTTCCAAACCAGATAAAACCACAAACACACTCCAAATATCATCCTTGAACTATCCCAAATGGTTCCCCCCATCTGGAACACCATTTGAGAGAATTTCTATTGTGGTCACTTTTAACCCATTTTGCAAGAAAGGGACAGTTTGTGTTTTTGCAGGTACCAGCTGATTCCAATCATCCTAAAAGCATCCAAGAGGTCATTTGAGGGTGTCCAAAGCATCAAATCATTTCTGGAACAAAGCACTTGGTAGGTTGCACAAAATCTCCAAAAAAGAGGTAAAAATTCACAACTTGAATTCTTTGAATCATGCTTTCCTTTGTTGTCCACATACATGCATCATATTGAACAATTCTTGAAGCAAAAATGTAGTCCTTAATGTGTATGTTATGATCCTCCTACTGTTTGCACTTTAACATGTTTATATGTGGAGTTTATGTTGTTTTAAACTTAAGGTGCAGATCTGGTTTTTTGCCTTGTGTGTGTTGTACATTAAGTTTTAGTATGTATGAGTGATACCATTGGATTCCTTGCGAAAAATTGGTCAAGATAGGTTCTTACGGATTTTAATTTCGTTAAAAATTGAGAGAGTTATGAATGTTTGAAGTTTGATAGCAAAGATGTTGAAAAACCAAGGTGCAGTTCTGATGTCAAATGTGATGTTGTGACATCTTCCCTTTTTCTCTTATCTTCAAAACTCATGAGTGATGTCGAATGTGATGTTGTGACATTAGTTTATTCTCAAAAAAACTCAACCAATTCTTTTACATAGCAAAAATCATCATTTTCCAATTCTGTTTTACACACTTCTTATTCATACTCCAAAATATTTTATTCCACAAAAAAATTAGTTTTATATTATTTATTTAATATAATTAGTATTTTTGTGAATAAATTCCTTTTTAATGTTTTTAAAACGTTTTAAAAGTGAATTCTCATATTGAAAATCAAGACCAAATGAATTTTATTTCATCTTGTGATTAAAACATCATTTTTCAAACCCCAACCAAAAATCACTAGTTGCTTATTTGGTATTTTTATCATTTTGTATTGATTTTCTTTTAAGAATTTACTTTTAAAATGATAAAATTAGGATTTCTTCGATTTTCACCATCATAAAACTTTTTCAAACACTCATGGGCCTCTAATAGAGTATAAGACCCAATCCTTTTTTTGACCAAATCATTTTTGGGCCTCAGTATATTGTATAAGTCCTGATACCGTCAAAAACAAATGGCGCGATCGTCGCCTTTTCAAAACAAAAAAAACCTCGGGCCTACCCTCGAGTAGTAAGACCCATTTCTTTTCTTAAAACTTTTGGGCCTCTTAATAGAGTGTAAGACCCAACCCCCTTGTACAAACCATTTTGGGCCTCAATTATTGTATAAGTCCCTCTGTACAAGTAAACGGCGTGATCGTCGCCTTTTAAAAAATCAACTGGGCCTCTCTTCGAACTATAAGACCCATTCAAAACTTTTGGGCCTCTATTAGAGTGTAAAACCCAATCCCCTTTTAACCAAAACATTTTGGGCCTCAGATATTGTATAAGCCCCTTCGCGTTAAAAGAAAATCTCGGCGTGATCGCCATTTCAAATGGAAAAATAAACTTTGGGCCTACCCTCGTGTTATAAGCCTCACTCTTTTTCTTTAAACCTTTTGGGCCTCTTGAGAGAGTGTAAGACCCATCCCTTTGTACAGAAAACAATTTTTGGGCCTCAGTCACTTGTATAAGTCCCTCTGTACAAAACAACAGTGCGCTCACTGATAAAACCCTGGGCCTCTCCTTGAGCTGTAAGCCCCAAAATCTTTCTTTTTCAAAGAACTTTCTCCTTTGATTTTGAATATACTGTTGTTTTTCAATCTTTCTTTGTTGAACAACTAACCAAACAGCATGGAAGCTCTACAACCGAGTAAGTGTTTACACGCTTTCTTTTACTGCTTTCATATACATATAACTGTATTGTGGGGCTGTTTCGCTGTAAGTCTTCTTTCATAAACTCATATCAACTGTGTAATAATAGTATAGATATTTAGAGTTTCCCCGACAACTACGTCTAGCATTAAGCCCGTTGATCACTCTTAAATAGTCAAAACTAGAACCCCATAGGATTACCAGACACAGTCTTCCCTCCTCTTGGGATTAAACAATATGGAGACATGAAAGGCAGCATTCTCGGTGAACCCTTTCATAGACTGTCACTCGTAGAAGTTTTCAAAGAAACTCTATTCCCCAGAGATGATCTTTTCTCCGTGAATGGCATCTCTTGAGTTCCTTCCAAATTCTCGGACTTTCCTGGCTTGATCTATTCCTCGTGAATAGCCTGTCTTGAATTTCTCGGGGTTTGGGGACCCACAGGCTTCTTAAAAGCACCTGTCAAGAAACTCTACTCCACAGAGATGATCTTTTCTCCGTGAATGGCATCTGTCCTAGCTTGATCTATTCCTCGTGAATAGCCTGTCTTGAACTTCTCGGGGTTTGGGGACCCATCAGCTTCTTAAAAGCATCGGCCTCCTTTTGGGCATTGTTCAAGGACCCACAGGCTTCCTAAAAACATCCCCGCCTCCTCTTGGGCATTGTTCAAGGACCCACAGGCTTCCTAAAAGCATCCCCGCCTCCTCTTGGGCATTGTACAAGGACCTGTCGGCTTCTTAGAAGTATTCACAGCCTCCTCTTTGGCTTCGTATAATGATTCTTCCTCCGGGAAAGATAGCCTCCTCTTGGGCTTCATACAAGGATCACTCAGCTTCTTAAAAGTTTCTAGCCTCCTCTTGGGCTTCGTACAAATTGTCCCGACGACCTCCTAGAGGTATAGGAACAGAAATCAGTCATCTTAATAGAACAATCTTTCCAAGAGTCTACTACTGTTTCTCAAAGTATAGTACGAAAGATGACACTCTAGACTTGAACAGTCTAATTTCCTTGAGTCTCTAAGACATTCTCAAGCACCCTTCAAGAATAGGAAGGAACCCGGTGGACTTGGACAGTCTCAATACCCTTGGATTTCCCACTTCCTTAAAGAACATGAAATATCCCTGATCCTCGAACCACAATCCCTGAGTGCAAACATTACTCATATAAGAACTGATTTTCTCTTTAAATCAGCATCCTGGACCTGTCACTCAACTGAAACAGTCACCATAACCTCCTCTTGGGCTTTGTACAATGATTCTCCCCAGCAGAGCTAACAATAGCCTCCATCTCGGGCTTCGTACGAGATACAAAAAACTCTCTTGTTGAGTCACAATCCTTTTAGCCTCCGTCTTGGGCTTTGTACAAGACACAAATCACTCCCTTGTTGAGTATAAAACCTTTTAGCCTCCATCTCGGGCTTCGTACGAGATACAAAAAAAACTCTCTTGTTGAGTCAAATAGCCTCCATCTCGGGCTTTATACGAGACACCAAAAGACTCCATCGTCGAGTCAAAACCTTTTAGCCTCTCTCTCGGGCTTTGTACGAGACACATATTAGCCTCCTCTTAGGCTTTGTATAAGAAAACCACTGGTTGATCCAATCAAACTTTTAGCATCAAAGTTGTGCCTCGTTCACAGTACACAAACATCAACAACTCATTCCCCTTCATCTAATCGCTATAAGCGGCGAGCCTCTAGATCATCTACATCCATGCCATTGTCCCTCTTTTAGCATGAGAAATTCCTAAGGAAAGATGGCATTGCTCTAAACTGAGTTAAAGTCTTCCCCTTCAGGTTGGAAATCCCCTATAAAGGAAATTATGGCATTGCCAAATTCACAAATCCCGGTTAAAGTAATTCTCCTTTAAAAATAGTTATGACAAACAAACCCCTCTTTAGAGATGACAAATTCTCTCTAAAGACAACACTTTTCAGCTTCACATATTGGGCTTTGAACAAGATACAAACTACCTTTCGCTTCACGTCTTGGGCTTTGAACAAGACACCAAAACACCATTTCCTCCCGTAGAATAGGAGGAACTACGATCGCTCTGATTTCCCTGTTTCGGAAAAAAACGGGAATACGTAGGCATAAGATTGAAAGAAAAATCTTAGCGAGCACACTAAACAAAAACTCAAAATCCCATACTTTCATATATCTGTCCTAACATCCTAACCGATAGCCTAAAGCACCCCTTGTCAACAAAATAACCTAGGAGAGACCCAGAATCTTTGTAGCATCTGTAAACCAACAGTTTTGACTGTTTAACCTCAGTATGCAAGCAGGGTTAATTGGAGACATCTATTTCCCTTCCTTCATCAGCTTTAATAGGATAAAAAATGAATCAAGCTGTAGTACTAGAGCGATCGTGCTTCGCAACCACATCCAAAAATCACTCGCTATAGAATAATGGCGACTCTGCTGGGGAGAGAGTCGAACAGTAAGATCTAGTCATCATCGTCACCATTCACAACAGAAAAATGGCGACTCTGCTGAGGGGTCTTTAGGGATCTCGTTCTCTTCTCGTATCTTAGGTAGAAATCTTGAAAAGGGGTACCACAAAAATGGCGCCTTTCAAGGCACTTTGTTCCTTTTATCTCTTGAAACCTTGACGTCACTAGGATCTTAGGTCAAAACGCCGTTAATTTGGAATGAAACCACAGGATGGTGACTCCACCGGGAAACCATTTTCTGTCAGGAACTTAAGATTCTTAGCTTTTAAAAGTCTAGGACATTAGGACAACTATATATAATGCTTTTCCTAATTGATATCTGTGTTTATTTTTCTGCTAATGGGAATGCGTGTGATGTCGCATGTGGAAAGATTGAGTATACACTTAAGATAAGTGATGGCGACGAGGTCGACCATCAACCTCAGTGGAGGCTTCCCAATGTAACCCATTCCCTCTCATAGGCAATGGGCCGATTGTGACGTCTGAGAAGTTGAGGAGCCAACCCTTTTGTAGTGCGGAAGCTATCAAAAATAGTTGTCACGCGATACTACCCTCATTTGAGGCTGATGATCTATTCTCGGTGAATAGCATTTACTCTAAGATTTCATACAGCTCGTTGGCGATCCGCTTGCTATTTGTTATCCTGGGAGGAGCTGATGATTTTGAGTATAGGTACAAAAAATCACCCTAGTATAAACCTTTGGGGATGGGTAGAGCCTTGACTTCATGACAACGACCCTTTGACCCCATGTTTTTTCTATGTTTTTGTGTGCTGCATTCATGCATTCATTTAATAAACATTAAAACATTTAAAAAAAATTTCTCTTCTAGTCTCTCTGTTTTTTCAAATTAAACTAAGACTGTGATTGCAAATATCAGAGAAAAGGATTGCGCTAATGGATTTCGGTAGAAGGAGAACTCATAAGTACACCTTCAGGATTCCAAAACTAGAGGATTTAAGAGGTTTGGCGAGGATGATCACAAACCAAGAGGCTTTCAGAGCCAAGTACGGAGGTTTGCTATCTCTGCTAAGAGTCCATGTGATTGAGGGAATCATGGATGCGCTCATTCAGTTCTATGATCCGGTCTATCACTGCTTCACATTCCCGGATTACCAGCTAGCACCAACACTGGAGGAATATTCTCATCTGACTAATCTACACATTACAGATCAAGCTCCATTTTTTGGACTGGAAGAAATTCCAAAGAATCAGACCATTACAAGAGCAATTCATTTGGACGAGTCTGAGGTCAGGACTCACATGACCACTAAGGGTGACATACAAGGTTTTCCAGCCCAGTTCTTGACAAAGAAAGCCCTGTACTTCGCTAGTATCGGGAACGTGACTGCTTTCGAAAGCATCTTTGTTTTACTCACCTACGGGTCATTTCTGTTGCCCAACATTAATAACTTCGTCGATATCAACTCCATTAAGGTTTTTCTCATTGGAAACCCTGTGCCGACTTTGCTCGCAGATGCGTATCATTCTGTACACTTGGGAAATTTGTACAGCGGAGGGGAGATCACATGCTGTGTACCTCTGCTTTATAAATGGTTTATCTCTCACTTACCTAAGCCTGCTGCTTTTTAGGATCATAAGAGTGTCTTAAGTTTGTAGCGAGCGATTTTGGACGCGGTTCTTAAGCGCTGGTCGCTCTCTGCGGTTGAGCTTACTACAGGTCGATTCATTTTTTATCCTATTGTGAGCTGGTGAAGGAAGGGAAATAGATGTCTCCAATTAACCCTGCTTTGCATACTGAGTTTAAACATCGGTCTGTTAAGTTACGAATGCTATCAATGTGGGGGGCCTTTGTACTGGTTATTTGTATTTTCGCCAATACTGGTTTCTTTCTTTTTATTTCGACAGAATGTTTCTGTTAGGGGAACAAGGATTAGGATGTTAGGACTGATGCTTTTGATAGATACATGAGAGTATGGGATTTAGGTTTTTTGTTGATTGTGCTCGCTAAGATTTTTCTTTCAATCTTATGCCTACGTATTCCCGTTTACCGAAACAGGGAAATCAGAGCGTTCGTAGTTCCTCCTATTCTATGGGAGGAAATGGTTGTTTTTGGTGTCTTGTTCAAAGCCCAAGACGTGAAGCGAAAGGTAGTTTGTATCTTGTTCAAAGCCCAAGATGTGAAGCTGAAGGTTCTATTTGTATCTTGTTCAAAGCCCAAGATGTGAAGCTAAAAGGTCTCAGCTTTAGAGAGAATTTGTCATCTCTAAAGAGGGGGTTGTATGTCACAACAGTTTATAAAGGAGAATTACTTTAACCGGGATGTGTGAATCCGGCAATGCCATAATTTCCTTTATAGGAGATTTTAACCTGAAGGAGAAGACTTTAACTCAGTGTAGAGCAATGCTATCTTTCCTTAGGAATTTCTCATGCTAAAAGAGGGACAGTGGCATGGATGTAGATGATCCAGAGGCTTGCCGCTTACAGCGATTAGATGAAGGGGAAGGAGTTGTTGATGTTTGTGTACTGTGAACGAGGCACAACTTTGATGCTAAAAGGTTAATTGGATTTACTAGTGGTTTTCTTATACGAAGCCTAAGAGGAGGCTAAAAGGTTTTGACCCGACGATGGAGTCTTTTGGCATCTCGTATAAAGCCTGAGATGGAGGCTATTTGACTCAACAAGAGAGTTTTTTGTATCTCGTACGAAGCCCGAGATGGAGGCTGTTGTTTGTTTAGCTAAATAAGAACCTTTTTGTATCTCGTACAAAGCCCGAGATGCAGGCGAAAGGGGTTATTGACTAAACGAGGGAGTCTCTTATGTGTCTCGTATAAAGCCCGAGAGAGAGGCTAAACGTTGTTTGACTCCGCTGGGGAGAATCATTGTACAAAACCCAAGAGGAGGCTATTGTAACTGTTTCAGTTGAGTGACAGGTCCTGTATACTGATTTTAAAAGAGAAAATCAGTTCGTATATGAGCCACATTGTACTCAAGGATTTGATTCAATGATCCGGGTTATTCCTGTTCTTTAAGGAAGTGGGAAATCCAAAGGGTATTGAGACTATCCGAGTCTACGGGTTTCCTTCCTATTTAACGAAGGGGTCACTTGAGAATGTCTTTGAGACTCAAGGAGATTAGACTGTCCAAGTCTAGAGTTTTATTTGTTGTACTATGCTTTGAGAAACAGTAGTAGACTCTTTGAAAGGACTGTTCTATGCAGATGATTAAGTTCTATTCCTATACCTCTAGGAGGTCGTCGGGACAATTTGTACGAAGCCCAAGAGGAGGCTGGAAACTTTTAAGAAGCCGACGGGTCCTTGTACTAAGCCCAAGAGGAGGCTATCATTCCCGGAGGAAGAGATCATTATACGAAGCCTAAGAGGAGACTGTGAATACTTTTAGGAAGCCTACGGGTCCTTGTACTAAGCCTAAGAGGAGGCGGGGTTGCTTTTAGGAAGCCTGTGGGTCCTTGTACGATGCCCAAGAGGAGGCTGATGCTTTTAAGAAGCCTGTGGGTCCCCAAACCCCGAGAAATTCAAGGCAAGCTATTCATAAGGAATAGATCAAGTCAGGAAAGTTTGAGAATTTGGAAGAAACTCAAAGATGCCATTCACGGAGAATACATTCATCTCTGGGAGTAGAGTTTCTTGACAATTTTTAATGAGGACAGCCGAAGAGAAGACTGTATCTGGTGATCCTATTGGGGATCTAGTTGTCTATTTCTACGAATAAACGAAACGGCGTCACCTAGTTCTAGACGTAGTTGCCGGGGAAACTCTAAATATCTATACTATTATTACACGGTTGATATGAGTTTATGAAAGAAGACTTACAGCGAAACAGCCCCACAATACAGTTATATGAATATGAAAGTGGTAAATGAAAGCAATAACCACTTACTCGGTTGTTGAGCTTCCATGCTGTTTGGTTAGTTGTTCAACAAAGAAAGATTGAAAACAACAGTATATTCAAAATCAAAGGAGAAAGTTCTTTGAAAAAGAAAGATCTGGGGCTTACAGCTTAAGGAGAGGCCCATGGTTTTATCAGTGATTGCACTGTTGAATTTGTACAGGGGGACTTATACAAGTGATTGAGGCCCAAAATGTTTTCTGTACAAAGGGATGGGTCTTACACTCTCTCAAGAGGCTCAAAAAAAGTTTTAAAGAAAAAGAGTGGGGCTTATAACACGAGGGTAGACCCAGATGATTTTTCGTTTAAAATGGCGATCGCGCCGAGGTTTTCTTTTAACGCGAAGGGACTTATACAATAAGTGAGGCCCAAATGGTTTTGGTTAAAAGGGGATTGGGTATTACACTCTATTAGAGGCCCAAAAATTTTGAATGGGTCTTATAGCTCAAGGAGAGGCCCAAAAGGTTATTTTTCAAAAGGGCGACGATCGCGCCGTTTGTTTTTTACGGTATCGGGACTTATACAATACACTGAGGCCCAAAAAGGATTTGGTCAAAAAAAGGATTGGGTCTTACACTCTATTAGAGGCCCAATTGTTTTTGAAAATGATTTATGAGGGTTGAATTAATCCAAAACCCTAATTTGTTTTCAAAATGTATTTTAATTGAATAAAAATTCAATTAAAGTGATCAAAATTGTTTTACATATGGAAAACAAATTATGATCTTGGATTAATGCTTTAAAAATTAATTATTGACCTACAAAATAATTAGAAGGCATTAAAATTTGCAAAATCAATGTAGAAAAAATATTTAAAATGTCAAAAACAATTAAAATATTAATTCTTTGCAAAAATATCAATTATATGAAATAAATAATATTTTTGGGATTTTTTGTTAAAATAAAATAATTTAACATTTTTGTGAATTATTAAAAAAATAATCAACTCGAAATCATTAAAACTCAGAGAGAAATTAATTTTTGATTCAATTAAATAAAACCACAAAATTCAAATATTCAAATTTGGAAAAATGGCGCCAAGAACAAGCTGAAAAACACGCGCGTGTTCTGAGATTCTCAGATTTGCATTTTCTCTCCAATCTTACTGAATACTTAATCATATCATGTAATCCACATATCATTATGCTCGTCTCAACCTCACGATCATGTCTATGTCAATTAATTTCATTTAAATTAAACATAAAACAAGAAATCAAAGAGAAACCTCAAGAACCCTAATTTTTGCATGAAGGCTCAGAAATTTCACACACGATTCAAACAATGTAATTTATTGAGGGGAAACATTCCATGCATGATTAAGAACATATGGCCAAATTATTGTGCAGCAAAAAATGCATGGATCATAGAGTTAGAAGAGCTCATGCTTACCACTTGCAGCTGGTGATCGTGTTTGGTGTTGGAGGTGTTACAGCTTGGTTCCAATGATGTGGATAGCTTCCCTAGGTGCCAAGTGATGTGTCTGAGTGCTTGGAATGGATTGAAATGGTTTGGAATTGAGGATGGCACCTCAATTGCAAAACTGTCAAGAACTTGAGCAATTGGCTAGTGATTTTGTGAAATCAGTGTTCCAGATGTTGTGTGAGTGTTTGGATTACTTCTATATGATGTATGTGAGATGTGTGAGTGATTGGTTTGATTGGAAAAGCTCTCAAACTCAAAACCCGATGGTGACTTGCCTTAGAAGGCAAAATTGGAGTGAAAGAAGAGATTTTGAGGAAAGCATCTGTTTGATGGCTTTGGTGTACTCAAACTGATCACAATTGAGCTCTATTTATATTAGAGCAAGTTTGTTTTGCAAGGAATAGTGAATGGCAACTGCTGAGTAGGTTTGTTCAATGTTGGCCAATGGAAGTTCAAGTCTCCTCTAGCCATTGACTAGAGGTTAGGGCACAGGCTGCTGGTTCCCTTGGTCTTGGATAGGTCTTGACTGAATTCAAATGAAAATGGCTCAGTCCATGCCACCTTGATGCTTCCATTGAATGCTCCAATCCAAATTTAGAGTCTTGTCCCTATTTTGGCAATTCTAGGTTCAACATGCTTTTTCTTGTTCCAAGGACTTTGGAGGCTTGGCTCAGTGATTGTCCCCTTTAGATTCAATCCTCAGATGTGTCCAAGTGGATAGGAACATTTGGATTTGCACAATTTTGGCAAATCGAGCAAAAATGCAAATTCTGCCTTGCCTTGACAGATTTCAACAAGGCAACTTAACAATGTCATAACTCATAGCCCAAATGGAATTTGGCAATGTTCTTGGCCATTTTGGAAAGCCCTTACATGATACAACAACTGTTTGAACATGTTTGGATTTGATATATTTTGAATCCAAGTGAAAAATCCCCCTACATTTGGAAAAAAAATGAAGACAGATTTGGACTTAGTGAAAATTTCACTAAGTGTTGGAAAAAGTGACATTTTCATTTTTCAGCCATTTTGATCACTCCATAACTCAAAATCCTTAATGAATTGGACTTAGGTCTAGTTGAAGTTTTTGTAGATGGTAATGAGGGCTACAAATCCATCTTTGGATGAGGAAAAATGGCTTTGTGGTTTAGGAGTTATGATCCTCCAAAGTTGGTACCCAAGCCACTTTATTTTTAACTTAGAAAATTTTCTAAGTTTTTATGGTTACCCCTTTTACAAGTTATCCAACTTTTCTTGATTTTTCTTGATGAATGATGATTCAAATCATACATTAACATCATTTTAGGGTTAAAAATCCATTTTGGTGAAAAATCTCAAAAAGTCAAAGTTGACTTTTGTGCACAGTTGACTTTTTATCAGATGAATTCCAAACTGTGCAATTTTTCAGGAAATCATGTCCTTGACCTAAATCAAACTTGATGAACTTGTTCCATGGGTGTCATAGGGTATATTGAAGCATTTCCTAGGGTTTAGAAGCATGTCCTGGTCAAAAGTCAAAGTTACAGTTGACTTTCCTCACGAAACCCTAATTGTGGTGCAGATGAAATTGAGACTTGTTGCTCAAACTTCTTGGATTAATCCATTGTTACAAATGGATCAATATAGTTCATTAGAGACCCTAAAACCCTCTCTTGAGGTCTTGGTTCATGATTTGTCCCAAAAGTCAACTTAGGGGTGAATTAGGTCAAGAAACCCTAATTCTTGATTTTTGATGAATGCATCCACTGAGGAAAAATGGACTTGATGGTTGGGTCCATGAGGTTCTATGGAGTATATTGGGTTATGTTTTGGACTATTGGCTTGTGCCCAGATGAAAAATTTCCATCTGGAGGCCCTGGTCGACCAAAACCCTAATTTGGTGACACTGTCGATCTTGAGACTTGATCCACCTAGAAGGGAGCAGCTTTGTGCTTAATCCTTGGAGTGGGAGTCCTTTTGATCCTTTGAAGACGTTTGAGAGGTTTAGACAAGTTGAAGATCAAGTCAATCCTTGACTGATCCTTTGTCAAAGGCTCTGAGAGGGCTTAAAACCCTAATTTTGATTGTAGTGAATGCTCAATAACCCTTGAGGCATTTGATGAGGCATGATGGTTCATCCATATTGTGATGATGATTTTCACAGTGATGGGAAATCTTAGTGGTCAAAATTTGGGGTATGACAATGTTGGTCGCAGAAAATCATGTCCCTCACCAACTCTGACATAGATTGGTGTAGTAGGATTTATGACGCAATCAGGATCATTGACCGTTGTGGAAACTTCCCCAATGTACCCCTTATAGGAACTAAGGGAGAAATCAATTACCATCCAGTTCTTGTTCGTCGTCAATTTGGATACCCGATGAGACACGTCCCATGAAGTGTTCATCTGGAAGGTCTTTTTTTCAAGGAAGGAGAAAGTGACAGAGCACTAAAGACAGAAATAGTGCATGCTTGGAAACATGTTCATAAGAAAGGATGGGAGTCTCTAGGAAAACCGGACTGTGTCTCAGTGGAGCCTTATCTCCACTGGGTACAAACTAGAGCTTTCAAGCTAAAGATACCTTATCCTCGTCGTGGAGTTCTTCCACCGAGGGAGTCTGTCATGTACTTCATGACTGAGACTGAAAAGCTTCAGGTTACTCTCAACGAAGTTCAACGGGAGAAGAGGTCTTGGAAGAACAAGTACCGCACCCTCAATGTGGAGTGCATCAAAATACAGCAACTACTGAAAGATAAGGACGCTCTGATTGAAATTTTGGAGCAACATGCTATAGAGAATCAAGATGACCAAAGGAATTTGCTGGCTCCTTCCACCTGGCAAAGGAATGACAACCCGACAACGGCCCAAGAGCCCTGATCAAAGAAAAGGAAAGTACCAGAGTCAGCACCCGATTTCTCTTCAGAGAGGACTCGGGACCCATTAGCTTAGGTTTCTGTTTCTGCACCTTGTAATCTACTGTATTTCCATTTCTGTAATCCTTTGAATTCAATAAAAAGGGGTTTCCCCACTGTTTGATATTTGCAATCTAATTGTCGAAGTTTATTTTGATTAAACCAAAAAACAATTAATATAATCATTGCATTCATCATTCTCACATCGCGTATTCTTCTTACCTATGAATCTCACGTTTGTGTCTCGGTTCTAGAGTCAAACTGTCTCATTCGTACAATACTCAGGCCAATCATCAGAAAAAGATGGATGATCTTGAGGAAGAAAACAGAGAGTTGAAATAAGAGATCGACGCTCTGAGAGAGGATATGATAAGGCTTCGTAACGACATGCAAGTCATGGCAGAAGCTCAGCTACAAAGGACTGTGATCCCAGAGATCACCTCAACGCCCATAGTGGAAAAGTATGATCCTAGGTATCAAATGCCGAAAGATAATCCTTGGGGCATGCCTGTTAACTATATCTCGGAAGGATATGTTCCGCCGATCACTGAAGATCAGGTAATCATAACAGAAGCCGTTGGGCCTGAAGGTTACAAACTTTGGGAAAGCGAAGATGCCAGGGGCATACTGAAGACTCCTGAAGGTTACAAACTTCAGGAAACACCAAGATTCACTGCCATAGTCACGATCCCACCCCCTGTGGTGAACACTGTCCCGGAAGGACAGATTCCGCCGATACCTTCTGGTAAGAAGGAAACTATGTTCGATAGAATGGATGAATTCCAGGAATAGTTCCTAGAAATGCAGAAAGAACTGCAAGCCATCCGCGGTCAGGGTCTATTTGGAAAGGACGCCGCTGACCTCTACCTGGTCCCCAATGTGAAAGTTCCGCACAAATTTCAAGTACCCGACTTGAAAAATACAAGGGTAACTCTTGCCCTCAGAGCCATCTGGTGATGTACGCTCGGAAAATGTCAGCTCAGATGGAGATTCAGGACCTAATGATTCACTACTTTCAGGATAGTTTAACCGGTGCCGCACTCAAATGGTACATGGGTTTAAACCGTGCTACGATTAGCACATTCAGAGATCTTGGTACTGCCTTCATCCAACAATACAAATACAATTTGGACATGGCACCGGACAGAGATCAACTCAGATCAATGTCACAAAAGGACAAGGAAACCTTTAAGGAGTACGCTCAGAGATGGCGCAAGATTGCCGCTCAGATTTATCCACCTCTTGAGGAAAAAGAGATGACAAAGATCTTCTTAAAGACCTTAAGCTCATTTTACTATGATAGAATGGTTGCCAGTGCACCCAGTGATTTCACCGAGATGGTGGGCATGGGAGTTCGTCTTGAGGAAGCCGTCCGAGAAGGACGTTTGATAAAAGACGCTGGATCATCAAGTAGTACAAAACGATACGGTAGTGCTCTCCCTAAGAAAAAGAGCAAGATGTTGGGAATATCTCTCTCGGAAAGCAAAGGCGACGTTATCAACCGGTAGCAGCTGTAACTCCTGCTATCAGCCCTACGCCTATTCCTACGTATCAACCTCAGGTTGCGCAGAGCCAACCAAATCAGTAAAGGACACAACAGTCTCTTCAGCAGGCTCGTCCTCCATACAATAACAACCGTACAACACGCCCACCAGGGTTTGATCCTATACCCATGTTGTACGCAGAACTATTTCCATTACTACTAGCTAAGGGCCACATCCAGACTAAGTCTCCTCCTATAGTACCGAAAAATCCGCCTTTTTGGTTTAAGGTGGATCAGACATGCCCTTATCATCAAGGAGGTCCAGGGCATAACATAGAGAATTGTCTCAATTTCAAATCAGACGTGCAAAAGCTTGTTAGGAGCGGGCTCTTATCTTTCAAAGATACGAATCCCAATGTTCTCACGAACCCGCTGCCTCAACATGAGAAAGCTGCAGTCAACCTAATTGAGAAAGAATTTAACAATGTCTATCAAATTCACGATGTACTCTTGTTGAGGACCAATCTGGTCAAGATGCATTGTAGACAGAGTGGGTACGGCTATGTGCCACCTCATAATTATCACCAGTGTGATGTCTACTCTAAAAACAATCAAGGATGTTCTGTGGTGCAAGCAGCTCTGCATGAACAGATGGATCTCGGATGGATCCAAGAGCACCGAGTTCGTGGAGTTAACATGGTTTACACGAATTCCAACGTCATTCAAAACCACGACATCCGTGCAATGAATGTCAACCTGGTGGCAATGCACTCAAGGCAAAGCCAGTATCATAATCTGCCGCGGCACAATTACTGTTCTTGTCTGACTTGTTCAGTAAATAAACAGGGATGCTCTTTCATACAGGAGGCCCTCCAGCGTCAGATGGATCTCGGATGGATCCAGGACTACCATGATAGGAATTCCTATCAGATCAATATGGTTTAAATCTTTGATATTCGCTTAATGAATACCAACTTGGTAGAGTTGTATGCTGAGCAGGTCCGACTCAGATTCTTGATATCACATAATTATCACAGCTGTAAAGCGGGTTGCGAAAACAATTAGGGATGTGCCCTTGTCCAGGAAGCACTTCAGCACTTATTAAATCATTGGTGGATGCCAATCTACATGGATGAAGATACTCAGCAAATTAGTATCAATAACAGAAACCCCACTCGACGTCAAAGTCAGGATGTCCGACTCGTGGAAGCTAACCTAGTGAGGTTACATTGTATTCAAAGTGGGCGTGGCCAGGTGCCACCACACAATTATGAAGGTTTTGGAGTCTGTTCGAAAAGTAACCAAGGGTGCTACCTTGTGCGAGCAGCTCTCCAAGGGCAAGTGGATCGTGGAGAGATCCGCCCATATCCAGGTTCCGGACCCATCAATTGGTCGTCGAACTACCTTGCCAATCAAATTGAGGACGTTGTTGTAATCTCTAATCATCAAAGAACTAGGGATGTTTTCACCATTATCCCTCTGCTTGACGAATCAAGAATTCCCAACCAGGAACGGATCGAGATTACTTACGATGGTCAGAAAAACCAGAAGGTTCCCATAGTCATCTATTTGCCGGGACCACTACCGTATGAATCAGCTAAGGCCATCCCTTGCAAATACGGTGCAACGACAATTAAAAATGGAAAGGAAATTCCATTACCCTCCGTCGTGAATATTGTAGACATCAGTCGTGTAACACGGAGTGGTAGAATCTTCAACAGAGGAGTTGGAGAGTCTAACAAAGAAAAGTAACTTCAGACAGAAGCTCCCGATCCACCAGTCAGTCAATCCAGTAATCCCAACCTTTCGAAAAACGATGATGAGATGCTGAAGCTCATCCAAAGGAGTGAATACAACATTGTCAATCAACTGTTACAGACTCCTTCAAAGATCTCGGTATTATCACTGTTACTCAGTTCAGAAGCGCACAGAGAGGCCCTACAGAAAGTCTTGGAGCAAGCCTTCTTAGAACAGGATGTAACAATTAGACAGTTCGATAGTATTGTCTCTAACATCACTTCCTACAATAATTTGGGATTTAGTGATGAGGAATTACCTGAAGAGGGTCGCCGTCATAACATGGCGCTCAATATCACAGTCAACTGCCAGGATGATGCTTTAGCCAGCGTACTGGTAGACACAGGGTTAGCCCTGAATGTTATGCCGAAGTCCACTTTGACTCAATTATCATTCAAGGGCCCTCGGATGAGAACCAACGAGGTCGTCGTCAAAGAGTTCGACGGATCCAGAAAAATAGTTATCAACGAAGTTGACCTTCCCATAACTATTGGTCCTCACACTTTCCAAGTTACTTTCCAGGTCATGGACATCCGGGCAACGTACAGTTGTTTATTAGGAAGACCTTGGATACATCAAGCTGGAGAGGTTACATCAACCCTTCACCAAAAGTTAAAGTTCGTCCAGAATGGCCAACTCATCATAGTCTGTGGGGAACAAGCCTTGCTCGTCAGCAATTTATCGTCATCCACTTATGTGGAACCAGAAGGGGTAATCGGAACCCAGTTCCAAGCGCTTTCGCTACACAAGGACGAACAATCCAAAGGAGTAACTTCGATTTCCTCATACAAAGATGCTATTAAAGCGGTCGAGAGTGCCGATACAACAGGATGGGGACAGCTTGTCATTCCTACTAGCAATACAACAAAGAAGGGTCTTGGTTTTTCTCCAACATGTACCCGAACAGCTGCTAACGATGAAAGTCTTCATCCCATTCAGAACTTCTTCCACAGTGGAGGTTTCCTTCACCCAATGTCTCAAATAGTCCATGCTATCAATGAGGAGGATCCCTCCGACACAGATGAAGAATGGGAGTCCTATCTTAACGAGGACGGTTATATGTCTCAGGAAGAGGTGCCTACGCCATTTTGTTATCCCGCACAGAGTCCGAGATTTATACCACGGTCAGATGTCGAAATGATATACGGAGATTGTGAACCGGAAGGATGCCGTGCTCCACCAAATTCATTAGAGGAGGACACTCTGATGAAAGACAACTTTGACCACAATTACTATGGCCCGATGGATGGCCTTCCAATGTGGCAGCCTTACCCAGGAGACTTGGGGCCAGAAAGTCAGCCGAGTAATGAAACTCAGCTGAGCATCATTGAATAGAATACCTGTGTCCCCACCATGTCATGGGATCAACACTCAGGTCATTCAGAAACTACTCAACATGACGATGAATTTGCAATGTTTGCAGGACTTGAATTCATCAACTATGCTTTTCCCGAGGTCAACGTCATCAAGAGGGATGACTCCTCCAGATCGAAAGAAGTGTGGGACACCTTGGGACAACCGAGTGGAAAGTACGACTATATGGTCAAATACACCGCTCCTGAAAGCTCTCGTATCAGGCTCGAAGATATCCAGCCAACTGGATGGGGAGATACAGCTGAGAGCACAAATGCTGTACAAAATGCAACAGAGGAATTCTCCTACGATAATTCTGCCTGGGAGACAGATTCTAATGATCCTGCTTCACCAGAAATCAGCGTTATTTCTGAAGACAAATCAAGGAAGGTGCTAGACTTTATGATTCACCGAGGAGTTCGCCGCCAATGGGTTGTTGTCGATGTTCTGAAGGTCGTTTGCCAATCAAATTAATTGCCATCTTTAACCTTTCACCCTGCCCAGGTGAAACGGATGTTTTGATAGGGCTCGCTTTCTGTAAATTTTCCCTCTTCGCTTCGCCCAAAGCAACAGAGTTTTGTTTTATAGGGCTGTAGTTTCAAGAATCGACTTGTTCATTAATAAAATAACGTTGTTCTGTAATTTCCGCATTTATTGTTGTTTTCTCTTTTCGCTTTTCTCAGAAAATGGTAATCCTAAAAAACAATTCAAATAGAAACAAACAGTAATAAAAAAATACACTGCACACACACTTTCATTTTCTCTATCTCTTCTAAACACGAATCATCACGTCATGCAGATTGCTTGTTTTAAACCTCGTTGAAACATACGATCCAATGCCTTCTCCCAACTTTGAGTTCCCGATATTTGGGGCTGAAGAAGAAGTTGACAACGAAATTCTAGAAGAGATCTCTTGATTACTCCGACAAGAGGAAAGATCCATTGAACCTTACAAAGAGCCGTTGGAAACGGTAAACTTGGGTTCAGAAAAAGAGAGAAAAGAAATCAGGATTGGCGCAATGCTCAGTCCAACTGCCAAAGAGAGTTTGATAAAGCTTCTCAAAGAATTCCCCGATGTATTCGCTTGGTCCTATCAGGATATGCCAGGGTTGGATACCAGCATCGTGGAACATCATTTACCGTTGAGATCGGAATGTCCGCCAGTAAAGCAAAGGTTGAGACGGACTCATCCTGACATGGCTATCAAAATCAAAGAGGAGGTACAGAAACAGATTGATGCGGGTTTCCTCGCCACGTCAGAATATCCTCAATGGTTAGCCAATATCGTACCCGTTCCGAAAAAGGACGGAAAAGTCAGAATGTGTGTTGATTACAGGGATCTGAACAAGGCTAGTCCAAAGGACGACTTTCCTTTACCGCACATTAACATGCTGGTAGACAGTACAGCAAAGTTCAAAGTTTTCTCCTTTATGGATGGATTCTCGGGCTATAACCAAATCAAAATGGCGCCGAAAGACATGGAGAAAACTTCGTTCATTACCCCATGGGGTATCTTTTGTTACAAGGTAACGTCGTTCAGTTTGAAGAACGTCGGGGCAACCTATCAAAGGGCCATGACTACTCTGTTTCATGACATGATACACAAAGAAATCGAAGTGTATGTCGATGATATGATTGCAAAATCTAAGACAGAGGGGGAGCATGTAACCCACCTGTCAAAACTATTTGAGCGTTTGCGAAAGTACAAACTTCGCTTGAATCCCAACAAATGCACCTTCGATGTCCGTTCAGGGAAACTCTTAGGAAAGGAATTGAGGTTGATCCTGACAAGGTCAAGGCCATTCAAGAAATGCCTTCTCCAAAAACTGAAAAAAAAGTCAGAGGATTCCTGGGACGTTTGAACTACATCTCCAGATTCATATTCCTCATAACCGCGACATGCGCGCCGATCTTCAAACTGCTCAAGAAGATACAATCATTTCTCTCTGATTCGCGAGGCAAATGGACTCCGAATTATGATGGCCCCTATGTGGTCACGAAAGCTTTTTCAGGCGGTGCCTTGAGACTTGCAACGATGGACGAAGAAGAATTTGCCTATCCCATAAATGTTGATGTAGTCAAGAAATACTTCGCCTAAACTAAAAAAAAAAACGTCTCGGTGGACTGAAAACCCGAAAGGGCAGTCCAGGCAAAAATTAGAGACATGATCAATAATCATCCTGGTGGATTGGAAACATCAAAGTACAGTCCAGGCAAAAATTAGGGATAATGGCAAGTAACTATGTTCAACAGAGGCAAGTCCCTCAGCAGCAGTTACACCATCCATCGGAGGAAAACTCCAGTCAAGGTCATCTTCGACAGAAGCTTAGGATGTCCCGAATTCAAAGTTGGTAGAAGGATAGTTGTCGTTATGTTTCAACGTATCCCTTTTTCCCTGTAAATTACCATTTTCTAGCTTTGTATATACTCTTTGGAATCACGCGTTTGGCTGATCTCCATCTTATCAATAAAATTTGAGCCCTTGTGCTTTTGTTTGTAATTCTCATTTGTTTTAGCTTTACAGAACGACATTTTGATATGATTAACGATTCTTGAAATAAAACAAAAATGAATTTACTTGTAAAACTTTTTCTTCTTTAAAATAAAGATGGCAATTTCTTTTGACTGTTGAACATCAAAAGAACATCAACCGCTTCTCCAGAAGTAAGCGAACCTCAAAGTGCAGAATCAAAGTACTCCTTCTACGCCAGTGCGCCTGAATGAAGGATCAACAGTGTCAGATGCGACTAATCCATCTGACATCTTTGGCAGAGTCCTTATCTCCTAAGACCGACCAATGGTATTCCCCGCAGGGAATATCTCTCCTAAGCAAGGCAGGATTGCTATCTTGAACCAAGTGATACCTTTCATCTCCAACAGTGGCCGAGTATCCAGTCGTGTTCATCCGTCAGTCTGTGTGTTGTGTCAAGTCTTTGTCAGCATATACATACATACATCATGCATTTTACTTGCATTCACATTCATATTCCTTGCATTCACATTCATATTCCATCACTATCACTCTAGTCGGTCTTATCCCCTAGTGATAAAAGTCCTCTCAATCGAGTTGTCGATTCTTTCCTCGTCAGGAAGTGAATCATCTAAACAATCTCGCCTCCAGCTATTTCTGAATTAAAGATAGGTTCTGGACCACTTTGATAACTTGGACCTCTGAAAAATCATAGAACCTTCAGTCAGCATCACTCTTCGCCATTGAAGATGATATTTTTGCTTTCCTGGATTAAGGAAAATCCCTAGAGAAAGCCCCTTAATCGGAGCTTCGGCAATACGGCCGTTTTTCTCCGAAAGAACCACTGATGAAAAGGTCATCGGCACCTCAAAATTGGATCCCATCATATGGCATTTCTCCGGGAAGATCCCGAGAAAAGTATGATGTAATATCCCCAAGCGTGAAGGCAGTCTCTCAAGGGACTCGCATTCCCCAAATAGAGTCAACAAATGGCATCTCCAACAGAGAAGTTTGTACACCTCTACAACTCAGACGACTGGGTTCCCCAACAAGTCTGGCATCAAAACTTTTTCCATCGAATGGCATCTCCCCAGGAAAATTCGGCGAGAAGTTTTAAGGAAAATCGCTACACATAGCGTTCCTTGTCAATAAAGTTTATTGACAAAAGAAACTAAGACCAGTTCCTTGGTAGGAAACCAGGATCGAGGGGAAGTTTAAATCAGAAACTAAGACCAGTTCCTTGGTAGGAAACCAGGATCGAGGGGAGGTTTGTTTCAACTAAGACCACTTCCTTGGCTGAAGACCAGGATCGAGGGGAAGTTTACCTTTTCTAAGCATCATCGCTTAGCAAAAGAAGATGAATGCGTGAACTACCATTCAAAACCACCATCAAAATTTCGGGTATTCCGATATTTAATCCTCTTGCACCCCGAATGCCCGAATACCTTCGTCATTCACACCTTCGTGTCCAAGAAGATTAAATAGGGGCATCTGTCATACCCCAAATTTTCACCACTAAGATTTCCCATCATGGTGCAAATCATCAGCAGAATATAGATGTACCTTTGTGCCTCATCAATCTCCTCAAGGAATTGTTGAGCATTCACTACAATCAAGCTTAGGGTTTCAAACCCTCTCAGAGCTTTTAGACAAATGATCAATCAAGTAAGGACATGATCTTCAACTTGTCTAACCTCTTAAACATCCACAAAGGATCAAGAGGACTCCCACATAAAGAATTAAGCACAAGAGTGTAACATTTCAAGTGGATCAAGCCTCAAGTTCATCTAATACAAAGTCAACTGACGCAGAAAGTCAAAGTTTGACTTTTTGGTCAACTATGAGCTTCACAAGCCATTACTTAAGAAAATATGATGGATGATTTAATTTGATCAAATTTAAATCAAGAAATCATACAAAATTGCAAAATTGATCAAATTGAAAGAAACTTAGAAATTTTTTCTAAGTTAAAATCATGTAAAAGTGCACAACTTTTCAAGGTTGTAATTATTGATCCAAGCATCCATTGATTTTGAGTAAGAGCTACTTTTAAAGAGGGTATTTAATACTTCAACATTGTAGAAGGAATCAACTCAAAATATCATAAGGATTGAAAGATATAAGTGATCAAAGTTGGGAATTCTTAATGTCCAATGTTCTGACATTGCATAGGACATCATTAATATTTTTTCAGCAAGAATGTCCCAACTTCAAGGATGTTTTTCTCCATGATCCAAGTTGAACCAGGTCTGGGGTCAAACATGAAAGTTGAAGTACATCATCTCAGCTTTCCAGAAAGTCCTAGAACGTCCTTGTAGCATACTCGAGCAAGGAGATATGATTTTTGTAAAAAGCATTGATAAAGCAGAATTTTCATGACAGCTTTTAGGACAGATTTGACTACACAAGTTCAAGACCATTTTTGATGACTTTGCAAGCTGAAACAAGACCAAAGTCAAACATCAAAGTTAAAGTATGTCATTAGGGCTTTCCAAAATGTACAATAACTCCCATTAATTCAACTTGAGCAAAGAGTTATGCACCTCACAACAGGCCTTGCTCGAGCTGATTTTTTTAAGACAGATTTTGTGCACTTTTCTTGTGCCACCCAATTTTCAAGCTTTGTCACCATGCAAGACAAGCATCAAAGATGAAATTCACTTCAACTCAAAATATCATAGTGGATTAAAAGATACAAGTGATTAAAGTTTGGAATTATTAATGTTCAAAGTTGTCTGATGTTCCAACATTGCATAGGACATCACTAATATTTTTCCAACAAGAATGTCCCAACTTCAAGGTTGTTTTTCTCCATGATCCAAGTTGAACCAGGCCTGGGGTCAAACTTGAAAGTTGAAGTACATCATCTCAGCTTTCCAGAAAGTCCTAGAACGTCCATGTAGCATACTCGAGCAGGGAGTTATGGATTTTACAAAAAGGTTTGCTGCAGCTGAATTTTTCAAGGGGCAGATTTGCACATTTCTTGTGCCACACGAAATTTTAAGCCTTGTCATCATTTTGAACATATCTGAGGATCAAATCTAAAGGGGACAATCACTGAGCCAAGCCTTCAAAGTCCTTGGAACAAGAAGTAGCATGCCAAACCTAGAAATGCCTAAAAGAGGGACAAAACTCCAATTTTGGATTGAGGCATTTAATGGAGGCTTAAAGGTAGCATGGACTGACACATTTGCAACTGAATTCAGTCAAGATTCCTCCAACAACTAGGGAACCAGCAGCCTGTGCCCTAACCTCTAGTCAATGGCTAGAGGAGACTTGGATTTTCATTGGACAACATTGGCCAAACCTCTGCTGCAGTTGCCATTCACTGTGGATCCCAAAACAAACTTGCTCTACTATAAATAGAGCTCATTTGTGCTCAGTTTGAGTACACCAAAGCCATCAAACAGAAGCTTTCCTCAAAATCTCTTCTTTCACCTCAAATTTTCCTTCCAAAGCAAGTAATTCTGAGTTTTTGAGTTAGAGAGCAATTCCACTCAAACTAATCACACACACACCTCACATATATCATATGTAAGCTGTCCAAACTATCAAAAGTGACCTGTAATCACAACATCACAAAGTCACCTCTCAAAACCTCAAAATTGGACTTTTGTGCATTTTTCAAGCCATGTCTTGATTCAGTCACTTTCCAAACCAGATAAAACCTCAAACACACTCCATATATCATCCTTGAACTGTCCCAAATGGTTCCCCCCATCTGGAACACCATTTGAGAGAGTTGCTATTGTGGTCACTTTTAACCCCTTTTGCAAGAAAGGGACAGTTTGTGTTTTTGCAGGTACCAGCTGATTCCAATCATCCTAAAAGCATCCAAGAGGTCATTTGAGGGTGTCCAAAGCATCAAATCATTTCTGGAACAAAGCACTTGGTAGGTTGCACAAAATCTCCAAAAAAGAGGTAAAAATTCACAACTTGAATGCTTTGAATCATGCTTTCCTTTGTTGTGACATCTTCCCTTTTTCTCTTATCTTCAAAACTCATGAGTGATGTCGAATATGATGTTGTGACATTACTTTATTCTCAAAAAATCTCAACCAATTCTTTTACATAGCAAAAATCATCATTTTCCAATTCTGTTTTACACACTTCTTATTCATACTCCAAAATATTTTATTCCACAAAAAAATTAGTTTTATATTATTTATTTAATATAATTAGTATTTTTGTGAATAAATTCCTTTTTAATGTTTTTAAAACATTTTAAAAGTGAATTCTCATATTGAAAATCAAGACCAAATGAATTTTATTTCATCTTGTGATTAAAACATCATTTTTCAAACCCCAACCAAAAATCACAAGTTGCTTATTTGGTATTTTTATCATTTTGTATTGATTTTCTTTTAAGAATTTACTTTTAAAATGATAAAATTAGGATTTCTTCGATTTTCACCATCATAAATTTTTTCAAACACTCATGGGCCTCTAATAGAGTGTAAGACCCAATCCTTTTTTTGACCAAATCATTTTTGGGCCTCAGTATATTGTATAAGTCCCGATACCGTCAAAAACAAACGGCGCGATCGTCGCCTTTTCAAAACAAAAAAAACCTTAGGCCTACCCTCGAGTAGTAAGACCCATTTCTTTTCTTAAAACTTTTGGGCCTCTTAATAGAGTGTAAGACCCAACCCCCTTGTACAAACCATTTTGGGCCTCAATTATTGTATAAGTCCCTCTGTACAAGTAAACGACGCGATCGTCGCCTTTTAAAAAATCAACTGAGCCTCTCTTCGAGCTATAAGACCCATTCAAAACTTTTGGGCCTCTATTAGAGTGTAAGACCCAATCCCCTGTTAACCAAAACATTTTGGGCCTCAGATATTGTATAAGCCCCTTCGTGTAAAAAGGAAATCTCGGCGCGATCGGCATTTCAAACGGAAAAACAAACTTTGGGCCTACCCTCGTGTTATAAGCCCCACTCTTTTTCTTTAAACCTTTTGGGCCTCTTGAGAGAGTTTAAGACCCATCCCTTTGTACAGAAAACAATTTTTGGGCCTCAGTCACTTGTATAAGTCCCTCTGTATAAAACAACAGTGCGCTCACCGATAAAACCCTGGGCCTCTCCTTGAGCTGTAAGCCCCAAAATCTTTCTTTTTCAAAGCACTTTCTCCTTTGATTTTGAATATACTGTTGTTTTTCAATCTTTCTTTGTTGAACAACTAACGAAACAGTATGGAAGCTCTACAACCGAGTAAGTGTTTACACGCTTTCATTTACCGCTTTCATATACATATAACTGTATTGTGGGGCTGTTTCGCTGTAAGTCTTCTTTCATAAACTCATATCAACTGTGTAATAATAGTATAGATATTTAGAGTTTACCCGGCAACTACGTCTAGCATTAAGCCCGTTGATCACTCTTAAATAGTCAAAACTAGATCCCCATAGGATTACCAGACACAGTCTTCCCTCCTCTTGGAGTTAAACAATATGGAGACATGAAAGGCAGCATTCTCGGTGAACCCTTTCATAGACTGTCACTCGTAGAAGTTGTCAAAGAAACTCTATTCCCCAGAGATGATCTTTTCTCCGTGAATGGCATCGCTTGAGTTTCTTCCAAATTCTCGGACTTTCCTGGCTTGATCTATTCCTCGTGAATAGCCTGTCTTGAATTTCTCGGGGGTTTGGGGACCCACAGGCTTCTTAAAAGCACTTGTCAAGAAACTCTACTCCCCAGAGATGATCTTTTCTCCGTGAATGGCATCTCTTGAGTTTCTTCCAAATTCTCGAACTTTCCTGGCTTGATCTATTCCTCGTGAATAGCATGTCTTGAACTTCTCGGGGTTTGGGGACCCATCGGCTTCTTAAAAGCATCGGCCTCCTCTTGGGCATTGTTCAAGGACCCACAGGCTTCCTAAAAGCATCCCCGCCTCCTCTTCGGCATTGTTCAAGGACCCACAGGCTTCCTAAAAGCATCCCCGCCTCCTATTGGGCGTTGTACAAGGACCCGTCGGCTTCTTAGAAGTATTCACAGCCTCCTCTTAGGCTTCGTATAATGATTCTTCCTCTGGGAATGATAGCCTCCTGTTGGGCTTCATACAAGGACCACTCGGCTTCTTAAAAGTTTCCAGCCTCCTCTTGGACTTCGTACAAATTGTCCCGACGACCTCCTAGAGGTATAGGAACAGAAATCAGTCATCTTAATAGAACAGACTTTCCAAGAGTCTACTATTATTTCTCAAAACATAGTGCGAAAGATGACACTCTAGACTCGGACAGTCTAATTTCCTTGAGTCTCCAAGACATTCTCAAGCACCCTTCAAGAATAGGAAGGAACCCCGGGGACTCGGACAGTCTCAATACCCTTGGATTTCTCACTTCCTTAAAGAACAGGAAATATCCCTGATCCTCGAATCACAATCCCTGAGTGCAAACATTACTCATATAAGAACTGATTTTCTCTTTAAATCAGCATACTGGACCTGTCACTCAACTGAAACAGTCACCATAGCCTCCTCTTGGGCTTTGTACAATGATTCTCCCCAGCGGAGCTAACAATAGCCTCCATCTCGGGCTTCGTACGAGATACAAAAAACTCTCTTGTTGAGTCACAATCCTTTTAGCCTTCGTCTTGGGCTTTGTACAAGACACAAATCACTCCCTTGTTGAGTATAAAACCTTTTAGCCTCCATCTCAGGCTTCGTATGAGATACAAAAAAAACTCTCTTGTTGAGTCAAATAGCCTCCATATCGGGCTTTATACGAGATACCAAAAGACTCCATCGTCGAGTCAAAACCTTTTAGCCTCTCTCTCAGGCTTTGTATGAGACACATATTAGCCTCCTCTTAGGCTTTGTATAAGAAAACCACTGGTTGATCCAATCAACCTTTTAGCATCAAAGTTGTGCCTCGTTCACAGTACATAAACATCAACAACTCCTTCCCCTTCATCTAATCGCTGTAAGCGGCAAGCCTCTAGATCATCTACATCCATGCCACTATCCCTCTTTTAGCATGAGAAATCCCTAAGGAAAGATGGCATTGCTCTAAACTGAGTTAAAGTCTTCCCCTTCAGGTTGGAAATCCCCTATAAAGGAAATTATGGCATTTCCGGATTCACAAATCCCGGTTAAAGTAATTCTCCTTTATAAACAGTTGTGACAAACAAACCCCTCTTTAGAGATGACAAATTCTCTCTAAAGACAACACCTTTCAGCTTCACATATTGGGCTTTGAACAAGATACAAACTACCTTTCGCTTCACGTCTTGGGCTTTGAACAAGACACCCAAACACCATTTCCTCCCGTAGAATAGGAGGAACTACGATCGCTCTGATTTCCCTGTTTCGGAAAAAAACGAGAATACGTAGGCATAAGATTGAAAGAAAAATCTTAGCGAGCACACTAAACAAAAACTCAAAATCCCATACTTTCATATATCTGTCCTAACATCCTAACCGATAGCCTAAAGCGCCCCTTGTCAACAAAATAACCTAGGAGAGACCCCGAATCTTTGTAGCATCTGTAAACCAACAGTTTTGACTGTTTAACCTCAGTATGCAAGCAGGGTTAATTAGAGACATCTATTTCCCTTCCTTCATCAGCTTTAATAGGATAAAAAATGAATCGAGCTGTAGTACTAGAGCGATCTTGCTTCGCAACCACATCCAAAAATCACTCGCTACAGGCGCCTTCGAGGAATCTTTCTCGTGGGGAAGAAACGAAGACCTCACCTAGACGAGATTATTTCGAGGATATTATAGTCAGATGTCTCTTCGTCTTGGTTATAATGTTTTCGAAATATATCCATAACTCTAGGCACCTACCCGCTTTAGAAACCTACCTGTGGGTTTTCTTGATCCTAGTTGTGGTTCTTGACCCGTTCCTTCAGCAAACCACAGAACTGTTTGAAGCTGTTTGATCCTGCGATCCTGGATCTTGCATCTTGCATTGCATCTCATATTATTGCATGGCATTGCATCTGTTGCGCATCTAGCATTGCATTTTCAACCTCAGAATCTCACTTCAACTTCCTTCCTTCTCTAGTAAATCAAGCTGATTCCTCGACACCAGTACGCAACTCGAGCCAATACTAGATGAATGATGGAGAAAATTCAACAAGAGCAAGCCGCCTTCAGAGAAGAGTTGGACTCTATCAAAGGAAAGATTGATCAGATTCTCGAAGCCATCATGATGGCCAGAAAAGAAGAAGAATTGCGTTAAGCTGCTGCTGCCAACAACACTGTGCCTGTTCAAGCATCTACCTCAAGGCTCTCTGTTCCTGTTCCCAACCCCATCACTTATGGGATACCAATGGACTTCGCTCCTGCCACATCTCAACCACTTCCAACATCTGGAGTTACTGTTAGTGCCATTCCGCAAGCCCAACCCGTTTTCGCTCAAATTCCTATTCCTCATGCTGAAGAAAATCTGGTATATCAGTATGATGAAGTCCAAATTTACCATGCTGCTATCCCAATTTTCAATCCTACTGCTGCTCAGGATTCTGAAGCTATCAAGATGTGTCGTGATCTAGCTGAGAAACTACGAGTCATGGAGGGACGCAACTCAAAATCTCTGAATGCTTTGGAAATGTGCTTGGTGCCAGATGTTGTCATTCCTCCCAAGTTCAAGGTACAGGAATTCCCGAAGTACAAAGGCCTCAGTTGTCCCCACATGCATCTAAGGATGTACTGCCGCAAGATGGTTGCCTATGCCAAAGACAAAAATCTGATGATCCATTGCTTCCAAGACAGCTTGTCTGGGGCATCTCTTGAGTGGTATATGCAGTTGGAGCGGAGCAATGTGCGCACTTGGGATGATCTAGCTGATGCATTTGTCAAGCAATACAAGTACAACACTGACCTTGCTCCGAATCGTACTCAGCTTCAGAGTATGGCTCAGAAGGACAACGAATCCTTTAAAGAGTACGCGCAACGCTGGAGAGAGCTAGCTGCATGGGTGCATCCACCTCTTGTTGATCATGAACTGATTAATATCTTCATGGGTACTTTGCAAGGCCAATACTATGAGAAGTTGATTGGTAATGTTTCTGCCGGATTCTCTGATTTGGTGATTATTGGTGAGAAAATTGAAGAAGGTCTGAGAAGTGGAAAGATCCAAGGAGGTTCTAGTAGTCAGTCTGTAGTCAAGAAACCCTTCAATGGATACAAAAAGAAAGAGGGCGAAACAAATGATGTCTCTGCTCAGAGAGGGCAAGCTCCACAAGCTACCCCTCCAATGCCTTTTCAAATGCCATACTTCCAGTATCCGTATGTTGCTGCTGTGCAATATGCTCTGATGCCTTATCAGCCAACTGTTCAAGCTGTTCAAGCTCCGATGCCTCAGCAACAGGGTCCTCAGCAACAATCCTACAATCAGCAAGGGTATCAATATCCTCCTCAGAATCAACAACAGAGAGCTGCTCAACAACGTCAGCCTAATCAACAGAGGACAAGGAGGTCTGAAAGAGACTTTGATCGTCTGCCGACAACGTATGCTCAGATTTTTGCTCAATTGATGGAGAAGAGGGTTGTTACTCCCAGAGACTTGGCTCCTCCAACTGTCATTCCTCCATATTATGATGTTAATTCTCATTGCGAGTTTCATAAGGGTGCTCCAGGGCATACGATCGAGGACTGCAGAGCTTTCAAACATAAAGTTCAAGACCTGATTGATTCGAAGTTTCTCACATTCAATGGGAGGGCTCCTAATGTCATCAATAACCCTCTGCCGCCGCCAAACTAGTGTCAGCATCAAGTCAAGTCAAGTCAAGCTCAAGTTTATTCCCCGAAGAAGACAATCATGTTGCCATCCCATCATTTGCATTCTTGTATTTTCGTCTTTATTTGTTTAAGTACTGTATGCTTTGAACATTACTGTTTGTATTTGATTTTTTTAATGTATTGACAGTGCATGTTTTGAATCAGTTATGTCGTATTCACTTTTTTTTCCTTTTACTGCAAAACACCGACACATTTATCCACTTCACTCTATATATCAAACTGTTATTAGCAATGATTGGAGGGAGGATGATGACAACGAAATACCCATAATTGCAAAATGTATGCTTTCAGACAGAATCTCGTCGATGATGTACAGGCATTGTTTTAACCCCCAAACACTGGAGAGACAAGGAGTTAATCCCTAGTAAACCACTTCGAGCCTAGAAGTAGTAGTTTCCTTCGGATATTCGAACCCTTACACTTAACCTGGGGCAGGGTAGTGTTCAGTTAATCCAATTACATACTCAAATCACAAGACAAATTCCACAAGACATGACGGTTGGTCATCAAAAACCCATGACTTGGCAGTCACAATACTCCTACAAAATTGGAAAAAATAAAAAAATCAAAAGCCTGCTAAGTCGAGCACCTCAAAGGAGACTTAGGCAAAAATCAAGACAACCCTGATGGACTCGACAAGCGAAATCAGTCCATGCAAAAGATAGGGACCAAAAACAAAAGAGGCCCTCGAATCCTTGCCAAAAACAAAATAAGATCCAGTGACCACCATATCAAAACCAAATGGGCACTGACATCCATCAAAAATAGAATAAGGTGACTGCCATTTCGAGCAAACCTTGAATCATCACGCTTACACCGTCAACCCTATTGGAAGACAAACACGTGCAGAATTAACTGGACATAGGACTAGAGTTCATCACGAAGAAGGGGTGGGTACAAACCAAGTTTTGAGCCTATTACCTTTGTTTCATAACCGCGAACCAGACCATGTTACAACCCTCGAAAGACCTAATTGAGGCGAGGTTTATTCTGAAAGCATACTATCACAAGATTGCGTAAACTAACTCCTCATATTTGCTAATCTTCAGCAATGGTGTCATTCTCCTTGCTATATCTTTTATACCACCAAAATCAGCACAACGTTTGGGCAACGGTTCATTCGTCTCACTATCACGACACTCCAATAAACGACACTTTTTCAAAACTTGCATGAGCATCGCATTAAGATTTCCATTTGTGAATATGCAATTTTAACTGCAAATCAGTGCTAGACGTTCAAGACAATTCCAACAAGGGGCAATAAAAAAGGAACTTGAACTTTCAGTGGTGCCGACCCGAAGCAAGACTTACTCAAGACCCTCAGAATGGGGCAAATCCTTCAACAACTCGATCAGGGGCAAGCCATCTCAAAGCATATCAAATCTCAACCTCCAAAGATCATACTATTCCAGAACTGGTTAATCAGGGGCAGACCATTACCATGTTCAGACTTGGGTAAGACCCATTGTAGCAGGCAGATCCCTTTGTATCTTCAAGTTGGTCAAGCAGGCTACCCTCACCAACAAATTAACAAGCGGTCAAACTCAGAGTTCGAGAGCATCTTCGTCTACTTCTATCATGGCGTCTTCAAACGAACTGAGTGTCGAGGAAATCAAACCCTCCCACCGCCCAAAAGTCTAATCCTCATTGGCAACTACCAAGAGTCCACCATACTGACATCTCCAAACATATCCAATCACCCATCTGTAATCATATGCACCCGCATCGTATGCATCGCATTCTTCATCATAAACATCTTTGCGCATCAGCATTTGCATTGCATATCATACAAGATTAAGCATTCGTGCATGTATAGTCAAGATCCAGGATCAACCTTAAGACTGCAAGACGATCTTCAGCCCAGCCAGGGGCATCTTCTTCAAGTCCGTGAGCGTTCCCCACAAAGTTGGTTCAGCCTTTTGTTGATCAAGACAAGATCTCAAAGCAACTTTCTTCCCAGTCAGGGGCATCTTTTCAAGTTCATGGCATTCCTCATGAAATCTTCAACCTCTGGTTGATTAAGTTGTGATCTCCAAGCAGGTCAGCGTGTATTCCTCATTGAGTTGTGTTCCTCAACCTTTTGTTGCTGAGGTAGTCATCCTCATCCCAACCAATAAGCATTCCTCTGAGTTAGTGGGCGTTCCTCATTGAATCTTTTCTTCAAGTCGAACTACGACTACCCTGATTCTTTATTCTCGTCCTAGTAAAGATACGTAGGCACAAGATTGCGTAGATCTTGGCGGGTTACCTTCTCCATTTTTCACTGTTTCCCTTTCCTTTTCGTGGGCTTTCCTCATTGAATTATTTACTTCAACCTTTTGTTGATGTCTCCAAATAAATCTCATCACATCCCCAGCAAACTTGACCTTTTGTCAATTGCCTTACTATCATCCTTTTGGTGATAGCCAAACCCAGTCAACTCAACTCAACCTGCATCCTTTTGGTGTTGGTAACCCTCAAATCAAAAACTTCCTATCATCCTTTTGGTGGTAGCCGTTCAAATTGTCAACTTAACCTTCATCCTTTTGATGTTGGTCCTCACAAATAAGAAGTTCCTATCATCCTCTTGGTGGTAGTAGCTTATTTTGATCCGTTATCCTTTTGGTGTCGCCGATCCATAAACCCTTGGTCTGTGTGTCATCCTTCTGGTGAGTGACAACATGTGTGTGTGTTCCATATTATCCTTTTGGTAATAGTAGGCTGTGTTGTGTGCCATATTATCCTTTTGGTAATAGCAGGTTGTGTTGTGTGCCATACTATCCTTTTGGTAGTAGCAGGCTGTATTGTGTGCCCTATTATCCTTTTGGTAGTAGCAGGCTGTGGTGTGTGCCCTATTATCCTTTTGGTAATAGCAGGCTTTGACCTCATTTTCATCCTTTTGGTGGAAGGGTCTGTGTGTGGGTGTGTTTGCCCTATTATCCTTTTGGTAATAGCAGGCGTTGACCTCATTTTCATCCTTTTGGTGGAAGGGTTTGTGAGTGTGTGTTTGCCCTATTATCCTTTTGGTAATAGCAGGCGTTGACCTCATTTTCATCCTTTTGGTGGAAGGGCCTGTGTGTGTGCCCTATTATCCTTTTGGTAATAGCAGGCGTTGACCTCATTTTCATCCTTTTGGTGGAAGGTTTGTGTGTGTGTGCCCTATTATCCTTTTGGTAATAGCAGGCTTTGACCTCATTTCCATCCTTTTGGTGGAAGGGTCTGTGTGGGTGTGCCCTATTATCCTTTTGGTAATAGTAGGCTGTCACCTCATTTTCATCCTTTTGGTGGAAGGGTCTATGTGCGTGTGTTTGCCCTATTATCCTTTTGGTAATAGCAGGCTTTGACCTCATTTTCATCCTTTTGGTGGAAGGGTCTCTGTGTGTGTGTGTGTGTGCCCTATTATCCTTTTGGTAATAGCAGGCTTTGACCTCATTTTCATCCTTTTGGTGGAAGGGTCTGTGTGTGTGTGTGCCCTATTATCCTTTTGGTAATAGCAGGCTTTGACCTCATTTTCTATCCTTTTGGTAGAAGGGTCTGTGTGCGTGTGTGCCCTATTATCCTTTTGGTAATAGCAGGCTTTGACCTCATTTTCATCCTTTTGGTGGAAGGGTCTGTGTGTGTTCCCTATTATCCTTTTGGTAATAGCAGGCTGTGACCTCATTTTTATCCTTTTGGTGGAAGGGTCTGTGTACGTGTGTTTGCCCTATTATCCTTTTGGTAATAGCAGGCTTTGACCTCATTTTCATCCTTTTGGTGGAAGGGTCTGTGTGCGTGTGTTTGCCCTATTATCCTTTCTCTAATAGCAGGCTTTGACCTCATTTTCATCCTTTTGGTGGAAGGGTCTGTATGTGTGTGTGCGCCCTATTATCCTTTTGGTAATAACAAGCTTTGACCTCATTTTCATCCTTTTGGTGGAAGGGTCTGTGTGTGTGTGTGCCCTATTATCCTTTTGGTAATAGCAGATTGTGCGTGTGTGCCCTATTATCCTTTTGGTAATAGCAGGCTTTGACCTCATTTTCATCCTTTTGGTGGAAGGGTCAGTGTGTGTGTGTGTGTGTGTGTGCGCGCCCTATTATCCTTTTGGTAATAGCAGGCTTTGAACTCATTTTCATCCTTTTGGTGGAAGGGTCTGTGTGTGTGTGCCCTATTATCCTTTTGGTAATAGCAGGTTGTGCGTGTGTGCCCTATTATCCTTTTGGTAATAGCAGACTTTGACCTTATTTTCATTCTTTTGGTGGAAGGGTCAGTGTGTGTGTGTGTGTGCCCTATTATCCTTTTGGTAATAGCAGGCTTTGACCTCATTTTCATCCTTTTGGTGGAAGGGTCAGTGTGTGTGTGTGTGCGCCCTATTATCCTTTTGGTAATAGCAGGCTTTGACCTCATTTTCATCCTTTTGGTGGAAGGGTCTGTGTGCGTGAGTTACTATCATCCTTTTGGTGATAGGTCTGTCATCCTTTTGGTGGCATATAGTAGTGTGATCCATCATTTCACTTCCCAAGCATTTTCTTTCCCTTCGGACAAATTCGTGGTCTTCTTTATATCTAATTGTCTTCTACTTTGAAAGATGAACGCCATATCAGTTCATCTAACTCGGTTTAGGCCAATTAGATAGGGGCATCTGTCATACCCCAAATTTGTCCTACCTGTACATAATTTCCATCTGTACATCCACCCACCGACAATTATTCGGAAAAATCCAAAAAATGTGTTGTCTTCAACTTCATCTCTCTTTTATTTCTTATCCTTTTTATTTTAAGTTATATCTACTTTTTAACCCTTTTTTTATTCATCCAATTAAATATCCATTTCAACATATAATTATCCATATCCATTTTACAAACCCGTTAACCATCCTTTGTTTCCAATTATCCATACATTATCCATTTTCCAAAAAAATACCCAATTTTATACCATTTATTCAAATAATCCATTTTTTCTTTCATTCATTCAAGATCCATACTACACATCAAAGTCCAATTTAGATGATACAAAGCCAGGCCCATGACATCTTTACATTTTCCTCATTGTCAAGAAAATTGCAACAAAAAATAAAATTCCATTTACAAAAACCCATCACTACTTGTCGCTACTCGAAAAATAGTCGACCGGAGGCGAAAGGAGGAAGAAACAGGAGAGTCGCCATCGAACTTTATTTATCCCATGAGGGGAAGGGAAAACATCGAGAAAACCCAAAGAAGGAAGGATAAGATGGTCTCGCAACCAAATTATGGGTTCGGAAGCCGGTTATGCGAGGGGAAGGTGTTAGCACCCCTCACATCCATCGTACTCGATGGGAACCATTTGCTTGTCTATGTGTAAGGATGTTTGCTAAGGAAATTGCTTTCTAAGAGTGTTCTAACGAGGGAGAGAGAAGGGTATGAACAAAGAATGTGAAAGAAAAAGATAAAGCAAAAGGTGGGGAAAAGAAAAAGGAGACTCGATAGGACTTCGCGGTCCTATGCCTACGTATTCCCTCGTGCAATGGGAAAGTCAGAGTCAACGTAGTTCGAAGGACTACGGGTGAAGAAAATTGAAGGGGGGCTCGCCAAGATCGTTGCGATCTTGTGCCTACGTATCTTACATTCGGACGAGAATGAAGAATCAGAGCGATCGTAGTTCGACCGACTACGGTTTATTGGTGATTTTATGGACGATGCTAACGTGCGGGTTCTAGCAGTTAGGTGTTTTGCGGCTCGCTTGTGGAGTCTTATGCGTTACCTGTTTGCGGTAGAACGGACGCAACATGTCCTTTTTGAATAGGTTGATTTTCGCCATCAAGGCAAGATGTCTCATTTGATTTGTGAAGATTAGTTTTAAGGGTGAAATAAGTCCTCGGATAAGAACCCCTTCGGGCAGTACCCAATTCTTTATCTCAAAAGATTTATTGTGAAAGATGTGTGGCGAATATAGTTACGTCTTCGTATTGAAATACGAGTATCGAGACCACACACTCTAAAGTGAGCATCTTAATACTCGAAGAGGAAGAGGTCTTCACCCAATCCTCTCTCTTTAGTTCAATACAAAGAGAACCTTATTCTCTTATTAAAAGTGTTTTTGGTTTTAGACGGTAAGTGCTTTACGACATTGAACCCTAAAGGTAATGTCAAGCACTCGGGATAAGAGAAGGCCTTCGCCTAACCACTCCACGACCATCTAAGTTTATTAAGAAAATGTTTGAAAATGCACTTGGTACAAGACCAAGGTTTTTAGACACAAGGAGATGAAATAAAGAGAGAAAAAGGTTTTGAAATAATAGGTGGTGAATATAGTCACGTCTTCGCATTGAAAGACGAGTATCGAGACCACACACTCTAAAGTGAGCATCCTAATACTCGAAGAGGAAGAGGTCTTCACCTAATCCTCTCTCTTTAATTCAATACAAAAAGAAGTTTTGAAAATGAGCACTTGGTACTAGACCAAGGTTTTTTGACTTTAGAAGAGAATGAAAATGGGGAATGAAATACCGAAATGAAATCAAAAAGAAATAAAATGGCCTCATATTGATCAAGATTTTGAATCGATTGAAAGAAATCAACTAATCATGATTTTTGCTATATCATTGGCCAAAATGAAATCGAAAAGAGAATCGAAGATGAAAAGTAAATCGAGAAATGAATCTAAACAAAGTGATAACCAAAATGGTTACAAAAACTATTGAAAATTATTAAAAAGATATTCAATAAAATATTTAACAAAATTATCTAAGAAAAATATTTAACAAAATTATCTAATAAAAATATTTACAAAATTAACGATAAAATTTCTTAACAAAATAATTAGTAAAGTTATTAACAAAACATTAAAAATAATCCACAAAAATTATTAAAAAAAAGAAAAGGGTGTGAAAGAAATCAGAAGGGTGTACGTGAAGAGATTCATACGGGGTTAAAGCCCATTATCTCATATCAAGGCCAATCAGACAAAAAAAAACAAAAATATCCACCAGGGTTTGTGTGAGTTCACACGGGTCATAAACAACATCATGGAACTTTTCTTTTTTAAAAAAAACATTGGGATTTAATGAAATGATACGCTTCACTCAAAGGGAACAGGGCACAGCAACAACAACAAAACATCATCTTCAAAACCACTTTCAAAAGAAATCTGTCCGTTCTCCCCGTCTCAGATTCTCTTTCTCAAATCGCTGACACTCGGTCTCTCGCGGCGGCTTGTTCTCACGCATCCGGCGGTGCTAATCTCTCTGCTCTTCTCGTCTTCTCCTCCTCACGAAATCGCTCACTCTCAGATTCTCTCCGCTCGAACTGAATTCAGGTTTGTGAAACCCTCCGTCTCCTTCGCAATCACTCAGATTTGGGTTTCGACCCGGTTCAGGTCTTGGATTCCGTCTTCCTCGACTCCGTTTCTCACTCACGATTCAAGTTTATTTTTCCGTCTCTACTTCGGTTTGACTTTTATCTTCTTCTTTTTCTGATTCAGGTTTTTTTGTGTATGTTTGAGTTGGGTTGTGGGTTGTTGATTGTGGTTTGAAGAAACGTTGGAGGTTTAATGGTACGGATAGTAGAGTAAAGAAGAAACTGTGATTTTATTGTTTAGTTGTTGGATGTCGTTTTAAGTTGTGAGGTTTGGGAAGTGGTTTTGAAAATCGCTTGGTGAAGGAAGTTGAAGGAGTAGAGAGAAAAATGAGGGATAGGTTTTGGAAAGGGATTATTTGTGGAAGTGAAGATTGGTGTGGCTGTTGCAATATTGTTGTTTGGAAGGTGAAGGAGGTTTGAAGAAGTTTGCAGGTCTTTGAATCCCCCCTCAAAAGAGAACAGAGGTACCTCCTTTTATTCCTTTTCGCTGAGGTTTGCTTTTTTCTTTTTATTCTCTCCCCTCAAAACCAAACTTGCTGAATAAGTTTAAAGGTACAAATTTGTTTGTCTTGTTATTGAGAGGTCCTTTTCAAGGCAGGCTTTGGCTTTTGTGTGTAGTTTTGGTCGCGCGTGGAGGTGTTTGGAGTGCTATGATGATCATGGCTTTTGGCTTGGAGTTGTGGCGTGTATGGTTTTGTTGTGTTTTGTAGCAGTTAAATTGCAGAGTGTGTTGGCTGTTGGTTATTGCAGTGCTGATGTATGGATCGCAGGTTTATTTGAAGAGTGGTTTGGCTTATTGTGCAGTTTACAGGCTGGTGGTGTGCATATCGTGGCATAGAGTGCATAATTTATTTTGTTTTTGAGTGGTATGTGGTTGTGTATTGGCATTGTCTGGTACGGTTGTGTTAGCAGGTGCAAAATATTGGCATGTTGTTGTTTGCAGACAGTAGAGGCTGGTACGGTCCGCAGAGTGAGGGGTATGCCTTTTTATAATTTTGCTTGTAATGGACTTTATTATTTTTTGCAATGGTAAATGGGCTTGAAGAATGATATGGACTCATGTAATTTTTTTGAATGAATGGCCTTCTTTGAAACTAAGGCCTTTTGTATGAGATTTGAGATTATAAATTGAACATGAACTTGTGGTTGAAAAATGATAGTAAATATGGAATGGATTTAATTGGATTTTTTCTGGATTAAAATGGATAAAATATAAAATAGAAATGGATATTCATGAAATGAATTGAAAATGGGTATTTATATTGGATAATGAAATTACAATGGATATGGAAGTGGTTTAAAATGAATATTTGGATAGAATTTGGATTCAAAAGTGGTTTATTCATTGAATATGGATTGGATTAAGAAAAGTTATCTAAGGAAAGGTTATGGAAAAATGGGTTTAATATGGATTATGGATAATGGTATTTGGTTAGAAAAAGGTTTATACAAAAAATGGATATGGTTTATGAATGTGAGATTGGTTAGAAAAATGGATAATGGAAGGAAATGGACTGGAATGGACTATGAACTCAGTTTAAATAATGAACAACCAAATGAGCCCAAAACCTATTTCAAACTTTCCACAAACATCCAATTAAAGGTACACGGCTACCACTGAATAACTTGCAATAGAAACAACAACCATCTGAGTCAATTTGAAACCTTACGGTGATTATTGAATCCACTCCGAGGAAAATAATTCAGCAGATGAACCACCAATGAACTGATGAACCTGACGAATGAACCAAACTCCACATGAATTAAAATTTGGTGACCTGATGACCTCCACACCACATAACTCAACCTTGGGTACACACCGTCTGAGAAATAGTCCACTGTATCTTTGAATACACACTAATACTCCTCTGAATACGGAAGACTCGAACCATAGGAAAACGCCTTGATCCCATGTCATAAAAGCTTATGCAAATGGATGAATGCAAAGATGAGTTGATGACCTCATGGAGATGCAGAGATGATGGAAATGCTATGAAAAGGGTAGGGTGAAAATGAGGGTGTGACACTACTTCATTCAAAGTCCTTTACAAAAATTACTACAAAATTGAAGAGAAACATAAAGCCTTTTTTTTGAACAACTTGCAAGAGAAAGATCATGATTCACAAGCCCGTTGTAGCCATAACTTGGTCCACCACGCCTTGAACAAACTTCAGCCATAAGAGGCAAATTTGCCAAAGTTGAGTCCACATGAGACAAAACCTATAATTAAATTCCAGCTGCCAAGCCATATGATACCACGAAAATGCCTTCAGTAAAACCTTTAATATACAGCACATCATTCATATCATCTTGCCATCACGCATCACATAAACCATTTTGTAAAGCATTTCCAAGCAACCACAATTCACAAACCTGCCCCACACAAAATCGATTTGCAAAACCTTTCCACAAAGAGATTTCTAGACAACCTGTACCTACACAAGTCAACAACGTGATATTAGCCACCCCCAATAACCATATCACCAAACCGTCATAAACCGCACCAGGTGCAAAACATGTTGACCCCACAAAAGCCGTTTCACAACAGAAAACCAAAAAAAAAGTGATTTCCAATCTCAGCAGGACCCACATCACAACGTAACATTTCATTGCACCATCTTGGCAGGTACGAACCCAACAGAGTGGATACCGCAACATTTTTCACAAACCGACACAATAATTTCACAACAAAACCAATCCATTCATCAGTACCTGCAAGAATAAATACATGATTCATGTACAAAACCACAAAACGGCTGCACCACAACTTGCAAAATAACCAAAGCGAAACTTCTGAAAACCGTTACAATAACCAGCAAAATTGTTTCTCGTCGTACAACCACGTCGCCAAATTTCTCACCAAGTTTCCCAATTCACCCCTGCAAACTCCTCTATAAATCCAACGTATCTCTACCTCATTTAAAAAGGAGCTCTCTCAGCTAAGCTTAGGCTGCTAAAACTCTTACCCTCAACCTCACTCGCTTCTGATTTTTTTTCCCAATTTCGACTCAATTTCTTTCTTCGTAAAATTCTTAAACTTCCCATAACTGCTAACTTTCTTCATCAACCCACAACCCAGTTTTTCAAACCTCAACCCGTCACCCTTCTCAACATCAACGGCAACCCAAACGCACCTCCATAGTAACCCTTCAGACACCCTAAATCAAAACCCACCCTTCCAACTTTTCAAATCCAACCACAAATTCCCCATTCCTCCTTCAAACTTCAATCCTTCCAACACCAAACCCTTTTCTCCTCCATTCATTTTTCAACGAAACCTACCCAAACTTCACCTTCTCCAACTCGTTTTCGATTCAGTCAAACCTCCCTCATTTTTAAACAACAACCACACCAAATCATCAACCACAATAACCCACAACCATTTTTGCATTAAAACAGAACCAGAAACAGAACAGAGATGAAGAGAGAGTGGACGAGAATCAAACAAACCTAAGCAAATAATGGAGAAATCGAACCTGGATGAAACCGTTTTCGAGACCCAGAAGTGAGACGGAGAAGAGCACGACGAAGATTGAAACGAGAAGAAGGTGGGGAATCGTTTGCTTTATGTTGTTGCTCATGTTTCTTATCCGTTTTCCTTTCCGTTTGGATTTTTCATTGTTGGAGGCTGATGCTTTCTGATATTTGGTTTTAACGTTGGAATCTTCATTTGACCGTGACATTTTAAGGTTTTGACCATTTTTCTTGGTAAAATAATATGAGAGCCATGTTGTTGCTGTTAATTTATTTTTAATCCGTTAGCTTTAGGCCCATTTTTGATTCCACACACACACCTTTGTTTTTGTTGGTTGTTGTTCAGCCGTGTTGTGGTGGACGATGGGCCTTGAGTCCACATGATTCCACCTATTTTACACTCTCTCGGTTGATACACACCCCCCTCCCTCTTGATTTTTGTTTTTTAACTAAACCAATTTGTTTAAATATCTTTTTAATCTTTTATTTTCTAAACTTTAAAATTATTAGTTCTTAATATGTTTAGTTTAGAAAACTCCATCTTTATTTTCATTTTCGGGCCAATGATATAACAACATCATGATTTAATTGATTTTCTTAAAATCGATTCCAAATCTTGATCTATATGAGGCCTCCCCTTTTTTTATTTATTTCCTTTTTCGATTTTTTTGTATTTATACAATTTATCATTTTATTTTATTTCAACTTATTTTGTCATTATTTTATTTTTATCCTTTTTTGGGTCAATGAAAACTAAATATTAAGATTTTTCGATTTTTCGATTTTAAATCTTGATAAAGGTGAGACCTTTATTCTTTTTCTAGTCATTTTTCGATCTTATTTTATTTCTAGTATTATTCATTATTTTTATCTATTGTTGGGTCAATGAAAACCAAATATCAAGATTTGTCGATTTTCGGTTCTAAATCTTGATAAAGGTGAGACCTTTCTTATTTTTATTACCTCTTTTCGATTTTATTTCATTTCTATTATTTTTCATTATTTTTATTCATTTTTGGGTCAATGAAAATCAAATACTAATGGTTATCGATTTTTCGATTTAAAATCTTAGTAAAGATGAGACCTTTCTATATTTTCGATTTAATTTCTATCTCCATTTAATTTCCATTTTCGTATATTCTTTTAGTTGGTCAATGAAAGTCAAATATTTAAAGATTATCGATTTCTCGATTAAATCTTGATTAAGACGAGACCGATTTTATTTCTATTTCGATTTTATTACCTTATGTCTTTTCATTTTTGGTCCATGAAAGTCAAAAATCGTTGATTATCGATTTGTCGATTAAATTCCGATTAAGACGAGACCAATTTTATTTTATGTCAATATTATACCTGTTCATATTATCTCGATTATATTATTCATACTCTTATCATATTGTTCATATCCATATTCATATTTATCTAACCATTTATGGACTGTTGGTTGCTTGGCGATTTGGTTCAAGGCTTAGTTTAGGACACCTTGCACACACACGGCTTTCTCTTGGGCTACCTTACAATGAGACCCTTTATTTCATGTTATCCCCTGTAATTTACATGTATCTCGCTCCCCATTTCGATGTACGCATTTAGTTTTCTTTTGATCGCGGTTTGTTTACTAGGAGGACCCCAAGGGACTAGCATAGACAACCCGTTTTCAACCAAACCCTCGATTCGTCGTCGAGCCATTTTCAAACAAACCACTTTTCAACCAAACTCTCGATTCGTCGTCGAGCCCATTTTCAAATCAACCTCTAACCAAACTCTTTCCCCTAACCAAATCCTTTTTCAAACCAAACTCTTTTCATAACAAATAAACCCTTGATCCAACGTCAAGCAGATTTTCATAATCAAACTTCAAAAACAACTAACAATTATCGCAACTCTTTTAAGGTGAAAAATGGGGGTTCAAGTCTTTGATCTTCCTTCGATTGTTTGGGTGCGAGTTCTCTTACTCGTGTGTGAGCAATTGACGCCTCTTCTTTTAACAAATCAAAGCCTTTTTCAAAATAACCAAGCACATACAATAAACCCTTGATCCCACGTCAAGCGGATTTTCATAATAAAACTCAAAACGACTAACAACTATCGTAATTCTTTTTTCAAGGTGAAAAATGGGGGTTCAAGTCTTTGATCTCTCTTCGATTGTTTGGGTGCGAGTTCTCTTACTCGTGTGTGAGCAATTGGCGCCTCTTTTAAAAATCAACCACTTCCCTTATTTCGTGGGCGTACCACGAACTACGACTACTCTGATTCTTTACTCTCGTCCGAGTAAAGATACGTAGGCACAAGATTGCGACGATCTTGGCGAGCACACTTTTTCTTTTTCCCCCGTTTGCGTCCACACTTTTTCTTTTTTCCCCGTTTCTACCTACCATCTTTTTCCGTCAAACCCGTAGTCGAACTACGATTGCTCTGATTTCTCATTCTCGTCTGAATGAGCATATGTAGGCCCGAGGTCGCGATGATCTTGCCGAGCACCCTATCCTTAAACCACCCATTTCCCCTTAGTATCTTTTCCTTTTATCTTTACCTTTCCCGCATTTATTTTAGAGAAGAAAACAAACAAACTTAGCTAACGAGCATCGCGATTCGAATCAAGAGGTTCCCGTTGAGTACAACGGACGTGAGGGGGTGCGCGTACCTTCCCCTCACGTAATCGACTCCCGAACCCAGAATGTGGTTGCGACGACCATGTTCTTACCCTTCCTTAAAGGTTTTCTCGATATTTTCCTTTCCCTCTTTTGGGATAAATAAAGTTCGGTGGCGACTCTGTCGAACCGTTTTTCGCGCCTTTCGCGTGAAGGGTCGTGTCTTTGATTAAGCGATTTTTCGAGGTGCGACATTGGGACATTAACAAATGGCCTAAAAACATCAGAGACCATTTCATTCATTGCATCAAATTGTTCTTCATCACCTAGATTATCTCCACCAGCATTCCCGCCACTACTAGAATGAACATCAAGATCCCCATTCTGATTTTCTTCTCCATTATCAGTCCATGTATAATAGTTAGACAAAAAACCATATTTGTACAAGTGGTGTTTGACCTCATTAAGCATTTTCAAGAGAATGCATACACAATTTACACAAGCAGACACAATTTACACAAGGACACCTTATCCCTCCTTCGTTTAAAAACTGAGGTCGATTCATCGCTTTATTGACAAACTCTTCAACTCCACTAACAAATTCATCTTTCAAACCATACCTAATGGAGTTTACTCTATCATACATCCAACTTCGATCCATTCTCTACATAAAAAACAAATATAAGTTTCTAATATTTATTTGTTCAATTGACTTCTATGTTTAGGAAACCACACTCCGACCGCAATTTAAAACCTAGAATTCTATACGACCTCATAGGAAATAATTTTTTAAGAAATAAATCATATCAGAGTGATAATCACTGAATGATTTTTTAATAAGTTCTAATATTCATTTGTTCAATTGACTTCTATGTTTAGGAAACCACACCCCGACCGCAATTTAAAACCTAGAATTCTAAACGATCTCATAGGAAATACTTTTTTAAGAAATCAATCATATCAGAGTGATAATCACTGAATGATTTTTTAATAAGTTCAATGTGAATAATTTTATGCTAAACCTTATACACATAATAAGAAGTACATAAACTACATGTTGTTAGCAGATGGATGAAAGTATGAAGATTATGCATAAGCCTACAGACCGAAAATGAATGAAAATAAATGTTTTATTCTAAAAAAATAGAGAGAAATAAGAGTTAGATTAGCATTTTGATTCAATCTCTAACAGTCAATTTAGCAAAACAAATAAGCAATCAACAGCATTCACTAATTAACCATATTAACTGAATGTCAAACTAAACTAATGACGTTGTAAATGAAAAGATTTCCCAACTATCTTTTCTAAAATCCTACTAGCCTAAGTTTTCTAATCTGCAAATTTATTTATGCTAGAAGTTATGAGTGACAGAATCATTCATAGCATTGCTGAAACCCTAACTACATAATTCTATACACTAAAGAAGATACAACATAAAAAAAACAAGGCTTGAAACTAAAACTCACAATGATTATTCCTTCAATCCACAAATCCTTTTGCTCAAAAAGCCAAATCTGAACGCGAGCTTTCTGCAAAAAAAGTAAAACCGAAATCAGATTACAAAATAATATTGAGGTAATTAGGATTAGCCAAAATTAGTGTGAAAACTTACGCTTTAAAGAAACCTGAAGATCAAATTCTGGAAAAACCAAAAAAAAAGGTTAAGTTGTTAGAGACAAAGCATAGTGAAATTGAAAGAGGAACAGTGTGTTGAGAAGACATACAATGGGTTGAGTAGAGGATAAAAATAAATGACAATGTGTGTAATGAAAGGAACATCTATACAATTGGGACATTGTATAAACAAACATATTGAAGTACATATCCTCAAATAAATGATAACGTGTCTAATGAAAATCATGTTGTAACATAAACCAATAACTCGGTGAAAAATGATTCAGCAATTTTAACATGGAAATATATTGCAAATTGGCAACATTCATTGAACATATATACAACATTACAACTTGATACTTGATACAATTTTTCATTACAATTTCATTTGCTACTGGATAAAATAATACCTAGATTGCATATAACATACACGAATGAACGAACATACAAAATAATAGCTACCATGATAAATAAAGTTTGTTTCTTTGTCTTAGTCACAAGGGTCAGACAATTAGCCACAAGGGACAGACAATTATACAAACACCTTGTGGGCAGGAACAATGTCATTCAAATGGGAATTGTCTTCTGCCATGGTGTTGCATAGGGGGCAGAATGGATCAAGATGAAGTTTTCGGCGCTTTTTGGAATATGTATTGACCAATTTTTTTCTTCCAAATTCCACTATTTATGTCTCTATAATTTGTAAATGAACATGGACAGAGAAGCTAACTTATAATAGAGCTTTTTCTTTCCTTAAATTAAATAAATAACCCAACAACCACTAGTTATTTTCAAAGACAAAAGCACCTACATCTAACTTATTCTCTTGCCAAAATAAGTTAAAGTAGTGAAAGAAATTAAAAGGCGGTGCAAAAAATGTTAACATTCATCAAACAATGGCGCCAAAAACTTGTTACACAATTTAATAAACTATGGTGTCACGTGCAAGTATACATGTATATTTTATTACAGCAAGTGGTAATAGTAAGGATATCGTACCCATAGGGAGTGAAGAGGTTTAGATTGAACACTTGTAAGTAATCTTTATTTAAAATGAGTATGAGTATTGTAAAAAATAATAATTGGTAACAGATTAGAAGTGTCCACAACACTGAACTAAATGAAGTAAATATAGGGTTGATAAAATTAAGAGAGTGAATGATGAGCTATGATCCATTAATATGTAGTAGCCAGAATGTGTATATGATAAGATATGTCATGCCTCAAAATATCAGAAGGTGATCTAGGTGTGTATCTCTACAACATCAATTCATGCATTAATAGGGCAAGGGAATAAATCTCTAAGTCTCACTTATAACCCTAAAATACATCTAGTTTATATTCTGAAAGTTCTTTATGGCCTTAGCTTCTTATCTCTAAGCAAGCTAATTAAATATCTCTATCCTACTTGTTTAACCATTTTTTTTTATGAAATACACTTGTTGTTGGATCTCTCACAACAACAAGCTTTACCTTTTTCCAAGTTGATCATTCAAAGAGTCAGGTTTATAGCATGAAATCACATAACAAAATAAGACACATAACATCACATAATTTTAACATAAAAGCAACCTTATATTAATTTCACATTGCTCATCAAACAAGTGTTTAGCTCATGATGAGCTGAGTACAAACTACTGAACTGAAACTATTAGGAAACATACTCTAACAAAAGATGTAAAAGGAATGACAACCTAAAAGTAACTTAGAGAGCTCTTGTGTTGGATAAACAGCAGGTGACGACTCAAGTCGCGCCAACTCTCAGCAGTGAATATAGGATTGGATGAGAAGAACAACTCCCTCTATTTTCTCACTAACCCGCAACTGAAATAAACTAATAAAGACCTGTAATGCTTGTGTGAGTGGAACTTATTTTCCAAATCATAAATTCATCTTTTATAGACTTGAGTATGTATGTGAGAGGAAGTAGGCTTTGGATCACGGGCCTTTGATTCCAACAAGGTTCAGCCCAAAATCAGATCAACATATTCTCTTTTTGTCCTTGATTCTTAGTGAGCAAGCTTCCTAGTACAGACATTTGCGGGAGACAAGGCTTCTGTTGCAGGCTGCTGCAGGAGGTAGTGGTGCAGACGTGCAGGCGGTGCAATGTTGTAGTGAAGAACACGCTTTTGCAGAGGTGGTCCCCATCGTACCATGCTTTTTATCCCTTTGTGCATTTGATCTTATCCTTTTGATTTTCCAATTCTTCCAAGCACAATTCTGCCACACAATCCCTTGAAATGATTTCCTCTCAAGCTCTTGGCCATTTTCTGTTTGTGATCCTCAGCATCTATTTGATTCTCCAGCCCACTCTCACTTTCAGACACTGCCTAGATCAGGCATGCCTCAACTTGTCTCAAAACTTCCTTGCAACATAAAAACACACATGAAAAATACAAAAGGAGCACCTATTATGCTCAAAGCAAAACAAGCTAAAAACATTAAGATTAAATAAATAAACTCTTACTAAAAAGGCAAAATCATAATTAAGAAGGAATAAAAATAACACACTAAAAATGGATTATCAGGATGCAAATGCAAACTAAGGTAGGACATATTTGGGGTATGACACAGACAAAACAGCAACCACAGAGCATACTAAGAATATTTATCCCCGGATTGAACCAAAAGTTCTAATATCAATTCTTGGGAAAAACAAATAAAGCATAGAGAAAAAAAGTGGAACACAACCACAACACAAGAACATAACGTGTAAACTGCAAAAACCGGAGAAAAAATCACGGCCATTGTCATTAAACAACCAGAGAATAACACTATGTGAAAATTTTACAACACATAATATACCCTCAACTAACCCAGACCCCTAGTACACCTACACCCCCCAAAACAAAAATTTAACTACAGCTCACAACACTCTAATACAAGAGCATAAGAGAACAAAGAAAATCAAATACAAGCTTAAAGTGCTTTTGACTTGTGCATCATGGAATGAAAAACTTGAATCCTATATATAGCCTTGTACTCTCTCTTCCTTCACAAAACAAAGCGATGTGGAACTAAAAAAAACATTTATCCTATATATAGTCTTAGACTCTCTCTTCATTCATAAAACTAAGCGATGTGGGACTTCTTCAACATGTATATTTTCGACTAACCCCATTAATCTCCACCTTGATTGAAAATAATACACAAGGTTACATTCTCTTCACCGTCAATCATACTCCACCATAAAGAGCATCAACATTTATATTTTCAATCAACCCCAACAATCTTCACCTTGATTGAAAATAATACATAAACTTTCATTGTCTTCACCGAAAATCATACTCCACCATAAAGAGTATAGTCACTTGAAACTACACCACTCCAAGAATTTTAATATTGTCTTCACCGAAAATCAATGTTTTAAATACTATCGCACTCTCTCATGAAGAATATATTTAACTTGAAGATAAACTACTTCAAGAATTTCACATTGTCATCACCCACAATCATATAATTTATCATGAAGAATAAATTTCACTTGAAGTTAAACCATCCCAAGAATTTCACACTGTCTTCACCGACAATCATAGTTTTAAAAACTATCTTACTCCATATAAAGAAGAGCATACTTCAATTGAGGCCAAACCACATCAAGAATTTTCTCATATCGAAAACCATGTTGAAACATTATGGTGTTACTTCCTTATTGGAAGGAAGCTCTTCAACCACCGACATAATCTTGCACCTTGTGTAATATTGATTGTATCAACACATCTTTGACTCAAACTTTCCATAAGTAAAAAAAATTCTTCCATCAATTTTCTCTAGCACAAACTTCATAACAGAATTTGTGACTGCAGCTTAACAACTATTTTACAACACAGTTCTTCTTTTTTGATGTGAATGATCAAACAAAACTGCAACCACAGAGCATACTAAGAACACTTATCCCCAGATTGAACCAAAAGCTCTAATACTAGTTGTTGGAAAAAAAAACAAAGCATAGAGAAAAAAGAGGAACACAATCACAACACAAGAACATAACATGGAAACTCCAAAAACCGGAGAAAAAATCACGGTGGTGGTCAATAGACAACCAGAGAATAACACTATGTAAAAATTGTTACAACACATAATATACTCTCAACTAACTCAGACCCCCAGTACACCCACACCCTCCAAAACAAATATTTAACTACATCTCACAACACTATAATACAATAGCATAAGAGAACAAAGAAAGTTAAATACAAGCTTAAAGTGCTTTTGACTGGTGCATCTTGAAATGAAAAACTTAAATCATATATATAGTCTTGGACTCCCCATTCCTTCACAAAACTAAGTGATGTGGAACTGAAAAAAATTTGTATCCTATATATAGTCTTGTACTCTCTATTCATTCATAAAACTTAGCAATGTAGGACTTCTTCAACATGTATATTTTTTACCAACCCCGTCAATCTCCGCCTTGATTGAAAATAATACATAAGGTTTCATTGTCTTCACCGACAATCATATTCCACCATAAAGAGTATCAACATGTATATTTTCAATCAACCCCAACAATCTCCACCTTGATTGAAAATAATACATAAACTTTCATTATCATCACCGACAATCATACTATAACATAAAGAGTAAAGAGTATAGTCACTTGAAGCTACACCACCCTAAGAATTTTCACAATGTCTTCACTGACAATCATCGTTTTAAAACTATCATACTCTCTTATGAAGAATATATTTTACTTGAAGATGAACCACTTCAAGAATTTCACATTTCATCACCGATAATCATATATTTTATCATGAAGAATAAATTTCACTTGAAGCTAAACCACATCGAGAATTTCACATTGTCTTCACCAATAATCATAGTTTTAAAAACTATTTTACTCCACCTAAAGAAAAGTATTCTTCACTTGAAGCCTAAGCACTTCAAGAATTTTCACATGTTAACCAGGTTGAAACATTATGGTGCAAAATTCTTGTTGGTAGGAAGCTCTTCAATCACCGGTATAATCTTGCACCTTGTGTAATATCTATTGTATCAACATATCTTTGACTTGAACTTTCCACATATTAAGAAAAATTCTTCCATCAATTTTCTCTAGCCCAAACTACATAGCGAAATTTGTGACTGCAACTCAACAACTCTTTCAGAACACAACCCTTCTTTTTTGTCGTGGATGATCAGACAAAACTGCAACAACAGAACTTACCAAGAACACTTATCCCTGGATCGAACCAAAAGCTCTAATACCAATTGTTGGGAAAAAAACAAACAAAGCATATAGAAAAAAGAGGAACATAATCACAACACAAGAACATAACGTGGAAACTCCAAAAACTAGAGAAAAAACCACGGACGTTGTCAGTAGACAACCAGAGAATAACACTATGTGAAAATTGTTACAACACATAATATACCCTCAAATAACTCAGACCCTAAATACACCCACATCATTCAAAACAAATATTTAACTATATCTCACAACACTCTAATACAAGAGAATAAGAGAACAAAAAAAGTCAAATACAAGTTTAAAGTGCTTTTGACTGGTGCATCTTACAATGAAGAACTTGAATCCTATATATAGGCTTGGATTCTCACTTCCGATGCGGGACTTAAAAAAACTTGTATCCTACATATAGCCTTGAACTCTCTATTTATTCACAAAAGTAAACGATGCGAGACTTCTTTAAAATGTAAATTTTCAACCAACCCCAACAATCTCCACCTTGATTGATAATAATACATAAGTTTTTATTAGGATTAAATATGTTTTTGGTCCATATAAATATCTCACTTTTCATTTTTAGTCCCTATAAAAAAACATATTTTGGTCCCTACAAAATATTTATGCATGCAGTTTTAATCCTTGCTATTTTCTAAAATTTTGAAAACTATTTAATTACCCTTAAACTTTTAAATTTTTGAATAATTTTTTTCATACGTGTTTAGATTACTATAAAATGTTTCTTTACCAAATTATATAATTTTTTAAAATGAGAATAATTAAATATGAATTTTTTAAATTTCAAAACATAATGATAAAAGTAATGAAAATCTCGACTTATAAATTAAATTTTGAATTCCTTTTTTTTGAGGAACTTTTTATAACGTTCTAAACATATCTGCTAAATAATCATTCAAAAATACACAGTGGTTTAACAATAGGGACTAGAACTACGTGCATAATTATTTTGTAGGGATCAAAACACGCTATTTTTTTAATAGGGACCAAAACCTAAATTTGGTAATTTTATAGGGACCAAAAACATATTTAACCATTTTTATTATCTTCAACGAACAATCATACTCCACCATAAAGAGTATCAACATGTATATTTTCAATCAACCACAACTTCATATATTTTAAATAATTATTTAAATAAAAAAAATAAAAAACTTTAAAATCAAACAAAATAACTCTAAAATTCAAAACTATCCAAAATTTAAAGAATTAAAATTTTAGTTTTATCTTATATTTATTAAATTTTCAATAACAATAAATTTTCAATAAACAAATATGTATTAAACAAATTTCTAACTCACTTCTCTCTCAAAATCTAAATATAAGTGCAAGTTTTTAAAAATAAATCAATTAGAATGATTAAATTATTAAACCTTGTTAATTCGAATTAAAAAATAAAATGGCCTAAATAAATGTTCAATTAAATATTTATTACATCCAAATAATTGACATTAATATACACATTAATAAATTTATGCCACAAATAAAATATTGAGAATCATATTTTTTTTAAAAATTAATCTACTCTTTTTTTATGATTCTCGAATATCAATCATGATGATCATAAATATTGAGATTTATTCATTTTTAAAAAGTGAATTTTCAACCATTAGACTACTTGAACAAGAAAACTAAAAATATAAATATAAATTTTGTTGGAATTGACCCAAAGACTATGGGAATTCCTTCTATCACGCAGCAATTATACAGAAAGTAGAAAGAGAATAGGAAAGAAGAAGATGAATAGTGTTCTTGCTGCCCACAAACTGTGGGACTTTCTCTCTTCTTATTACTCACTCTGCAACTGCAGAATTCTGTGAGAAATTACAAAGTGTTGTAATTGATTGATACAAAATAATGAGGGAAACTCCCTATTTATAGAATTAGGTTTGCTTGCATCTCAAGACAAAACCCAAACTATAAAAGCCCAAAATATCAAATCTAATCTAAATCATATCAAATCAAATCTAATCTAATAAAAGCAAAATCTGAATCCCATCTAAATGAATCTGTCGAAACACTTTCGACAGTTCAGCACAACACTTCGACACATGAGTGTTTCGACTTCGACTTCGACTGCTTCCTTCTGCTTCGACTAAACAACAACCTGTTGTCTTCGACTTCGACACTATGAATTATAATTTAACACAATTCGACACATGCTAGTTTTCGACACTATGAATTATAATTTAACACACCACCTAATTCATTGTGTCTAAACTATCTACATTCATCATCGATCTTAGTCTTCTGAAGGCTTCGACCTGCACTCCCTTCGTCATGATATCTGCAATCTGATTCTCAGTTCTGCAGTGTTCCAACTTCATCTTCCCTTCTGCTACCTGCTCTCGAAGATAATGGAACCTCATTTCGATGTGCTTGCTTCGACCATGAGCTATTGGATTCTTCGCCAAGTTGATAGCTGACATGCTGTCGATCTTCATGGTAATTGCTCTATGACTCATTGATGTAATTTCTTCGACCAGATTCACCATCCATGTTGCTTGACATGCACAAAGAGAAGCAGCAATGTATTCTGCTTCGCATGATGACAATGCCACTACTGGCTCCTTTCTCGAACTCCAAGCAACTGGTGCACCACCTAACATAAACACATATCCAGCTGTGGATTTTCTATCCTCTGCATCACTACACCAGCTAGAGTCTGTGTATCCCACTAACTTGCATTCTTTTCCTTCATCAGCTGCTGGAAACAAAATGTCATAGTCGAGAGTTCCTTTCAGATACCTTAGTATCCTCTTCACCGCTGCTAGGTGTGATACCTTTGGCTTCTGCATAAATCTACTTACCATACCAACACTGTATGCTAAGTCAGGCCTTGTATGACAAAGGTATCGAAGTGACCCAATAAGTCTTCTGTATTGGGTTGGGTCGACATCATCTTCATCTGAATTTTTCGACAGTTGCTGTCTGGGCTCAGCTGGAGTCGAAGTTGGGTTGCAATCTTGCATCTCAAATCTCTTCAATATTTCGCCTGCATATCTTCTTTGATGCATCATCAAACCTCTACTACTCTTGTAGAATTCGATGCCAAGGAAATATGAGAGATTTCCCAAGTCTGACATTTCAAACTCTTCACTCAGGTTACGTTTGAAATCTTCGATCTCCTTCTTGCAACTTCCTGTTATCAACAGATCATCGACATAGAGACATAGTATAAGCAATTCGCCATTGCTTCTTCTTACATATACTCCATGCTCAGTTGTGCACTTCACAAATTCCTTCTCCCTTAAGAAGCTGTCGATTTTCTTATTCCAAGCTCTTGGAGCTTGCTTAAGTCCATACAGGGCTTTATGCAGCCTGTACACCTTTCTCTCTTTGCCTTGTTTCACAAACCCAACTGGTTGTGCAACATAAACTTCTTCGTCTAAGGGGCCATTCAGGAATGCACACTTCACGTCCATCTGACATGTGTGCCAATTATTCATATTTGCTAGACCAACAACCAACCTGATTGTTTCGATCCTAGCAACTGGTGCAAAGACTTCGTCATAATCAATTCCTTCCTTCTGAAGAAATCCTTTCGCTACGAGTCTTGCTTTGTGTCGAACTACTTCACCTTTTGGATTCAACTTTACTTTGTAAACCCACTTCACATCAATTGCCTTCTTGCCTTCAGGCAATTCGACAAGTGACCAGGTGTTGTTGACTTCGATGGATTTTATTTCTTCATTCATTGCTTTCACCCACTTCGAATCTTTCAATGCCTCAGCTGCATTGACAGGTTCGACATCTGCATAGAAAGCATAGTGTACCAGTTCACCTTCTTCATCGACAACATCATCTGATGTAATCACACATTCCTGCAATCTTGCTGGCATTTGTCTTGTTCGACGAGGTCTACTTGGTCCTGCTTGGTCTTCGACACTTTCTTGTCGAACTTCTCTCTCAGCTTCTCTAGCTGGTTCTTCACAACTGATTCTTACTGAATCTTTGTTGACATTTTCTGTCCAGTCCCACTCCTTAAGCTCATCAATGATCACGTCTCTGCTTATCACAATCTGCTTGTTCACTGGGTCGAACAGTTTGTATCCACCTGTCGAATGATATCCTATCAAGATCATCTGATTCGACTTGTCATCAAGCTTCCTTCTCAACTGATCTGTCACATGTCTATGTGCTATAGATCCAAACACCTTTAAGTGACTAAGGCTAGGCTTGTCACCAGACCAACATTCTTCTGGCGTGATTTCTTCAAGCTTCTTTGTCGGACATCTGTTCAAAAGATATGTTGCTGTCGAAACTACTTCTCCCCATAATTCTTTGGGTAGATGTTTTCCATTCAACATACTTCTTACCATGTTCATGATGGTTCTGTTCTTGCGTTCTGCAATCCCATTCTGTTGTGGAGTGTAGGGTGGCACCACCTCATGCACAATCCCTTCTTTTCTACATAATGCATCGAACTCTTTCGACACATATTCTCCACCACCATCAGTTCTCAGAGTTTTCAACCTTCGACCACTCTGTCTTTCGACCATGGATTTGAATCTGACAAATACCTCAAACACATCACTTTTCTTCTTGATGAGATAAGTCCATAATTTTCGACTGAAGTCATCTATAAACGTGACAAAGTATCTGTTGCCACCAATCGAATCCACCTGGATTGGACCACATACATCAGAGTATATGACTTCAAGAATTGCCTTCGACTTCCTTCCTGCATCCTTGCTGAAGCTATTCTTGTGTTGTTTCGACTGAACACACTCTTCACAAACTTCACTAGGAATGTCGATTTCTGGTAATCCTGACACCATATTTCTTCTCTTCAGCTCCCTGATGTCATTGAAGTTGAGATGGCCTAGTCGAAAGTGCCATAACCACTCATCTCTACTGGCTGCTATTGCTAGACACTTGTGCTCCATCACATTGAGTTCAATCTTGAAGGTCCTATTCTGAGACATTGGAGCCTTCAAGATCAACCTACCACCTGCGTCGAGAACTCTCATCACCTTGTCTTCGACCAACACCTTGTAGTTCTTTTCGACCAACTTCCCTATGCTGAGCAAATTGCTCTTCATGCCTGGTATGTACAAAACATTGGAAATTACTGACCTCTTGCCATCCTTCCTCTTAATCAGAACATCACCAATACCTTCAGCTGCTAGAGTATTGTCATTTGCAAATTTCACTGTGTTCTTCATTGAGGGCTTCATGTTGACAAACCAATCTTTCCTTCCAGTCATGTGTGATGAGCATCCTGAGTCCAAGTACCACTGGTCCTTGAAACTCTCATTATCTCTGGTTGTAACCATCAACATCATACCTTCTTCTTCTTCATGCTTCGCCAGCTTTGCATCATCTTCTTGATTCTTTCTTTCAAGACATTTTGTCGAATAGTGACCATACTGGTGATAATTATAACACTGAATGTGGCTTTTGTCAGGCTTTCGACCACCACCTCTTCCTCTACCTGCAGCACCACCTCTTTGGTTGCCTTGGTTCTGGGTCCTTCTATGGTTCGACCAATTCGCCTCTTGCTGATTTCCTCTGCCTGTCGAATTGTTGTAGCTTCCTCTACCTTTGTCGACCATCTTTTCTTTACCCTTCTTATCTTTCACTGATTGAGCTTGCAAGGCCACATCATTCTTCGACTTGCTTGCAGCTCTTTCAGCCATTCTTTGTTCATGAGATTCAAGCGTCCCTTGAAGCTCTTCTTTCGTCACCTTCGACAAATCTTTTGATTCTTCTATGGCTACTACCACGTGATCAAATTTTGGAGCCAACGATTTCAAAATCTTTGAGACAACTGCTTTCGTCGTCAACACTTCTCCACACACTTTGATTTGATTCACAAGTTTCGTAACTCTTGTGAAGAAATCTGTTATGCTCTCATTATCTTCCATCTGAAGCAATTCATACGCCCTTTTGTGAGTTTGTAACCTCACCTCTTTCACCTTCTCTGCGCCTCCAAATGATTTTTCCAGAATCTCCCATGCATCCTTCGCTGTTTCTGCATCACTAACTTTCTCAAAGTTATCTGCATCAACACATTGATGGATTATAAAGAGAGCTTTATAATCTTTCTTCTTCAATTCTTTGAATGCAGCCTTTTCTTGATCCGTCGCACCTTCTTCAAGAGTTGTTATTCCTTCCTTCACAAGATCCCACAAATCTTGATAACAGAAAACAACCTTGATTTGCTTGCACCAATTCTCATAATTATCTTTCTTGAGAATTGGAAGGTTTGCTGGAAAATGGCCGTTTGGATGATTCGTAGCCATCGCGTTCTTGCGATTTCTTGCCCTTGAATCTCTTAAACCGGAGCTCTAGATGTCAGATGTTGGAATTGACCCAAAGACTATGGGAATTCCTTCTATCACGCAGTAATTATACAGAAAGTAGAAAGAGAATAGGGAAGAAGAAGATGAATAGTGTTCTTGCTGCCCACAAACTGTGGGACTTTCTCTCTTCTTATTACTCACTCTGCAACTGCAGAATTCTGTGAGAAATTACAAAGTGTTGTAATTGATTGATACAAAATAATGAGGGAAACTCCCTATTTATAGAATTAGGTTTGCTTGCATCTCAAGACAAAGCCCAAACTATAAAAGCCCAAAATATCAAATCTAATCTAAATCATATCAAATCAAATCTAATCTAATAAAAGCAAAACCTGAATCCCATCTAAATGAATCTGTCGAAACACTTTCGACAGTTCAGCACAACACTTCGACACATGAGTGTTTCGACTTCGACTTCGACTGCTTCCTTCTGCTTCGACTAAACAACAACCTGTTGTCTTCGACTTCGACACTATGAATTATAATTTAACACAATTCGACACATGCTAGTTTTCGACACTATGAATTATAATTTAACAAATTTAACATAATAGATAATAGAGGTTAAATAACATATCTCTCAAAAAATAAAAAATAAAAAAATATATTTTTATAGCATTTATTTGCTCCAAAAATATTTAAAAACTTAAATTTGAATTAAAATATTCAATTTTTTAATACAAATTTGTTAACAACTACTCGTATAAGTACCCAAATATGTTATGACACCAGGTTATTAATTTGATAAGTATGTTGATGCTATAATTTAATTTTATACTATCAATGCTACAATTTAATTTCATACCATGAAATAAAATAAACGAGTCAAATTATTAAAAAAATCATATTCCAATAGAATATAAAATAATATAATCAAACACTTTGACTTGAGTGGTAATCAAACTCTCACTAAGAAATTTTTTTTAAAAAATGTCAATTTCTGGTAGAAACAATACTCAGTCAGGCCATGTATCTCTAAAATTTGAAATCTGAATTTTTACCTATATTACAAGTTTATCCATTTGTTCACACAAGTGAGTGATAGTCACATCGAGAAAAGATGGTTCAGCCGCTATGAAGGCGAGTTCAATCATATCTTCGGAAAAGACTTCTTCAATTGCCGCCGCCATCTCCCTGGCACTCATGGTTAATCGCTTCCTAGTTCGAACAACGTTTGAACTTTTGTGTGAAAGCTTCAACATCATGTTATTTAGTATATTGTTTACCATCTCAATGGCTTTCATAGAGATAGAAAGGTCAGGGTGCACCTTTTTACAACGATGATAGATGTAGCTATTGAAATTCACCTTCTCATTTTCTTGGTGTTTGTTCGATAATTTCTTCTCATTTGCCAAAATCATATTTGTAGCCATTGGGAACTTTTGAGGAATGACAAAGTACTACATAAAATTAAACTAGCCTATTTATATGTTAATTTCTAAACAAATAATAGTGCACAAAAGATTTGAAACATTTATTACCATTTATGTAATTACTCTCACAAAAGATTTGAAACTTTTATTACCATTTATTTAATTGCTCTCACAAAATATTTGGAATTCTAGAATTATAGAAAATAATTGTTTTAAGATAAAATTAGTTAGGAAATACAACGATAATCATTTATATTCCGAAAATAATAATATTCATTACTTACTCGTCTCTTTTCCCTCCAAATTTAATAATTTTATGATATTGTATCATAAAATATAAACAAATATAATATTAATTATTTCTTTAAATATCGACACAAATATCTAACCGAAAATCACGGCTCAATAACCCCCTTCTTTTTTTTTGTTTGTTAAGATATTTTTGTTTGACTAGAAATTTATATCATATTAATTATTTCTATAAATATCGACATAGATATTTAAATAAATATAATAAAAAGACATAATATTACAATAGATTAATTTTAATATGATGTCTAATAGGATTTGAGTTTTTTTCAATTAATTTTGAAAGATTATTATAATATGTTTTTTTTAAAAGGCAATGAATTAATGATCAAAAGAAATAAGGCATAAGCAATGTCAATACAACCAGAAGAACAACCAAAGCACAGCAAGGAGATGTCAAAATCCACCCATAAGAAATAAATTATCCGAGTCTTCGACATGGTCTCGGCAAAGGACACACAAATTATCCGTCAAAACTGCAGCAATCCCACGTTTAGAAAGCTAGTCCTTCGAGCCTAAACGGTTCAGAAATAGACTCCATAAGAAGAATTGAATCTTAGAGGGCAGATGGGCCTTCCATAAACAGATCACAGCTTTCTTCAAATTTGCTTCCAGCGGCTCCGAAATATAATATAGTATATGCTTACGATAAATTCTTGAATGAGAGTATTTAACTTGACACCCTACTTGAACCTGACACTTTCAATTTTGAGCAAACATCATTTTATGTCCTTAGAAAATTTTTAGAAAATTTGAAATTTATAGTATGTTATCAAAAAATTTGAATCTATACTAGAAATTTTGTAAATTTATAGTTTTTTATTGCTTCCATGAGACATATATCGTAAATTTCAAATTTCTGGTAAAAATATATTAGAAATTTCAAATTTTCGATAAAAATATATTAAAAATTTCAAAATGTTTAGTTGAGATATACTGAAAATTATGTATTATGTATAGTTCAAGTTCTGCTCATTTTGTTAACGAATTTAAGTTTTTCTCATATTCAACTTATTTGGTTATGAACCTAATTCAACGATTTAATTGTCGAATCGAATTTTAAATTATTTTCGAGTTGATTCGTTTCATTGTCAGTCTCAAAAGTAATTAAAACCGGATCAAATATTGAACCAATTTACCACGAGTTCAAGATTTTAAAGTTAGATAAACACTGATAACATCGATTATAAATAAATAAATATTTATGTTTATATATAACAATAATAATGCACAGGAGTAATTATATTTTAAAATGATATAAAAATTTTATTGATAATTTTATAATAATTAATAACTAATAATTTAGTAATTTATTTAATTTTAACAACCTTTTTTATTTTTTAAAATGTTATATTCTTTTTTTATTATTAACAATGTAGTTAATTCTATAATTAATTAATTAATTTTAATTTTTACACAAAAAAGTAAGTAAAATTTTAAACCTAAATATACTAGATCAATAGTCTATTTATATACATGTCTAAAATAAAATATATAAGGGGTTCAATTTTGTTCTAAAATAAACGTAAACTTAAACTAGTCTATTTATATGTTGATATCTAAACAAATAAATAAATATATTTTTGTTAGTGCGTGAGGCACTTTTATTAAGGGAGCATTTTACTTTGCGGTCAATGAGAGGGAGCATTTTACTTTGGGGTCTTTCTTTTTTATGAGCAACACACCCTTGTGAGAGACACACGCACACCATATACTCACCGAAACCTTAAGGTGATAAGTGTGGGGGATTCTCTCACTTATAAATGCTCAAGTTTTCACATTCCTAACCTATGTGGAACTTTCCTACACTACTCACACTTGTAAATCTTTTTCAACATGAGCAATCTCATTCAATTGAATCCTAACAAATCCACATCATCATATGATAACAGCAACACATCATGAACTAGTAATCATGAAACAACAACAACAACAACAAGAATCACGCTTCAAAGAAATAACAACTACAACATATAACACCTAATTGTACCAAAATAACACCAAATAACATGAATCATCACAAAAAGCATATACCAAGAAGTAGAACATGCATTATAACCAATTTTCCATAATCAAAGCAAAACACATAAACCCTAATTTTCTCATTTCATGCAAATTCTTCCCCAAATGCTAAACTAAATAGAACTCACCTTGATAGATGAAGAAGATGGGAGGTGTGAGATGGGATGATGACCCAAGCTTCTTCTTCTCTTTTCCCAAGTTTTCCTCTTCTTTCTCCTTTTCTTCTCATATTATTTCTTACTAACATTCTTCTCCTTTTTTTCTTCTTTTTATTCTCTTCCCTTTTATTTCTCTTACTAACAAAGTTGGAAAAATAAAGGCAAGGCATAGAGATGACAAATATCTAGGTTGGGATATTTTTCTCTTAGCACAAATTACCATTTAAATTTTACCCCAAATATACTTCTTTGACTAATTAGTAAAGACCGAGCTAAAAAGACTCCACGTGCGTTTTAGTGTGAGAAAGTCCAACTTCTCTCTAGAATGCTTAACGTGGTTCCCCCCTTTTTGTGTCACAAATTAGGGTTCCCCCATCCTCTTGTTAGGATTTCTTTCCCCCTTTTGTGTTAAGGTCCTGACGGTGCATCGTCTTCCCCCTCCCCCCCCCCCCCCCACCCAATTTTTCTGGTTTTAACTTTCTTTTGTCTCAACCTTTATCATGAAAAAATGGAGATCGATTACATTGTCAAAAGAGGAAGAACAAGGAGTAATAGCTGTAACGCCCCGAATTAATTAAAATATTTATTTAATTAATTTTATTATAGAATTGTGTGAATACTATGATTTTGGATGGCATTGATGAAAATTATAATCTATGTGAAGTTTGGAAGTATTTTGAGAATTTTGGAGCAATAATTAATTAGAATTGTTTAATTAGAAAAATAGAGTAGAATTGCAGTTGGATGAGGGTAAGGGTAATTTTGTCAAATGTGGAGGTTTAGTGAGGGAAATAGAGGAAAATCATAAAAGAGACTTAAGGGTTTATACAGAGGAAGAAGGGTTTGAAAAATTGACTGTTGCATTGAGTTTGGAAAGGAGGAAGAGAGAATAAAGAAGCAGTTAGGACTTTGAGGAATTGCAGAGGAAGGATTGAAGAACACAAAGAAAATCAAGGCTAAGAATTTACTCAGGTATGGGGAGTGAAATTGTGTTATTATAATTGATTTAAGTTTTAGGTAATTTGTAGAATGTTTGAACAATCAATCGATGATGAATTGTGATGATGGTTTAAGTAGATTAAACAGAAAAAATTTCGATTGGTATAAAATATCGAGGACTTGATAAATGATTGAATTAATTGAATTATGGAAACTCTGTATGTGAATTGTTATTTGGAATTGTACTTGAATCATTGGTGGATTGAAAAAGGAAGGGAATAGTTAAAAGAAAAAAAAAGAGATTGCGGTAAAGTGGCACCAGCCACTCACTATGTGTGGTGCCAGCCACTATGTCTTAGAAGGGTGGCGCAAGCCACTAAGCAATGTATGGCGCCAACCACAAGGTGGAAAGGGTGGCGCAAGCCACTAGTGCAAGGTGTGGCGCCAGCCACCCTTGTTTTAGTGGAATTTTATTTTAAATCTTCGAAAAATCGTAACTTTTGTTTTATGAATTCATGTTTGACGCCGTTTGAAGCTATGGAAAGGTAATGGAACAAGATATAACATGGTAAAATAAAATAAATCATATAGTGTGATCCTATAATGGAAATTGATAGTTTAAAATGATGAGTATCCTGTGTTGATATACCAGTAAGTTACATGTTTGTGTGAAATTGCAGAATTTTATCTAGCAGTGATTTAGTTGATATTAGTTATAATGAAATGATAATATTATGATGATGATGGAGAGATTATGAGGTTTGATATGCTATCATAATGTATTTATGTTTTTTGATGAAATTGTCAGTGGGTGTGTTGTGTGTGAAATCTCTGATTTATGCCTGGAAGTGACTTTTGGCGTGGATTATATTAACATGCTACTGTTTGATCATGATATGTGTGTTATGTTATATGTTAAGATTACATGATAGTTTTGATAATGATGATACTGTGTTGACTGTGATGATGATGTTCTGTTGTGTGTGATGAATTATGGTGATTGATTTTATGAATGATGATGCATTTGACTAGCAGTGGTCGTGTTTTGTGAATTATTACGCTTCATGCATTCATAGCATATTTTTAGGACGAATTATCCAGTGAAGTTTGCAGGATGATATCCAGTGAAGTCGTAGGACTTATAGTCCAGTGATGGCCTTAATCCCATAATGTGGATTAAGTGCAAATTATGATGTGCTCTGGTTCCGTGATGACTTTTGCGTTGATATTTTTCATGACGGGTGGCATTGCATCATATTTGTTTCCGTGATGACTTTTGCGTTGATTTTGACTTGTGCTACATTTTATGATTACATGCCGTTATGAATAAATGAGTTATGAACAAAATGCTATTATGAATTATATGCTATCATGAATACATGCTGCTATGTTATTGTTGTTTAAGTAGTTATAACTATTATATCTCTTACTTATATCTTTTATAATGATTTTAATTTACTCACCCTACCTGTTGAATGTTTCCCCTATCTGGGCAACGCGCATGTGATCCGGAGTAGCATTTAGACGCATTGAAGATTTAGATTTGGAGTCAATTATTTTATTTCGGTGGATTAGAAGGTGTCTTGCTCTGATATATGTAACACCGGGGTTTGGGATCTTCTGATCGGAACAACTGTGTTATTTTCCTTCTGTTTGGTTATTATTGGAGATTTATATATTGTTTCCATGAATTTTTATAGATGTTGAATTTTTTAGTTACTGTTTGATGAAATTATGATGAAGTATTTTAATAAAGAACTAGAGACTAAATTTTCCGTTGTGAAGTTTAATTTAAATGCTGAATTTTTCTTGGAGAATAATAATTATGAAATTTTTTAGAACCCGTGTTACAGAGCAGGAATATATTTATGATGTGACTTTATGAAATGAAATATGACACCCTTTTTGTAAAGATACTCTGATTATTTATTTAAATTATCGTGTAAAAATGTCGTGGGGTAGAAAGGTTACATTAGTAGTATCAGAGCAGGTCGGTCTGTCCGGCCAGGTTGTTGAGTCTATAGTGTCTAACAGTAGAATTACTATGGAATTAGTTTCTGACCATTGTGACTGTTTTTATGTTGAACAGAACAATGGCTGGAAGGAATGATGCTGCACTTGTTGCTGCTCTGCAGGCTATTGCTCAGGCTATGCAATAACCCCGTGCTGGTGAGAATGATGGGTCCCGCGTATTGGAGACGTTTCAGAGGAATAACCCGCCTACTTTTGAAGGTCAATATGATCCCGATGGAACACAGGATTGACTCAAGGAGATTGAGAGGATCTTTCGACTCATGGATTGTTCTGAGGTGCAGAAAGAGCGTTTTGGGACGCATATGCTGGTGAAGGAAGCTGATGACTGGTGGGTCGAGACTCGTCATAGGTTGACGGCAGCAGGTGAAGCTATTACTTAGGCTGGGTTCAGCGGGGAATTTCTGAGGAAATATTTTCCTGAGGATGTGCGCAGGAAGAAGGGAATCGAATTCCTAGAGCTGAAGCAAGGGAATTCAACTGTGACTGAATATGCTGCGAGATTTGTGGAACTGGCAAAGTATTATCCACATTAAAATGAGGCAACTGTTGAATTCTCGAGGTGCATCAAGTTCGATAATGGTTTGCGTCCGGAGATCAAACGGGCAATTGGGTATCAAAAGATTTGTAGGTTTGCAGACTTGGTGGATAGTTGTAAAATCTATGAGGAAGATAGCAAAGCTCATTCGGCTCACTACAAGAGTTTGACTGAGAAAAGAGGAAAACAACATCAAGATCGTAGGAAGTCTTACGATGCTGATAAGGGAAAAAAGAAAGCATATGAGGGGAAAAAAACAAGTGGGGGAGGAGCTTCCGCTTCTATCACGTGCTACAGGTGTGGTGAACGAGGTCACCGTTCCAATGAATGTGAGAACAAGGTGTTGAGGAGCTACAATTGTGGCAAAACGGATCATCATGCTCCTGAATGCAAGAATGATGGTCCAACTTGTTTCAATTGTGGTGAACAGGGTCATATTAGTACCCAGTGTCAGAAGCCAACGAATGAGTTTGCTGCTAAGACCAATGGTAGAGTGTTTTCTCTGAGTGGGACAGAGAACTCCAATAAGGACAACTTGATTTGAGGTACTTGTTTTATTAATGATGTTGACCTAATTGCTATTGTTGATATTGGTGTTACTCATTCGTTTATTTCGCTTGAGTGTGCTAATAGGTTGGGTTTGAAATTATCTGATATGAATGGTAGTATGGTGATAGAGACGCCTGCTAATGGTTCAGTTACTACTACCCGTGTGTGTTTGAAATGCCCTCTGACCATTTATGGGAGGAGTTTCTAGATGGATTTGGTGTGCTTGCCCTTGCACCAAATTGATGTTATCCTTGGAATGAATTGGTTGGAATTCAACTACGTTCATATCAATTGTTATGCTAAGACGATGAAGTTTCCTACATTTGGTGATAACAGTGAGTTGATGTTTTTGTTTGCTAAGCAAGTGGGTGAACTTCTAGAAGATGAACCCTTGATGTTCGCAATGTTTGCGTCACTGCAAGTTGATCGTGATGTTACAAATGTTGAACTACCTGTTGTCCGTGAATTTTCTGATGTATTCCCGGATGACATAAGTGATTTGCCGCCAGAGCGTGAAATAGAGTCTGCAGTGGATTTGGTATCAGGCACAAGTCCGGTGTCGATGGCTCCATATCGGATGTCAGCTTCCGAGTTAAGTGAATTGAAGAAGCAACTAGAAGAGTTATTAGAGAAGAAGTTTATTTGACCAAGCGTTTCTCCGTGGGGTGCTCCGGTGTTGTTGGTTAAGAAGAAAGATGGTAGTATGAGATTGTGTGTCGACTACAGACAACTAAATAAATTAACTATCAAGAATAAGTATCCACTTCTGAGGATCAACAACTTGATGGATCAGTGTCCGCTGAGAAATTTGACGAACAATATCTGGTTTTCTAATTTGTGAAAATTAGTTTACTAACAGGACCAACCATACAAATCCTAGGACAAAGTGCTTTTGAAAGTATTTTTAATTTAAGTAAAGATGTTTTTGCTTTGTATTCGTTAAGATTTTCTTCTAAAACTAATAATTTTCGACTGAAAGACTAAAGATGAAAATTGGCGAAAAGATAATTGGTGATAAGTTTAGGAGAAAAGTAAAGGAAAATGACGAAATAAAGAAAATGACTGAAATGTAAAGAAATGAAGAAAACTAGAATTTTATAAAAGTGTATAAAAGTAATAAACTGGTGTTTTCCATACATACATTTTTCCAGAACAACTCGTTTCTCTCACACGGTTACTTTGAGTAATTTTGGGTAATTTGTACAAAGTTGGAACACACTGATTCCTATCACAACTATCCTATTTATATACAAACAAAATAACTGTCGATAACAGTCATTTCCTACAAACATGACACATGGCATCCTGCATGTCCTTTTCCTTTAGATATGCTCCACGTGTAACCTGCTAACTGTAACGCCTTTTAAATTCAAATTTCATACTTCTAGTCGAACCAACACACCCTTCCAAAGTGTCGAAATGTCAAAATCTTCAATTTCAAATATCTTCTCCAATTTTTATACTTTCAGCTGCAGATAACAATAATTTGTCGAAATGATAAAGAATTTCAAATCAACTTGTGGCGTCGAAAAATACCAATATACAAATTGCCCCCCAATAAATGCCTTTTCGATTAATCCAAGAGAAAAGCATTTGTTGTCGACATTTATTCGACGTCTTTAGTGACTCATCAATTCAACTATTTCCATGATTTGACAATTATGACCCTAAAACCATCATTACACTTTATCAAAACATCCTTTCAGCCCACGTTTCTGACAATCACCATCATTATTGCCTAAACCCTAGCAGATCATGGGTAACTCAACTGCCACCGTCCCATTATCTCCACTAAAAATTTCCACGTGGGCCACGATTAACAACTCCCAAAAAACTCAGACATTTCAATCTTCTCTTTTATTACCTATAAATACATCCAAAAACCCTTTCTTTCAAACCTTTAGAATTCCTTCTTCTTTCTTTCAAAAATATTTCTTCTGTTCTTCATTTTCTCTGCAACTTCTTCAACCAAAAATGGCCACTTCCGCAGCTCCTTCTTCAAGAAAAAGCTCTAAAAGCTCCAAACCTTTACCACGTGCTCACAAAATATCTGGACCTAAAATAGTTGGCAACCAACAATATGTTCCTGAGCCTCCAAATGAGAAAGAAAAAGAAAGCATTTATCTATATCAGGTACTTATCCCAATTTTTATTTCAAGTACATGTCATGCAATGTTAGGGCCGTTACCAAATCCAAACTCAGATCCAGTGAGAATAAAGGAATTTTTCCATACTTATCACCATTATAAACCCATAGCCGCTAGTGCTAAACCTAAACCCGTTGAAAAAGACACTGAAAAAGAAACCCCAGATAATACAGATCAAGATTTAACTGCTGGTGAAGACCTTAATCTAACTTACTTGAACCACACTAGAATTTTTAGGTCCTGCCCCTTGTCAAAAGACCCTTCTGATTACTTAGCTTGGCTAGCTAAGATTGAAAAAGTTAAAGAAAAATTCTGGAAAGAAATAGGGATCTTCGACTTAATTCAGTTATCAAAATCAGGACCAGGTTATTGCCCCAATATGCTTCTAGCCTCTCTTTACTTTTGGTATAACACTTATAACACCTTCCATCTTCCTTGTGGAATGGTTACTCTCACTCTTTTTGATGTAGTTGCTATTACTGGCCTCGGCCCCTTAAGAATAGATTATAACCCTAACATTCTGTGCGATGACTCCATAGGATTCGACACTAACAAGGCCACCTTCACTGCATATATCGCTAACTATCATGACAAGCAAACTGAAGAAGTCTCTGACCAAGAGCACATAGCTTTCTTAGCCCTCTGGTTATCAAGATATGTCTTTTGTTCCAGATCTCTTCAAGTATCTAAGCGCTATATTACTATAGCCAACCAACTTCATGCTGGAAACAAGCTATGTTTGAGTGAAATGATTTTGGCGAATCTCTATGAATCTTTGAGTGAGAGTGTCATCTTTCTTAAGACTGTCAAAGACAAAGGTAATCTTCTCCTATCAGGGCCATTTTGGCTCCTACAATTGTGGCTTAACGCTACCTTCGAAGCTTCCCTTCCCATCAAGAACTTCGTGGATGAAAACAAGGTGAAAGATAGGGACGTCGAATGGCCCAGACTAGTGCAACCGACACCCACTGACGCAGGGATCAGCCTTCGACAAGCCTTCACCAACTATGTTATGATGTTTGCAAAACGTCACAATTTTAGTCCCAGTATGGCCCCTTTTGCTAACAGGACAATTGGTCCAAAGTGGTTCACAAGACAATTACCTATCCATTTGCTTGAGCATAATAAGGTGTCGAAGTGAGAAGCTTAAATCCTGTTTCCTTTGCAAATGTTTGCATATTGTTCCCAGTAAACACAGATCCTTGATCTGTTGTTATTGTCTCAGGTATCCCAAATCTATATATGATATGCTTTCGAATGAATTCTATGACTGCTTCCTGATCCACATTTACTAATGGTATGGCTTCTATCCATTTCGTAAAATAATCTACTCCAACCAAAATGTATCTTTGGCCTTTTAAAGAAGCTGGTCGAATTTCTCCAATTAAATCTAAAGCCCAACCCCTAATTGGCCAAGGCTTTACAATAGAATGCAACTCACTCGCAGGAACATGTGGTATTCCTGCATGTACCTGACATTCCTGGTAACCTTTTGTGAATTCGACATAATCTTTTAAATTGTCGGCCAATACATTCCTTGTTGAAATAACAACCACTTCATTTTATGGCCTGCTTGATGCGCGCCACACGTTTCTCTATGCACATTCGACAAAGCTATATAAGCTTCATCTTTGCCCAAACATTTTAACAAGACTCCCTCTGAAGTCTTTTTAAATAACTCATTACCAAAAAACACATAACTTAATGCTCTGTACTTAACTTTTCTTTCGACTTTCTGACTTGGGTCTTGTAAATAATCCTTAATAGGTTTTCTCCAATCTTCGACCCTTGAATCGTCTACATTAAAAATCTCAAAATTCTCTTCGTCACCATACCCTAACTTTATTGTCTCCAAATCTGATGGGGACAACTTAGTTGATACAACTCTTCCTCTTACTTCAATGGCCTTTTCCAATTTTTCTTTCGACACTCTATATCCAGAAGCAAGTTGTGCCAAATCATTTGCCTCTTGATTTTCTACTCGAGGAATATGTCTGATAGTTACATTGTCGAATTTCTTCAAAAGCCTATTAGCTATTACGAAGTACATAATTAGATTTTCTTTAACACACTTGTACTCCTTGGTCACTTGCTTTATTACCAACTCAGAGTCTCCTATTATTTCGACTCTGGTTGGCCCCAATTCCAATAAAATATCAAGTCCAATTATCAAAGCTTCATATTCTGCTTCATTATTCGAACATAATCCTTCGACTTTGTACTTGAATTTTGTTGGAATTCTATTAGGAGAAATAATCAATATCCCAACACCAGTTCCATTCTTGTAACTAGAGCCGTCGAAGTATAATTTCCATGGCTCTATTTCGACGTATTCTACAGATTCCTCATTTATGGCGTGGTCAGCTATAAAGTCAGCCACCACTTGTCCCTTAACAGCCTTCAAAGGTAAATATGTTAAGGAATACTCAGTTAATGCCAAAGCCCATTTCCCAATTCGACTATGCAAAATTGATTTTGATAACATATGTTTTATTACGTCAAAATGAGAAGAAATATAAACATCAACTGGCTTTATATAGTGCTTTAACTTCATACATGAAAAGTATACACATCGACACAACTTTTCAATTACACTATACCTAGTTTCGGCATCATTTAAGACTCTACTGAGGTAATAAATGGCTCTTTCGACACCATTTTCATCCTCTTGGGCTAACGTACTTCCTAATGTCTTATCTGATGCCGCTATATACAACCTCATACTTCTACTCCTACAATGCGACATTAAGATTGGGGGATGGGTCAAGCACTCCTTGATTTTGTCGAAAGTAGCTTGTTGATCTTGCCCCCATGCAAAGTCTTCCTTCTTTAGTCGAAGTAGAGGAGAGAAGGCTTGCGTTTTTCCACTAAGGTTAGAGATGAACCTTCTGAGAAAGTTGATCTTCCCAAGCAGAGACTGCAACTCCTTCTTTGTTGATGGCGCTTTCGCCTCCATTATTGCCTTGGCTTTATTTTCATTGATTTCGATCCCTTTCTTGTGGACCACAAAACCTAGGAAGTCTCCCGCCTGCACACCAAAAGCACATTTAAGAGGATTCTTTTTTAAACCAAACTTCCTCATCCTTTCAAAGGAATGTCGAAGTTGGTCTATATGACTTTCGCCTGAAACAGACTTAATTACAATGTCATCAATATAAATCTGCATGAAAGTCTCAATAAAATCATGAAAAATTGAATTCATGGCTCGCTGATAAGTTGCCCCAGCATTTTTTAAACCAAAAGGCATCACCACCCATTCGTAGGTGCATATGGCTCCAGGACAACGAAATACCATTTTAGGGACATCTTCCTCAGCAATAAAAATTTGATTATAGCCAGAGTATCCATCTAACATACTGAGATACTCATGGTCTGCATCAGAATCTATAAGCATTTCTGCTACTGGCATCAGATATTCGTCCTTTGGGGTAGCTGAATTCAAATCTCGAAAATCAATACATACCCTCAATTTTCCATTTTTCTTTATTACAGGAACAATATTTGCAATCCATTCGACATACCTTATTGTACGCATGAATTTACATTTTAGAAGTCTTTCGAGCTCTTCTTTGATCTTCGACAAAAATTTTGGTGAGAAGCATCTGGGAGTTTGCTTTACAGGTTTCTTTCCTGATATTATAGGCAACTTCAATTCGACCAAACTCCTGTCCAGCCCAGGCATTTCATCGTAGTCCCACGCGAAACAATCTTTAAATTCTTTCAGCAGTTGGGCTATTTCGATTTTCAACTGAGGGTCCATCTTGGCACTTATGTAGGTTGGCCTTTTTTCTGTCCCCAGTCCTAGATCGACTTCTTCCAATGGATCCTGCACCACCATCTTCATATCAGTTGACGCTGGATCTTTCTCAAACCCCAAGGGTTCGTCATCATAAATGGCGTCAAGCTTCTGATGTTGCCATTCGCCTATTTCTGTATTGAACAAATCTTCTTCAACGTCCTTCTGAGGACATTGTTTGTTAAAATCCTTTTTATTAGCTTCGACAGCCATGTATTTTACTTCAGCTTCAAGAGCCGCCTTGAGTTTATTCTCGGCTATATAAGCCATGATCTTTTCGAGCACTAATGACTCACTCATCGTCACCAAACTCACTACCCCAGCCTGTTGGCTGTATGTGTGCAGTCCCAAAAGCGTAATTCGCCTCATCAACCACTTCCATATCCCACTGGAAACCATATGTGGGGTGGAGATACAACGAACAAAAGGCATTATCAGTAGCCTGTAGGTCGAAAGCTGCTGGACTGCATGGAGCTATATGGGCAAAGTGTTTGTCGAAACTGCAACAATCCACATGGTTCACCTCAGCCATGAAATAACTTTGATCTGCCTCTATGTTTTCCACAATTCCATTAGCTCACCAAATAGCTATGCGCTGATGCATCGACGAGGGAACAACACCCACGCCATGGATCCATTCTCTTCCCAGAAGCAAATTATAGTTAGCCTTTGAGGCGATTACCATGAACATTGTTGGTCTAGTTATAGTTCCAACAATTAAATCCACTTGGATAACACCCAAAGTAATTCCCACTTTTCCTTTGTAGTTTGACAGTACCATGTTGTGGGGTTTTGCATCAGGCTCATCTTTCGCTATCCTCTTCAGCATATAATGGGACATTTAATTAACTGCAGCCCCTCCATCGACTAGAATTTTGTTTACTCCCATGTTCTCCACTTTTCCCTTTATGAGTAAAGGCTTAAGGTGACCACGCATGGAGTCATCTGGCCTTTCAAAAAAGGCATTTTGTTCCTCGACACATCCGTTGTTCATTATATAGTAACACACTGGTCTGTGTCCTATAACTTCGCTCTCCATAACATCCTCCTCTTCTTCGACCTCCATGACTTGGTTGTATTCCTTAGGAAGGACTGAGACCACATTGCATACGACGTCGAAAGACGCGTCTGACTCAGATCTGAAGTCGTCAGTCATTTCATCATCCTCTCCCACTTTTTCTTTAGATGATACTGGTTCAACTGCACTGCAAGAGTTGTTGCTATAAGATTCCTCTTTTCTACTCACCGCTTGGACGTTGCTGCTGGACTCTGGTTTGCCTCTTTCAGCAGCGCTTTTCTCAGCAGCTTCCCTTTCCGCCCTCTTCTGCCTTTGGAGTCTCCTCCATTGGGACTTCAACATAGGATTTTTACCTTTATAGTTTTCTGAGGGATAAGGCCTTGGTTTTGGCTTTTCGTCCTCTTTCTTGCCAACAAATGAGGAACCCCTCTGAACCTCAAAATTTCTCCACTTCTTCTGTCCCTGGGCCTCCCTGATTGGTTGAACCCACTTGTCACTAGGAGGTTTGTTGGTGGGTTTGAAGGTATTTGGGTGCCTTCCCCCAAACTTTTGCTGGTTTTGATCCCTTCGCCTTGGGTCGAACCTCTCCGTTCTAGCAGGTGGAACTGCCCCCCAGTTTCCTTTTCTTTTTGCTTTCTCCATCCCCTCCATGTTATCTGCTGCCTTTTTGTAAAAAATAGCGCTACAGAGGGGGCACAACATTACCTCATATTTTTTCTTTTGACACCTTTGAAGGAACTCTATCAGATTCTCTTCTTCTTTTGGATAGGCCACCTTCTGATATTCCTCTCTATGACGCTCTTCGTCAGTCTGCATTGGAGTACTCTGGGATACCTCCACCATATTAACATAGGCTATTTGCCCATCTCTAATACTCAGCTTGTTCATTTTCAGAGTGACCCCCTCCTCAATTTCATGTTTTTTCTTGGCCAGGTCGAAATCTCCGTGACCATCTTCTTTATCTCCTTTCGGAAACCGATTCTTAATGTCATGTTGACAGCAGAACTCAACTGACTTCTCTCTGGGATCCTCCATTATCCTTCGCAGAATCCCATAAACAACTGGCTTAGAAGGACCTTCAGTAGTCCTTGCGTTAACTTTAGTGACACCTTCGTCAACCTCAGTATTGACTTGGTCGAAAGTACTGCCAATCTCTATATTATCACCATTAAGGCCCTCAGTAGCCTTATTCTTTTCTTCGACAAAACTTTCAGTAGTTTCGTCATTCTTCACATTGTTGAAACCTTCAGTGGCCTCCTTGTTGATGCAATTCTCCAAACTTCTTTCGCCAAGGTGTTCAGTAACCTTGATCATCACTGGTTGATTTATGAAGTCTTTGGATATCTCCACCATGTTCACATTTGTGTCGAAACCTTCAGTGGCTTCTATCATCTCAAAGCTGTAGTCAGAACCCTCTTCAACCTTCACCATGTTCACTGTGGATGGTTCAGCATAATGGGCTTCGACCACCTGCATTGGATTCGAATCAATCCTCGCCTGTGGTTTTGACTTGTCGCCGAACTTCAACCTTCCGTCACGAATGGCATTTTGCACCAGATCCCTGAAAAGGAAACATTGAGATGTTTTATGACCTAAAAAATTATGGTACTTACAAAAACCTCTCTTTTTCTGTTGTTCTATAGGAGGCACTTTAGTGCCTGGTGGTACTATCATTTGGCCATCTTTGACCAACAAGTCAAATATTTCGTCACACTTAGTAACGTCGAACGTATAAGTCCTTTTAGGAAACTTATCATTCTTTTCAGATACGACTGGGTTCTTTCCATTTGATGGAGCCAATACTTTACAGGAGTATGGTGGACCCTGTTTCAATTCTGCTAAATTGACTTCCTGTTCGTCGAAACTAAGTGATTCACTCTCATCATCATCATCTTCCTGACATACCCCCACATAAGCCACTCTTTCTTTCTTATTTTTAGTTACTCTAGCTTTTTCGGCTTTTAACCGTTCGACCTGTCTAACCTTATCCGGCAATTGTGCCATATCTCTCAAATATTGTGTGTCTAATTTCTTTCTAATTAAATAGTCAAGGCCACCTGCTGCCATTTCGACTAACTCGTGTTCAGACACTTGTGTGAAACATCTTGCCTTAAGTAATCTAAACCTATTTAAATAATCATCAATTGGTTTAGAGAATTTTCTTTTAACACTAGCCAACTCCTTCATTCTTATTTTCGTCTGTCCCACGTAAAATTGTTCATGGAACAACCTTTCTAACTGGACCCACGTGTGGACCGAATTTGCAGGCAAAGATGTAAACCACGTAAAAGCATTTTTTGTTAGAGAACTTGGAAAATATTTTATTTTCAAATTCTCGTTGTGTGCAATTTCCCCTGCTTCGATCAAATAACGGGCCACATGTTCGACAGTGGATTCGCTAGTATCCCCTGAGAATTTAGTAAACTTAGGGACTTTCCACCTTGGGGGCAATTCTTGTTGGAAAATGTACTCAGACAATGGGGATGTATAACTGGGCCTCTGTAGCCCTACATTTACACCATTTCTGGCCATTATCCTTTTGACCATGGCCGCTAAATTATTTTCTGCCGGCATGTTGTTATAACGCATCTGTTGCACAACATCATCGGCATTTTGGTCCCTATGGACTAACACCCTTCTAGGTTCTTGTTGGGCTGGAATTTCGACATGAGGCTGTTCGACTATTACCTCTTGGTTTCTAAGGTTTACTTGGGGAACATTCGCTGGCCTCTGATTTATTGTAGGTTCCTCTTCGACAATTATTCTGGAATTCTGAACTATTTGTTCCCTTGGTTGGGTTTGAGGAACACCAAAGAAATCAGCAATGCGCGTCATTTGCGCTGCTAATAACTGGTTTGTTTGTGTGGTATTTTGTATTAAAGGATTAAACACAGCCCCCATTTGTTGTGTTAACATCTGCACCATATCATGATTACTTTCGTCCATTTGTTGCCTAATCACTTGTGCAGAATTATTAGTAATTCCAGGCATATAAGTTTGGTATCATGTTGACAAAGGCTGACCAATTCTGCCTATGTGATTTGCGCCAGACCCTGATCCTTGTAAAGGCGAAGTAACATTAACTAAAGGATCAGAGTATAATGATGATGCATTATGCAAACTTGCCATCACTGTCGTTGGTATTCCATAAGGTTGTTCTCTATTGTATAGAGGCATTGAAAAATTTGTCGCAAATGGCCTATGAACATCCTCTAAAGGAGGAGGGATCATCTGAGGCATTTGGGGTCTAAAAGCGGAGATACTAGGCGCGTTTTGGGATGCCAAAAGCGCTGGTGTCGACCCCGTTACTGATGGTATAGCCTCTGATACGGAAACCGACGGCGTGTTTTCTCTCGTCGAAGGAATAGGCGTTGGGTTGTTAACATTTTGATTATTAGGCGTATTCTAATTCGCCATTCTTCTTACTCTTGTTCTTTTTTGTCTTTCTTCGTTGTTCATGGCTACCTTACCGCTCCTTAGAATCATACAACGAAATAAAAACTATTTCTTCTAAGAATTTTCTACAAGAACACAAGACAAGCTAAACAAATGCACTAGGTCCCACTGGGCGTGCCAATTTGTTCGCTGAGAAATTTGACGAACAATCTCTGGTTTTCTAATTTGTGAAAATTAGTTTACTAACAGGACCAACCATACAAATTCTAGGACAAAGTGCTTTTGAAAGTATTTTTAATTTAAGTAAAGATGTTTTTGCTTTGTATTCGTTAAGATTTTATTCTAAAACTAATAATTTTCGACTGAAAGACTAAAGATGAAAATTGGCGAAAAGATAATTGGTGATGAGTTTAGGAGAAAAGTAAAGGAAAATGAAGAAATAAAGAAAATGACTGAAATGAAGAAAACTGGAATTTTATAAAAGTGTATAAAAGTAATAAACTGGTGTTTTCCATACATACATTTTTCCAGAACAACTCGTTTCTCTCACACGGTTACTTTGAGTAATTTTGGGTAATTTGTACAAAGTTGGAACACACTGATTCCTATCACAACTATCCTATTTATATACAAACAAAATAACTGTCGATAACAGTCATTTCCTACAAACATGACACATGGCATCCTGCATGTCTTTTTCCTTTAGATATGCTCCACGCGTAACCTGCTAACTGTAACGCCTTTTAAATTCAAATTTCATACTTCTAGTCGAACCAACACACCCTTCCAAAGTGTCAAAATGTCAAAATCTTCAATTTCAAATATCTTCTCCAATTTTTATACTTTCAGCTGCAGATAACAATAATTTGTCGAAATGATAAAGAATTTCAAATCAACTTGTGGCGTCGAAAAATACCAATATACAATCAGCTAGTGGGAGCTTGTGTATTCAGCAAGATTGATTTGAGATCTGGTTATCATCAGATTCGTGTTAAACCAGATGATATTCCGAAGACGGCTTTTAGGACGAGATATGGTCACTATGAATACACTGTAATGCCATTCGGTGTGTCCAATGCACCTGGTGTGTTCATGGAATATATGAATCGAATTTTTCATGAGTGCCTGGATAAGTTTGTTGTGGTTTTTATAGATGAGATTTTGATATACTCCAAATCAGAAGAAGAGCACGCAGAGCATTTGAAGATTGTGCTGCAAGTATTGAGAGAGAGGAAGTTATATGTGAAACTGTCGAAATGTGAGTTCTGGTTGAAGGAAGTAAGTTTCCTTGGCCATGTAATTTCAAGTGGTGGAATTGTTGTGGATCCCACGAAGATTGATGATGGGTTGCAATGGAAGACTCTGAAATCTGCTACTGAAATCCGAAGTTTTCTTGGATTGGCAGGTTATTATCGCAAGTTTATTGAAGGCTTTTCTAAGTTGGCTTTACCTTTAACGCAACTGACGCGGAAGGGTCAAGCATATGTATGGGATGTGGCTTGTGAGGAGGGTTTTATGGAATTAAAGAAGAAGTTGACGACCGCTTCAGTATTGATTTTACCTAATCCAAATGAGTCCTTTGTGGTATATTGCGATGCATCGAAGATGGGTCTTGGTGGAGTGCTAATGCAGAATGGACAGGTTGTTGCTTATGCGTCAAGACAACTAAGATTTCATGAAAGGAATTATCCTACACATGATCTAGAGTTGGCAGCTGTAATGTTCGTACTGAAAAATTGGCGACATTATCTTTTTGGTTCGAGGTTCGAAGTGTTCAGCGATCATTAAAGCTTAAAGAATTTGTTTGATCAAAAGGAGTTGAATATGAGACAGAGAAGGTGGCTTGAATTATTGAAGGATTATGATTTTGATTTGAATTACCATCCTGGAAAAGAAAATGTAGTGGCTGATGCGTTGAGTAGGAAGTCGCTGCATATGTCAATGCTTGTGGTGCGTGAGTTGGAATTGATTGAGCAGTTTAGAGACATGGGTTTAGTGTGTGAAACCAATTCTGATAGTGTAAAATTGGGAATGTTGAAGCTGACTAGTAATATTCTTGAAGAAATTTGAGCTGGTCAAAAATCCGATTTGAAGCTGGTGGATCAGTTGGCGTTGATTAACCAAGGTAATGGTGGGGAGTTCAAAATTGATGAAAATGGTGTGATGAGATTCGGAGATCGAGTGTGTATTCCGGATATTCCTGAACTTAAGAAGAGTATTCTTGAAGAAGGACATAGAAGTAGGTTGAGTATTCATCTCGATGCTATGAAAATGTATCAAGACTTGAAGAAGTTGTTTTGGTGGCCTGGAATGAAAAAGGACATTGCAGAATTTGTTTATGCTTGCTTGACTTGTTAGAAGTCAAAAATAGAACATCAGAAGCCTCCGGGTTTGATGCAACCGCTGAGCATTCCCGAATGGAAGTGGGATAGAATTTCGATGGATTTTGTGACGGGTTTGCCGAGGACTGCGATGGGTAATGATTCTATTTGGGTAATAGTGGATAGGTTGACTAAGTCGGCTCATTTCTTGTCGATGAAGATCAGTCATCCTATAAAGAGGTTAGTCGAGTTGTATATCGATGAGATTGTGCGATTGAATGAAATACCGTCGAGTATCGTATTGGATAGAGATCCGCATTTTACGACAAAATTTTGGAAAGGTTTACAAGATGCTCTGGGTACTAAGTTGAGGTTAAGTTCTACTTATCATCCGCAGACAGATGGACAGACTGAGAGGACTATCCAATCCTTGGAAGATTCGTTGAGAGCTTGCGTGTTAGACCAAGGAGGAGCTTGGGACGACCATTTGCCTTTGATTGAATTTACTTACAACAATAGTTTTCACACGAGTATCAGTATGACACCGTATGAGGCATTGTATGAGAGAAGGTGTAAGACACCGTTGTGTTGGTATAAGTCGGGCGAGAGTGTTGTGCTCGAACCTGAAATTGTTTGATAGATGACTGATAAGATTAAGATGATTCAAGAGAGAATGAAAGCTTCGCAGAGCCATCAGAAGAGTTATCATGATAAGCGAAGAAAGGAACTGGAGTTTTAAGTGGGTGATCATGTATTTCTGAGAGTTACGCTGATAACTGGTGTCGGTAGAGCTTTGAAGTTGAGAAAACTTACACCGCGATTTATTGGTCCATATCAGATTTCAGAGAAGATCGGTGAAGTGGCGTATCAGATTACTTTACCACTGTCACTTGCGAACCTTCATGATGTGTTTCATGTGTCTCAAATGAGGAAATATATTCTAGATCCTTCGCATGTGATTCAAATGGATGACGTACAGGTGCGAGATAACTTAACTGTCGAAGCATCGCCAGTGCAAATCAAAGGTCGGGAAATGAAGCAATTGCGAGGCAAGGATATTGCCTTAGTGAAGGTAATGTGGGGTGGACCAGCTGGAGACAGTTTGACTTGGGAACACGAGGATCAGATGAAAGAGTCCTACCCGTTCTTGTTTGCATCAGGTAATTTTTTAGGGCGAAAATTCTTTTAAGTGAGGGAGAGTTGTAACGCCCCAAATTAATTAAAATATTTATTTAATTAATTTTATTATAGAATTGTGTGAATACTATGATTTTGAATGGCATTGATGAAAATTATAATCTATGTGAAGTTTGGAAGTATTTTGAGAATTTTTGAGCAATAATTAATTATAATTGTTTAATTAGAAAAATAGAGTATAATTGGAGTTGGATGAGGGTAAGGGTAATTTTGTCAAATGTGGAGGTTTAGTGAGGGCAATAGAGGAAAATCATAAAAGAGACTTAAGGGTTTATACGGAGGAAGAAGGGTTTGAAAAACTGACTGTTGCATTGCGTTTGGAAAGGAGGCAGAGAGAATAGAGAAGCAGTTAGGACTTTGAGGAATTGCAGAGGAAGGATTGAAGAACACAAAGAAAATCAAGGCTAAGAATTTACTCAAGTATGGGGAGTGAAATTGTGTTATTATAATTGATTTAAGTTTTAGGTAATTTGTAGAATGTTTGAATAATCAATCGATGATGAATTGTGATGAGGGTTTAAGTAGATTAAACAGAAAAAATTTCGATTGGTATAAAATATCGAGGACCTGATAAATGATTGAATCAAGTGAATTATGGAAACTCTGTGTGTGAATTGTTATTTGGAATTGTACTGGAATCATTGGTGGGTTGAAAAAGGAAGGGAATAGTTAAAAGAAAAAAAAAAGAGATTGTGGTAAAGTGGCATCAGCCACTCACTATGTGTGGCGCCAACCACTATGTCTTAGAAGGGTGGCGTAAGCCACTAAGCAATGTGTGATGCCATCCACAAGGTGGAAAGGGTGGCGCAAGCCACTAGTGCAAGGTGTGGTGTCAGCCACCCTTGTTTTAGTGGAATTTTATTTTAAATCTTACAAAAATCGTAACTTTTGTTTTATGAATTCATTTTTGATGCCGTTTGAAGCTATGAAAAGGTAATGGAACAAGCTATATCATGGGAAAATAAAATAAATCATATAGTGTAATCCTATAATGGAAATTGATAGGTTAAAACGATGAGTATCCTGTGTTGATATACCAGTATGTTACATGTCTGTGTGAAATTGCAGAATTTTATCTAGCAGAGATTTAGTTGATATTAGTGATAATGAAATGATAATATTATGATGATGATGGAGATAATATGATGTTTGATATGCTATCATAATGTATTGATGTTTTGCGATGAAATTTCCAGTGGGTGTGTTGTGTGTGAAATCTCTGATTTATTCCTGGAAGTGACTTTTGGTGTGGATTATATTAACATGCTACTGTTTGATCATGATATGTGTGTTATGATATATGTGAAGAGAACATGATAGTTTTGATGATGATGATACTGTGTTGACTATGATGATGATGTTCTGCTGTGTGTGATGAATTATGGTAATTGATTTTATGAATGATGATGTGTTTGACTAGCAGTGGTCGTGTTTTGTGATTTATTACGCATCATGCATTCATAGCATATTTTTAGGATGAATTGTCGAGTGAAGTTTGGAGGATGATATCCAGTGAAGTTGTAGGACTTATAGTCTAGTGATGGCCTTAATCCCATAGTGTGGATTATGTGCAAATTATAATGTGCTCTTGTTCCAAGCGGGAACCGATCCTATTGGTGGGGATCCTTGGAGTTTGAAGATGACTAAGTCATCAGTGAAGTTTCAGTACCGCATGCATGTTGCATTTCATGACTGGTGGCATTGCATCATATTTGTTTTCGTGATGACTTTTGAGTTGATTTTAACTTGTGCTACATTTTATGATTACATGCCGTTATGAATAAATGAGTTATGAACAAAATGTTGTTATGAATTATATGCTATCATGAATACATGCGGCTATGTTATTGTTTTTTAAATAGTTATAACTACTATATCTCTTACTTATATCTTTTATAATGATTATAATTTACTCACCCTGCATGTTGAATGTTTCCCCTATCTGGGCAACGCACAGGTGATCCGGAGTAGCATTTAGACGCATTGAAGATTTAGATTTGGAGTCAATTATTTTATTTCCATGGATTAGAAGGTGTCTTGTTCTAATATATGTAACACCGGGGTTTAGGATCGTCTGATCGGAAAAACTGCGTTATTTTCCTTCTGTTTGGTTATTATTGGAGATTTATATATTGTTTCCATGAATTTTTATAGATGCTGAATTTTTGAGTTACTGTTTGATGAAATTATGATGAAGTATTCTAATAAAGAACTAGAGACTAAATTTTCCGTTATGAAGTTTAATTTAAATGCTGAATTTTTCTTGGAGAATAATAATTATGAAATTTTTTAGAACCCGTGTTACGGAGCAGGAATATATTTATGATGTGACTTTATGAAATGAAATGTGACACCCTTTTTATGAAGATACTTTGATTAATTATTTAAACTATTGTGTAAAAATGTCATGGGGTAGAAGGGTGTTAAAATAGCAGCGGAGAATGAGATTCAAGAAGACGATATTTTCCAACGAACTCTTGCTGGAAAAGTATGGACATAGTGTGGCTTTAACTCAAGAGTGTTCAAATCCACGATGCTGAACCCTTGGAGATTGAAGAACCCGGTGGAGATCCAAGATCTGAGTAAGAATCTTTTCATCTTCAAGTTTTCATCAAAAAGAGATCTGGAATATGTCCTGAAGAGTGGCCCATGGAGTTTTGATAGATCTTTGCTGGTGTTGAACCGTATCACTGGTGAGAAACAACCTTCACATATGAACATGCATTTCGTTTCATTCTGGGTTAGAATATATGATCTCCCTTTGAAGTTGCGAACGGAAGGCATGGCGAGGATAATAGGAAACATTGTTGGAAAATATGAAGAGATGGATACCAAAGAAGTTCATCGTAACGGAAGGTTTTTGCGAATCAGAGTAAGCATCAACCTAAAAACCCCTTTGAAGAGAGGAACACTGGTGAAATTTAAAGAAAAAAATATGCGTGTTCACTTCAAATATGAGAGGCTTCCAGGATTTTGTTTCATGTGCGGAAAGATTGGTCACCAAATTAAGGATTGCGAGACAATAGAGGAATTGAACGAGGGAGGTTTTGAAGACATTGAAGAAAATGACTTGTCCTTTGGTCAATGGCTGAGAGCTTCCCCACTGCCAAAGATAGGAGAAGAAACCAATAAACGAGATTCTAGATCGAGTACTTATAGCAAGAAGTTATTAAATATCTCCTCCAGCCATAGTCGTTGTGATCTAAAAGGAAAAAGTAGGGTTGAGGAGGCGGAAGTTCAACAAGTTTCAGAGGGGAAAGGAAAGAATGATGAAAATCCTAAAATAGAGAATGCAAAGAAGAACAAACAAGCTGAAATTGAGACGGTTGCGGAATCCCTTGGAGCTGTGGTGATTTCGCCAGAAAACGTGGTTACTACTGTTACAGGTGAAGGACCTACATTACCAAAGAGGAAATGGACTAGGAAAACAGGCCTGAAAGTAGGAGGGACGTCTCAAAGTAAAACACCTAAGGGGACGAAGGCGAAGCGATAGATGGTGGATATGATGATTACGGAGGGCTATGTGGAGGAATGCATTGGAGGAGACAAGAAGAGGAAACAAGAGGAGGGAGAGACAAAGACTCAAAACAAGCTTCCAGAGGTGGTGTTGGTCAACCGACACCGCCTAGAACAATGAAAACCCTAAGTTGGAACTACATGGGCTTGGGGAGCCGTCGTGAAGTTCGAGGCCTTGCGAGGCTTCTTCGTCAGGAGAACCCCCATCTAGTTTTTCTGATGGAAACTAGATTAAAGTCTGAGGAATTTTCAAAAGTAATTCAGAAGCTTAAGTTCAAGAATTCTGTGGTGGTGGATTGTAGAGGTTCTAGAAAAGATAGAGCTGGTGGGTTGTGTTTGATGTGGTCAGATTTGGTGGATATTTCCATATTTTCCCAGTCTCTTAATCACATTGCAAGAGTCTGTCATCAGGATGACGAGGATGTATCTTGGGATTTTGGAGGAGTATAAGGTTTTCCGGAAGAAAATAGGAAGTGGGAGACCTGGGATTTGGTTAAGTCCTTGATTGCTAATGGGGGAGGAAAAATGATTCTGTTTGGTGATTTTAATGATGTGTCGTGTGAAGCTGATAAGAAAGGAGGTTTCAGTAGTTCGGTATCCCAGTTGAATTGGAGTAGGAATACTATTAATGTGATTAATTTGGAGGAACTCAAGTTTGAAGGATACCCGTTCACATGGTCTAATGGGCGTAGGGGAGAGGCAAACATTCAATGTCGTCTTGATAAGGCTCTGTGCTCCCAGTCTTTTAAAGGACACTTCTCCTTGTCCAGAGTCACACACCTTGGTAGATTTGGTTCTGACCATGCAGCTATCAATAATATGATTCAAAAGGAGGTTGCGGAACCTAAAAGAATTCGTCTGTTCAGATTCAAAGAAGTGTGGGTAAAAGATAGCAGATGCAAAGAGGTGATGAAGACTTTGTGGAATAGTAACCCTGGCTCTGTTATCCAAAAATTTATAAGCATTCAAGATCTGCAGCTCTATTTCAAAGTGTATCGTACCAGTAGCATTGCTAAGGAGATTAACAGACTGGATGAGCTGCTCAAAGAGGATAGAAGATGGTCGAGTGACCCGGTGGAGATAAAGTACTATAAAGCCCTTGAGAATCAAAAGAATAAGTTGTTAAAGGCGGAGGAAACAATGTGGCGTCAACGCAGCAGAGAAATTTGGCTTAGAGACGGTGATAAAAATACTAGGTTCTTTCATGGTAAGGCTGATCAGAGTCGCAGAACCAACACCATCAAGAGGATTAAGAATGGTGATGGAGTTTGGAAGTATGGTTGGGATAATTGTGAGAAGATCCTGGTGCGATATTTCTCTGATATATTCTCTTCTTCCCATCCCTCCAATATTTCGCAAGTGTGTAGCCACGTACAGAGCAGGTTGGATGCGTCTCAAAAATTGTTGTTATCTGATCCGTTTTCTGCTGAAGAAGTGTATAATGCTGTCTAGAAAATGAATCTTTCAAAATCCCCAGGCCCGGATGGTTTGCCAGCTTTATTTTATCAAGAATATTGGAATTTGGTGGGTGCTGATGTTACTAAGTTGTCCCTGGACATCCTAAACAATAATAAGGACCTTGCTGATATCAATGCCACTTATATTACCCTTATTCCAAAGCAGAAAAATCCATCCTACCCTGCTAACTTTCGCCCTATAAGTCTCTGCCATGTCACCATGAAGATTGTTACAAAAACAATTGCAAATAGGATTAAGGAGGTGCTTCCAAGGGTGGTGAGTAAGGAGAAATTTGCTTTTGTGAAAGGTCGGTTAATAATCGATAACGCTGTAATTGCGATGGAGTGCTTTCATTGGATGAAAAACAAAAAGAAAGTGAAAAAAGGGATCATGGCCCTTAAGTTGGATATGGCTAAGGCGTATGATCATATGGAATGGAGTTTTGTGGTGGAAACTCTCAAGGCTATGGATTTTCCAGAACAACTTGTCCAGCTTATCACGAATTGTATTTCCTCGGTCTCCTACAAGATTATCATCAATGGCCAGCCTAGTAGGGTAATCAAACCTACCAGGGGTCTTCGCCAAGGGGACCCTCTCTCGCCCTATTTGTTTGTTATTTGTGCAGATGTGCTGTCAGGTCTGTTGAAGGTGGCATATGAGGAGAAGAAGATTCATGGCATCAAAGTGGCAAGGAAGGCCTCAACTATTTCACATATTTTCTTCGGGGAAGATAGTTTGTTGTTTGCTAGAACTAATGAGATAGAGGCTGCCCGGATCCAATCTATTCTTGGAAATTATCAAGAGGCATCGGGTCATTTGGTTAATATTGAAAAACTAGAAATTTTGTTTAGTAGGAATATGGAAGAGGACGTGAAGGAAAAAATTCGTCGTAAGTTGGGGTTTAAGGGTGTCGAATCTCGTGCGAGGTATTTGGGCCTGCCAGTGGTGATTGGGAGATCTAAGAAAGAGGTGTTTCAGTTGGTTATTGATCGTGTGTGAAAAAAGGTTAATGGTTGGAAAGAAGGACTTCTGTCTAGGGCCGGGAAAGAAGTTATGATTAAGGCGGTGACGCAAGCTATTCTTACTTATATTATGAGATTCTTTAGACTTCTGGATCAATGCTACAAGGAGATTGAAAAGATCCTGGCTAGGTTCTGGTGGGGTGTGAAAGGGGGAAAGAAAAATCCATTGGTTGAATTGGGAGAAGTTGTCTTAGAGTAAAGGGAAAGGTGGCTTGGGTTTCCGTAATTTTCAAGACTTCTATCTCAGTTTACTTGGAAAACAACTATGGAGACTACTACAGGGTGATGGTTCTTTGTTTGAGAGGTTCTTTAAGGGAAGATATTATCCCCGATGCAATGTTTTGGAAGCAATTGTTGGTTTCTTGCCTAGCCATGGATGGCGTAGTATCTTGGGGGCGAAAGAGGTGATTATGGGATGGAGTTGTTGGAGGATTGGCAATGGTGTCTCAGTGAGAATTCTGGAAGACAATTGGATTCCTTCCAGTGCTGGTTTTAGAGCTTTGGCTGGCTCGATTGGTCTGTAGGGAATTTTCAAAGTTTCTGAGCTCATCAACCAGGAGGCCAGGTGCTGGAGTTTACAGGTTTTGAATGAGTTATTTGTGCCTGAAGTGGTATCTCAGATCACCAACATCTCTTTATCCTTGAGGCTTCCTCCTGACAAGCTTATTTGGAGTCTTGAGAAGAGTGGGGAATTTATTGTGAAGTCTGCCTATCACTGGCTTAATGACAATAGACGCTCGACGCTGCCTGATTCGTCAAGGGGCGTTGGCTCTGTAAACTGGAGGGAGTTTTGGAAAGTGGATGTAAATCCTCAAATCAAGAATTTTATGTGGCTTCTCGTGAAGGATATTCTGCCCACTAAATCCAATCTGCAGAAGAAAGGTATGGTTCTTGATGACACTTGTCCCTTATGTAATTCTGGTTCAGAAAACTCCCTTCATCTCTTTCTTAAATGTGATGTGGCTAAGAGGACCCTTTTTGCTCTTCCGTCGTGTCTGCGTATTCCTCCCTTGGGAAATGTCCTTGATTGGTTGGATGCGATTTTTGAAAGAAAGGATATGTTTCTAGCTAAGACGGTTTTCACTAGCCTGTGGTTTCTCTAGAAAGCTCGGAATGAAGCCCTGTTTAACTTCTCCCCGTCGAATCCTTGCATGATTGCAACTGCGATATGGAGGCATATTGAAGAGTACTCTCGGGGCAGAACTGAGATGACAAAAGTTGGGTTGGATAGTAGGAGTTTAGAGAAGATTGGGGGATGGAAAATCCAAACTGATGCATGTTGTTTCGAATATGTAACAGCTATTTTTTGATGCATTATTCGTGATCCAAACAATTCGGTTTTTTTGTCTGCTTCTCGACGAGAGCATATAATTGCTAACCCTGCGATGGCACAGGTGTTGGCCATCCGTTGGGGCCTGCAATTAGCCAGATGCTTGGGTTTATCTGAAGTCATCTTCCAGTCGGACGTGAAGGTCGTGGTGCACTGTGTTATTGAGTGCGATTTCTATGCGGAGATTGATAACATTGTTTTAGATTGTAGGTCTATGTTGAATGATATGTGTAATTCTTCCTTGTATTTCATTATTAGGAACTTGAACACTGATGCTCACTCCTTGGCAGGTCTTCGAAAGGATGTTGGATCGCAGACGTGGTCAAACCACCTCCCACTATTGAGCGACTTTGTTTATGTAGCCAGTTTGGTATTGTTTTCCTTATATATGCAATATTTCTATTAAAAAAAAACCGAGTTAAAAGAGTAAAAATTGATCTTTTATGAGTTTACTAATTACTCTATTTGTCCCAATTGACAACAACTGACAACATAGAATAGTTAGGAACTAAGTTTGTCCCAATTGACAAGAAATATAGTATTTGAGAATATATGAGATATCACGTTCTTTTTCTTGTGTGAATTAATATGACTTGTTTAAGAGTCTTAATCGGGCCATATCGATTCTCACAAGAAAACTTACAAAAGAATCCCATATGTTAGGTGAAAGTGTGAGTGGTTAAAGTCTCACATTGCATATAAATGGATGAAGTGTTTGATTTATAAGAGAGATGACCCATTTACCTAACACCGTAAGGTTTTAGGTTGAGATGTGTCGTCTCTCTCTCTTGTGATCTTGGAGCATTGGTCCCATTGGTGCTCCCGACGCTCTCGTTGACCCCAACATTGGTATCAAAGTCGTGGTTCGGCTTTGTGGGAGAGCGGAAGCTGAATCCGGTGTTGGATCCTGTTATAGGATGTGGGGGACTCACACTTATGGGGGACAATGTTGGGTACAAGTTTGAGTGGTTAAAGTCTCATATTTCCTGTGAATGAGTGAAATGGTTGATTTATAAGAGAGAGGACAATAAATATAATAAAAAGACACAGTATTACAATAGATTAATTTTAAATCTGATGTCTAATAGGAATTGAGTTTTTTTTCAATTAATTTTGAAAGATTATTATAATATTAACCTTACGATAAATTTTTGGATGATAGCATTTAAATTGATACTCTTTATTTCAACATGACATCCTCCATTTTAAGCAAATTTACATTTATATCTTCAGAAATTTTGAAATTTACAGAATGTTATCAAAAAATTTGAATTTATACCAAAATTTTTGTAAATGTACAGTTTTTTATTGCTCCCGTGAGACAAATACCGTAAATTTTAAATTTCTGATAAAAAACATATCAAAAATTTCATATTTTTGATAAAAACATATCAGAAATTTCAAAATGTTCGGTTGAGATATACCAGAAATTATGTATTTTACGTAAAATGTCCAAAATTTCTGGTATAAGCCCTGAATTTCCAAAAGATAAATTTTCAATATTCTTGACACAACGGCCTGCATAAATGGTTCGATAAAAAACTCATCACATACAATAGATACACATTTTCAACATAAGTTGTTCTACGTATAAGATTACATAACAAATAAGGATAACTTCCTAACTTCATCTTCCCAGTTCCTAATTCGTCCTGCATATGCTGATTCTCATTCTTTTGCGTCTTCAATACAGTTATGTCTCCAACGGTCAGTGACGGGAGGCAATGGACTATTAGGTGTCAACTTTACCTGAACCTAATGATATTGTACCTACAAGCAATAGGGTAACTCATATCAGAAATCGTCATTCATTTCTATTGACCCTGCACACCCAAGTGTTCTACTTTTAAGGCATTCCTAACTTCATAGACCGTGACATAGAATAAATTAGAAAAAAAAATTTAGGGTGAACTTGAGTATCTAACTGCGTCTGAACCAACGACCATGACTTTTCGCCTCATTCAAGTAAAGCTGTAATAGCCCAAAAACCACAATTTCCACCATCGCCCACATGAACAATGTCATCAATGTATGGATGAAAGAAAGTAGGAAACTGAGACAAGTAAAGATGCCTCGAAGATGCAGTGGATAGTTGACTTTGACCTGACAATCTTGACGGTTGACTTTCTGTTGGTTTCTTGCATGATATATTTGTAGTCTGACTCCCCTACGAGCCCTCACCATACTCCCACTGTGAAGGATCACATTTCACATCACTCTTTTCACCTTTTATGCTCTTCTTAACTCTCCCTTTTGGCTTGTACCTCACTAGCGATGGACACATAGAAGTTGTTGATGGATGTGTTAGTTCCTGAACCTTTTTCTTCAACACCATCTGGCCTACAATATTCAAAGAGTTGAAATATGTCTTTAACTCTTCACACTCTACTTCTAAATCCAACTTTGTATCACTATCTTCATGATTGACATCATGCTCTTTAATGTGTAACTTCTTCCAAAAAAACATGAATTAGATCTAAAGGAATAGGATGGTCTTGTATTTGGAACTTGGCAAATTGAAACGCACAAGGTAACCCATGTGTTGTTCTAATGAAGCAACCACAAGCATCTTTGCTTGTACCAACAAATTTTACCATCTCTAGTTCATTCCCTGTGTGTTGCATACACTGCCTTGAAACAAAACCATACAAGTTGGTATAAAATTGAGTGTTATATTGATGCTCAATGTTGACAATACTTTTTTTTAAACAAGTCCCTGATTGAACCTAACTGTAACTTCAAAATGGTGTTTACAGCATCCCAACTTCGGCATAAACCTCCCCGGCTTGTAGTCAACATTTTTTTAGTCTCAAATAAGCAGACTCCACCCTAAAACCATAATTAAACCATAATGAGCCAACATGATAAATTATGCTCAGTAATGTAATAACATCGAAAAGAAGGCCGTGTACATGTTTGTTGTTGTGTTCCCTTAATGAGTGGCTTTGTTAGTCCAAGCAGCAACAAATCTTTCTTTATACGGTGTCAACCAAGATCAGATTACATACTTTGTTCTTGATAGAACAATGTGTTTTGAATAAATTCTTGCTTTGTCCATCATCTTTGGATGCGAGTAAAATTCTCCATAACAATAAATTGTCTCGCTAATGATATTATTCCATTACAAACTCAACCTTAACATATTTATCATTCTCAATTGTATAATCATTTCTTTCTTAATCTTACCCCCTTTCTTCTGCAACGGGGAGACTATCTTTATTGGACAAACATTTGATATTTGGCTTATTCCGTTACAATGATAACACTTGTCTCTAGTGGGTTTAGCTTATGGATTACTTTGCCTCTGGATTGGTGTTCTACCCTGTTGTACTCTTCTAGAGTTGCTAGCTCCCTTATTCCCAGGGTTGGAATTCCATGTTGCATTTTTTTCCTTGTCACCTGCTGATCCAAAGTTAGTATGGGGTGAATACCTTCTAAAAGATGAGAAATTTTAAGGGGATTTCTCCATCAATTCTGACTTCAAAGCTAGACTTGATGCCTCCACCACGGTTCATACAGTTTGCAAACCCATCTTCTCCTGCAAATATCCATTTAAGCCAATGATCTATCGAGCTACTTTTTGGCTCTGATTCTCTCAATTCATTACACTAGAAGAAATGCAGAAACTCAGGTGTGTATTCTGTCACAGTTCTCTTGCCCTAAACACACTCAATATACATCTTTCAAAGAGTATATTCATAATCCTCTGGTAAAAATCGCTACAACATCAATTATTTCATTCTTTGTCATCTAATTAGTCCATCCCCTTGCCTTTGCCTCTAAAAAACAAGTTTATCCCATCAGACATTGGTACTACTCTTTAGTCTGATCGCCACCGTCTTAACTTGCTTGTTCTCAGGAACACCCATAACGTCGAAGAATCTGTCAATATCGATCTGCCTATCAAGAAAATCCTCTGCTCCCATAGTCCCATGTAATAATGGAATATCACCATTCACTCGATAATCATGGTTATATCGATTCCCTTGATCAATTACCTCTTCCTTGTAGGGTTCCTCTTCTTCAGAACTCGAATTTCAAAAATAATAACGTGATGACTGTTAGCACCCCGCATAATCCTAACATGTTCTCTTCCTCTATCTCTTTGCTGATTCACGTGTTGTGGGAATTGTTCACTTGATTTTCTAAATTTGCCATCTCTTTAGTCAAAGCAGATAGAGCCGTTGTAAAAGCATCAGTAATTCCCTTAAGATCTTCTCTAATTATCAGTTGATCTCCCATTGTCGATCGTTACAAAAAGAAATAAGGCAAAACCTACTATGATGCCACCTAGTGGGATAATCTTGTTGTTTAGAGGCAAATATAATATTGCTAAGTGAGATATGTTGTATAATTATATTTTTATTTGACTAAATGTGATAGTTTTAATTGTGATATCCCAATTGGAATTTATTTATTTTAATATTAAAGTAATTTGTTAAAATTATGAGATAAATAAAGAGTAGAACAATTTAAATGCTTATACATTAATGTTGTGTTTTAATGAAGTTAGAATATTGCGACATCGATGTCACTCCCAGGATTTTCATCCAAGTACAAACGGGAAAGTGGCACGAAAACAGAGTTGCCAGCAATGTGTATTTATCCCAAGAGATGGAAAGGAAACACTGCGTAAACCTGAGAGAGGGAAAGACATGGTCATCGCAACCATAGTCTGGGTTCGGGAGTCGGTTACACGAGGGGAAGGTGTCAGCACCCCACGCGTCCATCGTACTCGATGGGATCCACGCTTGTTGTCTAAACAAAGGGTGAGTTATCCTAAAGTGTACAACTAAATAGAAAACAGGGGATAAAAGGAAAAAAGAGACTTGGTAGGACATCACCGTCCTAGGCCTACGTATTCCCTTTGTGCAATGGGAAAGTCAGAGTCAACGTAGTTCAATGGACTATGGGGGAAGGTTGCTCGTCGAGATATTGCATCTCGTGCCTACGTATCCTCAATCGGACGAGAGAGGAATCAGAGAGAACGTAGTTCGACCTAACGAGGTCTTAGTGTTTTTTATGAGCGACATTAAGTTTGCGCCCGACAGTGAGGGTCGATGCATGTTTGAAACGAGACGGAAATAACGTGTTCTTTTCTGAAAATGAGGTTTGAAACTGAACGATCCAGAAGGATGAAAAAGTTTTAAATTCGTTTTTGTATTTTTTAGACAAAAGTGTTTTGAAGTTAGTTCATAACTTGCATTGCACCCAAGTCTATAACACAGGAACGAATGCGTCGCATATCGTCCCCAACAGGACGTACACTAAGCATCCTAGAATAATGAAGGGAAACCCCTCATTCCTCATTTCTCACATACAAGGCTTATGCGCAATACCCGTTAACTTTTATTAAGTGTTCTAGAATAGTTATGAGATGAGAAGAAGACTCAAGGAAAAGGTAACTCTAAAGGGAATTTCTCTCCTAAAATTATCATACAAAGGAGACCCTAAGGTTAGTGAGGTTTAAGAACAACCTAAGTCTAATAAAAGAGAGGGATAACACTCATTAATGCTTATCCTACCTCACCTTAATCAAAGATTAAGGATGAGCTAGGATCCCAAAGGGGTGTGAGAAAGTTGTACACAAATCATTATATCATGCTATTCACACAAGATAAATAGTAATGAAAGAGATAAGAGATCAAAAAAGGAATGATTATGGATTAACATCCACATACTCAAATTCCTTACCTTTGCCCCTACACAAAAGGTTAGCACAAAATATCCACAAGTATTGAATATAAGTGGAAGAAAGTAAACCAAACAAGGTTAATTGTCTTTCAGAAGACAAATCAAAAAGTAAACAAGGTTTGAATTAAAAGGAATGAGTCCTAAGGGTTAAGGATCATCCAAGGTCAGTAGGTATAGGCCAAGGTATCCTACTAAAGTTAAGGTAACAATCAAAGTCAAACTAGGTTGAAACATGCATCAAAAGATCACACAAATGCAAGATGTGCATCACTTATGAACAATGAATGCTTATGAAAGGTAAACATGTACTAATGCATGAACATAAGTCAAGGTCAGAAGTAAATGACATTTATAAATGCATATGAGTGTCATTGAATGAACATACAAGTCATGGATGCAAGCATTTAAAGAAATGAAGCAAGAAGAAGTGAACAAACAACAATTGAAGTTCAACAATGATGCATACTTGTAATGCAAGTCAAAGATGAAAATGAAAGATGAACATACTTGGAAATGAATGCAAGTCAGTAGCATATGGCATTTGGAATAACATTTAAGATGCGAGAATGAGCATACAAAGTTCATACACAACTCATGTTGAAACACTTTGAAGAAGAGAAGCAAATTAGGTGCAAACAAGTTCAAACAAGTATCAAGTGTTCATGAACTTATGCAAGATGCAAAAATGCAATTACGAGTCAATGTTATATGATTGAGAATGATCACAAACAGAAGTGAAACATGTTTTCATGGATGTACAAGATCACACAAGCATAGGTGAAAACAAGTCATCAAAGACATGTGAGAAGATAAGCACAAGTTCACAAAACAATTCAAGTTTAAACAAGTACACTCAAGTCAATCCAAAATGAATGATACATGACCTATAATATGAGAATGAAGACATATAATGTTCACACAACATGTATCAAGAGGTATCAATAATTGTCAAAGAGGGTTGCATACAATTCACATTAAACCCTAGCACAAGTCTTCTAACAAACACACATGCATTGATGTAATTAGGCAATCTATAAAGTCATGTTAGAAGGATGAGATAATTGAAAGATGCAAGTCATTTGAAGTACAAACAGTATACAAACATGTCTCAAAAGGATGGATCAAGATTCATTGCCAAACATGTTCAAAGATGATTCACAATTTCATACAAGTCACACAAACAAAGTAAGAAAATGGGAAGCTTTAGCCAAGGGGTCATATCAACCGAGACAAATAAGCTAGCTGTGGGAATCGAGGTACTCACCCAATGGTATCGAGAACCATGGAGAGCAGAGTAATAAAGGGAAGATGTGACTCAAATCACATAAGCATCAGCATCGATCAATGCGAGCTATAGACAAGGTGTGGGGATCCGATCGCAAGATCCTATTCCACTTCGACGACTCGATAATAAGAGCAGATGATGTTCAAAGCTTCAATCATGTAATGAGAGCTAAGAACGACTCAACTAGAATAACGGGGGTTGGTTGCGTACCCTATCTTCTGTCAATTGCCTTCTCGGAGGTCTTACAAGGGGATACGGGAATGGGATGCCTCTTTGGAGGTCTTCGGCACAAAAGTAAACAATCACAAACAGAGCCTCCTTTGAGGACTTCCAGAATTGTTGGCCAAGTGGCACAGACTCCCAATCCTACTTCTCATGGCATCAAAAGAAAAAAAATGCGGAATTGGTAAAAGAGAAGAGCAGCAATATCGAACGGATATCAATCTGTAGCAATGCATGCAAAGTAAGAAACCCGGAATACTTCGAGCAAGCTAGCATCATGCAAACAAAAGCGAGTCAGAAATCTGGTACAAGCATAAGCGTCAAAACATCGGTGTGAAATATATCACACATAGTGCACAAGTCGAATGTGACTACACAAATGCAACCTGCACAAATTATAATCCAGACAAACAAGCAGTACATAGCATAATAATTGTGTCACAGGCGAGGCGGTATCCCACAAATAAAGTGGAATACCAAATGCATAACCGTCGTCGGAATCTCTATGAAAACCTTGCATAACCTCAATAAAATCCGCACAAAACGGAGCTTAAAAGCCCCAAAATGGTTAGGAAGTTATGACCAAAACACCTTTTTAAAGGAAAGCGACACGATAACGTTCATACACAACCGAACTTTTATTTCTCAAGCAAACATGCACCAAGCTTAAGCCAACGATCATACACGACTAATGCACATCAATTACGCGACTTTCAAACATGTAGACCAAACAAAATCATCCATTAAGCATGCAAATCAAAATCTCGATACGCGAACCATTAACACACAACAATCGAACAATTCCACGGTTAATCCATTATTGATGCAAATTGAATATCAACAATTGTGGAACTGGATTAGTTTCGACACGCGGAACACAATAATTCAAATAAGATCATCCAATTCCACGTTTGCTCATAATCAACTTATTTCAAGAATAAATTAATTCAACAACTAGTTCTCTTAGGAATTTCATCAAACACCTAACGTTCAACAAATATCACAAACCAATTCTAACAAGAATTCACAATATAGTTCCAATTCAATTCACAAAATCACGTATCAAGTGAAGAATTATTACCGAAAGGATAATCGAAACTTGAATTAGAAGAGAGATCACGAATCGGAAGCAAAATCCGGAAGGAGGAGGCTCGGATTTGCGCAACAAACCGAGGGAGGAGGAAGTTGGTCGACTCGCGGTGGCTGGCCGAAGCTAGGGAGATCGGCACAGCGGTCTGGTTGGAGTGGGGGAGGCGATCACGGTTGATCGGCGGTGGTCGGAGCTTGATCGGAGACTTTGCGTTCTTGAGTGTTCTTGAAGATTAATGAATCGGTTTCTGAGTTGAACGTAAAAGTTGTAGAAAATATCGAGATGATTATACCTGTTGAATATCAAGCCAATACAAGTTTTCGGACGAGAATTACGAATTTTGGCCGATTGCACAATAAAACTGGTATTTTGGTCAAACTGTCCAGAATATAACTTTGACTCTTTTTGAGACTCTTGTAATGTCAGAACATAAGAAATTAGGATTGATGAGAGCTTGACGACTCAGTGATCATGTAGCTTGGAGAAATACTTTGTGTGCATGCTGAAATGACGAAATAAACGTCTGTCGCAACCTGACGATGTTTGATCAGAGAACCTTGATCCCATAACCATAGAACCAAATGATATGCATGTATGCGAATGCAAAAATGAAATGAAACATGAGCCAGTTAAAGCAAAAACAAGAAGGCAAATTTTGAGGTGTTACAATCGAGTATTTCTTTTTCTTCCGTGAATCGATATGACTCGGTTAAGAGTTTTAATCGAGTCATATTGATTCTCTCTAGAAAAAGTTACAAAAGAATAGCATATATTTTAAATAATTCTTTAAATAAAGAAATAAATTAAATAACTTTAAAATCAAACAAAAATAAATCTAAAATCTAAAATTATCCAAAATTCAAAGAATTAAAATTAAAATTTTATTTTATGTTTTTTGAGATCCCTTCAACAAATACAATAAATTTTCAATAAGCAAATATTTATTAAACAAATTTGTATCTGACTTCTCTCTCAAAATATAAATATAGGTGCAATTTTTAAAAAATAAATTAAATTACTAAACCTTGTTAATTCGAGTTAAATAATAAAATCACTAAAATAAATGTTAAATTAAATGTTTATTATATCTAAATAATTGATGATAATTGCTATAAATAAAATATATTGAGAATTATTATTTTTTTAAAAATTAATCTATTATTATTTTATGATTCTCAAATTGCAATCATGATTACCCTAAATGTGATATCAAAATAAGATTAATATACTTCGGTCAATAGTAACTATGTAAGGGCATCAAATGTAGGGATACAAGTTTCTCTCTACAACATCTCATTTATTATTAAAAAGTGAATTTTCAATTATTAAACAACTTGATAAAAAATAATTTAAGAGGTTTAGTAACATATCTCTCAAAAAATATTATTTATAGCATATATTTGCTCCAAAAATAAATAAATAAATTTAATTTGAATTAAAATATGGGTAATGTTAACTTGTATTTCTAGAACACAAGTTAAAAATCAACTTACAGAAAATTTGTATTGGAAAAAATAATTAAAAAATTAATTTTAAACTTTAATTAAAATTAGTGTATAATTTCTAATAGAATATTTTTTCATTTAGTTCTTAACTTGTGCAATATAATACAAATTAGCATTATTCTTAAAATATTCAAAATTTTAATACAAATTTGTTAACAACTCGTATGATTACCCACATATGTTGAAACACTCAATTTTAAGAATTTAATTGAAATAAATAGACAGTGTAAAAGAATTTTACACAATTAATGAATCGTATACGTTAGATGTTAGAAATAATTTGACTTTAATTTTAATCACCTATAAAGTAATACAAACGACTGATGGTGATGAATCGACAGTGTAAAAAAAATTTACGCTGATAATGCATAGTAATTAATCTCCGATTTTAATTTTATAAGTATATTAATGGTAAAACTTTTGGAGAAGAACTTAATACGGTCTTTTTTTTTCAAGACAATAAAACTAAAAGTGAAAAGAATAATATGAAACTTACATAATTTACATAAAAAAAACTAAAACTAAAAATAAATATTTAACATTATAGTGGTCAAAATAACATATCTCTCAAAAAAATAAAAAAAATATTTTTATCGCATATATTTTCTCCAAAAATATATCAAAATAATTTTAAATTAAAATATTCAAAATTTTAGCAAAATAAGAATTATATTGATGACCTGGCACAAGAAATGCCACTAGAAAAATAAAACCAGAATAGCCAGTACTCCAAAAATGAATATAAAAGACACCCAAAGCAAAACACACAACACCGAAATGAGAAACCCCCTGCGAATACAAAAGAGAGATCAAGCTCCTAAAAAACAATTAACTACAAACAAACACCTAGCACAGAAGGAACAACAACTACCAAAGCCAGAAAGGATCCGTGAGAGGTTATTTAAACAACAACAAAACGGACATGCATTCGAACACATTAACGGAGAAAACTCCAACCCAAACAGACTTAGTCCAGCCAACAGAGAGCAAAACAAATGCATAATTACCAAGTTGGACAGCCCAACACACAGAAAACTGAAACAACTTCCTTACGAACTCAATTGCAGCTCGACAAAAGAGCAAGCTCCGCCGCCACAAAAAAAACTTACTTGAAGCCACAACAATTGAAGTTCGGTTTGACTCATTAAAAATTAATTGGTTCAGTTCAAATTTTGATTATAGTTCGACATAAATTTTTTTTACGTTCAAATTTGTTTCATTATAAATTTACGAACAACTTGATTCAACTCGTTAGATTCATTTCATTAGGTTCAACTCGTTTTCTGCACGGACTTAAAAATTATTTTTCAAAGTATATTTTTTTAATATATTTGACGTTTTAAATTAAACTCTGATAAAATAGGACCAAATATTGAACCAATGTACTAAGAGTTCAAAATTTTAAAGTCAGATAAACTCTGATAAAATTGATTATAAATAAATAAATATTTATGTTTATATATAACAGTAATAATGCACAAGAGTATTTATATTATGAAGTGATATAAAAAATTTATTGATAATTTTATAAAAATTAATAACTTATTTAATTTTAATAACCTTTTTTATTTTTAAAAATATTATATTCTTTTTTTATTATTAACAATGTAGTTAATTCGTATAATTAATTAATTAATTTTAATTTTTACACAAAAAATTAAGTAAAATTTTAAACCCAAATATACTAGATCAATAGTCTAGGTAGGTCTAAAATTTATCAATAAAGGAATTCATAATAGTTTTTCTTTTGATTTTTTTAATATCAAACGAGTATCTTCGGCGTTTTGAGCACTGTTGCATGCCTAACACTATGTTCGAACTCAGGATCTCTATTTAAGATGGAAGAGACACTTATCATCTCAATTTAGTGTTCTTCGGTTTTACTTGAGTTTTTTTATTTAGTTTTCCTACACTCCTATAGACTAGAGTTGAAACACTCACATATAAAATAGTATAAAAATACATTATATATAGTGTAAATTGGTACTGATACAACATAAGAGCCCATCGACATTCCTTATATATACATGTCTAAAATAAAACATATAAGGGGTTCAATCTTGTTCTAAAATAAACGTAAACTTAAACCTAGTCTATTTATATGTTGATATCTAAACAAATAAATAAAGATATTTTTGTTAGTGCGTGAGGCACTTTTATTGAGGGAGCATTTTACTTTGCAGTCAATGAGAGAGAGCATTTTACTTTAGGGTCTTTCTTTTTTTATGAGCAACACACCCTTGTGAGAGACACACCATATACTCACCAAAACCTTAAGGTGATAGGCATGGGAATTCTCTCACTTATAAATGCTGAAGTTTTCATATTCCTTACACTACTCACACTTGTAATTCTTTTTCAACATGAGCAATCTCATTCAATTGAATCCTAACAATTCCACATCTTCAAATAATAACTGAAACACATCATGAATTAGCAATCATGAAACAACAACAACAACAAGAATCATGCTTCAAAGAAATAACAACTACAACATATAACACCTAGTTGTACCAAAATAACACCAAATAACATGAATCGTCACCAAAAGCATATACAAAGAAGTAGAACATGTATTAAAATCAATTTTCCATAATCAAAGCAAAACACATAAACTCTAATTTTCTCATTTCATGCAAATTCTTCTACAAATGCTAAACTAAATAGAATTCACCTTGATAGATGAACAAGATGGGATGTGTGAGATAGGATGATGATGATCCAAGGTTCTTCTTCACTTTTCCCAAGCTTTCATGTTCTTTCTCCTCTTCTTCTCCTATTTTTTCTTACTAACGTTCTTCTCCTTTTTTCTTCTTTTTATTCTCTTCCCTTTATTTCTCTTACTAACAAAGTTGGAAAAATAGAGGCAAGGCATAGAGATGACAAATATCTAGGTTTGGATATTTTTCTCTTAGCACAAATTACCTTTTAAATGTTACCCCAAGTATACTTCTTTTACTACTTAGTAAAAACCGAGCTAAAAGAGTAAGAATTGATATCTTCTGAGTTTACTAATTACTCTATTTATCCAAATTGACAACAATTGACAGCATAGAACATTTAGGAATTAAGTTTGTCCCAAGTGACAAGAAATAAATCAATATGATTTGTTTAAGAGTCTTAATCGAGCCATATCGATTCTCACAAGAAAACTTATAAAAGAGTCTCATATGTTAGGTGTAAGTGTGAGTGGTTAAAGTCCCACATTGCATATGAATGGATGAAGTGTTGGATTTATAAGAGAGAGGACCCATTTACCTAACACCTTAAGTTTTTAGGTTGAGACGTGGCATCTACCTCTCTCTTGTGATCTTGGAGCATTGGTCCCATTGGTGCTTCCGACTATCTTGTTTTCCCCAACAGTGGTATCTGAGTCGTGGTCCAGCTTTGTGGGAGAGCGGAAGCTGAATCTGGTGTTGGATCCTATTATAGGATGTGGGGGACTCACACTTTTGGGGGACAATGTTGGGTACAAGTTTGAGTGGTTAAAGTCCCATATTGCTTGTGAATGAGTGAAATGTTGGATTTATAAGAGAGAGGCCAAATTTACCTAACACCTTAACATTTTAGGTTGAGATGTGACTTTCTCCTCCCATGTGGTCTTGGAGCAATAGTCCCATTGGTGCTACCGACTCTCCTGGTCTCCCAAATAGTGATATTAGAGCCTGGTTCAAGCTTGTGGAGTGACATAAAATCTTCAACCACCGACATAGCCTGCACCTTGTGTAATCTTTAACTGTATCAACTCAAACTTTCCACATGTAAAAAAAAATGTCCATCAATTTTCTCTAGCCCAAACTGCACTGTGGAATTTGGTGGCAGCTAAAGAACTCTTTCACAACACAACCCTTATAACACTATGTGAAAACTGTTACAACACATAATATACCCTCAACTAACCCAAACCCCTAGTATACCCACAACCTCCAAAACAAATATTTAACTACATCTCACAACACTTAAATACAAGAGCATAAGAGAACAGAAAAAGTCATATATAAGCTTAAAGTGATTTTTCCTGGTGCATCATGGAATGAAGAACTTAAATCCTATATATAGTCTTGGACTCCCTCTTCCTTCAAACAACTCAGCAATGCGGGACTTCAAAAAACTTGTATCATATATATTGCCTTGGAATCTCTTTTCATTTATAAAACTAAATGATGTGGGACTTCTTCAACATGTATATTTCAACCAACCCCAACAATATTCTCAACCTTAATTAAAAATAATACATAAGCTTTCATTGTCTTCACCGACAATCATACTCCCACCATAAAGAGTATCAACATGCATATTTAATCAACCCCAACAATCTCCATCCTTTTTGAAAATATTACATAAACTTCCATTGTCTTCATCGACAATCATACTCCATCATAAAGAGTATAGTCACTTGAAACTACATCACTCCAAGAATTTTCACATTGTCTTCACCGACAATCGTAGTCTTAAATACTATCATACTCTCTCATGAAGAATATATTTCACTTGAAGATAAACCACTTAAAGAATTTCACATTAGCATCACCCACAATCATATAATTTATCATGAAGAATAAATTTCACTTGAAGCTAAACCACTCCAAGATTTTACACTGTCTTCACCGGCAATCATAGTTTTAAAAACTATCTTACTCCATATAAATTAGAGTATACTTCACTTGAAGCTAAACCACTTCATGAATTTTCACATATCGAAAACCAGGTTGAAACATTATGGTGAAACTTCCCTGTTGGCAGGAAAGCTCTTCAACCACCGACATAATCTTGCACCTTGTGTAATTTTGATTGTCTCAACACATCTTTGAATCAAACTTTCCACAATACAAAAAAAAATTCGTCCATCAATTTTCTCTAGCCCATACTGCATAACGAAACTTATGACTGCAGCTTAACAACTCTTCCATAACATAACCCTTCTTTTTTAATGTGCATGATCAAACAAAACTGCAACTACAGAGCATGCTAAGAACACTTATCCCAGGATCGAACAAAAAGCTCTAATCCAGTTATTTGGAAAAAAATGAACAAAGTATAGAGAAAAAAGAGGAACATAATGTGGAAACTCCAAAAACTACAGAAAAAACCTCGGTCGTTCTGAATAGACAACTAGAAAATAACATTATGTGAAAATTGTTACCACATAACATACCCCTCAACTAACCCGGCGCCCCAGTACACCGACACACTTCAAAAAAAATATTTAACTACATCTCACAACACACTAATACAAGAGCATAAGAGAACAAAGAAAGTCAAATACAAGCTTAAAGTGCTTTTGACTGGTGCATTATGGTATGAAGAACTTGAATCCTTTATAATAGCCCTGGAATTCCCTCTTTCTCACAAAACAAAGTGACGTGGGACTTCAAAAAACTTATATCCTAAATAATGCCTTGGATTATCCCTTTATTCATAAAACTAAGCAATTTGTGACTTGTTTTAACATGTATATTTTCAACCAACCGCAACAATCTCAACCTTGATTGAAAATAATACATAAGTTTAATGTCTTCAACGACAATCATACTCCACCATAAAGAGTATCAACATGTATATTTTCAACAACCCCAACAATCTCAACCTTGATTGAAATAATACATAAACTTGCATTGTCTTCATCGACAATCACACTCCACCATAAAGAGTACAGTCACTGGAAACTACACCACTCCAAGAACTTTCACCACTGTCTTCACCGATAATCATAGTTTTAAAAACTATCATACTCTCTCATGAAGAATATATTTCACTTGAGGATAAAACACTTGAAGAATTTCATATAGTCATCATTGACAATCAATATATAAATCATGGAGAATAAATTTTACTTGAAGCTAAATCACTCCAAGAATTTGACATTGTCTTCACCGACAATCAGAGTTTCAAAAACTATCTTTCCCACATAAATAAGAGTATACTTCACTTGAAGCTAAGCCAATTCAAGAATTTTCACATGTCCAAAACAATGTTAAAACATTATGGTGCAACTTCCTTGTGGCAGGAAGCTCTTCAACCACCGACATAATCTTGCACCTTGTGTAGTCTTGATCGTTGATCGGTAAATAGCAAGTGTACTATTTAACGAGTGTAGTAATAAAAGGGATATGTCCCGAGTATCGATCTCGAGGACTGCGTAGGAAATACAGGCTTTCAAAATAATTCAATTAAACAAAAGAACATGGGGTTTTGTTTAGAAGCAATGATTAATGTAAAATTTAAGCAGAAGTTAAAAAGACTTTTAAACGATATGAGGAAGCATGCTATGGGGAGATGTATGAATTGCTCTGTAATAATCCGTAATCTGTATTTTATGACATCTATGATTTACTTATCTAATACCGAATCTCAAGATTGTTTTCCCTAATTCCTTAGCTGAAAACCATTAACATACATATTAAATCCTAATTCCTTAGCTATTCAAAATGATGTCAAGAAAATGTATTTTTATCAAGAATTTACGGTTACCACTATTGAATCCTCATTCCTAAGCGATACGACAGTGGTATTATTATACAAATAGCGACAAAGTAGTTTGTCCGACCTAACCTTACCCGTAGATCATATTCTATTTTTCTGATAGAAAAGCATTGAGAATTTGTATAACAAATTGAATTCATACAAACATCAATATCATAGAAATATAGAAATTTGGTTCATCACAACAGCAATTCAGGGACACCCCCTAGCATTGGGGGGGGGGGGGGGGGGGGTGGGGGGGGGGAGGGGGGGGGGGGGGTGGTTTAGCTACTCATAATATTCAAAGAAAACAAAATACAAAATAAAGACATTACAAGAATTGGTAATAAAAGTTGATCTTCAATTTCTTCCGATCAAGAAAATCTCCTCTTTCCCAAATCCTCCAGACGTCTATTCTTTCTTCTGTATCTATCTTAATTGTCTCAGTAGTCTGTTGCACAATTTCAGGTCCAAGCACCACATTCTCACCTGTTTCATACCAACATAAAGGTGTCCTGCACTTCTACCATACAAAGCTTCAAAAGGCGCCATTCCAATACTAGCAATGGTAACTGTTGTTGTACGTGAACTCAATCAATGGCAAATGAGTATCCACGCACCACCCTTCTCCAATACACAAGCTCTCAGTAAATCCTCCAACGACTAGATAGTCCTCTCAGATTGACCATCGGTCTGTGGATGATAAGTCGAACTCAACTTCAACTTGGTTCCTAAGGCTTCCTGCAGACTACTCCAAAATTCTGAAGGTAAACCTCGGATCTCTATCCGACACAATACTCGACAGAACACCATTGTAGCTTCACAATTATCCGAATATAAATTTCTGCCAGCTTTGTCAACGGAAACTGATGTTAATTGGTATAAAAATGTGCGGACTTCGTAAGTCGATCCACAACTACCCAAATAGCATCAAATCCTCTCGCCGTATTTGGCAAACCTGTAACAAAATCCATCGTGATACAATCCATTTCCATATCGGAACTTCAATGGTTGCATAAATCCAGAAGGTCTCTGATGTTCTACCTTCGACTTCTGACATGTCAAACAAGCATAAACAAATTGGGCTATATCTTTATTCATACCAGACCACCAAAATAATTTCTTCAAATCATGATACATCCGCGTAGCTCCCGGATGGGATACTTCAACCTACTACCGATGACCTTCCTTCAAATCCGGCACACCAATTCTGGCCCGGGAATTTCAACACACCAGCATTATCCATCTTAAAATCACCTTCAGGATCACTTCCTCCTTTAGGCATCAAGTCTACTAACTTCACATCAAGTCTTTGGTTTTCTTTGATCTAAATCCAAGAAATCATTATTCACCTGCAACATACCCAACATAACACTCTCTGGTGCAGTTCCACAAACCATTGCTCAAGTCTCTGAACTGTTCAATTAACTCCATTTCTTCACCATCAAAGCCGACATCATGAATGGTCTTCTAACTCAAAGCATCTGCGACAACATTATCCTTTCCTCGATGATAGCTCAAACTGAAATCATAATCCTTCAGAAATTCCAACAACTTCTCTGCCTCATATTCAACTCCTTTTGATCAAACAGGTATGC